>JAQQAC010006877.1:21948861-22193074 GCA_029783875.1 Phataginus tricuspis
ATAGGGTTGGTGGGGGGGACCTGATGAAAGGGGTAGTTTAATCATCACAATATTGCTCATGTAATTGTAGGTTAATGATACTAAAATAAAATAAATTGTAAAAAAATAATAATAATAATAATATGGGTGAATGTAGTAAACACATTGCTTTTCATGTGAAACCTTCATAAGAGTGTATATCAATAACACCTTAATAAAGAAAGTCATTAAGATAAAATAAAGCCACAAAATTGTGGAGTATGTTTAATTCAATGCACATGTCTGACAAGGACTTAGTCCATACTTAATTAATTCCTTGTATCTTAATTTAAATAAGAAAGAAGCAGAAAAAAAGCAGGAGAAAATGTGATCAAAACACTTCGGCAAAACTTACTAAAATGATACCTAAATAACGAATTCACATATGAAAAGTCACCATCAGTAGTGATCAGGAAAATACAACCACAGATTACAATGTTATGGCCACTTCACACATACCAGCATGGGTAATGATGAAAAATATAAACACTCTCATATGTTGACAAAGATGTGAAGAAATTGGAACATACCTTGATAGTGAAGGTTCAGTTATTTTTAATTTACTTTACAAAGCTACCAGCCCCTACTAAGGTTTAACATACAAATAACTGCTTGAGCAATTCCATTCCCAACCATACAAAGCAGAAATCCATGTTCATGTACATTAAATACAGGTTTACTTTTAAGCAACAAGCTAAACGTTTTCCAAAATGTCTGTACTGATTTGCATTCCCACCAGGAATGTATGAGTGGTCCCGTGCATCCTCACCAGCATTTCATGTTGTCACTATTTTTATTTTAGCTAGTCTGATGTGTATGCAATGATATTTCATTGTAGTTAACTTTCATTTCTCTGGTGGCTAGTAGTGCTTAACATCATTTCATTTGCTATTTTCTCTCTGTATATCCTGTTTGGTGAAGTTATTTTGCATATCTTTGCCCATTTCTTAAGCAGATTTTTTTTAATGTTGAGTTTGAGTTACTTATATATTAATGCTAGTCTTCTGTCAGACATTTTTTATCCTCCTTTGTAATTTGTCTTTTCATCCTCATAGGCTCTTTTGCAAAGCTAAAGATTTTAATTTCCATGGGGTCTAATCTTACCAATTTTTACTTTTATGACTCATGTTTTCTGTGTTAAATCTAAGCAGTTTTTACCTAGACCTAAGTCTTAACGATTTTCCCATTTTTTTTCTAGAGGTTTTATGTTTTATATTTAAAACCATGCCTCATTTTTGTTAATTTCCATATAAACTGTGTGATTTAGGTAAATGTCATTATCTGACAACTGATGTCCCATTGTTCTAGCATCATTCACTGAAAAAACTATTCCTCCTCTACTGAACTGCTTTTATTCCTTTATCAAAAATAAGTTGGGCATATTTGTGTAGATCTATTTCTGCCTTCCCTATTGCAACTTTATTTTTAATAGTCAGAAACTAAAATCAGTTCAAATTTCCATGAACTTTATATTGGCCAAATATGAATAGAGTGGAATATTATAAAGTTATAAGAATATTAAGTTATTACTGTATAAACACACACACCCCCCAGATGAATCCAAACATAATGCTGAGTAAAAAACTCCAGGTAAAGAATGAAGTATAATATATATTCCCATTTATATGAAGTTCAAAATGGTCAAAACTAATTCATGGTATTAGAATTCAGAATAACATCTATATTCATCAGGGAGAGGTGACTAGAAAGGGTCACAAGGGAGCTTCTGGGGTGCCAATAATGTTCTATTTTTTTATTTGTGTGATGGTTAGCCTACTGTCTACCTTGTGAAAAATTTCCTAATTGTACATTCATAAGCTGTCCATTTTTTCGTATGCTGGCTCTATTTCAATACTTCTATAAAAATATGAGTAAAAATATCTAGTCTCTTTCATTCTATGATAAATTTGAGTGGAGGGAACAACCACTGTTCATGTACATGTAATGTGCTGGAAGGACTCAGAATTCTGCTCAACTTGTACATTGTTCAATGTATTGCAGAAATTTCTCATTGAAATCATGCAAATCCAACTCTTCCATGTTTCTCAACACTGAGACCCATTTACCGAGAATTTAAGTTACTCAAATATTGAGTGTGACATTATGAAAATCAGCAATTAAACTCATATATTGAAATTGGTTTAAAAATAGCAAGATATTTAGTGATGTTAAATTTATATTTTAAAGAATTTAGAAGAGTTTTGGGAACATAAACATTTCAGTGTAAGGGCATAATATCTAAATAGAATAAAAAGTAAAAATGTACAAGCTAAGCTTGACCTTTTTTAACTTAATATATGTTTCAAGAAATTTGATGAAATGAAATAATAATGGGATCACAAATCCTCTGATTGATATCCATCTTTTAGTGTCTTCTAATTTCTGTAGCATTGTGAAAAACAAAATGAATCAGAGTAAAATGTCATGCAGAGAAAAAATAGTCCCTTATTTTGAATAATTTAAGATGAATCTTTATGTAGGAATCTATGACTCTCCAAAAGATTTTGCTTATTCTAATATCCCTCCCAACTTTTAAGAAACTTTACCCATAATCTGCAGGGGTTGATGCAGGATATATGCCCCTGATCTTTAGAATTAAATTGCACAAGTGTAACAAACCCCATCTGTGTCAATAATATGTCAATATATGTTTCTCTTTATGATACAGTTTATATGTAAGGCTATATTTGCTGGTAGAACTTGCTTCCAGATCACATTATTATGCAGAATATTAATTCCTTTTTGTACTCTTCCCTTCAGCCTTACCTATATATTTTTTTGAGCTAAAAACTGTTAACTTTTCATGGCTAATGGCTAATCTATGACACACAGACCCTGTCAAAACTTTTAAGTACTCATACTGATCTTTCATTAATCCTTGGACAAGTCTAACTTCCCTGCAGTCCCTGTTGGATATGATCATGGATATCACAGTTCATTCAGTTATAGAAGAGAACATTTAAATTGACAAATAAAAGATACAGATTTTTCTATTTAAATAATTAAAGGAAGACATGATGGAAGACGTTTGGTTAACAGGGGTATAGGAAAGTAGTTGCCAATGGATCTGAAATGGTTGATTTTTAGACAGACTTTAAGTGTGTGGTAAGCAATCCTCACTTAAGTTGGGAAGCAGAAATGGAATAAACAGGACCATAATTAATTTGGCAACATTACTCAGGAGGAATTGAAGCAAGATGTAAAGACAAGATTTTGAAATGCCTTTGGGAAGTATTGTATTTGACCAAAAAATTTAAAAAGTAAAGTTTAAGCCACTGAATTCACGAGTATGGAAAAAATATGACCTGTATGAATGATTTAAAAAGCATCAAAAACAATTTGCAACTGATATAGGGAATAATGGCTAGGTTAATGATGGACTTAAATCTAGGTAACTGGAATAATGGCTATGTACTCAATTTTTTAACCAAATTAGGGAATTTAGGAAGAAAAGCTGGCTCTGGGGATAGGGAATAGTAAGTTTTATGTTGGATATTTGGATACATTGAGAAAAAGGCAACATTTATTTACAGTTCTTAGTCACTAATTATATTTGCCTTTGGATGTCCTAGTTGTTTTTTCCTATCCATTTTGTCACAGAGAATGAATAGGACCTTATCTGGCACATTCGTGCCCTGAAGTGTTTGTCAAAATTCAAGTCAGGATCTGTCAGTGGATCTAGGTTAGCATTTCTGAAAATGTAGTGAATGGAACGGAATATAGTAAGATAGAAAAAAATATCATAATATCTCAAGTAATAAGTGCCTGTGTGTGTGTGTATGTGTGCATGCACACCGGATCATTATCTAAAAGGAATTTATTTTTTACTGTTATTATTTAAAAAAGGATGAAACCCCTTGGCACAGGGAGTAAAAATGCACCCTGTGGAGGGAAATATCCTGGGTTTGAATCCTGGGTCCACCATTATCAAGTATGTTTTGCTGGCATGTGACATGACACCCTTGAAATAACTGGAAAATCAGATGATATCATAATTCATAACATCTTCATAGATTTACTGGAATCGTTAAATGACTAAATATATTTTAGGGTTTATAATAGTGCCTAGATAATATTAAGTACAATGAATCAAGTCGTGCAGTGAAGAACAGTAACCATTCAGGTCATTAGTAAGTCACAATTTTCTTTTTTTATTGCATATTCCAGGGAAGTCCCTAGCTTTAATACCATAACTTCTAAAGGACAGACTCTGGGAGTAAATCTTTAGAAAGTTGTGTAATCTGCAGGACTCTACTCAGAGAGGGGCTATAGCTAAACTGGCCAAAGCCTGTGGATTTAAAGTCCTTTCAATCCCTTTCATTTTTTCTTAATCTCAGTGGAGGCAGGCATCTAAGCCAACTAGTCAGAGTCATTTGTATTAAAGTTTTTGAAAAATCCTCTTTGGCTCCTGTAAGTTTTTACTGAAGATCAGTTGAAAGTTGAAGTGATTTAATATGTGATCAACAGGACATGTGTCTTTTTTTAAAACTGATTTTTAGCATGTTGTAATATCTAGTTCACTAGCCTTTGGGAAATTTTGTTTTCCAGAAAAAAAACAATGATTTCTGTTTATAAAAACAATTAGAAAAATTTGTGATTCTTTCCAAAATTTATCCTTTGGTTTTTTAACAGTGCTTACCTTAATAAAATATAAACTTTAAACTTTAAGAAGCAGTAACTCTTACAGGATTGCTATTTTACACAGATTTTTAGTAACAGTTGCCGTTTTTCTTCACAATAATGTTAAGTTAAATCTTTCTCATTGTTCTCTTTCATGCCCTTGGAACTTTTAGCTGATGTTTAATTTGTCTACTCATGTCTTTTAGCACCTTCTTCTTCTTCAGATATAATTTAAACATGATTTCCTTTTCTATCACCATATCACCTTTAACTTTTTCATCCTGTTTTACCAAACTGTCCACATCAAATCCAATTTCAAATCATTACATTCGAAATACAAACTAAATGCATCAGTGCTTTTAAATAATATTGGTAGATCAATTAGTTGAGTTAATTTCTTAGGAAGAAGAGTAAGAAAATAACATAGTAGGCATTATATATTTTTCTAGCATTTTTTATGAGCTTTATTTCCTACAAAGTAGGTAAAAATAACCAAAAGATAATAACATATATTATAAAACTATCACAAAGTAATTATGCTTTTGCTGCTTCAAATAATTCTTTCCTTTTATGTATGCTTTGCATAAATATCATTTTTAAATATGAATATATAAAACCCTTCAATATAAGTAACATTCTTAAATCTTAGGTAGCAATGACATTGTGATCACCTCTGAAAATATTAGTCTATTTTATCAGGCAACTTTCCTTAAAAACCAATTCCTTGAGATTTTGAAAGAACACTTGGAATTATGCAATCCATTAAAGTTAATTGTCACATGGATAGACCCTATGTGCTGAATTAATAGACTCTTTAAATGGTATTCCATTGGTACAAGGAACACAAACTGGAGAGCATAAAGAGCCATCTGTGTACTTTCGTTGTAATCATAAGTTTCCCTAAACTTTCTGATCTTCGGTTTCCTCATCCATAAAACAGGTATACAATAAGCATTACCAAGACCACTGGGTAATGGGGAAGACTAAGAAAATTGATCTATGCAAATCATTTAGAACAAAGTCAGATATGTAAGTCATAGATGCTATTTATCTTTTTATTAATTACTTCAGGTATTAATAATGAAAAATACTGAGAATTCAGGATCTATGACATTTTCATAACTTATGTCACCTAATAAAGCTCCTTTCCTTTCCTGGGGAAGTTGATTTAACAATCCTGGCTTAATTCATTTCAAAATTTTATGTTTAATGTATTGTTAATGTTTCATTATTAAGGAAGATTCTTTCAAGTTGACACTGTTTCTATACTGTATATCTGAATTTGAAATACAGAAAAATATTGAAGCCATCATTCTCCAAATTTACCATGCAAAGGTATCATTGAAATACATGCAGATTTCTACCCCCATAACCTCTGAGTTCAAATTCTGGGTGTATACACATGTTAACTCAGGGCTCCAGGAGATTTTGATGCAGGCACACCTAGAAAAACACAGTTGATGGGAAAAGAGATTTCTTTCAAAGACTGTCCCAAAATTTCTTATCTATGATGAGTGGTATATATTTATTTTACTCGCTTTCAAATGCAAAATCAGACAATAAACATTCTAACAGGTCATTCTTCAGTATTACAAATATGGCTAGGAAATCTAAATACTCAAGAAAAATGAGCTCCAACAAAATATTTGTAAGGTTTATTTTCTGCCATAGATGCTTCCAATTGCAAAATTAAAGGGAGAAAATAATTGATAAAATGAGAAGAGTATGTGCAGAAAGTTATACCTAATTAAAAATAACTACTGATAGGTTTCCAGTAGTATAAATACCAAAAAGAAAAAGAAAAAGGTTAAGATGAATGAATTGGGATAGAATAGGCAGAAGGTTTATAGGTGGACTCTCAGGATAATTTATAATATTTTTCCTAGTGAAATACTAGGGTGAGGTGAAGGATAATTTGTATTACAATCTTAACTGAGATTTAACTGATTAATATTCATAAAGCTGAAAGTTGGCTATCTTTTCATGGGTTGCACAAATATACCTAATATAACCTTCTAAATGGATGATACAGATTTGTTAACAAAGAGCTGAAACAGCATATACAAATATTGGGTCGTTGGATATTGAGAAATGGAAAAAATAAGTCCTCAAACTGAGAAATGAGCAAACTGTGTGTTTTACCTCATTTGTTTGCAGCACGAAAAAAGTCACCAGTGATTCTTTAAAATTAGAGCTTACTGCTTGGTTCTCTGCTTATGATCTCCGTATGACGCCAGTTCCTGCCTATATGCCTGTCAGCACTATTGGACCCTATTGATGGGGGACGAAATCCAGTTATTCCAATTTCAGACACAGATGTGGCCTTTCTTATTTGCTTCTTCAATGTGTTGATTTTGCCTCCAGACTGGTAATCCACACACCTGGTATCTCTCACCACCAAGCCCCAGGCCTCCTACATAAAAATCCAATATGGACATGAGACTTGTAAGAACTTGTGAATTGAAAACACAAAGCCTTAGTTTTTTTTTCTTAAAATTAACTGTTTATATAAGAAGTTTCTTTGAACCTTCCCCCCACTCTCCTTGTTTTATTTCCTAGCAAGTTTCAAAATTTTAGTATGTGATTGATGCTATTAAAATTTTGTTCTCAACAACAATGTTTTTAACAAAACAATCCGACATATATAAGGAAGAAGACAAAGAGGAAATTAAGGGAAACATGAGTAAGTTTTATAGAATGATTAACATGGGCAATTGTCAGAGTAATATTTGGGTAATGAAAAAAAAACATTGAACATATGTATGAACAGCATAGCCTCCTAATCCATGAATTGCACTTTCTTATTTGTTTGTCTCATGTTTAGAGAGCATTGCTAAGGACTTTTCCATTTCTCCTTTTCTGCTTTTCTTTTCTTTTCCTGTTTTGATCCAAGAAAACAGAAATATCGTTCTGTGCAGCATCCAGAGATAATTAGAAGTTAAGAAAGGAAATGATGCGTTTGGCTTTTCTCTGAGGACAAGTAGCTACTTATGACCCACCTGCAAAGGCATTTTCAAGCAGATCAAAGTCAACAGAATGATGAGACAGGGTACCAAAAGTTTGAGGCCCCATAGTGGCAGACAGGATAAAATGTACCTTTAGTTTCAAATTAGAACCAGGTTAGATTAATTTGTGACTGATTAATGCTGATTCCCATTTGATGTATGGAACATGTGTTTAAATTGTTTTAAATATGCTGTATATTTTCATAAATGTTACATTATTTTGTTACATTGCAAAATGTTACATGTTATGCTGTTAAATTATTAAAAATAATGAATTTTATGATATTATATTTATAGTGTTTGATTTTTGGAGGGGCAAGAGTTTAAACAATCACATACTAAAAATACTGAGTTTATCAGGTTATACCATGGAAAGGTTTAGCTTATTAACTCATACTTGGATACACTGAGTTGCCAGTTAGTGGCAAATGCACACATTATATGTCTAACCTAGAGAGCAGAATTTAAGTTTATAAGCAAGAATGTGGATATATTAGAGCAAATATTACACATGAACACATATTCTGCCAATACCCTTGAAAATTCACCTGTCCAACCTCTTCTTTCAATTCCATTCATTAAACGATTATTCCTCTTACTTCACTTTTCTAGCTACTGGAGACACATAAAGAAGACTGGATGTCTGCTTTTATAAAGTTTTGACTATCACAAGAGATATACAAATATAAACAACAGAAAATAAGGCACTAAGAATATGAAAATTATGCTACTAATAAATTATTAAAGATCCTAATGCGAGGTATAGGTTAAGATACCCTGAACTTTAGAGGCAATGTCAACTTATACTGATGAGGGAGAGGTCCAGAAAAATTTACAAGGAGAGGTAATGATCAAACAGGAATGCCAGAATTAAAGTTTTTAAAAATGAAAAAAATAATAGCACCAGAATTTGGTACTGTTATAAAGAATTCCATCACTAGAAGAAAAAAATCCATATTATAAAACTGCTGGTAGAAAAACTGTTAAAAATTTGCTATAGGCAAATAAATTCAGATATCTACACATATAATCTAGAGTCCAACTGCAGCAGCAGTTTCTGATACACTTTACAACATGAATTGGATTCAGGTGGCCACTCAAAAATCAGCACACATTTTCTGGATTGAAAAGAAATGACTGTCTTTTTGCTGCTACTAGACCTTAAAACAATTCTCCCACCCTCTCATTCTGTCCTTTTTTTTTACTAATTTTTTTCAGAAGGAAAAATTTCCACAAAATAACTATTTACATAAATCTAAAAGTAGAATACTACTGAATATTAATTTAATATGAAATTAAAGTAAAACAACTAATAAAAAATCCTTGTTTGGACCAACAAGGAGTTCACTGGAAACCTATAAGAAAATAAGTACAGAGATAATTGGTGATTAAGGCTCAAAAAACAAGAAAATACATTTGTGAAAGGTAAAGGAAATAGAATGATTGTATAAAGCCAATGCTTTCAAGTAAGAGTAGTTATGGAGGTCAATAAGATGTGCAGACACCAGGTTGAGAAAAATGTCATTTAGTTCTCCATTTTATTTTATTGAAAAAGAACATATCTCTAAGCAAATCAATTCAATAGATACACAGACACAGTTTTCCAACAGTCAGAAGCCATGAACTTGATTAACATGATTAGGTTAAAAAGTTTCTTGTTGTAAATGGATAAGATTATATTTGAATATTGGAATTATAAGGAAAAATCTACTTTGTTTTAGATTGAATATTAAAACTCAAGAGAACACATATTGAATAAGTAGAACACATATCTGTCAGTGCAATTAAAATTTAAATTGGCATCTTAGAGATGAGAAAATGAAATCATTTTCAAGAAATCAAATTAACTAGTACAATACACATGCAAACATTAGAAAGGGAGCTGTTTGGAAAGCAAAGCAAATAATAAACATGCTTTTCTAACATGCACAAATATTTAAAAATTGCCTTAAAATTTAGGAATTCAGAGGAGGGACCCAAGGAACCGAAACCCACACCTCTAAGGAGATGCCGCTGCCAAGTCGGCCAGGGGAGGGGCCCCAAGGGCCTGAGGGCCCCCCCCTATGTGGAGGGGCGCCCGCTAGTTGGTGCCGGTGTTTCTGGCACTGTACACTGAGGTTATTTTTGTGAATGTTGGAAAAACTGCAGATGATCCAGCTGCTGTTCCAGGAAGGACGTGCTGCTGTGCAGGTGGACAAATGGGCTGCGTTGATGATCATGGAAACTCCAAGCAGATGGAGCTAATAGTAGCAAGTTCCTTTTCTCTCCTCCAGCCTCAGATTCTCCATCTACTGCCCCCTGACAGCGTAACAGAGAGGAGCTAACAAATGAGAATATAGAAGAGTGGGTTGGGAGGTGAGAAAAAATAACCTGCCTAGCACTGACTCCTGTGTCAGAGGATTAAGAAAGCTAAGTAAAATATACAAATTAATGTAATTTAGAAACATAAAGCAGGACACTTGTTTCTTCGTTGCAATCAAGCCTAGATTTAAACTAATCCAGGAGCAGTTTGGCCAATTAGTATAACAGCAATGTGACTTAAAAAAAAAAAGCAATCAAAATATCATACACTATAAATATTGAAGAATCTTAGGGGACAGTTTTTAAAAGAGCAAATATTTAAAGGATTATTATATAACTTGTCCAAAATTATAATAAAGATTACTTCTGGAAGGAAAATTAAAACTCAGTTTCTTGATTCTTGTTTTCTATTTTTTTAAATACAGGGCTGCTTTCCTCAGTTACAGACAAGTAATATTTGGAGCAAAACATACTTTCTTAATATCTTTATCCTTGCTATAAGGAAACTGAGGACCAAAGAACTGCAACGACTATAAAATCATGTAAAAACAAGTGCCAACAGCCCTCCATCTGTGACCACTACCTTTCCCTCTACTTCATGCTATTTCTTCTAACATTGTTGTGAATCTGATTCAATCACGGGGAAAATCTAGAGTGAATGTTGACTGTGTTTTCTTGATTTCTACAGACTGAGTGTTTAAATAATATTTAGACATTAAATGTATTAAGATAATTATAAATATGTCAAATGCCTTCAAAATATATTGAGACATAGTAAAACCTAATAATGAACTGCTCAATTCTAGAGCTGTAGAAAAAACTGGTGTGTGTGATACAGAAAATCAGTACTCTACTGACACGTCTGTATTAGTTATCTATTGCTGGATTATATTCACCTCCAAAGTAAATGTATAAAAATGACACAGATTCATAATCTTAAATTTCTGTGGTTCAGGAATCAGATTGGCATTTCGGGGTCCAACACAAAGCTAGAATTAAGCTGTTGATCTCAAGGCTTGACTGGAAGGAATCCATCTCCCAGTACACATGGCTCTTGAGAGGCTTTGAGTCCTCAGTGGATATTGGTTGGCCTGAGAAGATCCACTTCCCACTCACTAACATGACTGTAAACAAGCCTCAGGTTCTCATTAGCTATTGGCCAGATCTCAATCCCTTGCTGTGTGTGCCTCTTGGGTCTGGATATTCCTTGTAATCTGGTGAGATGCAAAAAGCCTTCTCCTTTCTGCTGGTTTTACCAAAAGGAACCTACAAGGCAGATTCTGAAACTGTCCTAAATCACTTGAGAATGACACCATTGCTGAGTAGACTTAGAGTTTAGAGGAGTAGAGAGAGTAAATCAGTAAGATCATTCTTGAGCCACTTAATTCAGCTATGCATGAAATAAGCCTCCTTAGTAATCTGATCCAATAAACTAACATTCTTTTTGTTGTGCTTTTGCTAATCATGTAGGAATTGGTTTTGTGGAGTTTCCTCTCCAATGTTCCAACTTATATAACCAGTAAGTAACAGGATGTTTACCTGAATTCATGTCTTCCTGGTGTAATTAGCCAACTGTCTACCATCTAATGAATTCATAATATTTTGATTTAGATTTAAATGTTATAGAAACAGAAATGATTTTATTTGAATAAAAAATCCTTTGGTACTTATTTAATTGGTTATATTTGTATGCAGAACTTAATTATCTACTAAGGAAATTATGTACTTTCACTTCCAGATCAAACTTTTAGGTAAATGTAGGGATGTTTAAACTACCACTTGATATATCAGGTCATAACTGTATTGAGGGCACAAATTCTTCATTAGCAATTGAAGCAATTTAAAACTGCACAATTAAAAGAAATCCAAAAGCTATTTTTATAGAATACTTTCACTTTGTTATTAAACTGTTTTTAGTTATTAGCTAAACAGATCAAAGATGTTAACGTTTGTAGTGGAAGAAAAATGCTCTCATGTAATTAAATGTAACACTTAGCAGGAAGAGTGAAATCTTGTTGAACTCCTGCAGTTAAGAAGCTGTGTGACTTCAAAATGTTTTCTGACCACTCTAATATTTGAAAGTGTTTTCTTATAATAATTGTTGCGGACCTTCATCCATGGGCTCTGGCAGATAAAAATCAATCAATCAATCAATCAAATGACCCAGTAAAATAATTTGGGGAAATATACTCCAGGTGATACACTAAAAAATGAAAAGTATTTCATTTCATTATCCTGCTTGTAATTTTCCAAGCTTATATGCCCTTGAGATGGTGTTTATCACTTTTAACTGGGAATATTAGCTTTGAATAGCCATTTGCCTACCTTTCTAGGCATCTTTTTCTTCCATTTCTCACATACATCCCAGCTACTCTGTCTTTCAATCATTTCTTCTCCTAGCCTGCTGACAATTTTACATACTTTGCAAATAGTATTTTTCTCTCTCCAGAATGATAGTTTCCAAATTCTTCCCTTGCTAACTTCTCCTCCTTTTCTTGTTTTACTTTAAATGCTACATTCTCTATTCCTTCTTTAACCCACCACCACTAATCCAAATTTAGTTCATCCTTCAGTCTTCATAATGTTTTGTTATTTACCTAAAGATAACTTACTACAGTTTTTAATTTTACATAGATATACACACATACCTATAATTTACTCTCTATGCATAATATATAAGTAAATATGTATATGTACATATGTTTACTCTGTTTAAGTCTGCATCATTCATTATTCCTCACACTTCTGTTTAGTAAATATTAGGATCAATATAAAACTGTTAGATTTGTTCATTGCTTTAACAACTGGCAGAAGAAGAAATACTGGGGTGATATTTTTTCTGAATCCATATCTTTATGTCATAATATGCAAATCTAAAGAACTTATAAATAACATTTAAGATTTTGTGAAAGTTTTATTGCCTTGACTTGCCCAAATTTCTAAATATTACATGCATTAAAATATCATATGAAAATATTCATTATAGCACACATTGTGATAATTTAGGGTAAACAAATGCTGTATATATAAACACACTTTAAATAATAAACTTCTAGCATTCCCTTCAGAAGAACTACCACTTTTATTGAAAACAAAACTTAAATTTACAATTACTCTACTATGTAAATCTTATTTCCACTTAGATGATGATTGTTTCCTTTCTTTTTTATTATAAATAAATAGACCTTGGCTTACCTATTTACCCTCACTATTAGAGTTTGCCTTAAATTCAAAAGTCTAATCATTATCACCTGAACCCTTCTACCCTCCCTACCATGAAAGATATCACTTTCTCCTTTTTCTGGCTGGAGAACTCATATTTATTCACTAAGATTTTATTTTAAATAACCTCTTTTGTTGATACTACTCAAACCCTCATCCTCAATTTAAAAATTTTTATTTTCTAAAGATTTTTAGAGGAATTGAATGAATTTACAGAAATTAAATAAATCATGAATTTGTAGCATGACAAAGTATCACAAAATTTAAATGTCCACATGACAGAAGTGGAATATTACTACACTGCTAAGGCTCCACTCTTTTCAACTTCCAGCTACCAGCCCATACCTCCACTCCACAGATAATCATTACTCTGATTATTAGCAACATAATTCAACTTGCCTTTGAACTTTGAAAAATGGCATCATATTTTATGTGTGCATTTTGACCTGGCTACCATCGCTCAGTATATGTCTGAGACCCCTCCACATTGTTTCATAAAGATAGGGTATGTTTTCATTGTTATGTAGTATTTTATTTCTGAATATTTATGTTTTACTTTTTAATTCAACCATTTATAAACATTTATGTGCTTATCTCCCATTATTAGCTATAATGAATAATGTTTCTACAAACATCCTTCTCCATGTCTTTTTTGAACTTACACATTTATCTTTTCAAGATACACAGAAACATACACATACACACCCAGGAGTAAAATAGCGAGTCAAAAGTTATTCTTATGTGAATATTACCAAATAGTTTCCCTAAGAACTTGTATCAATATACACACTATCCAGCAAATATATGTTATCAAACAAAGGTATCAAGTGTTCCACAGCCTAGTCAATACTTGGTTTTCTCTTTTTTTTTATTTTGTTCTTTCCCATGCATAAGCAGAGTACTGCATTTCTTATTTATATACACAATTCACACAAACATGTTGGGATATTGATTTGAGATTGCATTGAATATATGATAAATTTGTGAAAAATTCATGTCTTTAGAATATCATGTTTCCTAATAAACAAATATGATATATTTATCCATATATTTAGTTTCACTTTAATTTTTGGCAACACTATATAGTTTTCTGTATAGAGGTCTTGAACATCTTGCACTTACTTTTAGATATTTGGCACTTTTCAGACAGTAAAAATGTATTTTCTTTCCTATTTTCTAAAATTTCAGTGATGTATAATAATTCAAACATTTTTTAAATTTAACTTACATTTAATAACCTAGCCAAATTTGCTTATGTAATGCTAATAATTCATTGTTTGATTCTTCTAGATTTCTACCCACTCAGATAGGCTGTCTATAATTAATGACATTTCTTCTTTTTTTCCAATTTTATTACTTTTGTATGTTTTTCTTGCCATATCAAACTGGCAAGGACCTCTAATTTAATGTTGAATAAACATGGATAACAGAGGACATTCTTTCCTCATCACTGATTACAGAGGAAAACATGGGCGTTTTTTATGGATTTTGTTGTTATTGTTAATATCCTCATTCAGATTTTTAAAAATCTTCCTCTTGGCTAGCTAAGGCTTCATATTACAATTAGACATAGTTTTACTGAGTGACTTTTCTGTATCTATTGATATCCCATATGATTTTTCCTTTATTCTATTAATCGGGTAAGTTACATTGATTCTTGAATGTTAACATGAGTATAGAAGTCTGCAGGAAAATCATTGTATTTTTGACATTACAATCTTACATTATTTTTAGTTACTTGAAACATGGGTGAATGCTGACCTCAAAAAATTAAGTATATTCATTAATTTTTTATTTGATGGCTACTTGGAATATGGGTGGGTGCTGGCATAAAAACAAGAGTATTCATTGTAATACAGAACTTTCCATTCTTTTAAAAAATATTGTTCTCTAATTCCTAAAAGAGATTCTATGTTAAGACTCATAGGAAAATTTATTTTCATAGTTTACAAGACTCTCTCCAGATTGTTAAAAATCTCAAGGAAAATTGCATGCTAAATAGACCATCTGCTTCTGAGTGTATTTTCTCAAGTTTTCTTTTGTATTTTTCAGGAACAAATGGAAGTATTTAATGATTATTTTACTAGGTAATCTTAAACACAGGTATGGAAATCAGAAAGATTAAAGATAATATATTCCAAATATCTTTTTCCTAACCTATTGATTTAACATACTAAATATTTCAAACTTCTGGTAAAATGTTTTTCCCTTGGTAAGTTTTCCATTACAAATAAAGTGTTAATTAATGTGAATATCCCATTTGTTACACAGCACAACACACATGAATTCATTCCAAAAAATAATACCAACCAGAAATAACCTTAAACACCAACACAAATCAGCATTATTGAATATAGATTCCTTTAATTTATAGTACATATCTCCAAACAGAAAGAAATTTAGTCATGAATTCATTTTCAGAGCATAGACTAATAGAACAAAATTAATTAAATCTAAATTAAATGAAATCCGAGAAATACTCGTATTAAACAGATTATTTACAGTGATTCATTGGAATTGAGATAGACAATCCGAAGTTTTTAGGGCATATACCTCAAAATGTTAGCTCATATTGAGAAATATTTTTATTACATTGAAGAAGTTATTTTATGTCTGTGTACTACATTTTAAACAGATATCTATTGATATGTCCATAATTAAAAATATATGTATAAATAATTGATATTTGTACCAAAAATATTGATTTAAAAAGTCATTTTAAATATATATATATATATATAGCTCTGTATGATTGTTGTATATCTTTGAAGCATTTTTAGTTGCAGTTTCATAAACCATGACAAATTTTCAAATTTCCCTCTAATTATAACTGCCCAAAGTTAGAGGAAATATCATTCTTTAAGTAAAGTCACCACAATTATATTTTCCATGTACTGTATTTTGTGCTAATATTCTTGAATTTTAAAAATAGATAAATTTTGTGTTTCTTTAAACAGAATAAAGCCATAGTAACTGACCATGATAAATAAAGTTCCAAATTTTAATTACATTTAACTCCTCTAAGGTATATCTAAAACAGAAGGTAAGAATTATTTATCATAATTATTAAGTTAACCTACTAGTGGTGGAGGATTTAATAGGTAGAAAGATACTGGACTTTGTATTTGTTTCTTTAAACCTTAAGGGAAAACTGCTTAAGGGAAAAGGAGAATGTCTTCTCTTTATATTTTCTTACTGTTTCCCTTTTACTCTTACTTTCAGTGAAAACCATGAAAGAAATAGTCTCCCAGAATCAACAAGCTAAAAACAATCCGTACTTATGAACAGCAATTTATTGTGCTTCTTTACCTTACACACAAACGCCAGCCCAGGGCCATATGCATACATGAGTGAAAGTGCAGAATACATGTTAAGAGGACTGAAGAGTAGAGAGATTATACTAAGTGTTGCCTCTCTGTTTGAAAGATGTAAACAGGGGAGATGTAGGAAAACATACTCTCTGAGAGTGTCAAACTACAGGAAGCAGAAGAAACAAATTCTTACAGAAAAAACAAAGAGCAACAGTTGGGAAGGAGAAATCCAAGCTTTCGAAATTAGTAGATTTATCCGCTGAGGTATGCCACATTCTTTCTTTCAATATTTTCTCTGTACACTGATGGCAAAGGAGTGCCATTAGAAGTGATGATGTCTCCAACGTAAACTTTTCCATTTCTAACGTCTGACCTCCTGATTGTGTCTCACTATCAGCTGTCTTTAACTGGATAAATTAGAAGTTGCTCCTCCTAAAGAAAGGTTGTAGACTACCAATTTGGCCCAAGTTCCTCACTTTACAAAGGGAAAATTGAGGTTGAAAAAGGTTAAATGACTTTTTCATGGCCATGCATATATTCAACAGGAACTCAGTGCAAGAACTCTTGTTTCTTTACTATCTTTCAAGATCAGAATATGAGACATGAAACATCCTGAGATTAAGTGTCACACTTTTAACTAAAATGAACTATTAAATATATTATATATATATATATTCACTATAAAGGAACAACTTCTATAAAAGTTATCTACAGTTACGGAATCAGAACAATTTTGAAAATTAAGAAATGTGCCAGTATTAATTTATAAACCACATAAGTAATATGAAATCTAAAAACACTGAATTTAATCATATATCTCACATTTATTAGTATTATTTAAAATAAAGGCACTTCTATACAAAAATACTAATTGAGAGAATAATTTTCTCCATGTTAAAGTAATTTATTACTGGGTTATTTTAAATTTCAAATTGTAATAAAGAAAATACATTTCTTAGCCTACTTCAACAATATCACTTTAATTCCTCTGAATGAAGTATGTAGCTAGCATTATTTTTGTATGTAATTTTTTGAGAGTTGGGAAAGTATTTGAAGGGAATAATAAGATCGTCACCTTTAACATTCCATTCAGGTTATAATTTGACTGGAAATTTGGTAGACTTAAATACTGTTTTTATCTAGATCATTTTCCTTATTTATTGTTTTCTTTTGAACTCTTTCAAGGACATATTTCAAATTAGAATACATGTAATTTTGCTCTGGGGCTTTAGTTCACAAAGTCACTTCCTTAATTTCATTTTGATAGACTTATTTTTCGCCATGATATCAAAATAATTGTTTCCATTTAAAGTATCATATGAAAATATAGTAAATATTTTCTGCACATATTAGTATTATTGTCATATACTTTCTGACAGAATTATATCATGATTTAAAGTGAAAAGGGATCAACAGATGTAGAACAATCTTCTCCAAATAATAGGAAGAAAAATAAGTTAATGAACTCTATTTTTATACAAGGTCAAGTTTTATTAATAGAAATCTGAAAAAGTAGCATAAGCTCTAATCATGTTTATGCTTAACTGTTTTTTTAAGTGTTATATCATCAAGATGGATTGTACTGAAAGCACCATTCCTGCCATCAAGTCTACTCCATTCATGGGCACATTATGCAAGTACAAGATGGTCAAGTGCAAAGTACAGCTCACATATAAAGATCAAGTCTTTTTACCTTTTGAAGGGGGTCAAAGGTAAAAACCAACAACAAAAAAGACACAATAAAGAGAGTGAAGCACCACTTCTTTGAACCCCTCAAATATCTTCTCAACCTAATATAACTTTACATCACTTTCTTTCCTCTTAAAAACATCTACGCTTTCTCCCCTACAAAATTTATTGACATTTCCCCTCAAGTTTTCTGGGAGACACTTGTAATTTGAAATACATATATACATACATAAAGGACAAGTTATCTTGTTCAACATCTTTGTTGAGTACCCTGTCTGTGGAAGAGAGCCTTCTGTTCTGTGAATGTTGATGGGAACCACAAAACCCACAAACTTTGTGTGGGTTCTTCCTCAAATCTCCTTTATGCCAATCCTTCAATATTGTCTCTTAATGGTTCTGGGAAAACCAGCTAAGCCACTTACCCCTACTAAGGAATTTTTATATATTCTTACTTCACAATTCTCATATACTACAGACTTCAATTTCCTATACGATATACTACCCAGCTGAGAGAATTTCCTCTCAAGGATATCGTTTAGAGTCACCTTTGAATGGAACTTTAGAATAGTTCCACTTTCAGGTATGCTCCAAAATATTAAGCCATCCCTTTGTCAATCAGGCCTGAACATTTTCCTTCTCCATCAACTAATCATGAAGGCCATAGTGAGACTTGAGTAGAATAAGAAGATACAAAATTATAGGTGCCACAGGAATGTGGCCACTAGTACCTGTAACACACTTGCGTCATCTGGTCCAGCTCAGGTCCAGTCTTAAAGATAGTATTTCCACCATATAATGGATAGTTTGTATGTCTGTTTAAACTTGCTATGTGGAAGATCTAACAATACCCAGCTTTTGATGGGGGACAGTTTGTGTCACCTAGCCATTTAATATATTTACTTTCTTAACTTCTACTGTAGTCCAGGAATATAAGAGGAATAGCTTTCAAACAATGAGCAATTCTGTTTGGCAGGAAGAATGCCCTAAGAGTCCGGCTGCTACTCCCTTATGCACATATTAGAGACTCGCCACATCTTTCTTATCTATCGCAAATAACTATAGAACCCTTTTATCTAGATGAAATGCTAAAATGGCAGAATATTTTAGAGTATCCCATGATTTAATGCTAAACCCTTTCCCTGAGTTTCAGTTCAAACATAGTAATTAGATGAATTACCTTTCCCAAATGTATGTGTTGCCTCCAAAATCTAATGAGACCCATTAATACTTAGTCAAGCAGTATCCAAGCAGGGTCTCCTGCTCTCACTTTCATGGACAATATGGTTTTTTAGCCATTGCTGCAGAATCTGGTGGATCAAAGTGCACTGACTGCCCTGTAGTAACTTTGTTGACTTGTTTCTGTTGCTTAAATTCAGTGACCTAACCTCCACTATTCTGAAATCCTATCATTGCCATTGATGCTTCAATGCCCAGTTTTATGAAGCATCTCATACAATCAATCCTGGCCCCTGCTAACTTCTCACATTGCTGGTGTATTTCTTTTCTTATTATCATGCTGAAAAGTGTGCCCACTGGGCTCCACTTGGGAATGTAGTCAAGCAACAATTGTTTCATTCCGAATAACAAATGTATTCAAACATTTCTATCTCCTAAAATCTGTTGACACCTTCCACAGTACTCTTTAAAAGCATCTGTGGAATCTCCATCTCATTTATTATAGACCATTATAGTGTCTGCATTTCCAGGACCGAGCCGTCTCTGTAATGTAGTAAGACTGATGGATCCCGAGTTACAGGAGAGTGCCCCCATGACAGTAAACTCTCCCCTAGCCTGCCTTGAACTTCACTCCTTCTATTGCAACATATTCAAGATCTATGCCCACAAATGCCTCCTGATTTTCTGTCAGGTAAATTTTAGCTGGATCCTGCAATCTTTCACTAAGTAAGATTTTTCTTCTCAAAGTAGAAACTATTTTTCCCTATTCAGTCTACTTGAGACTTTTTACAGTTATTGTTCTAGAGTAGGGATATGGGTAAGTATTGAGTAGTATAAACACCATCTTGTGAATAATTCATCTCAGCTAAGGATCGTGAGACCCTTTCTTCTAATGGCCTTTACAACGTAGGATATCTATCAAACCTAAGCATTTGGTCCCATTGGAATTATTAAATGCTTGTAGTTACATCTGTGCTGGATATACAATTCTAGTGTAAAGAAATGCACATGAATGTAAAATAAGTAATAACTCTACACATATACATACATGTATATATATAGAAATATTCAATACTACATTACTTTTAAATGAGATAAATATTTAAGAGGAGAAGCAGTATAAATTTCCAGAAATTGTATTGTGAGACATTTAAAAAGTATTTTGTCATCCACCTACACTGTTCAAGAAAATGTTTTTTCTTTACATTTTTTAAAAATTTGATTTAGATCTTTATTAACATTAATGTTTTGCCAATATTTGCCCAGGTATAAAAGTTCCAAAACTTGGTTTCAGATTGAGATTCTTAAGAACATAGGGTATTTGCTTTTTCTTTATATTGTGGTCAAATTTTGGGGGGGGGAAATTGATATTTTTCATTTAGCAGCCCAATTTTAAGAAATAATAGAAAAATATTATAAAGAAAAAAGCAGAACATTTTGTCTTTATTCTAATATCCAAACATATCAGTGATCACATGTACAAGTATATGTTACATGGTTGCAACTAATTGTCCAATTATTATTTCTAATATATTTTCCTAGTGAATTGGCCAAAACAATGTATCACAGAGATCTTCTGTTCTAGGGAGTATAACATACTAATAGCCTAAGCTATTGCTTTTATGAATCTACCACCACATTTGTGCTGAGGCCATGCTTTTCATAGAGTTCTCCCAGGCAACAATTGAGTGAAAATGCCCTAATATAGGCCTGTGTCTGTGAAAAACAGCAGTCCTTGACTTAATATCTTTGGCTCAGTGTTAACCTGGATGAAATTTTCTTAGAATTGTGCTGAAGTTTGATTCAGTCTCACCTCCCATCACCTTCACCAGGGGAAGAGACCCTTTTTGGATTTGAAGTCTCTCCCCATCTCTCCCCAAAAAAGAGAAGAATGGAGGGACAGGAGTTGGAGAGCAGTTTCCTCAACTCAAAAGTCATGATTCTTTGCCTAGTTTCAGGAACTGAGCTAATATTCACATCTAGAAGTCCTGACTGAAGAAAAGGTAAGGTCCCTAGATAGAAAAATCCTGCAATACCTTGGCATAAGGCATTTTCACATTGTGATGATGTCCTCAGTCTTTCTCCCAAAGGACTTCTGGCTAATTATTTAAGGTGACTGTATACTGAGAATACCTAGATAGTTTGAGGAAAATTGGACACAGGATATGAATTGGCACTGATACCTAGAGACCCAGTGCGCGGTGGCAAAGTCGGACTGGGGGGTCAGTGACCGTGTAATAATGAAGTCCGAAATTTACATAGTGAAATTCTGACTTACGGTGAGCCCACTGCGTCCTCGGATCCACCTAGTCGTCATTTCCCTCGCCCTCAAATGCATAAATGAATTAATATTCTTGCCAGTTAGAGAAACCCACACACTGTGTCTTTGGCCTGTGAAAAAAGTTATAATGCTGAGCAAGGCCGGGTTGAAACTTCTAAAACTCGCCATCACTCCACGCCAACATGGTAGATAGATGATGATAGATAGATGATAGGCAGATACCAGTGTCTGTGTCTACATAACCCAAGGGGTGGCATAAAGAAATGTCATCATTAAAGATCTAATGGATACAAACAAAGCTGTTGGTCTTTACTGCATCTTACTTAATTTTCTAGTCTGGTTCTTATGGAAACTAAATGGAACCTAAAACCTGACTGTGGATTATTGCAAGCTCAAACAATTACAGATATTCATTATGAGCCTGGTTTTATCAGTCCTCCCAAGTCATAAAGTCAGTCAAGTCCAGTAATAGTCCACCAAAAGATGGAAAAAAGCTGGACAAAAGGGCAAAGTTTACATGAGCTGATAACTCAGAGCCCCATATGAATACTGTTGTCTAACATGTATCATAATCTATTAAATTTACCTCTAGAACCATCATTTCATTTCATAAAATTTGATATTAGAGAATTATTATATAAATCACCTTTTAGTTCAACCATATCACTTGAAGTATTTTAGAAAATTGCTGAAAACTTAAGGAAATGATATAAAACACAAGTTTATTTCTAAGTGTATGATCACTTGCCTGTTTCTGACTTATTTATTCCTTAATTAATTGATTTCTTAGTATCAAGTGTAAAGGGAAATTATATAATCTAAAACCTTCTGATGTCTTTTTTGATAAAATTCAACTCTATCCTACAATCATATTCTAGTCATGTATTTAATTTTACACATTATAATACTGCATTATAAATATTTTACTCACCAGTTATGATTTTTAAAATTTTATAAGACTTTATCATTCCTACATGAATGTTGACTCACTCCAAAATTCAAACTAATTATATTCCACTATTCACACACTGTCTGTCTCATGCAGTTACTCATGCTGTCACCCTTCCCTGTTTCCATTTCCACATTTTCTCAAAATATAGAAAATATTCAGTTATATTCTACCTTAGCACATCTGTTTAGATTGTCTCTTTCTGATTCCTCTGATTCTTTTCAGGGTGTGAAAAGTTGAAGATAAAGGATCTAAAGGCATCATTAACTTTTATGCTGTATCAAAATCATAAACCATCTTGAATTGGTTTTTCCATTTACAATGGTTACTGGCAGCAGCGTCTGTATCAGCTTTCAGTATAACTTTCAACTCACTCATTTGACATAAGTAGTTAATACTGTCAGTGGGCAGGCATCCAAGAAGCTCTCTAGTCAAAATCGCCTCTGTAACGTAATGAAAACTTAGCAGTCAATTAAAAGCAAATTTTCATTTTATGAAACAACTGGAATAAGTTATTGTGAATCTGTAATCAGAATATAAAAGACACGATACAACATAACTAGTTTCTGAGAATCGTATTGGACATTCTAATTTATTTGGCTGCCTCGTTTGAATAATGAAATAAAACCAAAGATTTCTCTCTGAGATTTTTTATGATGAGAAGAAAAATCAAGCTATTCCAAAATTTCCTCTTCATTGAAAAAGAAGGGGAAATAAAAAGCTAGAAAACTTCCACAAAATCAGCCAAGGAATCTTTCTGTTGATTGTGGTTGGGGAAGTATGGGAGTTCAAAACATATAATTTAACATTTATCTTCAGCTGATCACCCAATTATTTACATGCTTATATTTTTATACTTAAAGTTGACTTAACAACTTTCCTAACAATTGTCTGTTGTGTTAGTTGAAAACTTAACATTCCTTAAAGTAAGACTTCCACTCTGACAAAGCTGTTTCATCAGAAATTAAAATCAAATAAATTATTAATATTTTTATCATTTAACTATAGTAATATTCACTGTTAAACCAACAAGCTTAGCTTCTGATTATACATACATAAGCACATATAAGTGTGTGTGTATATGTACTTATAGCTGCTATTATTGATATTTGTATGATTCAATTTTATTTTTATCCTCAATATTCTGAGTTTCTTTTTTAAATGGATTTTATGCATCTTTATTCACTTATGTCTTTCGGCACTGGATGTATCTCTTATCTGAGTGACATGACAAATTCTGTATTTTTTTTCAAAATATTCTTTTCATGGTCACTTGTCTTCTGGTTTTTTTAATCTTTTGGAAGGAATTTATATTAGTGGAATATTGAAACTTCTTATCCAATCTTTAAATATACTTATCTTTTGGCACCTATTTTGCTCATTAAGGTTTTTATTTTATTTGTTTACAACTTAGGAACATTTATCCCATTTTATCTTCCAATCTTCCTACTGTTTTTGTTTTTCTGATCATTATACTTTTAATTTCCAGGTGATTATTATCAATTTATAGTTTCTTTTCACAAACTTGTTTTCTCCATGATTAAAGTACCATACCTCCAAGGATCTCACTTACACTATTAAAACTTTTTTCTTATTCCTCCCCTACACGTGTTCCATGGGATGGTCTTTTATCTCACTAACAGGTGAGGCTTGAAGAAAGAAAATGCACATTCTAGAAGAGAAAAGAGATTTTGCCATTTTAAAATGTCAATATAAGTCACCAGAGACTGAGAATGAATCTCATCAGTATCCAGAATTGAGCAGAAATTGCCAAGAGGATTTATTTGGAGAACATTTGACTGTGAATCTTTTCTTCCCCAAAGGTGGAAGTGGGTACTGGGAAAATGCTGTATGCAGTCACAAGCTTAGGAAGCCAGAGTGTTTCAGTGCAGGTGGTGGGCTTTGGATGGGCGTCTACCTCATGCTGTGCCAGAAGTGTGGAGGCTTGCCTCTAGGAAGCCGTGATTGCCTCTCATGGATGAATGCAAGCCTGAATGAACACAGGACATCTGAATATTTCCAATGTGCTACACACACAGCTACAATTTTCAGATAACTTCACACTGGATCCTCACAATACAAAGATACTTTCATCTTTCCCACACTAAAATATCCAAAACTCACAGGAAAATATATGACAGTAATAATGACGATAATGAAGCTGAGAAATTATGCAAAATCATGCAAGTTATTTGTCACAAACTTCAATTCAGTTGTTAGTGTGGAAGCAACATTTGTTGGCTGATAAATCTATACTCCTCCCCAGTTTGGGTAAGTGGAAATTCCTTGTCTGCTGTGTACTAGGGGTAGCATGCCGCTTATGCTATAGTTTAAAATATCCAGGGCTTATTCTATTACTCCTAGCAAATCTTCTATTATTACTGTTTTTATGACATAAAAGATTGTACCCTTCAGAAAACCTTAATTGGGCAGGGACTGAGGGGAAGTATAAGGTGCATTCTGCACTGTAAATTCCACATGCATAAAGTGTAAAGCTGAGTAAAGATAAGAAGCAAGAAGAAAGGGCATGTTGTAGATTGCAGTAGTTTTTAATAAGGCACACAATTTCAATGTGGCAGAGAGTCAAAAACTGGAGATACAAAGAGGATCTTTGATCAAGACAGCCATTCCTGGTTGTTGGGCTATGAGGTTGCAAACAATTTACCACAGAGGTAACTGTCAGTTTGTTAGCATAAGTAGAACCTCTCTTAATGAAATAATATTAAATAATCTGTTTTTTCTCTCAGATGTAATAGTGAAAGAAGAATTAATAAGGAAGAAAAATCTATTGAGAACAGATTACCAACACCCGAACTTTTGAAATGTTTATATGTCAGGAGCAAGATAAACAACAGACCTTTGACTGAGGCTGAGAGGGCATTGCAGAGAAGTTGGAAGAATGCTATAATGCTCTATGAAGCAGAGAAAAAAATGTTAAGAGTGCGCAATGGTGACTTCTGAGCATGTGTGGTCAGCTATTGCCAGCTAAAACTATGAAGCTCAACAGGGGGTTTCTACACAACTCTTTTTTTAACTTTGCATCTTTAATGTAACACTCATTCCCCAGATATGAGCACGACAGATGCACACAATGAAATCAGGGAGGGCAGAGAGAGCTTCGTCTTGCGTGCCATCTCTGATGGGCAGGTAGAAGCTGCCTCGAGTGCTACAAGGACTCTGAGGAGGCACTCTGGCTGTGTGAGGGGCTGCTGCACTTCATCAGCGCTGTTGGATCCAGGAGAAGATTTTGGCGCTCGTCCTGGCGGCATTTCTCGTGCAGATGTTGGAGCTGGTGCTGCCCCCACCGTTGGTGCCACTGCTGAGGCCAGCTCTCCAGGTGGCTCTCCTATTGGCATGGTTGCTGTTCAGAATGCACTGATGGTATCCAGCCCAGAAAGCAAAGGGGATCCTGGCCCAGGCATCGCCAAAATCTCCATCCTCGTCCTAGGTCAGCAGCTCCACCTGGATGTTAAGAGTGTGCAGTGATGACTGCTGGGCATGTGTGGTCAGCTATTGCCAGCTAAAACTAAAAAGCTCAACAGCAGTTTTCTACGAACTCTGATGTCAGGCAGAAACTGGTTGCTATGGAAGCCATTCCACTCCACATAAAGATCTCCATGATTATGACATTTTGATAGCAGAAAAGCACCCCACAACCCCTGTTTGTTCCAGAAAGTAGCTGGCTACTGAAAAGTCTCTGCCCCTAACATTGAAAAATACTTCCTCTTTCAAAATTACCCCAAACTGTTAACTTGGTCCCTTGTAGCAACCAAGAGCTGTCCAATGCACCTGAAGACCAACCAAAATGTCTCCTTGCTTCTAAAAATCCCATCTTAATAGAACACTTGCCTATCAGAGACTGTGTCAGTTTTATTTTCTCTTTAAAACGTAGCCTCCTTTCTAACTCTTTGAACCTCTGCTGAAACGTAAGTGGTGGGAAATGGGCTCCCTTGTGGCAAGTTTATGAATAAGTAGCCTTTGTATATGTTGTAGCAGACTTAGTTTTGTCTTTGACATCAGTAAAGGACCCATAAATTTAAAAGAGGAATAAATTTAAATACGAAATAACTAAACACACAAATGCCAAATCAACAGAGGGGGATCTTTAACATTTTCATAGTCTGCTATAATTAACAACTGCTTTCATCTAGATTATTTAAACTTTAACACAACCAGAGAAGCAATTATTCATTAAGGTTGTTGGAAATAAGTTTTATATTTTGATTTCTATTTTTCCAAATTCAGTAAATGTGAATTAGAATGTAAACTCAGGCTCTCTGTTACAATATCCTTTTCCAAGAATAATTCAGAACATTGTTTATGTTATATGAAAATGACAAAATTAAGATAGTGTTTTTCGACAATGGGATGGTTTGAAATGAGAAATACAACAATTTGGCTTCTTAAAAGAAGTTAGATATGTAGGAATGTTTAAAAAAGTGATATTCCTGTATTAGAAAGGAACAGAAGAGAGAACTGTGTGACCAATCCAAACAGAACAATATTCGAATTATAGGGGTAATAGAAGAAGAAGAGAGAGAAAAGGGGATAGAAAGTGACTTTGAGGATGTAATTGCTGTAAACTTCCCCAGTCTCATAAAGGAAATAGTCTCAGGCCATGGAGATAGACAGATCTCCCAAAACAAGGCATCCAAGGAAGACAACACTAAGACATATAATAATTAAAATGGCAAAGATCAATGATAAGGACAGACTATTAAAAGGAACCAGAGAAAGAAATAAAATCACATTCAAAGGAAAACACATGAGGCTATCATCAGATTTCTAAACAGAAAACTTACAGGCCAAAAGGGGGTGGCATGATATATTTAATGCAATGAAACAGAAGGTCCTCAAACCAAGAATACTCTACCTGGTAAGATTATCATTTAAATTTGGAGAGATTAAGCAATTTTCAGATAAGCAAAGGCTGAGATAATTTACCTCCCATAAACCACCTCTACAGTGAATTTTGGAGGGACTACTATAGATGGAACTGTTCCTAAAGCTAAATAACTGTCACTAGGAGAAATAAAACCACAGTAAAGAAAGTAGAAAAATTAATTACTAAACAGATGCAAATCAAATCAACTACCATCAACATAAATCATGGGATAGAAAGAGTACAGAATATGATACATAATATACAAAGAATGGAAGAGGAAGAAAACGGAGGGAAAAAAAAGAACCTTAGGTTGTGTTTGTAATAGCATACAAAGTGAGTTAAATTAGACTGTGAGATAATAAGGGAATTACCTTTGAACCTTTGGTAACCAGCAATCTAAAGCCTGCAATGGCAATAAGTACATACCCATTGATAATCACTCTAAATGTACAGGGTCTGATTGCACCAATCAAAATACATAAAGTCACTGAGTGGATAAAAAAACAAGACCTATCTATATGCTGCCTACAAGAGACTCACTTCAAACCCGAAGACATACACAGACTGAAAGTAAGGGGATGAAAAAATATATTTCATGCAACTAACAGTGAGAAAAAAGCAGTAGTTGCAGTACTTGTTTCAGACACAATAGACTTCAAAACAAAGAAAGAAACAAGAGACAAAGAAGGACATTACATAAGGATAAATGGGTCAGTCCAATAAAAGGATATAACTATTATAAATATTGATGCACCCAACACAGGATCACCTACATATGTGAAACAAATACTAAAAGAATTAAAGGGGGAAATAGAATGCATTGCATTCCTTTTAGGAGACGTCATCACACCACTCACTCCAAAGGACAGATCGACCAGACAGAAAATAAGTAAGGAGACAGAGGCACTGAACAAAGTATTAGAACAGATGGACCTAACGGACATCTACAGAACACTCCATCCAAAAGCAATAGGATACACATTTTTCTCAAGTGCACATGGAACATTTTCAAGAATAGATCATATAATAGGCCACAAAAAGAGCCTCAGTAAATTCAAAAAGATTGAAATTTTACCAAGTTTCTCAAACCACAAAGGTATGAAACTAGAAATAAATTACAGAAAGAAAACAAAGAAGCCCAATAACACATGGAGTCTTAATAACATGCCCCTAAATAATCAATGGATCAATGACAGAATAAAAACAGAGATCAAGCAATATATGGAGACAAATGAAAACAATAATTCAATGCTGCAAAATCTGTGAGAAACAGCCAGGGCCGTGCTAAGAGGGAAGTACATTGCAATATAGGCCTACCCCAGGAAAGAACAACAATGAACATACCTCAGGAAAGAAAAGCATATGAACAGTCTAAACTCACAATTAACGAAACTAGAAAAGGAAGAACAAATGAGGCCCAAAGTCAATAGAGGAAGGACATAATAAAGATTAGAGCCTAAATAAATAAAATTGAGAAGAATAAAACAATAGAAAGAATCAATGAAAGCAAGAGCTGGTTCTTTGAGGAAATAAACAAAATAGATAAACCCCTAGCCAGGCTTATCGAGAAAAGAAAAGTATACATATATAAACAGAATCAGATATGAGAAAGGAAAAATCACTACAGACACCAGAGAAATACAATGAATTATTAGAGAATACTATGAAAAATTATATCCTAGCAAATGGATAACCTAGAAGAAATGGGCAACTTTCTAGAAAAATACAACCTTCCAAGGATGACCCAGAAAGAAACAGAAAATCTGAACAGACCAATTACCAGCGACAATATTAAATTGATAATCAAAAAAACTACCTAAGAACAAAACCCCTGGAGCAGATGCCTTCGCTGCTGAATTTTATCAAACATTTAGTGAAGACCTAATACCCATCCTCCTTAACGTTTTCCAAAAGTAGAAGAGGATGGAATACTCCCAAACTCATTCTACAAGGCCAGCATAACTTTAATACCAAAACCAAGCAAAGCCACCACCAAAAAAGAAAATTACAGACCAATATCCCTGATGAATATAGATGCAAAATCCTAAAGAAAATATTAGCAAACCAAATTCAAAAATAAATCAAAAAGATTGTCCATCATGGTCAAGTAGGATTTGTTCCAGGGATGCAAGGATGGTACATTTAAAAATCCATCAACATCATCCACCACATCAACAAAAAAAAGGACAAAAAACACATGATCATCTCCATAGATGCCAAAAAAGCATTTGACAAAATTCAACATACATTAATGATAAAAGCTCTCAACAAAATGGTTATACAGGGCAAGTGCCTCAACATAATCAAGGCCATGTATGAGAAACCCACGGCCAACATCATACTTAACAGTGAGAAGCGGAAAGCTTTTCCTTTAAGATCGGGAACAAGACAAGGATGCCCACTGTCTCCACTTTTATTCAACATAGTTCTAGATGTCCTAGCCATGGCAATCACACAACACAAAGAAATAAAAGCATCCAGATTGGCAAGGAAGAAGTTAAACTGTCACTGTTTGCAGGTGACATGATATTGTACACAGAAAACCCTAAAGAATTCACTCCAAAACTACTAGATCTTATATCTGAATTCAGCAAAGTTGCAGGATACAAAATTAATACACAGAAATCTGTTGCATTCCAATACACTAATGATGAACTAGCAGAAAGAGAAATCAGGAAAACAATTCCATTCACAATTTCATCAAAAGAATAAAATACCAGGAATAAATCTAACAAAGGGAGTGAAATATCTTTACTCTGAAAACTACAAGACACTCATGACAGAAATTAAAGAAGATACCAATAAATGGAAACACAACCCATGCTCATGGGTAGGAAGAATTAATATTGTCAACATGGCCTTCCTGCCTGAAGCAATCTATAGATTCAATGCAATCCCTATCAAAATACCAACAGCATTCTTCAATGAACTAGAGAAAATATTTCTAAATTTCATATGGAAGCACAAAAGACCCCAAATAGCCAAAGCCATCCTGAGAATGAAGAATAAAGCAGGAGGAATTATGCTGCCTGACTTAAATCTCTACTACAAAACCATAGTAACCAAGAAAATTTGGTACTGGCAGAAGAACAGACCCATAGAACAATAGAACAGAATAGAGAGCCCAGATATAAAACCAAGCATATATGGTCAATTAATATATGCTAAAGGAACCATGGACATACAATGGGGAAGTGACAGCCTCTTCAACAACTGGCGTTTAAGGGGTCAACATCCAAAATATATAAAGAACTCACATGCCTCAATACCCAAAAAATAAATAACCCAATTAAAAAATGGGAGGAGGATATGAACAGACAATTCTCCAAAGCAGAAATTCAGATGACCAACAGGCACATGAAAAGATGCTCCAAATAGCTAGTCATCAGAGAAATGCAAATTAAAACCACAATGAGATATCACCTCATACCAGTTAAGATGGTCAGCATTGAAAAGTCTAATGCTGGCAAGGATGCGGATAAAGGGGAACCCTCCTACACTGCTGGTGGGAATGTAAACTATATCAACCATTGTGGAAAGAAATATGGAGGTTCTTCAAAAAAACTTAAAATTGAAATACCATTTGATCTGGGAACTCCACTCCTAGGAATTTACCCAAAGAATACAAGTTGTCAGATTCAAAGACATATGCACCCCTATGTTTATCGCAGCACCATTTACAATATCCAAGATATGGAAGCAACCTAAGTGTCCATCAGTAGATGAATGGATAAAGAACAGGTGGTACATATACACAATGGAATACTATTTAGCTATAAGAAAGAAACAAATCCTACCTTTTGCAACAACATGGATGGAGCTAGAGGGTATTATGCTCAGTTAAATATGTCAGGCAGAGAAAGACAAGTGCCAAATGATTTCCCTCATTTGTGGAGCATAACAACAAAGCCAAACTGAAGGAACAAATAGCAGCAGACTCACAGACTCCAAGAAGGGACTAGTGGTTACCAAAGGGGAGAGGTGTGGGAGCATTGTGGGGAGGTAGGAAGAAAGAGATTTGGGAGTATCACGATTAGTGCACATGGTGTGTGTGGGGTCACGGGGAAGACAGTGTAGCTCAGAGAAGACAAATAGGGACTCTGTGGCATCTTACTACACTGATGGACAGTGACTGCAATGGGGTATGGGGGGACTCGATAATAAGGGTGAATGTAATAACCACATTGTTTTTCTTGTGAAACCTTCATAAGAGTGCATATCAATGATACTTTAATAAAAACAATAAGAAAGCAACAGAAGCAATAAATGTCATGAGAATAATGAAATTGTAAAAATATATAAACACAAATGATTTTCAGACTTCTTTTGCAGTTTTAAAAATGGAAAATGATAACAAAATTTACCATATATTTTGTTTAAACTATCAATTGAAGGTTCATCAAAAGATCGATTTTTATATGTAAATTTGGAGAGGGCTTAAGATGGTATACATGACATTCATGATTCTTACATAAGATGTATACATATGATTCTCTTGATAGAAAAATCTGAATTTTAATCTCTCCATAGGGCAAGTTCTCATACTTAATACATTTACTCACTGTTGTGTAAAACTTTCCACAAAATCCTGCCTCTCTCAGTTTTAGCCAGTAATATACTAGAATGAGAAATTTGAGTACATAAACACTTAAGCACTTCAGAAAAATCTTTGAACTCCATATTAAATATACCATTGTCAGAACAGGAAATTACCTTGTGAAATTTATCAAAAACCCTGATATATTTATTTCTATTGGTGTAAATAAAAAGCAAATTTATTTTTATCCTTAGTCATGGCAACCTCCCTACCTAAAAATTTCAGTATTATAAATATTGTTATTTTGCTACTTTTTCCCACAAACTTAAAGCTTTCTTTCTTAAATTGGTCATCTATACTTCAAGCTTCATTTATATTTAGAAATTTTATTATACAGCCAGCATATTATTAGAAGACTACACAGGATTCAGTATCTGAAATTTCAGAGTTTCATGAACAAATTATATAAAATCTTGTCAATCAATAGTTTAATAAACATTACAATGATGTACAATAATAATCTTTTAAAGCAGCTCCTTATCATGATCCTAACAATCACACCTTCATGATGAATAATTTGACATTTTAATATAAATGTTATATCTGAAATTTTCTGAAAGGAAAGGCAATAATTGTGAAAGCAAAAAATCTCTTGTCTAATCAATAGGATCGATAATCTCTAGCAAATCTCCCCTCAGTGTTCTCATATCCAGAAAGTATCTTCTCTTAGGAATGTGGCTGTATCATATGTCCTTGCTACAATAATTAATAATTACGGTCTTGATGCCTGTTGACAGTGAAGTGGTATCATAGGACATACACTTTTATAGGCTAAATTCTGGTAGGGCCCAACATCTAGGAAGATTACTTTCTTCATTTTAGGAAATATAAATCTTTCTGTAATTATTTTCTTCTTCCCCCAGGTTTTTATATTTCTTCCGCTTGACCGTATTTCATCCATATAAACCTACAAATCTGATCACATCACTACAATACTTAAAATCTTCCTCTGACTTCAGGGTGAAATTCAGAACTCATTAGAACATAAAGGTTACATGTGCCACAGTAGAAAGATTGTAGTTTGGGGAATCTGTGAGAATTGCGAATAAATCTAGATCTGTCATTTCAAAAGCCTCAGTTTCTTAGTCTTTGAGATAGACATAATAATAGATCATTTACAAGATTGTACAGATTGGGCAAGTGTGTGCATGAACAGAAAATAGTATAACAGGTATGCATTAAGGGGCAGATGATGGTATGTTCATTAGCATTAATCACAAATGAGTCTCTGTGGCCTCACACAAATACCTCCTTTTGCCCATTAAGACATATTTACTTATCCTTGAAGCTCTCTTTCTGCTTTTATTCATAATTTTGTCCTTCTGGCCCCAGTTCTCACTTGTGATATGGATTGAGGGAAGGGTGCAGAGAGGGGTGTGAGAGGCATGGGAGAAGGCTGAGAATGTGTTATCTGTTTGATGGCTCTCTTTCAATGTGGGGAATTCAAATAATGGATGTATCCAAGAGATACAATTAATAAAATCCCTATAGGCTAAATTTGTCTCCATAGTAAGGAAATGAAGTAAGGGAAATTCTAGAACAAGTCTTCCCAATTTGACTGTAATAATGTTATGTGGTTTTAGCATTCTTTTTATTTGTGTACAATATTAGATATTGGAAAACCCTTAAACTATGTTTTTGTTTTGTATAATTTTATTTTCAGCCAAATGAACTTTTCCAATTAATTTTACAAGGATAACCCACTTTGGATACTCTCATTATACAAGTTTTCAGCTCTGAAGCCAAAGACCCAAAAAATTTCCCAGTGATAAAAAAATATATAAATTCAAACCTTAGGAATTTGTCAATTTCAAACAAGAACAAAGATTAAGGGATGAAGGCAACATATCACATACATGAGACACTTTGTCTCCAAAATGTTTGAAATTGGAGACATGAAGTTCCTCTTGATGTGGCCAGGTCAGAGATTATGTTTCACACATAATGGTTACAGAATATGTGAAGTAAGTATTTTATTCATGTACCCACTATAGAATGGGCAATTTTAATGAATGCCTATAAATTTAATGGATCTTTTAAATATTTCTGCTTGAAAGTTCATGGATCAGGCTTTCACTATATATGTTAAAATTGTGATAACATTTGAAGTAATTATGTTATGTATGTTATATATATAATATATAAAATCAAGATATATGTTTATATATTATATATATATGTTTGTGTGTATGAATATAAGATGTCTAACTTCAGTAAATGAATGGGTATTTGTCTATATTTGGGGACTTATATTTATTCATTTAAATAGGAACCATTAAAATTGTGGAGAAAAATTAGAAATTAGAAACTAAAATAGGGTTGTAGGAAATGCCTTTCACAAAGCATTATCTCAAATGTACATGCTTAAAATTTGATGCCATAATGCAGAATGAGGAACAGCAATGATATGATTCATTATCACAGCCCTTTTAGACCACACTCCTGAAGCAGTAAAAGTATGAAAATGAGGTTGGCAAAAATTATTTTTAAAATAGTTTGAACTCAGTCTAGTTTATAGAAAAGTTGACTGCAGTGTTGAAAAAGTAGCACGGGAAATAAATCGGAAGGAATTTTTAAAATAAGCACTCCTCAACAAAACAATAAACAGGGACTTAATAAAATATGTAAAACAAAGATGGAAAAAAATAAGAACCACTGAAGTAGAGGGGAGATAAACAGAAAGAAAAATATTCCTTCAAAATGCTCTTCTTCTTATACTTTGAATTAATAATGGCATAGCAGTCCCCGAATCATGTTCTCCTTTTATTCTCTTTCCTGTAGAGAATTTAATAGAAGGAAAAGACAAATAATATTAACGAATCTTAACCCACAGTTTATTCCTTAAATACTTTGAATCACTTAGAGTTGGAGAAAATATGAATTTTATGAGGACAACCCCTCAGATTCAACAGTATCCTTCCTTGTCTTGTTTCAAAAAAGAGAAATACACTATGTTTAGTGTAAGCAAAATAGTGATTTATTCAATGATTCACTAATGGGTGAGAAGGCTCATGAGGCTTCATGAGAATGCAAGAAAGGCAAGGTGACATAACTGCCCCAGGGCATCTCAGTCATGCCACTGAGATCGCAGGAACATGTCTCTGTCACTCGTTTTGCAAATTACCCTAATCATAGAAATTAATTGAACTTTCCCTTGTACCTTCGGTCATTGCTTTAGCTTGCTAAGGCTGCCATAGGAAAAGTATTAGAGACGAGGTGGCTTAAACAACAGAAATTTTTTCTTCCAATTCTGGAGGCTGGAAGCCCAAGATCAAGGTGTCAGCAGAGCTGATTTTTTCCAAGGCCTCTCTCATTGACTTACAGATGTACATTTTCCGCCTGCCTCTTCATGTGGTCATTCCTCCTTATCTGTGACCAAAGTTCCTTGTCTTATAAGGACATAAGTCATACTGGATTAGTGACCACACTGTTGGCCTCATTTTAGTTTAATTATGGGTTTAAAGATTCTATCTCCAAATACAGTCACATTTTGAGGTACTGAAGGTGAGAACTTTAGCATGTGAATTCTGGAGGGAATACAATTTAGTCCACAATAGTCACTCAATTGGGGTTTAAAGTTCTTGAAAGGAACATCTGATTGGCCAAGCCCAGGAGTGCAATTTTCATCATACAATTGGAAATGGGTCCACTATTTCATCCTAGGTGAATCACCCTAGTTTCATGGCTGGTATCATGTTCAGGATCTGTGGATTGCAACCCTTTCTTCTTTGTAGCTATTGTGATGTCATCGTACTATTTTACATCCTGTAAGCAGAATTTTAACAATATCTACTCTCAATATACCCCACTTAAAACAGTGAGGAAAGGGCAAAGAAAGTGTTGATGTATTTGTTTTCCACAAACATGGCACAACTTAGAAGGGCATGCAGGCATATAAATGCTATTTTAGACATGTGCTTATATTTGTGATTCATATTTACATCTTTTGGCAGACTCATTCAGTGATTTGTCAAGAAAAATAACAGCTGAGAATTAAATTTGGATATAGTAAAGTGTCAGTTGCTAATGACCATAAAAATATAATGATTTAAGATCTAATTATGGTGGGTTTGGGAAAGATAGCGAGACGCTACATACAGTAAATACTGACAAATTTTAGGAAGGTATTTTTTTCTGTCTGGGGAACTGTATGGATCACTAGCTGGAGGGAGATGTGAATTCAAAGGAGAGTTTTATTTGTTTATTTTTAATATTGGAAAAATGAACACATGTTGATATGCTAATAGGGATGATTTAGTAGAGTACAAAAATTGAATTGTATGGGAGAGAGAGGAACATTTTCTGTAGTGATAAGAAGAAATCTGCGAGAAGGAATTTGCCTCTAGTGCAATGAAGTTAATATTACAAAGCAAGATCAGGCTAGTAAGGTTCATATGGGTCTGTGCTTCAGAAAAATACTCGAAGGTGGAGGAAAAAAGCTGGGTCAAACACAGGAATAGCATGAAAAATCATTTTTGACTTTGATATAGGTCACATATTTCCAAAATATTTTCCTGAGATTATTTACCTCCTCCATCTTTCCACTTATGATCTAGGACAGATGATTTTGAAGGTAGGGAAAATTAATTTTGAGCAAATTAATTTTATCCCTAGAAATTTTCCATACAATGTGTTCTTTTTAAAATTTATCTCACAACTATGAGTATCTTTCTGGTGTCACCTTTCATTTGATTTCGTAGGTTATTTTGCTAAATATGAATTGTTCTTAAAATGTTCATATGTCTTTTCAGAAAATATGTGCTTTGGGGTAATGTCTGTAATTATTTCCACTGTTAGATTTTGTAACCCTCTATGGTCTCTTCTATATCTAATTGTTGACACCTTGTTATTGAATTATTATTCCTGACTTTTTCAAAGTATGATGTAATGTAGGAAAAATGTAGTCCTTTCTTTAAAGGTCCATTATCTGTAATATATAATTTAATCAGCATATATAAAATACAAACATCTACTCATACATACTAAAATACTTTAAGTCTTGTCAAAATATTATTTGGGACATAAATATAGTGATGTAAAGTATTTTACATTATACTTTTAATCATCATATAGTCTTCATTTGGCCTACATTTAGAAATGTATACAATATGACTTTGCCATAAATTCTTTAAGGCTAACTATTGTAAGGAAATGTACAACTAAAATGAAAAGTTTATGTATGTGGCAGTGTATAGCAAATTCAAGGAAGTTTAAGTGGTTGGAATGCATCTTTCAATTCTAATTACTGTGCTTATGTTAACTCCTGAGGTAGTATTATTGTTTCGTACTTTTGTTAACATTTAATGCTTCAAAATAACTATGATATTTAATTTAATGAACGAGAGACCTGGAAAGGAGTAAAGATGGCAGTGTGAGAGGTAAGAGAGAGTTCTCCCCCTAAAGCTGCATATAATATGAAAATATAATTAATACAACTAATCCTGAAAGAGCAACAGGAAAGAGAGCTGCCCCAGACTGCATACACCAGAAGAAAATAATAGACCTCATGGGACAGGGTAATGTACCAAAACCATGGTCTGGCAGGGCCCAAGCTCTTCCTCAACTCCACCTCACCAGCAGGAGGAAGAGGAAAAGAGTGGAGAGGGAGTGAAGGCCAGGGACTGCTGAACACCTAGTTCTGGAGATTTCTGGGAGCACAAACCTACATTGCACAGTGCTCTGGTGATTAGGGGGGTTGGAAAGCTAAGACAGGCAGAATACCTGGAGAGACTGATATTCCAGCCACTTGTGGGAAACAGGGATCCATATCTGGCTTCTCTGGGACAAAACAAAGGCAGGCAGTCTGGGAGACTTCCTAAACAGCAAGAGGGCTACTAAAGGGGCAAGGATTGCACAGAGCTTACTGCTCAGGAGAAAGGACAGGTAGACAAAATGTCTGGGTGCACTCTGCCACCCAGATTGGGAGCTTTCACGAACTTCGGGCCCTCCAGCCACCTGGCTGGCTACACAGCCCCAAAGCCCCCCACAGTGATATGCAGCCTGCTGTGCCTTCCTCCTGGCCAGCCCACAGCTAGCTCACAAAACAGCAAACCCTGCCCTGGCATCAGGCCAGCCAGAGGGAAGCCCTGCCTACAGCAGACACAAAGGCAAAGCATAGAGGCTTATACCTGTCTGCTCAGCCCACTGGTTCTAAAAGTGGAGACAGGCATAGCAGCTGGAAAGCAGGAAACAGCTCTTTGCTCCCCCAAGGAACCAACACCGCTCCCCTGCAGACCCCGGCATTGCTCCTGGGACTGAGCAGCTGCAGAGAGTAGAGCTTCTGGGCACTAGAGGGCGCCACATACAAAATATGAAACGTCAAAGGAACCTGGTTCAAAGCAAAATCATATATACACCAGAGAAAGAGTAAAATGAAAGAGACGTCATGACTCTTTCTGAAAAAGATTTCAAAATAAAAATCATTAACATGCTCATGGAGGTACAGAGAAATATTCAAGAACTCTGGAATGAATTCTGGTTGGAGATCCAATCATGGAACACAGTATCAGAAATGAAACAAACAATAGAAGGTTTTAAAAGCAGAATAGATATGGTTGAGAAGATAAATGAAATAGAAATTAGAGAACAGAAATACAAAGAAGCTGAGACACAGAGAGAAAAAAGGATCTCTAAGAATGAAAGAATATTGAGAGAACTGTGTGACCCATTCAAATGGAACAATATTCCCATTATAGGGGTACCAGAAGAAGAGAGAGAAAAAGGGATAGAAAGTGTCTTTGAGGAGGTAATGATGAAAACTTCCCCAATCTGGGGAAGGAGATAGTCTCTCAGGCCAAGGAGGTACACACATCTCCAAACACAAGGGACCCAAGGAAGACAACACCATGACATATAATAATTAAAAAGGCAAAGATCAAGGATGAGGACAGACTATTAAGAGAAGAAAAGGATCACATACAAAGGAAAGCCCATCAGGCTATCATCAAACTTCTCAGCAGAAACCTTATAGGCCTGAAGGGAGAGGCATGATATATTTAAAGCAATGAAGCCAAAAGGCATAGAACGTGAATGTTTTAACTGGCAAGATTATAATTTAAGTTTGCAGGAAGGGTTAAACAATTACCAGATAAGAAAAAGCTGAGAGAATTTACCTCCCACAAACCATCTCTACAGTGTATTTTGGAGGGACTGCTGTAGATGGAAGTGTTCCTAAGGTTTAATAGCTGTCACCAGAGGAAATAAAACCACAATAAAGATGTAGAACAGTTAATTACTAAGCAAATGCAAAATTAAATCTACTACCCCCAAAGTCAGTCAAAGGGTAGACAAAGAGAAAAGAATATGATACCTAATATAAAAAGAATGGAGGAGAAAGAAAAAGGAGGACAAAAAAAGAACCTTTAGACTGTGTATGTAACAGCATACTGAGTTAAATTAGACTCTTACATAGTAAGGAAGTTAACCTTGAACCTTTGGTAACCACAAATCTAAAGCCTGCAATGACAATAAGTACATATCTATAGATAATCACAAATCAAAAGACATGAAGTTACTGAATGGATAAAAAAAACAAAATCCATCTATATGCTGCCTACAAGAGACTCACTTTAAACCAAAGACATACATAGACTAAAAGTGAAGGGATGGAGAAAAATATTTCATGCATCTAATGGCAAGAAAAAAGCAGGAGTTGCAGCACTTGTATCAGAAAAAAGTCTTCCAAACAAAGAAAGTCACAAGAGACAAAGAAAGACATTACATAATGATAAAGGAGTAAATCCAACAGGAAGATAGAACCATTATAAATATCTTTGCACCCAACACAGGATCACCTACATATGTGTAACAAATACTAACAGAATTAAAGTAGGAAATAGAATGCAATGCAATAATTCTAGGAGACATCAACACAACAATCATTCCAAAGGACAGACTAACCAGACAGAAAATAAGTAAGGACACAGAGTCACTGAACAACACACTAGAACAGATGGACCTAACAGACATCTACAGAGCTCTATACCCGAAAGCAGCAGGATACACATTCTTCCCAAGTGCACATGGAACATTTTCAAGAATAGATCATATACTAGACCACAAAAAGAGCCTTGGAAAATTCAAAAAGATTGAAATTGTACCAACCAGTGTCTCAGCACACAAAGGTATGGAACTAGAAATAAATTATGCAAAGAAAATGAAAAATCCCACAAACACATGGAGGCTTCACAACATGCTCCTAAATAACCAATGGATCAATGACCAAATAAAAACAGACATCAAACAATATATGGAGACAAATGACAGAAAAAATTCAACACTGCAAAATCTGTGGGACTCACTGAATGCCATGCTCAGAGGGAAGTATATTACAATACAGGCCTACCTCAGGAAAGAACAATCCCAAATGAACAGTCTAAACTCACAGTTAATGAAATTAGAAGTAGAAGAACAAATGATGTCCAAAGTCAGTAGAAGGAGGGATATAATAAAGATTAGGGCAGAAATAAATAAAATCAAGAAGAATAAGTCAATAGAAGGAATCAATGAAAGAAGGAGCTGATTCTTCGAGAAAATAAACAAAACAGATAAACCCCTAGCCAGACTTATCAAGGAAAAAAGACAGTCTACACACATACACAGAATCAGAAATTAGAAAGGAAAAATCACTACAGATACCACAGAAATACAAAGAATTACTAGAAAATACTATGAAAAATTACATGCTAAAACACTGAAAAACCTAGAAGAAATGGACAAATATCTAGAAAAATACAACCTTCCAAGGCTGACCCAGAAAGAAACAGAAAATCTGCACAGACCAATTACCAGCAATGAAATTGAATTGGTAATCAAAACAATGCCTAAGAACAAAACCCCTGGAATGGATGCCTTCGCCACTGAATTTTATGAAACATTTAGTGAAGACCAAATACCCATCCTCCTTAAAGTTTTCCAAAAAATAGAACAGGATGGAATACTCCCAAACTCATTCTGTGAAGCCAGCATCACTCTAATACCAAAACAAGGCAAAGACACCACAAAAAAAGAAAATTACAGACCAATATCCCTGATGAACATAGGTGCAAAAATAATCAACAAAATATTAGCAAACCCAATTCATAAATATATGAAAAAGATCAACTACCATGATCAAGTAGCATTGATTCCAGGGACACAAGGATGGTACAGTATTAGAAAATCCATCAACATCATCCACCACATCGACAAAAAGAAGGAAAAAAAAACACATGATCATCTCCATAGATAGTGAAAAAGCATTTGAAGAATTCATCATCCATTCTTGATAAAAACTCTCAACAAAATGGGTATAGAGGGCCAGTACATCAACATAATAAAGGCCATATATGACAAACCCACAATCAGCATCATACTTAACAGTGAGAAGCTGAAAGCCTTTCCTTTAAGATCGGAAACAAGACAAGGATGTCCACAATCTCCACTTTTATTCAACATAGTTCTCGAGGTCCTTGCCACGGCAATTAGACAACACAAAGATATAAAAGGCATCCAGATTTGTAAAGAAGAAGTTAAACTATCACTGTTTTCAGATGACATGATATTGTACATAAAAAAACCCTGAAGAATCCACTTCAACACTATTAGATGTAGTATCTGAATTCGGCAATGTTGCAGGATTCAAAATTAATACACAGATATCTGTTGCATTCCTATAGACTAAGGGTGAACTAGCAGAAAGAGAAATCAGGAAAACAACTCCATTCACAATTGCATCAAAAAAGAATAAAATACCTAGGAATAAACATAACCAAGGAAGTGAAAGACCTGTACTCTTAAAACTACAAGACACTCATGAGAGAAATTAAAGAAGATACCAATAAATGGAAACACATCCCATGCTCATTAATAGGAAGAATTAATATTATCAAAATGGCCATCCTGCCTGAAGTAATCTACAGATAATGCACTTCCTGTCAAAATACAAACAGCATTCTTCATAGAACCAGAGCAAATAGTTCTAAAATTCATATGGAAGCACAAAAGACCAAGATAGCCAAAGCAATCCTGAGAAGGAAGAATAAAGTTGGGGCAATTACACTCCCTGACTTCAAGCTCTACCACAAAGCCACAGTAATCAAGACAATTTGGTACTGGCACAAGAACAAAACAATAGACCAATGGAATAGACTAGAGAACCCAGATATTAACCCAACCATATATGGTCAATTAATAGATGATAAAGGAGCCATGGATATACAATGGGGAAATGACAGCCTCTTCAGGAGCTGGTGTTGGCAAAACTGGACAGCTACATGCAAGAAAATGAAACTAGATTATTGTCTAACACCATACACAAAAGTAAACTCAAAATGGATCAAAGACCTGAATGTAAGTCATGAAATCATAAAACTCTTAGAAGACAACTTAGGCAAAAATCTCCTGAATATAAACATGAGTAATGTCTTCCTGAATGCATCTCCTTTAACAAGGGAAACAAAAGCAAAATGAGCACATGGACTGCATCAAACTAAAAGCTCTGTACAGCCAATGACACCATCAACAGAACAAAAAGGCATCCTACAGTATGGGAGAATATATGTAAATGACATAACTGAGAAGGGGTTAACATCCAAAATATATAAAGAACAGACATGCCTCAACACCTAAAAGGCAAATAACCCGATTAAAAAATGGGCACAGTATATGAAGAGACCATTCTCCAAAGAAGATATTCAGATGGCCAACAGACACATGAAAACATGCTCCAAATCACTAATCATCAGGGAAATGCAGACTAAAACCACAATGAGATATCACCTCACACCAGTAAGGATGGCCAGCATAGAAAAGAGTAAGAACAACAAATGCTGATGAGGATACAGAGAAAGGGGAACCCTCCTACACTGCTGGTGGGAATATAAGCTTGTTCAACCATTGTGTAAAGTAATATGGAGGTTCCTCAAAAAACTAAAAATAGAAATACCATTTGACCCAGGAATCCCACCCCTTGGAATTTACCCAAAGAATATATGTTGTCAGATTCAAAAGACACATGCACCCCTATGTCTATCACAACACTATGTACAGTAGCCAACATATGGAAGCAACTTAAGTGTCCATCAGTAGGTGAATGAATAAAGAAGAGGTGGTACATATACACAATGGAATACTATTCAGCCATAAGAAGAAAACAAATCCTACCATTTGCAACAACACGGATAGAGGTAGAGGGTATTATGCTCAGGGAAATAAGCCAGGTGGAGAAAGACAAATATCAAATGATTTCCCTCATCTGTGGAGTATAACAACAAAGCAAAACAGAAGGAACAAAATAGCAGCAGACTCAGAGACTCCAAGAAGGAACTAGTGGTTACCAAAGGGGAGGGGTGTGGGAGGGCGGATGGGGAGGGTGGGAGAAGGGGATTGAGGGGTATTAAGTTTAGTAGACATGGTGTGTGGGGTCACAGGGAAAGCAGTGTAGCACAGAGAATGCAAATAGTGAATCTGTGGCATCTTACTACACTGATGGACAGTGACTTCAATGGCGTATGGGTGGGGACTTGATAATATGGGTAAATGTAGTAACCACATGGTCTTTACATGTGAAACCTTCATAAGAGTGTATATCAATAATAGTTTAATAAAGAAAAAAAGAACTAGACCTAAAGTGAATTTGATAAATTCAAAGACAATGGACTTTGGGAAGCTGTTAGATTACTTATGCCAGATGGATTCTGATATCAGAGTTTGTGCAAAAAAGGTTCATGCAAATTGTGAGTTGGAAGACAAAGCATATTCATGGTTTTATGACTTTAAATATACGTAATAATTTATTGATAGATCAAATTTTGTAAGTAGATGGTTGTTTCATCCACAATGCTTATGTTTAAATATATAAATTGGTTAAATAAAATAAATAAAGTTAATGAATGGTTGTAATAAGGAGTCTAACTCATTTTTATTGTGTGACCACTGACTTTTTTGTAAATCTAACTCTCCCTTACTTCTCTGATCCTGCGTCTGGTCAGAGCCTTTGCTAATCTCCTCCTCTGGCACCAGTGAGAATTTAAAACCACAGCTCTCCAACCTACCATGGGAAATTTTTCTCAGTTACATGCTTCACCCCTCATAAAGACCCAACTTACTCCAACTGTTCACTCAGCCATCCCTGACCTCCTAGGTATCTGTTATGTGAAGAATGAACTTGCTCTCAAATGACCTTAGGGTGTCGCCTGTCATCAGCCTTGACATCTGCCCTAACTTCTACACAGGGACCCCTAAACACCAAGAAATGAAAATAATCTATTTTTCTAGAATGTGAATTTATGCTCTTAACCTGAGTAAATGTAAGAAAATTTTAGAGGAAACCAAATACCAAAAAATATACCTACGTATTTCTTATAACTATATAATTGGGTGGTGTCAATTTTACAAAATATGCAGAAAGATGATCATTTAAATGCAAACAAATGTAAGATCTAGGATATAATAACCTAAAGGATGAATTCAAGCATTATTCTTTAAAAATTTTGAATGAATGTATTCAATAATTGTATAGAATTCCAATTATAAGGAGATGAACAATCATATACATATACATATATATATGAAGGTGTGTATATATGTGTGTGTGTGTGTATGTGTATCCAAACTAGAACACTTATAAAAGCAAAAGAGAATTCTTTTAAAGTTTTGCTGCTACAAATGGTATAAAACAAAACTATCCAGAAAACATTATGTGTGATAATTTAGACAGATCAAAGGTTCAGACTCGCCCATGACACATAGCTTCACCTCTCTCACCCCATATCCTTTTCTTCATTTCTTTCTGTTAGATATCAAAATTGAAGCCTACATCTATTCATTCTAAAATGCTTTTAAGATGCATCATTCCCTCTCATTTACCATAGTCAACAAATAATATCCTGTGTGTCTAGATTACTAGATTAAATGTATATTTTATCTCTTACCTTAAATCTCTCTTCCTTCTACCAACACTCTACACTATCGAATTTAATCCTCTTAAATTATACTTTGCATCTCTTTGCTCAAGAATAATTTTCCTCCATTACTTTCCAATTCTTCCATTAATCAAATGAATTTCCCTCCCCTTTCTGGTCTACTAATTTAAACCCCATCTATAATTTACAATACTATTCAAATTCCAGCTTCTCTATAAAATGACTTCTTTCTATTTTCTATTGCAATTTTCACTAAATTCACAAACATTTGGATTCTTACTCAATATGAACTATCTACTATACAACCAATACTTTTTGTTTATATTGTTTATATTCTCTCCCTACTTCCTTCCTCTGTCCCTCCCTCCCTCCTTCCTTACCTCTTTTCATACATGTTAATCTCATCTCCCAGTTTAAATATCTAATGAACATCTTAAAAATGTTCAGCTGAAGTCCAAAATACAACATAGAAATTTGTTTCATTAGGAAAAAATGAAGACTTACAGAATAACAGTGATAATAAAGATAATGAATAAAGTTCAATGAGCATTTATTATGTACCACACTCTGTACTAAGACATTTACACACATTACATCACTAATTTCACTCAAAATTCCATGAGGCAGTTACTATGATCAACTTCCTTTTATCATTGATAAATTTGAAGCTTATGGAATGCAGGGATTGTCCCCCAAGATCACTCAAATCAAGTGGCTATTCAATCCTATTAACACTGGGCTTCAAAGTCTGTGCTATTAAATTTGCAACATGCTTGAGGATTGCATCAGTTAAGCCATATGTGCAGCATTTGATATGGCGTTGACAACAGTTAGACTTTTTTAATGTTTTGTTTGTTTTTTTCAAAGTTGATTTAGTTGAAACGATCTAAATGTCATTTGACTGGATAGATGATGTCTAATGTGAGTGTTGCTTTATTTTTGAAACTATTTAGCATTCATTCAACTCCAAAAATATTTAGTGTTTCTAAATTTCACTCTGTGTCATATCCTAATAAATTTCAGTAACTAGCCACATATGTGTTACCATAATATCATAAGCAACAACACTAAAGTTAATATTCAAGTTTAAGGACTATTGTGGTAGAAAATCACCATATTATCCACTTCATGGGTATATAGTATATATAGAAAAAACATACCTTTGGTGATATTTAGGCTAACCATAAAATCAACTGGGTAATTTAACTTTAGCAAAGTTGAAAAGTATTTGTCTGTATAAGAATTAAAAAGATGACCTTATTCTTTGCATTGTTAAGAATTGTAATGTATATTTATTATTACAATCTGAAGTCCCTCATGCATTATTTAATTTCATTACAGATAATAGGTAAATTGATACTCAGGAAATTTTCTTTCATTCCACTTCTGCCTCTATGCTGGCATGAAGGAAATATAGTCAGCTTATAATCAGATAAGTATTATGGAATACATTGGCCTTTGTTTTAGACGTGAGGTCCCTTTCCGGTTTCTTTACTGTGCTAAAATGCAATAGCATTACTGACACATTTTTTAAAATAACATTTCAAAAAACAGCCTAAGAGCAAAAGACTTTCTGTTTTCAGAAAAATCATTAAAATGTGCATATATATATTTTCTTTTTCTCTCTGGTTTCTTATATAAGATATAACCAACATTTAGAATTATTACTAAAATTCATGCAATTTATAATCTTGTGGTCTTATTGATCAGGCCCTGCTTAGGAGAAAAATATCTTTGCTGTAAAGTTATACTACTGAAATAATGGAGCTCAATACTCCTTCAAGAGACAAACAGCATTAACAAAAACAAAACAAAACAAAACCTAAGGCTTAAAGCTGAAGCCTATTCTATCAGAGTCTTCAAGGAAAAAATAACATTAAACAAGAAGGAGCAAATGGTTATAGAAGAATAGAAATTTTAAAATGGACAGTCACCATATTCATAATTCTATTAAGCTTTATTAAAATGACGGAGATAAAATCATACTGCTATCTTTCAACATTTAGATGTAACATAAGATCATTTAGAAAATTTGTTGTGCAAGTATTAACATAATTCTTACAGGAAAATCTTAGAGGGCACCTGTATAATCTAGGAGAAGGAGAGTAAGCGCTAGATATTAGAACACACACACACAAGTGAAGGTTTATATACATCCAGTAGTATGAATATAATTTTTATTAAAAATTATAAAGCATATGATAAAGAGTTAAACATAATATAGAAAGAACACTAATAAAAGTTATTAAGTCATTTAAAATACAGTAGGCAGTAGCCAATGGCTGGCACTTTAGTCTGATGAAAATTCAAAAGGACAAAATATGAAAAGATTCACATTTTCATTTTGTTGCTGAAATGTTAACTTTACAGGTGTTTATAAACTATGAATATCTGTTAAGTTGAAAAATGTCATATGTCATTCAACCACAAAAATTCAACCACATAAAAATAAAATAAATAACACTTTCATATATGTATTCATATATGTACATTTATACATATGTGTGTGTGTGTGTATATATATATATATATATACACCTATTTATTGTAGAATTTTCCAGGGTGGCAAATAAGGGAATTGTTAACAGTTGGCCCATTCACAACATAAGCATTATGTAGCCTTCATAAGAATGAAATAAAGCTCCACCAGTTGGCACAGAGATGTATTTCCAGATGGCATAATAGAGTATAAAAAACAACATGCAAAATAGTATTTATATATAATCTTTTTTTGCAAATAAATGACCAAGAAATATGTGTGTGTATGTGTTTGTAATTTTAGGAGCATGGAAAAAAATGTGACTGTCCTCACAAAAAGACATTAATATGAATTTCCTGAGTGTATCTGGTGTGTTATGAATTAGAATAGGGAAAAATAAAAAAGATTAATAAAAACTTGTTATTGAAATATTATTTTATATGAATATGTTTATGATTTTTATCTAAACTGTATATATATGTATGCATTTGTATGCTTCAAGAAATTAAAAAATTTTAAATAAAACATGTATTTCGAACAAAACATCAACATTCACTTAATGACAATTTATGAAAAGCATTTTTCTAAATTTGGAAAATAAAGATGTCACCTATAACTACTATTGTTTAATGTTGTCTGAAGAGTCTATTCCATGGTTTTTCAGTATCCCCAGGACTATTAACATTTTGAGTCAGATAATTCTTTGTTGTCGGGGTTCCCTGTGCCTTCTAGGATGTTTGGCGGCATCCTTGGTCTCCCTCCAGTGGATAACTGGAGAGTTATCCAATAGCATCTCCCAGTTGTGACATCCAAAAATGTTTCCCAACATTGCCAAATTCCTCCACGTGCAAATCCATCCCTGTAGAGAACCACTGGTTTACAATGAGGGATAGGGTTAAGTAAAAATAAGAATTGGGGTTTGCAAGAAAGAAAAATAAAATCTTCCATTGCAGATTATTAGTGTTACATGTAGAGAAAACTTCACCAGCCAGTGAATACAAGAGCTTCTGCTAGTGAAAATACAGAATAAATCATCAAAAATGGTATTTTTAGATTACATTAAAAAATCAGGAGGGAAATACAATAGAGAGAAGATCCCTTTCCAAATAAGTACAACAAAAACAAAAACTGTTGAGTGTTTTAGACCTGAAAAAGTGGTTTGCAATAAAATACTGAGAAAGAGAGAGCTGTATTACTAGGAAGACCTTTGAGGGCTGCTCTGACCCCTTCCCCAGCCTAGCTGGATAAATGGCACTGATTCCACGGCTCTGGCCTGACATGGGCTGAACTGACCACCAATATACTGACACAACTACATCAGAGAGTGTGGAAACAAGAGGATAAGAATTTTCCTCTCTTTTTTAAGAGTTTAGTGAGCTAGGGATTACCTACCATAAAATTCACCCTGTAAAGTATATGACACAATGGTTTATAGTATATCTACAGTTATACATACATCATCACAATGTAATTTTACCATGTTTCATCCACCAAAAAGAAATCTTGTGCTCTTTAGCAGATACCCCCAAGCCACTTCTCACTCCGGCCTCCCTACCCATAGGCCTAGACAACCATCAATCTCCTTTCTGTATAGATTTCCCTATTTTTAACATTTCATATAAACAGTATCATAAAATACATGACTAGCTTTCTTTAATGAGCATAATGATTTTTATCTATGTTGTAACATATATCAGTACTCCACTACTTTCTGTTGCCAAATAATATTATATTGTATGGATACACCACATAATCCTTAATTTGCGGATAGACATTTAGCTTTTTCCCAATTTTAGCTACTATGTATTAATCTGCCATGAACACTCATGTAAGTTTTTTGTGCAGATATATATTTTCACTTCTCCTGGGTAGATGCCTAAATGTGTCTGGGTGATATGGTACCATTTTGTGGATCTGGGTGATATGGTTCCATTTTGTGGATCTGGGTGATATGGTACCATTTTGTGGATCTGGGTGACATGGGTCACTATGCTGATCATTTTGAGGAACTGCTGATATGTTTTCCAAAGTGGTTGTATAATTTTACATTTCCACTAGCAATGTAAAAGGATTCCAATTTCTCCATGTCCTTGACAACACTCGGTATTGTTGGTCTATTTTATTGCTGCCATTCTGGCAGGGTCTCCATCACATCAGGTGGGATCCTACAAAAAAATGTCCCGGTTCGTTTGATGTGTACTTCCTCATGTCTAATGATACTGAGCCTCTTTTTGAGTGTTTCTGACCAATTGGAAGTATATATATGTATAAACATATATATATATGTAAACATATACATATATGTAGAATAATATATATGTATATGTTTAGAAATATCTATAAAATCCTTTGTTCATTTTCTAAATTGAGTAATCTTATTACTGAGTTTTAAGAGTTCATTATATTTTCTGGATTTAAGCCCCTTTTTAGATACATGATTTTCAAGTTTTTTTCTCCCTGTCTTTCTCCCTCTCGAGATTTTCTTCCCTTGATGTTCTTTGAAGCACAAAAGTTTAATGTTAATTAAATCTAATTTAATAATTTGCTATTTTATTGCCTGAGCAAATCAAAGAAATCATAGCCTATCCCAAGTTCTCAAAGATTTACCCCTGCTTTTTAATAAGAGTTTTGTACTTTTAGCTTTTACATTTAGGTCTACCATCTAATTGAGTTTTTTGTGTGTGATGTGCATCATTCTTTTGTTTGTGAATTTCTATTTGTTGCAGAATAATTTATAGAAATGCTTCTTCATTACCCATGGAATTATTTTTGCTTCTTATTTTAAAAATCGGTTGAACATAAAGATTAGCGTTACTTGTTGGGCTCCCCTACCCCTTGCACCTGCAGCAGACTGCTATGATCGTTGTAGCTGGATAGTAAGTTCTGTGTCAGGAAGTGACACCCTTCAACTCTATTCTTATTTTTCAAGAATGTTTTACCTATTCTGGGTTACTTGATTATCGACATTAATTTTAGGTTCAGCTTGTTAATTTCTGAAAAAAAGCCAGGACTTTGAAAAGGATTATGCTGTATCTTGTGGCTTTTGTAATGATATGAAGTTTTATGCTCCATAAACTATGAAAAGTCTTTTATTATTTAGATCTTCTTTAGTTCCTTCCAATAGTAATTTTCAGAGTACAAGTATTATACTTTTGCTAAATTTTTTTCTCAATACTTCATTGTCTTAAAGCTATTGATAGTTATAATTGTTTTCCCAATTTTATTTTCAGATTGTTCATTCTATAGAAATACAATTTTTTTGTGTTTTTCTTATATAACATAACAATTTGATTAATTTCAAGAGTGGATTCTTTAGAATATTCCATACACAGAAAGAAACAGTATTAACATACCCATTTTGTATTTTTGTTTGTGAGTAAACTATAAAGAAGAAAATCTTGCATACCATCATTTTTGCTCTTCTAACTCTGCATAACTAGATCAAAGTCTGTATTCTAACCTAAGTCTTTTACGAATAGTAAAATATATGTAGATTAACCTATAAAGTAATAATAGTTTACTTTATGAAATAACATAATTAAAGACTTAAAAAAAAATGAACTGAGGTAGAGTGATATTCCAGGATGGGAAGAAAATTTTCCCCAAAATGCCAAATTTGATCAAGAGGTTTCTAACATTTTGAAAAAAAAGGAGCATTTTGAATCAACAATGACTAGAATAAAGTTTATAAATGGTATTTCTCTAAATAGTAGTTAATCACCATAATTTGGAAGACTGTAGTATGTATACCCTATACTATAACCAAAGCAAATCCCATGTGTAAAATAAAACAACTTTGGTGGGCAATAGTTGGTTAGTTTTCATTTATACATATGCAAATTTCATTGTATAAGCATAAAACAAAGAAATCAAACATTTGTAATAAATGAATCAAAAAAGTAGAATGAAAACTAAGAAAAATATATGTGAAATATGAATGACAGAAATATTGAGATGGGCCACCAAGGATTCTTGCTTGATCCCTGAGAAGGTGAATATTATGAGACATAATAAATACACAAATTAGGGCTTTTGCAGATATAATTGTTTATTAATCTTTTAAATCTGAGTTAATTAAAACACAGATTATCTAGGAAGTCCTAATCTATCAGCCTCATCAGTCCTTTAAAAATCAGTGTTTTCTACAACTGGTCACAGCTGGATAAATCAAGGAGACTGGAAGAACAAGAAGGATTTAATACATTGATGCCGGTTTAAAGACGGAGGGGCCCATGATGAGGAATGTGGCCAGCCTCTAGAAGCCGAGAGCAACTCCCAGGTGACAGATAGTAAGGAAATAAGTACCTTAGTCCTACAACCACAAAGGAACTGAATAAGCTTGAAAGAGGATTGATCCCCAAAGCTTCCAGATAAAAATCTCAGATTGGTTGACACCTTGAGTTGGGGCTTGTGAGACTTTAAGTAGAGGACCCAGTCAAGCTTGTCCTCATTTCTGACCTCCAGATGGTGAGGTTATAAAGCTTCCCTGTTTTAATTTTCTAAATTTGTGATATATTTTAATCCAGCAAATAAAAATAATAAAATTCTCAATACAGAACTGTAAGCAGCCCAAAGGAAGCAAATTACCACTCCTTCAACACTTTGCTTACAAATCTCATCAGCTAAAGATACAATTTTACTATTCACAAATTTTTCTTTCCACAAAACATTAGAACACAGTTCATTCAAGTTCTTTGCCCCCTATAATAAAAGGTTGTCTTTCTTCGTTTCCAATAACATGTCCCTTTTTCCTGTTTGAAACCTCACAGAATCATCCTTAACACCCATATGTCTAGCACGTATCTCAAAACTCTCCTAGCCTCTACCATTACAAATCCCAATGCCACTTCCACGTGTTTAGGTAATTGTGGCAGCATTCTACCCTAGTTAGACACCAAAACTTGTCTTAGTGCAGGTTACCATAACAAATACCACAGACCAGATGACTTAAACATAGAAATTCATATTCTCACAGTTCTGGGTGCTTGAAGCTCAAGGTAGGGTGCCAGCATGACTGGATTCTGATGAGAGCTCTCTCTCTGGCTTCCAGAGGATGCCTTCTCATTGTATCCTCACATGGTAGAGAGAGAACAAGCTTTTGGTGTTTCTCACTGTCAGGGCCCTAATCCCATCATGAGGGCTCCATTCTCATGACTTCACCTAAATCTAATCTCCCAGAGAGTCCATCTTCAAAAACCATTACATGCTGGGTTAGGGCTTCACCATATATGAAATGGGGGATACAATTTTTTCCCCTAAATGAATTACTCTTTATTAAGTTCCTTATCTTTTCCTGATTTTAATCTCCCATTTTGTTTTTCCTTCTGTTTCCTGAATTGTATTTTGTTTTATTCATTCTTGATTTCTTGTTTGTTTGTTTGTTTACCTGTTTTTTTAATTATAGCATATTGGGAGGAAGCTGCAAAAAATGTATGCATGTGTCCTCTCTAGTCAGAAGAAATCAGTTTAAATCAGTGATTAACTAGTGTCCTAGATAATCTGAGGGCTGCACAAAGTAGAAACATATCCATACCACCAAACAGTTATAATTGAGTGAGGGAGGTAACACATATACACAAAAAATAAGCAATTTAGGAGAGATTGTTGTTAATGCTTGTAAGTCCAGGGAACGGGAAAGGAAATCCCAGGACAAAATACCTCTAAAAACCGAAATTAGTCAAAGGGAGAAATAAAGACTACAAACTGCAGTCCAGGGCTGTCTCTCTCCCCTGCTTCAGAAGAAAGCAAGCCAGCAAGCAGGCTAGCCCCTCCCCTTAAACTCTCAAGTTCAGACATACCTCGGTTGCCCAGGTATTTACCCACTGACATGGAGATGAACTTCTCTCCACCCCTGAGGATATACAAATGCACTAAAGCCAGGCGAGATACTCTGGAAATGTAGCAATTTTACCCACAGGCCACCCATCCAGAAATCTTGCCTTACAATTTACTAATTCCCCTTCTTCTTAAATGGTCCCTGGGTAAGAAAACTGGAGCATTGTGACCAGACTAATGACATAACAATAGCAACAGCAATAAAATCATGATAATCTTTAAGCCAGAGGATTTAGCTAGGTTCAAAGTCTTAAGCAGATTAAGTCCATAGTTCGTCCATTCCACAGGCAGGCAGTAGCTAAGGGTTCAGAGCATTCATCATATGGCAGCCACAGCTGGGGGCACATTCAAGCCACAAGGAATGTTGGAGAAAATAACCGTAAAGGCGGTAAGATACATGTTTTAATGACACCAGCATGGAAAATCTTGTCCATCAGGTAGGATACATGCAAGAGAGTGGTCTGGTGATAAAACAGTGGCAGGAATGGGATCTGGTCATGGTCTAGTATATCAGACTTTCACCCCACTCCCTGTTGGAGTTACAGATGGGTCAATATACAGGACTACAGGAGGTACATGCACTGGCCACAAAGATAAAACAAAACTTCCCTGTAAGGTGCTCTTACCACCTAGACGTTTCAGTACACTACCGCGACCTTTGGGGGCCATTCAGCTGTTATTCCAGGAATGCACAGGAGGCCAGATTCCAGGCCTTTCCCCCAAGGTGCCAAAAGGGCCAGCTATCACTGGTCAATATGTCAAAATGTTCAGGGCCACATCCATCCAACAGAGTCTCCAGGGCTTAATGCAGTGGGGCTGGCAGCAGGCTGTTGCTCTGCTGGCCGTATCCTGGCTTCAATAACTCCTCTTTGGTTTGTGCATACAGTTGTGTAGGAAAGGCAGCAAGGTGTGTGAGCATATCCACAGGGCTTAAAGCTCCTTTACGTGGCTTCTCATTCAAATGCTGTAGCACTGTCCATAGGCAAACTGACCAACCCCACAGACTATTGGTGTCCAACTTCAGACCAGATTTCAACAATCCATTGTACCTCTCTATCATACCTGTCCCTGTAGAATTATATGGTATGTGAAATTTCCACTTCATTCCCAATTGCTGCACCCATCCTTGTAATGCATGTCCAGTAAAGTGGGTGCCTTGATCGCTCTCAATCACCTGCGGCTGGCCGTAGGCTGCAAAGACACATTTTAGGCTCCTCTTGGTGGTTTGATGATCTGCATGATATGCAGGAAAAGCAACCAATAGTCCAGTAGCTGTGTCCACACAAATCATGGCATACCACTATCCTTCTGATATAGGCAGAGGCTCAATATAGTCTATTTGCCACCTGACAAGGTGTATTGGTCCCCTTACTATTGTCCCATGTTGCTGTGGGACTCGGTGTAAGTCCCCCTTAGGGCACACAAGGCACTGCTCCTGGGATCTGCTCACTTCAAAGGTCAGTGGCAGGCCCCACCAACGGGCTACAGCCCACACTGTCTTTTGCCCTGCATGCAACAAACGCTGGTGCAGCCATTGGGCTACATCAGATGCAGGCTTTCCTTCTAGCCAATGCACCTGGGCCAATGTGTCTACTTCATTCCCTGGGGATGCCAAAGGAAGTGGCCAGTCACATGATATAAAGTGTAACAGTCTTAGTCTGACCAGAGGCCCATAGATCTTGCCACAACTCTTGCCCCCAAAGGGGCTGGTGACCAACCATCCAGTTGGCATGATACCATGTCAGTAGCCACAGGGTCAAGCCCTGATAAATGTCTCAGCTTTCAGTGCAGACAACTATTGAGAAAGGCTCTTAGCTGACCATGAGCCATACTGCCTGCAACTCAGCCCATTGGCTGCTCTTCCCTCTCCATCTTCCATCCACACTGTCTCAGTCCTAGGATGGAAAGCCACGGCCCTCCACTTTGGGGGCTGCCCACTACTACAGCTGTCTGTGTACCAAGCATCTTCAGGTATAGGGCTTTTCCCTCCTGATAAGGAGTCTCAGCTACCAATCGCTCAATAGCAAGTTCCTCCTGCTTTCCATTGGTGTAGGTCATGAGCCCCTATAAGCATTGGAGTTCTCCACTTAAGGGGCTGGTAGAGAGGGCACTGCGCTGCTGTAAATATGTGCCCCATTTGGCCAATGTAGGTGTCTATGCCATGTCACTCCATGGCCTTTGGGTCCAGTCTCACACCCACCCCACAGTGGGATAGGTGGTTATTACCTTGGTCAGAGCTGTTCTGGCAATGGGCTCTGTAGCCAGCAAGGTGTGGTACACAGCAGTCAATTGCTTCTTTATCAAAGTGTAGCATACCTCTGCACCTTTCCAAAGTTGTAACCTAAATCCAATAGGTTGGCATGTCCATTCAAGCTGCTGCCAAAAACTCCCATCCATAACCATCTTTGGTTACATGAACATCTAGTTCACAGGGCCTTGATGAGTCCTTTACATTCAAGGCCTGTACAGCCTTGACTCCCTGCTTGGCAGCAGTAAAAGCAGCTGCACATGTCTCATCCCAGTCCCAGATGATGCCCTTTCATACCAACCAGTATAAGGGTTTCAGATTTTGTGCCAAGTGTGGGATAAACACCCTCCAGTAGCCCAAAAGCCCCAGAAACTCTTGTAATACTGCCACAGTGGTAGGGATGGGGAAAGGCTGGACCTTGTCTATAACTGCTTCTGGAGCAACTTTAGTTTTACCCAACCAGACAACCCTCAAGCATTTCACAGACAAACCTGGTCCCTGAACCTTGGTGCTGCTCACAGCCCATCCTTTTTCCTGTAGATGTTGCGACTGTCTAGGACCTGCCCCTTCTCAATCTGAAAAAGAACAGTGTAGTGATACAAACACACTGTTTGCAGTTTCTTCCATGCGGCCAAGTCCTGGGCTACAAGTCCGTGCCAAATGGTGGGACTGTGGAGACATCCCTGTGGAAGGACAATGAATATCCACTGCCAGCCTCCCCACATGAGGCCTTGACTCTGGTTTCCATGTCCTGGACCTCAGCGGCTGGAACTGCTGCTCTGGCTTGAAATGGTGCCACAGTTCTAAAAATATTCTATTGGGCTGCCCAAATTTTTCTTTCACTTCCCCTGCCTTTATCAAATTAACCCACATCTGGGTCCTCAAGACCTTCATGGGGCCTTTTGCACTTCTCCTTTCAGTCATGACCCATTCTTCCCTTTGTGTCCTTATTGTTTCAACCTCCCCAGATCTGCTAATGTATGAGTAGCCTCACTTATGGGTTGCCCTAGGTGGGGGGGGGGCAAGAGTATTCACTAGGGACCCAAAGAAATCTGTACGCAGTACCAGATTTCTCATTTCAATAGTGAATACCTTCTCATCAGGGCCCTGGGGATCTATATTATAGAAGATATTTTCCATATCCAATTCCCACAGTACCTGTTGGAGCTCTGCATATATTTTCTAAATGACCTGTCTTTTCAGTAACTCTCTCTTCTTTAATAGCATCCCAAAGGTCATCGCTCAGCTTCTACAAGTGATGCTGAACTGTGTCTCTCTCCTGCCTAAGTCCCTCTCTCTCCTCACTAACCCTCTTGATAATCCTCTCTTTCTCCTGTATAACATTTTCCACTATCTGGATGAAAAGAGAACAATGCCAGCCGCTACACAGCCCCCTAGGGTCTCCAAGCAGTCTTCCAACTCACCTAGGGCTAATTCTGCAACTTCTGGTGTTTCTACCCTTGCCCAGTTTTGTGGAATACTCCACCCCTCTAAGAGGTACTTTACCCTAGACCAATTCCCCAGTAGGGGTTTGCAGGTTGGAAGCCCCACAGCTGGGGGATAATAACAGGTGAAGCAGCACCCTCTGCCCCTGCATCCAGCGGGGCCTCCCCACCATCCACAGGAGCAACCCTCCCAAAGGTCACACCCATTATGACAGATTTTGGATTCAGAGGAAACCTGCTGACTTCCACCAGGTGTAAGTCCAGGGAAAGGAAATCCTGGGGCAAAAACCAAAATCAGTCAAAGGGAGAAATAAAGTTTAAAACCCGATTATTGCTTACAAACTTCAGTGTAGCACTCTCTCCCCTGCTCTGGAAGGAAGCAAGCCAGCAAGCAAGCCAGATCCTCCCCTTAAACTTTCAGGTTCAGACATGCCCTCAGCTACCCAGGTAATTACCCATTGACATAGAGATGAACTTCTCTCCACCCGTGAGGATATGCAAATGCACTAAAGCCAGGTGAGACACTCTGGAAATGTTACAATTTTATCCACAATGCTACAGAAAAGACATGAAGAAATTACTATGGAAGCAAAGAAGGAAATATTAAATGACTGGGAGAACCAGAAAAAAAGTAATATGTGAACTGAGCCTCAAATAGTCTGTTGAAAAATAATTCTTTTTTCCTCAGTCTCTGCAACTTCTTTTCCCTCAAACTGTACCTCTCTTTTTTCTCTAGAAGCTCTTAACTCCTCTATTCTGTTTCCCTCTGCTTGTATCTCTGACTTCTTTTCAGGCATGGTCCATCTTGCCCTGGCAACCAAACCTTGGACAGCTTGGAAACAGCACCTTAGCCTGACACAGAGACCTAAAGGGCCCATGTCAACAAAGGTTGAAATCTTCCTGGAAGCAGAAAGGAATTCATCTTGGGACAAGATATCCAAGAAGCAAGAACAGGAATGAATTCCTAGCTTGAGCTAGAAGTACACTTCAATTTTTATGCAAAAATAGAAATGATCGGTATTCCTGGTGGTGTTTGCCTCAGGAGTGTGGCCAAGTCTAAGCGAAGTGTCTGAATAAGTGTTTGAATGCTCTGGAGTCAAACATTAAAATTAAAGAGCAGAAAACATATACACTGATCTCTCTCTGTGAAATCATTTTCTTCATTGTCTATTTTAACGTTCTCATTATGTATATTATATTGCTGACCTTTTCTCACTTTAAGATTTCTATGAAAAAATAAAGTTACGGTGGAATTATATAAGAACACACATTTTAAAATGGTTTCAGAATTAAAATACAATATAGATTCTTTTCCTCAGAGAACAACCTTGTGCTTCTACCACACTGCACTATTATAGGCTTTTTACAACTCAAAGGAGTTGCATGAATGTAAGCAGCATAAAGAGAGAAATGTGTGAATTTGTGATGACAGCATAATCAGATGATCAAGAAGGGCATTGTAAGTTTGCTCTAGAAGTGCCCACAAGAGAATGTGTGAAGGATAGAAGTTTAGAGAAAAAAATACATCTAGCACATGGTAGGAATCATTAATTTTTCAACTTCACATTGCAAACAATAAAATTCTGTCATAATAGTTTGTTTCTTAAAGCTTGTTTTAGCAATCTAAAAGTATATGTGTATCCATTGTTAGAGTATCACCAGCATCTAATTTTATAAGAAAATGCACTAGCCTCATATGAGATTAAGAATATTAAAACATTTCTGATCTTCCTTTTTAAAGATGAAATAAACTAATGCCAGCCAGCAAAGACAACCCCTTCTTTGCCATGTGAGTATTCTAGACCTTTTAAGGAGCTTTTAGTCAGTCACTGTTATGATTTCTTTTGCAGTTGGATTGCTGCTAATGAACTCATTCCTGTTTCAAGGATTTCTTTTAGGCCTATTTGTGAAAAATAGATCCTGAATTTCCTTCCTGTTTCCCTGAAATCGAGGGAATGTTAAATTAATGGCTACTTATAACAAGGTAATACATTACCATTGGTGATAAAAATTATATACACAGTAATTTTAGAGAGCTGAGACAACTGCTTCAAGGGTAACTCACACAGGTGAAAAATCTGAGCTACTAAGTTATATTATAGCAATTATTACATTATAGTAACCCTTCAAAGTACATGCATAAAAATAAAGTATAAAGTTTCTTTTCTCAGTGGCTTTTAAAACAGAAATCATGTTTTAAATATGATAGAAATCTAAATTTGATTCTAAAATTAATAATGGTATGAAATGGCATCAGCACATATTAAATATGACAATATCCATAATATGAAAATGAAAAAAATATATATATATACAATAAAAGTTATTGTTGATTTTAACATTGCAGTGAACCAATCTAAATTAAAAATAACTTTAATACTGAGGAAGAAAGTCTTCCACTTTCCTTAATTCTGGAGGCAATTTAAAAAGTCTGGCCTGTCATTGATGGGTTTCTAAGACTAACAAAAATGGATGAGAATATGTACTATGTGGTGATCCTTTGCCATTTGGCTGAGATTTTTAGCAGGATACAGAAAAAAGTCCATTTGTGCTGACAATATTACATTAGAAACAAATTTAGAAACATGCTCACATTTTCATCTTTCTCAAGGAGCTGTTCTAACTACAACAGGTGTTTTTTAGGAGAACATGGTTTCTTAAATGAATTACTCTAGCCCTAAAATATCTGTAGCTGAAAAAATAATATTAAGTACAAAAAAAATAAGCTCATAGAAAAATAAAGTTTGAACATGACAAATAAAGTGTATTTCTAATCTGTTACTCATGAAGTCAGACTTGCCAAGGAATTGCAAATAATTCCAATTAGAGAGTTAACTACCATCTCTGATCTTCTATTTTTTAGTTAATATTCCCTTAAATAATTCTAATCTGATTCAGAGCATACACCAGTTCTGCATCAGTGCTGAAGATAATCTTGAACTGACATCCTAATTTATAATACTGAACAAATGGTTATTAGTAACAATTATTTACTTAGTGTTTATACATATAAGGAATCTTCTGAGCTCTTGTGAAACAGCAGTGAATAGAACAAGTGTCTGGCTCCCATCAGGTCTCCATTCCAGTGGGAGGATACCTACAATGGGAGATGACAAGTGAAAGGAAAATAAAGCATGGTTCAGTGACCAAAATGGTGACACAGGACACCCCAGCCTCTGAGTAGATCAAAAATAAATAAATAAAAACAAGAATAATCTCATGTGAGTCATTAATCAAAAATCTCTCAACAAATCCCAGGACCAGATGACTTTGCCAGCAAATTCTACCACATTTTTAGAGAAGAGTTAACACCTATTGTATGAGAAAGGAAGTTCACAACATATATGGAATTACAAAGAATAAAATCCAGTAAATGAAAGCATGTTGCTATCATGTCCCTACTTTTCAATGAAGTAATATAAAATTATTTCATAAATGATGATTTTAAAATGCAAGTTTAAATCCTAGAATAAATAAGCATACTCACACATACACACACACACCACACACCTTTAGACAACAAAACAGTAAAAGGGATAAAATATAATACTAGGAAACACTAGATTACCCAAAATATGGAAGAAACAAAAAGAAATAAAAACAGTACCAGAGGGATCAAACTGAAAGCAGAGAAAGACAACAGATCTATTCCAAACAATGTAAATAACTTCATTAAATGAAAATGGAATCATATAACAATTAAAAGAAACAGCTTTTCAGACACCATTTAAAAAGGAAGAGTAAATGTGTTGATTATAAAAAATGCTTTATAAACATTAATAAAAAGCAGATTAACAGAGTAAGATGGAAAAATATATACCATGCAAATACTAATCATGGAAAAACCTGATGGTTATATTAAAATATAAAAAAAGACATCAAAAAAAAGGAGTCCTAGAACTGGTTCAAGGGCCATTTTATAATGATAATATAGTTGATTATTCATAAAGACTAATCTAATTAGTTTGCCATAAAATAAAGATTCTACATATCTAAAGCAAAACCTGAAAGAAATAAAGAGAGAAATAAAGAAATCCACACTTAAGGCTGAAAATGTCAATATCTTTCTCCCTTTACTTGATAGAACTCTAAGAGAAAAAAAGTAGGACATATATAAAACATTTTAGCAATTATCAAGCAACTTGACCTAATTAACAAGCACAGTAAAACCAGCAACTGCAGAATAAGTACTTATTTTTAGTTATGGATGAAACATTCACCAATATAATCAAATGAGCATGAAACATTCAACACATAAAATATCTATTTTCTAAAAAAATTTTACGTGTAAGTACATAATAGGTTTATTCATAATAGACAAACTACTGCTAAAATATCCATCAAATATCATAGTTAATAAAATTGTGGCAAATTCATATGAAAGAATGCTACTCGGCATGCATGGGAAAAATATTGATATACAAATAACATGAATGAATCTGGGAAACTTGCTGAAAGAAAGAAGTAAAATAAAACGGAGTATAAACTGTATTAATATATTTTTCAGAACTTATAGTATAAGTAAAATGAACCAACATTGAAAGAAATGAGAGTATGAGTGTTTTCTCAGTAGGATTTTGACTGGAAAGGCCACAGGGTAACTTATTTAGAGTGATAATTTTCTGTTTCTTGATAGGTGTTTGTGTTTCAGAGGCCTGTGCATTTAAAAAAATTGACTAATACACTTAAGATTTGTTCATTTGACTATATGCAAATTTTACCTCAATTAAAATGTGTGTATAAAATTTTAATACATATTAGATTTTTAGCAAAAAAAATCTCTGCATTGTTTTTCAATAGAAGTACAGGATAATAAAGGTTACAGTATGGTAGACCAATAATTTATATACGCTATATTTTCTCTCTGTAATATGTATTGGCTTACAAATGCTTTTTTAATGCATGTTTCAAAAATAGATACTGTGGATGTTTCAAAATCACAAATGCTACATTTACAGTATAAAGTATTTTCAAGGTTTTTCAGATTATATATTAGTACTTTTCTAAGCTATCACAAATTCAGCTAACTCATGGAGAAAAGTTTTCCTAACTTTTAATGCAAAACCCATGATATATGCTATAATTATTCTACAAAAGTATTTTTGGCAATTCTTTCTAAAAGAACCATTAATTTGTTTTAATTAAGATTTCTAAAATTAATTTTTAAATTTTAATTTCTGGGCTATGGCATCCCAAGAAATAATAATAACCTATCCAGTTGCAAAAGTAAATTGCACTATTACTTCCATTTGGCTTTCTTTAGCCTTCCTTCCTATATATACTCCTATTAGCTAGAACAATATTATTAAGCTCTGAAGTTGATTATATGTATTGCTTTCTGAATAGGGTAGCATTTCAGACAGCTAAAAATAATGTACTATTTGGTTTTAAGTAAAATATTTACACTTATCCCCTTTGAAGAATATGCACTAAATATTAGAATTAAAATTTTGACTACTTTAAACCTGCTCCAGAAAGCTAAGAATTAGCTAGAATTAGTTAACATTTTAGGTATTATCTTTAAAATAACATTTTTAATGTTGTGCCTTTCCACCTAAAAGATATTAAAGTCTTGTAGAGCACTCTCAATCATTAATTAGTAGAATGAAAATACTTTCTCATTTTTTCTTTTAAGAGGAAGTGAAACACTACAGTGTTACAATGTTCCAACACACTCTGTAATATAAAAAAAGATTGATGTACAGAACTAACCTTCATGTGAAATTAACAACCAGACTTTAAGGGTGATATCTGTGAAAATATACATTAATAATTGTAAGATAAAATATGAATATTGGTTTTATTATTGATTATAATTTGGCATACATAATGAGTATTTTAATTAAATACTCCAATAAATTAATCTAGCATACTCAATAAAATTTACACAATTGAGGTACTGTGAATTATGACATACATAAGTAGATCATGTGATTGATGGAATATCATTTATAAAAATATAGAATCTAAAGGGTTTTCTTCTCACACTGTTCGTTCTCAGCAAAATCATCTTTCATTTTACACTCTCACATAAAAATAGTAGTCCTGTTATTTGTTTGCATAGAAGTCTGATTTAGGCTAAGATTGCCAAGGGGAGGTGTGGGCTTGTCTAGTTCAACTATAACTTCAAGCGTAGGGTATGTGTGGTGCTCTCTAATATTGCTGCTGGTTAAACAGTTTAGATAGAGACGAGCATAAGCTGGAGTGCTTTGGGACTTACTTCCTTGATCCTGTCAAGCTGTGTACTGCCATCCCATCCCTTCCAATCACCTCCTCCAAACATAATTACAAAACCATCAAGCTTTTACATATATATTTATGTGTATTTATATATGTATAGTATGTTGTAATACATAATATATATGAAATATATGATTTTTACAAATATGGCATATTTTTAATACATGACTAATTCTCAGCCAGGAAGCAGTGTCAGGAGGGAGAGATAGTAGCTTACTTGCCTTTTGTTCACAGTGGAAGGCGTGCTGTAGTGTCCAGCAATGTTTATATGCTCCAGGTTCATTTCTTTGCCCACCTGCAGCTTCAGCCTTAATACCCTTCTGCCCCACTTCCACTGCCCCAATAAGTGAACATGTGTTGCTTTATTCCAGTATTAACTTTCCCTGGTCTTGAGTTCCAAACATATATGAAGAATGAAGTTCCAGATCTCAGAGTGGTGGACGGCTTGCCCATTAGAAAGTTGTAAAAATGCCTCTTAGAGTAGAGAGAATCACTTAAGTGTTAGAAAGGCAATGCGAAAACTGGTGCCAGAATTCCCAATCTTAAAAAGAACCAGAGGATTAAATAGGAACTGAACTGAACAAGGCTAGGACAAGGGTACCTCCTGGCTCCTTTTTGACCTATCTTAAGAGAAAAAAGAAAAAGAAAACAAGGTTACTGGAAAAGCATGAGAAAGAATTTTCATGTCAAATATTGTACCTAATTATCCTTAAAAATCATCACCAGCTGTAAATTACAATAATTTACAAGGCAACAAATACTTCTGCCTCAAAATTCGGGAGATTTAAAAATATAAACATATAGGTAGCTAAATGCAGTGAAAACTGTTTGAAGTGTAAACAAATAAAACAAAGTTACCTGTGGGGAGAGATCAGAAAGATTGGGAACCTCGATGTAACAAAGACGAGCTCGTATTTCTTTTCATTATAACCCAGGGCATCCTTGATCGCCCTCTTCTGCAAGCAAGGTCCCGGGAGCTCACTTCAGAGGAAGTGGGCCTGAACTGCTGCCTGCAGATGCTCCTTGTTAGGTTATAGGGTAGTAAATTCAGTCAATATCATCATTGTTACTTAAGAAATGGGGAAGTCTCATTACATAGAAAAGTATGTTCTTTACTATTATGTTTCCCCTAACACTCATGTAAACTGTTTTTCTTTATTAAATGGAAATGTAGTTCATATTTTTAAGAAAAATTACCGCCCATTTTGAAAACTTGCTTAGTTATTTTTTAAGTGGAGCTAGGACTTAGAATAAGTCCTTCTATCTATTAACCATCACGCACGTTAAACGTGTGGATATAGGAGTTTCCCTGGTGCAGAAGGAAACAGAGAAAGTAGCTGAGATAGAACAAGATGCTCCCAAATATAGATCTCTAAGAGTCTGAGCATAAAATTATTAATAACAAAGAAATGACTTAGAGGATATATCTGAGGAGACTGCCCTGTCAAAAAGAGAGGTGCCACTCTACCAACTGTGGGGTATATGCAACATATAGTGTATGAAGAATAATAGAGGGAAATGGTGGTGGCATTGATTTGGGAGTTTTCTGTGAATCCAGTGGCTCAAGATCCAAAGAGGATGGGCCAAGTCATTTATTGAATGCATTTTCTATACAATAAGAATTTAAAATTTTATTCTGAAAATATGTTAATGGCTTCAGGAAAACGTTAAATAGCATATTTTTTCATGCTGATCTCATATTGTCTAACTCATTGTATATGTAGATATGTACATGAATATATGTCCATATATAAATACACTTAACTATGATGTCTCACAGAAAATGAAGCAACCTGAAAGGAAGCTGTAAATAAGTTTTTGAGACAAGTGGGGTTTTAGGGGAATATGAAAAAGTACATTTTAAAATTAGCCCAAGATTTATTGTGGGTGGGAGGATACTCTAATAAAATGTAATCAATAAAAACTGAGTATAATCTCTGATTTCAAGGTATCCCCTATGTTTAGAAAAGAAGACACTGTCAAGCTGTGATTTATTATGTTTTAGGGTGAGTCCTGGGAATATATGTGTGTGTATGTGCATACATGTGTGTTTGTGTATATGTAATTAAGCACTCTATATGATTCTGGTGATCAGCCAGGTTTAATAATTTGTCCAAAGAAAGACGTGATGCCAGAATAGTTGACGAGAACTGAGTCTACCAGCTTCCACGTAACTTTTGGGATTGAGACCTGAGGACACCTATGTCAACATGATTTAACTTGTTCATTTTACAAAATTACTACTCCAGAAAATATGATTGAAAATCAACACATCCAATAAATAATTTCACTGCTTGCTTCAGAAAACTTCTTCTAACTGTGCTAGTTTCCTAGGGCTACTGTAGCAAATTACATGAACTCGGTGGCTTAGAAAACAAATTGATTCCATCACAGTTCTGGAGTCTAGAAGACTGAAATGTAGATGCCATCAGGGCCATGCTCCCTCTGAGGCTCTTGGAAAGATCTCTCCTTGTGTCCTCCTGAGTCTGGTGATCGCCGTCATCATCAGTGCTCTTTGCAGACACATCACTCCATTACCACATGGAAGGTCTCTCTAAGCTTGATGGTGAGGTAGGTCCCATGTTTGATCTAAGCTCTTGTTCTTTTTTGCTGAGCTGCACAGTGGTGAATTAATTTTCTTATAGAGATGAGGAATTCTTTTTGTGAGAAGGTTGACTATTCAGTAACATTTGAAAAGTTTTAGTGGAAATCTGCCATGTTGTAAGTGACTTATTACTATTTTTCTCTCTGTCTCTACTAATTGCTTTGTGCTTTGAGTTCATAGGGCAGAGTACAGATGAGGATTTGGTACAAACATCTCTTAGGCTGACCCTGATGATGATAAGTTCAGAAAATATTTTCAGACTGTCATCCTTAGAGGGAAAATTCTACATTGGTGTCACTTCAAAACTGTAGGAAAAATTTCCATGTTTTTATCTTATTTTCTTTGTGAGAACCTGTTTCTGGAAGAGATCTCCTTTCTAAACATCCAGTCTATTGGGGATTTATAATTTTGGGGGATTTAAATTGTAGATAAGCATTTGTGAGTTTGGGGTCAAGACACAAAGTAAACAGCATGTATAACCAACTGCCAGATTCCTTTTAGGCCAGGTCTGTACTTCCACTGGCACAGACTCATGACTCCATAAACTTATATCATGTGCTTATTTTTTTCTAAGAGGCATGACAGCTCCAATCATAATATGGAATTACAGTAGTCACATTGAAAACTTTTGATATGAATGAAATTATTTTAGAAGTGCTACAGGAAAAGAGAAGCAATAACCCAAAAAGCTAATGATCTACTTAGTTTTCTTTTTTTTTTTTGTTAATTTTTTTATTAAGGTATTATTGATATACACTCTTATGAAGGTTTCACATGAAAAAACAACGTTACTACATTTACCCATATTACCAAGCCCCCACTCATACCCCAATTCAGTCCCAGTGATCCCCCACATTAAACATACAATCCCCTTCTCCCTCCCTCCCCACCCGCCCTTCCACACACCCCCCCCTTTGGTAACCACTGGTTCCTTTTTGGAGTCTCTGAGTCTGCTTGCTTAGTTTTCTTATTTGAGGAAGTGTCCAACTTCTTTTATAGAAGGAAGCTGCTTAGATTATAAAAATTTTCCTTAAAATGTTTTCTTTAAGATATTCTCAAAACACAATTTAAAGCTTTGTGGCAAATCAAAATGAGTTGCAATGATTTAGCTTCTAGTGAATAAACCTTTTTTACTTCTAAAGAAACAATATATAAGTAATGAAAAATAAAACAAAACATCTTAAAGAAAACCATCATATTAGTTAACGAATGTTGACGTAGTTTGATGCAGCGAGTTTGTCTGTGTCTTAGTTTACGGACATCAGTTCTCTTTAGGATTAATCCAGGGCGGTAGGATTCTGGGTGCACCAACTAGGTTTACCGAACTAAATGATTTTAAAAGAGAATTACACAGCTAAGCTTGGGAAGAGTAATCATTAACCAAAGCAAAACCATATGAAGGCGAAACTGTAAGAGTGAAGATGAGAAAAAAAAATCCAGAAATCAAGGCATTTAAATCAATGTGACTGACAACACACTGTATTTTTAAGTGAGAAAGCACTAACTTTTCGTCAGGCTATCATCATTCTAAAGCATCAGAATTTGTGGATACAGTCCTTCCAGTTTAATGTGTGAATGATTTTAGAGTTCTCATTTTTTTTGTCATTTAATGGAGACATTTGATGACTAAGTGAATTCAAGGTTTCAAATTTTTCTTCTGCTACATACATTTGATATTCAGCAACAGCCATTTTTATCTTAATTGTATATATATGTGTATATATACACACACACATTTTTTATATGTGACTTATTTGAAATATTTTTATAAATTTTAATGACAAATTAGTTTTCTGAAAAATTTGAAATTATATATATAAATGTATATTTACATGTACTTGTTATATATTTGTATAAATGTGTATATGGTGTATGTGTATAAAATCTCACAGATATTGTGCCCAATTTGGCAACTCTGTGTATACATATTTACCCAGGTAACCATATCTAGATGACAATATAAAGTGTTTCCAGTAGAAGAACATGCAATGTTGCTCCTTTTCAGGAATCAACACATTCATAGATGAAACCATTATTCTGACTTCCATCATCATCAATTTTTAAAATCTCTTCTTAAAGAGGAATAGAATTATACAATAAATATTCTCTTATGTCTGTTTTCTTTTGTTCATAATTATACCTGGGAGAGCCATTAATGTGCTGTCTTTAGCTGTAGTTTGTTTTGTCATTGTTATTAATTTGTAAGTATACGTATTCGTTATACATCAATATATTTTTCCATTAATACTACTGATGAACACTGTGCCCAGTTTTAGGCAACTATGAATAAATATGTTGTAAACATTTCTGTGGGTGTCTTTTGGTGGTCATACACATTCATTTAACATTCTTATAATGGTCATATACATTTAGTTATTGGACCTTTTATTAGCTGCCCATTGCTGCAGAAAAAAAATTGCCACAAATGTACTTAATTAAAACAACACATTTATTATCTTACATTTCTGAAAGTCAGAGGTGTAAAAATGGGTCTCATTGAACTAGACTGAAGGTTTAATAGCACTATATTTTTTCTAGAAGATCTAAGGAAGAATATATTTTCCTAATTTTCCAGTTTCTATTGGTTTCACCATTCCTTACCTCATTGTCTTCCTGCCATATTAAAGCTAACAATGAGTCATACCTTTCTCACATTCTATTACTCTTACGGTCACACTCCTGAGTCTCTTTCGCTTGTAAGGACTTGTGATTACATAAGGCATTCCCAGATAATTCCTCTCAAGATCCTTACTTTAATCATATTTACAAAGCCTGTTTTGACATGTAAGGTAACATAATCATGGGTATTTTTAGGGGTCATTATTCTGCCTACAACACGTATATATGGAAGAGCAGATTTGACAGATCATAGTGTAAACATATGCTTAGGGTTAATAAATACTTCCAGTCTCCAAAATGTTTTCACTAATTTACATTGATTTACATGCAGTGCATGAGATTTCTAGTTGCTTTAAATCCTTGCCAACCCTTGATACTTTCAGTATTTTTAATTTTAGCCTTTCTGGGTATTTAATGGCACTTTATTTTCAATTTTAATTTACATTTAACTTGAGAGGAATTACTTTGAGTATTTTTCATATGCTTACCTGAACCTATTTTTGAAATACATCTGTTCAAGTGTTTTGATAATTTGTATTGGGTTGGTCATCTCTTTCTTATGGATCTCCCAGATATATAAATATATATATATTACATATTCTCAAAATTAGTCCCCTTTTTTAGAGTACAGATATTGTAAGGCTTCTCCTAGTCATAGTAAATGTTATCTCTGATGAAAAGAAATTTTAAGTGTAGTGAAATCCCTTTTGACAATCTTTTCTTTTATGGCTATTGATTTCTTTGTACTGTGTAAAAGATATTTGCCAATAATACTGTAACAAAATTGTTGTATTTAAAAAAATAACTTTTAACTACATTAAATTTCCCAATTTGTAAATAATTCTATTGTGTATTTCTTTTATCTCCATATTTTTTTTCTGAATAATGCATGTATTGTTCTTTCTTCTGACTATGCTTTACAAAATTCTTAGCAATTATACAGTGTTGTAAATATAAAATGGGATGTAATTTTAGACTTCACTGTTTTAAAAAATGGTTTCCTTTAATTCATATTTAAAAGTAAAGCCATTCGAATTATTTATATCCCAAGTAAAATAAGACATTCAAGGAGATTTTATCAGAAATAAAATGGTGCTGTTCTGTTTTAAACAGCAATACAAGTTTCATTGATGAACTGTAGTGATGTGTTTCATTTAGTATGACTTTGGTCACAAATTATATAAATACTATTTCAAAATAGCTTTAGTAATACAGAAATATATTACTTAAGAAATAGAAAATTCAGTAGTTAGTTTCAGAGCTGAATGATTGAATAATTTTTGTATGTCGGTATGGACTCAGATTCTTTCCATATCTCTTCACGATTCAGTTTTAGCTTATGCTTAGATAATTGCTGATGCTGCAGATTTCAAATAGTGATGGGAAGCTATTCAAAGAAAAAACCTGCTCTACTTTATGTGTTCATAACCTAAAAGTAAATGGTGCTTCAGCCAACTTACTTTCCCATATCTTTAGCCAGAAGTGTGTCACAAATGCCCTTCTGAATCAACTCATGATGTACAATATAGCCATTTGGGATACAGTTAAATAAAACTGGAAAGTTTTAGGCACTTATTTGTTAATTTAAATATTGTGTATAATAAATATATAAATGACTCTGATTTTTATCTAAACATAGACATTTCCCTATTCTCCATTTCTAAATGGATTTCTTGAAGTACATTGAACAAGATTCAATGTTTCACAATATTTCATTGCAAAGGACATATTCATGGTTCTAATATTATTATTTCCAGCTATTACTTGTTATTCAACTAATTATATACATTTGTATTTGATTTTTATTTTTTGCTCTCTTTCTTTTCCTTTTCAAGTTGTTTTCCTCTCATTTTCTTTCTTTGTCATAGTAGATTTGGTTTCTGTCTATAATCCTGTGTTAATTTCTTTAATATTTTATTAGCAGTTCTTCTACAGAAGAATGTATTTTAATCATTTTGATTCTCAATTGTTTATTTGATTAAATAAATACATTTTTAAAATTCACATGAAATAAATTTAGATAAATAAATAACTGCTGAGAAAACTATATTGTGTTTTGTAACAATTTTACTCACTGCTTTATGTTAATAGAAACAACACTGCAAAGCAAAAGCACATCTTATAAGTCAGAGTGAAAGTAGTAAAAATAAAAAAAGGGTAATAACAAAATATCAGGGATGGAGTGAAAGAGTCTCTGTCATACATTGATGGTGGAAATGTGAATTATTTCAATTGTTATATTCACCACAGAAAGCAAAGCAATAATAACTGGTAAAATTAAAACTATAAATACAGTGCCACCTAGAAGTTTAACTCAGAAATCTATTCCATATAAATAAAATCAGCAATAATGAAAATACAGGTATGTGATTGGTTACCGCATCATTACTTAAGTTAAAAAAAAACACTGAATGTTTACTAACAGGATTATAGTTGAGGAAAATATATGTTTAATACATGCTTTATATATTAATTGAAATTCAGACATTTCTGCAATCCAGTGTTAAGAAAAACCATGCAAATTATATAAAGTATAACTGCATTTTAAACAAAGATTTGTTAAAGAATCCCTGTATATTTGTATCTAGTTTTCTTATTATTAGGAGGAAAGCCATGGTTGGTGTCATAGAAAGCTCTTATTGATAATAAGAGGTACTGAGCTTCATGTGTCCTTCTAGAAGTATGCATTATTTTGAAAATTAGATGTCTGTGTTAACTACATAGAACTAGTGTATGTGTTTGCAATGTTTTTGCATGTTTCAAAAAATATTATCTTGCAGTATCCCCAGGGTTGGCAGACATGCAGGGTCAGATAGTAAATATTTTATGCTTTACCAGCTGCATGTGGTCTGAGTGGCAAGGGCTTCTCTTCCTCCTTCTCTTTCCTTCCTCCTCCTTCTCTGTTCTTCTACCTCCTTTCCCCCTCCTCCACCATCTTCTTGCCATCCAACAAAATGTAAAAATAATTCTTAACTCATGTGATATACAATAACAGATCATGCTGAATTTTTCAATGGGTCATAGCTTATCAAAACCTGCTGTATACAAGATCTTTTAACTTGCTTTGCTTCTCTTAAAAATATATTTTACTAATAAGCTTTCCATTTTATTTATAGATTTCCATTACTTCCTCTACCACTGCTATCTGTGCTATGCAATGATTACTTTATTTTGCAGTAATACTTGTCAGTGAATAAAGTGCCCTACTACAAATAGTACTTCACTGAAAAAATATTTTAGACTTCTTACAGATGTGTAAAAGAATGAAGGTGGTTGTCTCTCACGTATTATCTCTCTTTCTCTGCACCCTCTGATTCTTCCTTTTTCTTCAATGTGGACTCAGCAGCTTTAAGGGTAAAAAGTTGAATATATTATGGAATGTCAGATAAGGGTACAGCTCAGAGAAGACAAGTAGTGATTCTCATCTCACTACACTGATGGACAGTGACTGTAATAAGGGAGGGACTCAAATTTTTATGGTTCTGTTGGGTACCAACACTCAAGTAACCACCCTGTTTATACAACATGCATAGGGGAAGTAATTGGATTCAACCGATACACTTAAACAGCGTTAACAGTGGGGAAAAGAAGGTAATTTGTCTTCTGGAATAAGTTCAGAACGGTAAAGGGTCTGAGAAGCCTACCAGCAACTTAATAAGTCTCCTGCTATAGTTATATGTATTCATAAATATCTATGTATATGTATATACGTAGAATGTAAATTTTGTAGTATGTACTAGTAAAATATACACAAAAATACACAGAGACCCAAGACATCCCTAGATCAGGACACAGATGTTTTTCTCACAGAATATCTTGTTCCTTCTCCCCATGCCCCATTCTCCAAGAGGCATGCCTTGAGACCTAGAAGTGCCTGTAAGCACAGGTTTTACATCACAAAGGGGGAAGCACAAAATCATGAATCTCCGAGCTTTATAGGAGCTACTGACTTCAGTGGGAAGATATTTGTACTACCCTTTGTAAGGTAAACGAAGATCTCCAGGAAAGATGTCGTTAAATCTTGCCAGAAGTCTGTCTTTCTTTATGATGTGCTGTGAATTAGCGAGTCAGAGGTCTCAGGGTCAGATGCCTTAACTGTGATGTAATCATATCTCTGAAGCAGAGGTTCCTAAATATCTCTTAAAAATTCATGGTCCTGCTTTCCAGTAAAGTTGGGACTAAGTAGGAGGATTCACAATGCTGAATCCCTTTGATATTCAAGGGAAATATTTTGTCTTTTTAGTCCCAATATTAAAAGGGAGGAAAAGCAGGTGACTGGACACTTTGGGTATTGGATGGAATATATTCTGTAACTGGTGATTTTGCCATTTGCAGTCTCTGGCAAAGGGAGGCAGTTTCCATCCACAGGAACCCTAAGGGCTTCGGACTTGGGGCTTCCTGACATGGCCACCAAATGCACCTCATTTCAAAAGAAACTGGGTCTGTCACTGAGCTCTTGCTGAACCCGCAGTCCTTTTTACTTTCTGGCCTAACATTCCTATTTGTAGTTTGTCAACTCAGATTCAACAACTAACAAGATAGGAAGGACCCCAACATCCTTGGTTGGAGATATGAATTGTATTCAACACACAGTCTGCTTGGCCCCAGTGGCATGTTGGCTTTACATGAAAAAAGGGCAGCTCTTCCACTAGGGAAGACCTGCCCACCGCTGCACTGCCTGAAGAAAAGCTCCTGGGTCAGTTGGACCCTCAGTTCATTAAGGTTCTGCTAAATGCCTGTGGCTTGCTCCTTAATGATTTTCCTAAGCTGAAGCCCAATGCCCAATGATTTTGTTTCAGCTCTAGGCATGGTTTATTGGATGAATGTATCTCAGCCTCTGGGACTGTTTCTTAAAAAGCTACCCTTTCACCCTTCTTGGAAAACCACTGACTGTATGATTAAATATACACTTTTTTGAAGCTCAAAACTAAGGAAACAACAGCCGATGATGGAATGTCTGGCCTGCTCATTTAGATACTCATGGCAAGGATCAGTTCTCTGATGAGACTGACTAGAACCAAGTACTAAAGAGATGACTCTATGTTTCTGAGGCAGAGGTTGCCTCTGCGTGCCGTGCCTGTGACCGCAGCCAAAAGCAGACCCGTTTGCCTCATGAGGGTGAGGCCTTATTGCAGTGGGTCTGGAACACTGACTTCTCAAGGCCTTCCACCTCCTCGTGGGACTGTTGGTGGGGCCTCACCATTGTGTGTGTGTGTGTGTGTGTGTGTGTGTGTGTGAACAACCGCAACCAAGCGCTCTGCTGGAGCTTCTATTCTACCCGCTAGGCAAATTGCTTTCATCGCTGTCCAGTGCTGAAAATAGCACTCTGGTTATTTTAATTTTGAAAAAGTTGTATAAAACTTTACTATGAGATTAGAAGATGACTTTTGTTTTCAGTCTATGACTTATCTGGAAAATTGAGAAGTGGCAAAATTAAATGCATCTGAATGCTGACGTTTTGGGTAAGGCGGGGAAAAATAAAGTCTGTTAGAATTATAACTGTTCTTTCTTTGGCTTGTTTTGATATGTTGAATAAAATATCTAAATCCAAAGTACACAACCAACACTCCACAATACTTTAGAAAATGGCTTGCATATAAATTCAATCTCAATATTTTCTGTCACTAAGTTTTAAATTACAGGTCTCTAACATAATATAGAAATTTCAATTCATATTTATATATTCAAGTCAATAAGTGTAAAGGATGAAATTTTTTTATTTCTGTGGTATATTTTTTTCATGAATACACATAATAACCTCAGTTAATACCCATGTCTGGGCCAGATTCAAATGTATTATAATATCATAGGTCTCAAACATATAATTAAAACACTACATATGTCTGTTGCAAAGAAATAAACCATAGCCCCTATTTTTCAAATAACAAATAAAATGTGTTTGTGGTTTTTAAATATTATCATATTTATACATTTTCTTAAACTAAGCTTAATACATACATATACATAATTCTCCTAATGTTAGTGTTTAATTAAATTTAGATTGTCCATTCTGCTTTTCAGAATAGAAATGTCTTCTTTGATACAAGAATCTATTTTCCTTTTTGTTACACTACATATTTTAAGGCTGATCAGTTATAACAACTCCAATTTTATGGATTAAACTTATGACTGCCTTAAGTAGAACAGACCAAAGACATATTAGAAATAGCATATTCTGTTGTGTTTACTATGAGAATACTTTTGGTTTCAAAAAACTAAAATGCCAGTTTTTCTGCATCATTTGACAGAGACTGAAGTCACGTTATCTTGATCAGTTCGAATCATGCATTACAGGGAATATAGTGCCATCTGGGGGTAACGTCAATTGCAAATTATACTCATGTTCTTTTGTCTTGTGGTTTTGTTTTTGTTTTTCACATTTTAACTATATTGCGATAAACCATAACATACTAAAAATGGTTGAAGGGATCATCATTTACTTACATCTTACATTAAGTTTTCCCATACAGACAAAATATTGTGTTTGCTACTGGATTAACTACCCACTGAAACTAAGAGCAGAGAAATGAAATCAGGCTTTATATATAATGTCTGAAAAATCAGAAAGACAAACTTAGTGAATCTATTTTGAGGAATAAATTTTCAGGTTTAAATATATTTATGCCGTTGAATTCATGTCTACAGAGGCATAATCTTCGAAATATGGGGAGATTAAGAACTGTATGCTTTTATAGGGAAAGTCTTACCATAATTCTGCCTATAAATGTGAATTTTTCTCATAAAAGAGGCAGAGAAAAGGAAAAGGAACCTCAAACACTGGAACTATTTCAAAGAGATAGTGAAATGTACATTCTTAGAGTTGGATTTCAATGCTTCTATGGGAGTGCTGGCTAATTTGCTATGACCAGTTAGGACTGAAAATAAAGTCTTTTGTTTTATGATTGTAACAACTTCTAACTGTGAATTTGGTGAAACAGGTTGTCCGTTGGCTTTGCTTACCCAGAGAAACTTCTTTCCTTCTCAGACGGCACTGAGGTTCTTATTTTATTCAACACTTGAGATGAGCAGTGTGTCCCAGGAAAGACAGGAGGTGAAAAATAATTCATATACTTCTAATGAGTTGTCTTCTTCTGTAATAATGCTGTTGTGTAGGACTTAATTAAATGATGGGAACAGCATTAAGGTCACTGAAAGAGAAGATAATAAAGGTTCATTACAGAGCCAGTCTTATGGATAAACTCAGTTTTGGGAGGTGAGGAATACTGCTTTTACTCAGGCCCAAGAGACAGAGTTGTGGGAATAGTTAAGCATGGAATGTAGAATATATGCCAAATCTGAGAGCTAAACATTTTATTTTTAGTCCATAAATATAGCAGTTTATGTAAGATATTTCAAAAGGCAGGAATAAAAATTGTGAAAGGAAATTCTTCCTAAAAGTATTGGCAATTCTGTGAATTGAAGGGCTTCCCTTATCTATGTAAACTTTATATTTTGAATTGGGGTTAAATAATATGCTTATTATCTACAGATATATACATAAATTTGGCTTTAAGTAGCATTGAATCAGAATAATGTTGAGGATTTAACATTAGAATAGCTAAAGGGAAGTTTATAAAGTTAGTTTCATTTTATCTAAAATTAGTAATAAATATATTGTATATGAGTACAGTTGATTTTTAAACATTTTAACATATAATCACACACACCTTTATTCTCATAATAATTATATTATTTTCACAAAACACATTTATTATTATGCCATTTTATAGATAAAGAAAGCAATGACTTATAAAATTTAAATGATTCTCTCATATTTCCTTGTGTAGTAAGTAGTAGAGGTTGTACTTGAATTCAGGTCTCCAAACTCCACTTCCAGGGTTATACATCTGTGTCAATCTGTCTTTAAGATTCTTGTTTTCAACATCTCTCTGTGATGGCTTGGACCTGTATATTCTTACTAAAAAGTAAGTAGTTCATATTTGCTTGTTTAGAGTAGAAAAATTACTTTATGATGACTCAATATTTTACATATACTCAAGAGCTTTAAAAAATAATTATTTTTTAAATTATGCAAGTAAAGAAATAAAACACCAAAAACATGTACTGAGCAAAGAAATGTGATCAGTAGAGAAATGTTTTGATATTTTATGTAATTTGAGAACTTTATGCTACCATCACTGAATTTTTTTGTTATTCTCTTAGTTTATTTTTAATAAAAAAATGCATGTACGTATTACATAAACTTACCAAGAGTTCACTAATAACAAAGATATATTGTTTCAGAACACAAATCTGAAGAAATTTATTTGATGATTATAGAAATATTTTTATGTATATTGTTTGTAGGGTCTAAGTTCATGGCACAATGAAGAAAACTATTTTCTCACTTAGAAGTCAAGAATCAATTTTAAAATGTTTCACATTATTTCTGACTCCAAACTACTCTTATATTACAAAGTATTAGGGACATATGGGAAATACTAAATGATGAAATAGAAGAAAAGGTTTGAAAGGGAGCTGTAAATGATTGAATGTTTCCTTTATTTATTTAAATTATGTATATAGTACATACATATACATGTGTTTGTTATTAGTCTCAGATGATAAAAAGAGTGATACCAAAAATTGTTTTTTTTTGTTTTTTTTACAATTTATTTTATTTATTTTATTTTCCAAAAATTGTTTTTTTAAATACTTACCCTAATATTAAACACCCAGTATATATTCATAAATGATTAAAATAAATTTTAAAAACATACCTGTTGTAAAGATAGCCCTAGTGTTTTTAATGAAAATAGTCATTGTTTTCATCTAAACATGAATTTATTAAACAAATATTATTAGATAATTTGGTTTTATATTAGTTGAGAAAGAGTGTAAACTTTTTCTAAAGATGAATATAAATAAAAAAGATGGTCATACTAGTTTGCTAGGCTACCATAACAAAGGGATACATACTGGGTGACTCAGCAAATATTTGCCTCACAGCTCTGGAGGTTAGAAATGTGAGATTAAGGTATTAGTAGGGTTGCTTCTTGGAAGGCCTCTGTCCTTGACTTGTAGATAGATGGACATTCTCCTCTGTCTCCCCTCGGTCTTCCATCAGTGCCTGTCTGTGTCCAAATGTCCTCTTCTTATAAGGATTCCAGTCATTCTGGATTAGGGCCCACCCTAATGACCTCATTTTAACTTACCTTTTTAAAGATGCTCTGTTCAAATACAGTCACATCCTGGTGAACTGAGGGTTAAAACGTCAACATACAAATTTTGAGGGAAGGGGCACAATTCGGCCCATAACAGTGGTTTGGTTAAAGCAAAGAGCATATTCATTCTAATTTCAGCCTCTATTTTCTTCTCATTGAATTCTAGGATCTTAAATTAAAAAAAAAAAGAAATATAATTGAAATAAAAACTGTATTTTTAGATATACAATTATTTAAAATTATAAAAATCTTTTCATACCTAAATATCTGTTTAACTGAGCTTAGCTAACATATAGAAAAATGCATTTTAACCTATAGTATTTGCAGATTCAACAAATGATGATAGTTAAAACTATATGCTTACTCATTCATTAATTCAAAAAGCAAATTAGTGCTCAAAACCAAACATTCATAACTATATAATTACAATAAAAATATTGTATAATATATTTTTCTCTTAATTACTTTAAATAAATTTCTTTAAATTTTATGCAATATAAAATAATTATGTTGTATTTTTAGTTTTCTAACATAAATGAATATATTATATATGACAATAAAAAATGGAGATGAAAATGAGCTATATTAGAGCAATGCTGCTATGTTCTGATTATGTCACTATTAATGTGAAGTAGATTGTGATAAGATGATATAATATTTAAAGAGAAAATAATTGAAAATGATATAGTCAAAAATATTCAGAATTGAAATGACACACTGAAAAATTATGTGAAAGGAGGCAATAAAGGAAGAAAAGAGGGAAAAAACATAAGTAGAAATCAGAATAAAATGGGAGGGGTAAATCCAACCATGTTACTCACATTATAAACTTTCCCATGAAAGGCTAGATATTGAAAGACTAGGAAAAAAAGAAAGATACAACTATATGCTGTCTACTTGACGTATTCAAAACTAAAAAGAAAAGCAAAGGATTGAAAAAGATGTACCATGCATATATTAACCATAAAAGTTATTGTGGCTATATTAATATCTGGAAATGTAGGTTTTAAAATGTAATGTTAATAGAGATTAAAACTGATATTTTACAATGATTCAAAGGTCAATATAAAAGAGGATTTAAAATTTTCAAATGAATATATTGATAACAAAACCCAAAATATATAAAGCAAAAACTGACAGAATTGAAAGAAATAGATAATTCAGCAATTATAGCTGGATACTTCTTTACCCCAGCTTCAATAATTGATCTAACAATGCATTTGAAGATAAGAAAGGGTAGAAAAAATTTGAAATACACTATCAAACAATTCCATTTAACTGTTTTTTAAATAGAGCCCTGTATATAGCAAAAGCAAACACTTTTTTTTCAATAACACATGGAACATTCTCCAGGAAAGATATATGCTTTGTCATAAAAAGTATAAGTAAATTAAAATAATTGAATTATTGCAAACTATGTCCTCCAACAACAATAAAATTAAATTAGAAATGAACAACAGAAGGAAATTTAGGAAATCTCAAAATACTTGGCATTTAATGGGCCAACTTCTATATAACACATGAATTGAAGAAAACATCACAATAAAAAATTTTAGATATATTTTGAACTGAATGAAAACAAAAATGATGTGTTGAAATGTATGAACTGCTGTAAAGTACAGCTTCAGAGACAGTTTAGAGCTTTATAAAACTCTATTAGAACAGAAGAAAATCTCAAATCAAAAATCTAAGTTCTATCTGAAGAAATAAGAGAAAAATAATATGAATTAAATCAAACAAGTAGAAGGAATGAAATAATAAAAACAGAGCAGGAAAGCAACAAAATAGAGAATAGAGACACTAAATATACAGCTACACATGGAATAATTACCTCTGAAAGAAATGTAGGAAGTAGTTGAGCTGAGTAGCTCCTATACAATAGGTGAATGAAAAAAACTACCCACATCAAATTTTGGGTGTGGGTCCATTCTGTTTCTGCAGAGTGATCCCAAGGGAGGGAAAACTCTTTTCTCAATTCCCACAAAGGCTCAGTATATTCTGAAAACACGTAATGTGGTTGTTTCAGGGACAGTGGTTACAAGGGGCAGAGGCAAATGTTACAAAAGTTAAGTGCAGAAAAATAGTCAAGGTTGCATAAGATAAAAGCAAGCATAATTTGGAAACAGGATACCCATCTCTAACAAAGAGCAGAATCTGCCAGTGATTAATTACAGGGGAACTCAAGCAACAACAGTTATGGCAGTTGTGATGACTGCTGCCAGAAGATGATCACTCCGTCCTGTGTCCCTCTCTGTAATGGGAGACACGGAACATGGTGGTGGAGCTGAGGCCACTGACTTTGCTCTCACATGAAGATTACCATGTCTTTCAGAAATCCTTTCCAAAGTTCAGCCAGGTATATACTATCACATTATTATAAAACTTCTTAAATATTTTAGGCAATAGGCCTTAATGTATTTTTTTCTCCAATTTTCAGTGGGGGGCCTGAAGCCATATAAGAATTTTTATTTTGTCTTTTATTAGATTTTTTTTTATTGTACATCTATCTATTAAAGAACAAATCTTGTTAAAAGACTGACATATTAGCCTGTGGGTTTTCATTGTTAAAGCAAATTTATTTTCTGGTTCATTTAGTGATAATCAAATCATAGACACATTTAAAAAGTGAAAGGCGAGTTGTTCAATCTAGCATGACCAAGACAGCCACAGTCCTGACCTGAGGATACAAATTACTTCTGTTGAAGTGATTTGCAAAGGTATCCTTTCCTTTTAGACTTGAAATTACATTTGTTCAAATAAGGTTTGTTTATTTTTTCACTGATCTAGACTCTGCATGGATCAAAATAATAAATTAGAAAATTTAGACAAATCAATAAAAGAGTTAAATATGATATTTGGGACTCTAAGCAACTGAATGTTCATTTTTCAACTAGGCAGAGTAGTATGTATGTAATCAATGCTATTCTCTGACTGCAGTTAGCTACTAATCTTTCATTTACCTGAATAAAAAGTAGAAATTTACTGCATATGTGATATTGATGACATAGACATTTTGGAAAATCCAAAGCTACGCCATGTGTGTCTTTCAATCACTAGGACAGGAAAACTACTATTCTAATAAACCTAAAGATATATTATTCATGTTTCTCCGCACTGAACTTGTTTTTGCTTTGCTAATTTCCATCTGTGTTTTTAACTTAGTTTAGTCCTATTTTATGCTCATTATTTTTATTTTTGTATGGTATATTATAGTATGTTATCAATCTCTTATCCCTTTGTGGTTTTAAATCACCATCATCATTTTCAAAAAAAGAAATATTTTATGTAGAAAACATAATTTGCTTAAAAATCCCTGGACTGGATACCAAAGATATGATTTGTACTCTAGTATATACCACAGAGTAATGTATACTGTGGGTAAAGAACAAAAATTTCAAATATGAACTATAAATATTAGGGTGGGAATTACCTACTCTACTTTACCCATTATGCACTAATTATATCTGATAGTAATGTCTATTACTACTATTTTACAATAGCTTTCCATCTGGTAATTTGTATATTTTGTAAGACAAATCTAACTTTAAGGGATATGCTTTACAAGCATACTATTTTAATGTTTACATCAGAAAATGCATGATTTGTTCTACTTTAGCTATTTGCTATTCAACAACAACTCCTGCTATATATATTCATGAAAACTTCTTAAAAAATTGACAAGGACAATAATGAATGGAGTGTTGAATAAAACAAGTAGACTTTCTCTGAATGATATGAACCAATAGCAACAATCAAGAGAGATAATTTTCAATAAGAAGCTCTTAGAATTTCAAAACTTAGCCTAAAATAATACTTATGTATAAATGAGATTAAATGACTAATAGTAAACACCTTTTCATATTAGCTTTATAAATGCATATGGGAATTTATAGCCTATTATATTTTATTGCATTGGAATTTTTTTCATATTAGGTTTGTGATTTATAGGAAATCCTTCAGTTTAAAATTAAACCAATTATATGTACATAGTAGGGAAAGTTCAATGAACCCAAGTTTATCAATTATTAGGTGAAAGGTAAAGAATGATGTCTTAAATTGCCTTTTGTATTTGGATAGCTTTTTAAATTTTTTCGATTCTCTTCCCTGGATCCGGGGTTGGTGAAGAGGTCAATATTGTTACATCTGGTTCATCAGATTTTCAGTTTTGGTGCTTGGCCTTGAACTCTAGCTATGAACAACAGAACATTGCATCCCTCCTTCTCCCCTTCAGGCTCTCTTCCCTTCTTTCCCGGGGTCTACAAAGCAGGTCTGTCTCTGCAACTTAGGGTGGAAACAACTGCTATTTTTATGGATATGTCTTCAGAAGAATGAAACCAGGTTTATGTGCAATAAAGAAGAAATATTCTTGTGCTTTTCAATTCATTTTTATAACCACATCATGCTTTGCCTGCTCACTATTTCTGTTAATTTTCAAACATCTTGTCCTCTATAATGTTGTCCTTCTCACAACCTGGGTCTTCAGAGAAGTTATATTTCAAGAAATAGAGATTATTCTATATAATCTGTAATAATATGTTTGCAACAATACCTTTAAGGCACAGCAAGGAGGGTTAACTGTGTCATTATAAATGATAAAAAACAACAAACATCAAGAAACATTAAGTCTTTTTATATCAGAAGTTTGTGCCACAGAATTTTCAGAGCAATTATGTTCTTTCAATCATGAAATATTTTTTGGTTAACACTATTGTGAAATTGTGGCCTGAAAACATAGTTTCTATCTTTATGCAGTGTGGTTGTGATAAAATAAAATCCAGAACACCTAAGTTTATCGAAGCTCTTTATCTACTACTATTTGTTTTAGACATGAGTATGTTCAAAGCATGTAACTTATGTGTATACTTGCAAGTTCAAAACCTGTAATTTCTTGTAGTGACCATATTTATATAATTACTTCAGATGGACTTGCCTGGCCAAAATATTCACTTTTACTACTTAATATAAATTATCAAAATGCATCCAGCATAGCTGTATTCTTAAAGGTGGGTTTTCCATATATACTGTCCAGGAAGGATGATAAATTCAACAACTATTATGATCATGAACTAGGCACCCACCAAATCATCTTGCCTGATTATCATCTTTTATTTTTCATACTCATATTACATACCTGCTATTACTGTTCCCAATTTACCTAGGAGGAAATTGAACCAAAGAGAAATACTAGAACTTCCCTAAGGTTACACAGCTAGAAAGATAGTGAACCAATAGATTTGAAATCGTTCATAAATGATTCTGATATTCTCCACATTTGAAACCTACTGTTTAAAACTAAGATTTCCATTTTATGATTTTGAGAGTTTTTTATATATTAACTTATCTCCTTAAATATATATACACACATATATCATTTGTTTTCATTTTTTAAGAAAATATTTAGAGTATATTAATCAATCTTTCCTTATGTTTTATTCATTTTTTGTGCCTAGAACATTCTTTTCTACCAGTAAACTATATAACTATTCAACGATATTATTCTTCATGTGTTTTGCTTTCTTAACTGTTTGATCTATTTTAAATGTGTTTTCATCACAATAACCATGAGATGAGATACAGTAATACAGAGATATTAAAGCTTTGGAGAGATATGATAACAGTTCCTCCTCATTTAACCATAAGGCCAAGATTTTGGAAACAATCTAATATTGATATTAAGTATCTTTTTTGAGACATTAATTAATCATGACATATTCTGACATTAGATAAAACAAAAATCATAAAGTATCATTTGGCTTTCCTGAAATTAGTAATCATATGAAAACAAATGACATTTAATACCACAATATATATTCCTAGCTCTTTTTATTCCATTATATCCTTTTTATTTTTTTATTTTAAATATCCAATTTCTCTTTCATTTCAAACTTTAAATACTATTCTTATATACCTTGATACTTGTTGAAGTTTGTATCAAACACTACTAATCTTTTGACCCTCTCTCCAACCCAAAGAACATTACTTTTTATGTGATCATCTTATTTTCTATGTCCCCCAAACATTATATTTACAGTCTCCTAAGAATAAAGTGTGTCTTATCCAGTTCTTGTCTTACATTCTTCCCTCTGACCCTGCCACACTCCTCATTCGTCATACGTTCATCTAGTCTCTCAGTGTTTTATGAATGCAATATAAGTGCCAAACGCAGTACTTGGCACTAGCAAAACAGAGATGAGTAAGACACAATCCTTGCCTTAATCTCTACAAGTCTATGGAGCAGATAGACTTATAAAAAACAAAATAAGTAATTGGAATTTAAGGGGCAAAAACCAGAGAAAAGAGTTATAAATCTGGAGAAATCAGAAAATGTTTCCAAAAGTAGTAATATTTTAGTGAGATCTTAAGAATTTTTCAACTGAATGGGAGGAAGAGGACCACTCCAAGCTAAGTAATATTATTATTTTTTCTTGTTAATATTAAAAAATCACTGAATTTGTTTAACCAGGAAGTATTTCGCATAACTAGCAAGAATATATTTAAGAAGAGTAAAAACTGTTATACAAAACAAAAAACAAAAAAAACAAAAAAACCTGTTATGCAGCTTTATAATAGTCCAGGTGAAAGAAGATGAGAATGGATTTAAAACTCTGTCAGTAGATATAAATAAGTGGGTAGAATCAAATGATAATGGGTTGACAGATTTTGTAACATGTAGTGATCAATTTATAAGGATGAGATGATAGACAGAAAGAGGGGTCGAAGTGAGTCATGCACTATTCAAGAAACAATAACCCCAAATTTGATTTGGTTGATCAAGTTGTGAAACAGCTTAAGATGTGAAATCCAGGGACTCAAGAAATTAAAATTTTTAATTTGAATTGTGGAAGTTAAATTATTAGATCAGTTTTGTACATAATGAATTTGAAATTTATTCTCAGCTTCCTGGTGCTTCAAAATGTGAGTCTAAGTGTGAATCTGTCATTTTTGAGTGATTTGAGGGTTTAAATATTCATACATTTATTTTTTCAATAAATAGTTATTGAATACCTACCATTTGCCTTTCTGTGGACCAAATGTTTGTGCCCCCTCCAAAAATCAGATGTTGAAAATCTAATACACAGTGTATGGTATCTGAGGGTGGGATCTTTGGGAGGAAATTAGGTCATGAGAGTGAAGTGTTCATGATGGATTATTGTCCTAATGAGACACAAGGAACTCCCCGTCTCTGCCCTACCATGGAGGATAAAATGAAAAGGTGCCTATTTGTAAACCAGAAAGATTACCTGGACCCTGGATCTGCCAGCATCTTAATCTTGGAATTTCAGCCTCCAGAATTGTAAGTAATAAATATTTGTTATTTAAGTCACCCAGTCTATGATATTCTGTTAGACAAATCCATGCCAAGACATGCCTGCCCTGGGTTAAATTCAGTGGTGAAGAGAGAGAGAGAACCCTACCTTCTGGTAACTTACATTCTATTTAGAAAGGAAAGTAGTAACATACAGAGAAATAAACATGGTAAATTCAGATATTGTGATACGCATTTAGAAAAAATGAAACTTTTCAATGTGGCAAAAGATGAAAAAAAGACAACGAAGGGGTAGATCTACTCCAGGAGGTTCTCTGTGTGGAGGTGACATTGGAACTGAGACCTAAATGATGAAGCTAGAAGGAAGCTTCTTCCAGGTGGAAGGAAGTGTAAATAGAAGTGGAGAACAATGCAGTGAGACAGTTAAAAATTGTGTGATATGTAACCTCAGTACAAGTACTTTAGTCCAATTTCCCAAGAAAAAGAGATAGATAGGATGCAGTAAGTCATTGGGGAGTTGATCTAAGATACAAAACAGGTAGGAGAGTAAAAGGAGTAGAAGTGGGCGGAGTGAAGAGTGGAACTGCACTAGAGTTCAGGGGTTCTGTGGGGAGCGGTGGGGCTGGGGTGACGGGCCAGGCCTTTGCACGCCTGTGGGCTTCCCCCGGGAAGGCCATCATCATCTTGGGTGAGGTGGTTCTCTTTGAATGAGGGCAATTTATGAAGAGGAGCTAAGCTGTGAGCCCGGCAGCAGCTGAGGCAATAAGGCCCTAGTCCTGAAGCGAGTGTGTCCTGGACCACAGCATCTACTGCAGCAGACGAGCACCAGGTTGGCTGTTACGTTTAGTATCAAGAGAGTCTATAGGAGTATTTCAAAAAAGTATTTGTCCTGACCTGATTTATTTTTTAAAAGATGACTTTGTTTTAAAAAGATATTCCTGGCGACCGTGTATGGAAATTTGAGACGCAACCAGTGTGGAACACAGAAGACGAGCAGCCCGGGTGTGTGATGGTGTGCGGCTTAGTCCAGGGTAATAGGAGCAGACAGGCATTAATTAGAAGCTAAAGCCACGGGCTGGAACTGATTGAATCTCTTAGAGAAAGTATTAAGCCAAAAGAATGAAGGCTAGATCTCTGGAGAATAACATTCCTTCAGGCAAGACAGAAAGGAGCAAGCAATAAAAAGTAAAAAAAGAAAAAGAAGGTACTAAGAGTTACAAAGTCAACCGAGACAGAGTGGTCAGAGTGGCATCATGTAAATATTAGAAGTTTTGTGTTTCATCAAGACGAAATGATTAACTACATCAGGGACCACAAGAGAAACCTAAGAAGATAAAGACAGGATTTCGCACTTGGCGAGTCTATCCACAATGGTTTCCAAATGTGATGGGAGGGAAGATAACTCTAAGGAATTGAAAAGGAAATGGGAAGGGAGGAAGGGAGCACGTGATATGATTGGTGGGCCGCAGGTAAACGGAGAGCAAAGGATTTTTTGTTGTTACTAAAAACCTTTATTTTGCATTTTATACAAACAACATGAAGTCTGCATCATGACTTGACAACAAAGGATTTAATTAAAGTGGCAAATAAAGATAGGAAATAGTCTTTTTTTTAGTTTATTTTTATGTTCTTATTTTTTAAAAAGGAAGATTTCTTACTGGGTTTTCTAAAATGCACATACCCAAACACACACACTGAAAGACCAGAATATGAAGAGTTGACAAAGGTTAAGTTGAAGACAAAGGAACACATGTCTCTGTCCTAAAGATGAGGAATTGATTAGATACTGTGGAGGTGCAAAATACTTCAAGTGAAAAGGTTCATATCAAATTAATCCTACTTCCTTGGAGAATAGAAGACAAAATTGAAGGGAGAAAACTTTTTGAATTGGTGATATCATGATATAACTTGAAGTTGGATTTTTAAAAAATATTAATGTACAAATAAAGGATAAATGGATTTATGTTAAAATTTGCAATAAAACATCTTTGTGAGACACTCAACCATAAGAAAACTAAAAGATATGATCCTTACCCTGAGGAGACATAAAAGCAGAGATAGAAAATGTGGAGAGACTGCTTTTATACATATGAATACTTTGGTTCTTTACTTATTAAAACTGTTTAAGAGAATTAAAAACTCATTTTAAAATTTGCATTCTTTGCTTGACAGTATTTTTCCATTCCTTGATGACTTTCTCAGTAGTCAACATTGGCTTTCACATAAACTCAGTAAGAGATAATGGCTGCTACATATAAATACATCTATAATATTCTTCATCATTGCATAGTTTTATTGGCATTTGGGATAAATAGTAAATTCAATAGTAAATTCAAGTTATATCATGATATCATCATTTCAGTAAACTTAAAATATCATATTTAACTCACAAAGTAGAGTCATATCAGAATATTTGTGATTTCCATTTAATGTCTGAGAGCTTACCTATAAGGGAAATACTGACTCATTTTAGTATGGCATTTTTATTTTGTAATTTTTTCATAGAATCACTTTTTTTCTAAGCAATATAGCATATAAAAGTACTGTAGCATGAATTATTACAAACATAGAAGTTGATTTAAAAGAGCTCATGCAAATGATAGAAACTGTATTCATCTATTTCAGCTTTTAGAACCTTGAGTGAGCTATTAATATTGACTGAAAATTCAACTATTATCCTACCAATTATTTCTGAGATTCAAAAACAACTTAGATTGTATGATTTATAACATATAGGCTACCTGATTATAAAAGTTACTTTATTATCAGATATTATAAATTAATTCTAAAATGCATGGAAGAGTGACAGAAAGACCATTACAAAATTCTATTTTGGGTATTATAATAGAGATAATATGCTGCAATTTAGTTTAATGAGTTGCAATTAAGAAACTGTTTCAAGAGTTGCATGTGATTTCTTTTAATTATTAGTTATTAGTTGTTCCTGCATAAGTGTATTTAAAAATCACATTATTTGAACTGTAAATGATAAAAACTCTTCAACATATTAATACTTCTTATGGACTATATATCAGTCAAATTTAAAATGAAATACAGTACTTTTAACTCCCAGCACCTATCAGGAGAATATGATCACTTTTAGGAAGGCTAATACTTGGGAAATGGAAAGAACACATACTTATACACATAATTTGGGCATATTCTGACAAAAAAACTAAGGAATGTAATATTGAATACTTATCTACCCAAAGGTACTGCAATTTTAATGAACTTTCAAATCAAATATTTAAAATAATGAATTAACCAAGTGACCCAGAACAGAATACCATGGATGGGTAGCTTAAACAACATAAATTTATTCTCTCACCATTCTGGAAGCTAGAAGTCCAATATCAAGGTGTTGTCAAGGTTGATATCTGGTGAGGCCTGTCTTTTTGGCTTGGAAATAACCACCTTCTCTCATGTGATTTTTTCTTCTGGGCAGGTGCAGAGAGTGATCTGGTCTCTCTTCCTCTTTTTATAAGGACACCAGTCCTACTGGATTTGGGCTTCAACCTTATGACCTCCCTTAACCTTAATTATGTCCTTAAAGGCTCATCTTCAGATATAGCCACCTTGGAGATTAGGGCTTCAAAATATGAATTTGATGGGAACACATTTAGTCTAAAATAGTGACTATGCTAAATAATCTTTCAGAGACTTAGATTAAGAAAATATTATATGATCCTGTGACAATCAGCACATGTATTTCTCCATCTCAGAGGAAGATAAAAATCCTTTGAAATAACATTGATTCTGGAGTTAAAAAAAAACAATTTCTACTCTCATTCTTTGGAACACATGCCATTTTGCTTTGAAAAGTTTAGAAAGTGTAAATATAAAAACAGGAATATTACATTACATATTCTAATTGGATATATAAAAATTTGTGAACTAATTGTCAAAGCAAATACATAGTTTTTCTAAATGGGAAAAATATATTAATATTTGAATGAGTGAAAATAGAATCTTGATTAAATTTCCTGTGAAAAACTATCCCTAATTTAGTATCACATTAGAATAGTTTGACCAGACATCACTAAAAATTATAATGTTATAAAGCATTCAACATTATTAATATTGTATATATATATTTATAACAATCATACTGTGTTTTATAATATGAAAAAATTAAGAATACTGAAATACTTTAAAATTCATATAAAAGAAAACTTATACAAAATCTATCCTTCCCTTACACGTTATGGTTACATTAAAAATTTTGTAAACAGCTGATTAAATTTTTCTTCCACAACTCTACTTGTTTACTGCAATGTTATCAACATTAAACACAGTACTTCATATATACTGAGAAGGTGGTAAACATGTATTGAAAGGATAGATGAAAATATTTAACTAAGTCTGGGTTTAATTGAAGGGTCATGCCCCCTGTCCTCATATGTTCTAGCACCTTTTGAAATTATTTCTTGCACCATGGTCATTCCTTGATTTTCTCAACTGACACATTGCACATCTAATAATTTTTATATAGAATGTTTCTCTTTTCCTCACCTATGTTAAACTTTCTTTTGTGATGGTGTCTCCAAAAAACCTCACCCCATTATATTTACATATTATTAATGTCCACAGACTACTACATTACTATTAGTATTCACACTACTAACTAGCATTAGTATTTCTATTGCTAACTAGTCGTGCTATTACTCTGTGCGTGTGCATAGGGGGTGTTATTTATTCCCCTAATGTGGAAACTACTATGACTGCTCTTTCTTATTTTTAATACCACTCAATTTTATGTTCCACGAAGGCTGGATATTTACTAACCATTGCCATAGCAACAGTCCCTGTTCAGGTATGCAAAATTTATCATGAAAAGGGAGGATCTAATATAACATGTCCAAGAGATTGTGGAAGGGCCTTCCTAGAGTAATATCAAAGCAAAAAAAAGTGACATGATATTTCCAATAATATGTGCCATTTCCTAATATTAAATAGAGAATATTTAAGCTAGAGAACATTTAAGTGGGTAAGAAGGTTGAATTAGAGAAGAAAATGCAAATACAAAGACTACACATCCTCTATTGAATGAAACAGTCATTTTTGCTACATCAGGTATGTAAACATACTTTTTTCATGGCACATTTATCATGGTAAATTATCCACAACTAAAAAATAATAATGAAACAATAATAATTAGGGTTCTTACTTTATTTGTAAGATCATCCATAAATATATAAGCCAAGGAGTGTATTTTATTTCAGGAATGATGGGAATTCGAGGAAAGGAGTGATACAGTCAGGTTCAGGTTTAAAGGACTTGTTGGGACTGGTGTGGGAGAAGCAGCTATCACAGACTGTGCGAGAGTTTGAAGACTATAAGTTAGGAAGCTATGCAGTTCTGCAGGGCAAGTCTGATGCTTGCTCGGACTAGGGTGCTCATAGTAGAGCTAAAAGGAAAAAAAGTGCATGTGTGGGCCGTATTTTTTTTTTTTTCATGGCCTAGATTTTTCTTTTTTTATTGGTATTCACTTTGTGGGCCTCATTTCAAGAGCAAGCCACCAGTATCTTCTGATGGGTTGGATGGAAAGCATGAGAGCAAACCCAAGTTAAACATGGTAACTCCAATCCTTTCACGTGAATAAATTATTTAAGAGAAATGCCGTTTACTTAACGGGAATTCTAGGGAAGGAGTAGATTTTGAAGATAAAAGAATCAAGAATTTTTTAAAACATTATGTTTGCAATGCCTTTTAGAAATCTTAAACAGTGGATTTATAGTATGTGGTAAAGCTGAAGATATCTATAATTACAGTTTTTAAAGGAAATAATCACAAATGTAGATTTTTGATTAAAGAACTAGGTCTAAACACAGCTTTTATAGGAAAACATATGCATAGTTATAAAAAAAGAGAAGACATCAGTTAGAAAAATACTTTGATGTGCAATAAAAATAGTAATTCTTATTTAATTCTTATGTAATTATTCATTCACTCTATAAATGTAGATATGGATTACATTTACTCTTGGTAATTCCAATATGAGCAAAACTGATCATGAATTACCCTTAGATCTGAAAATCTAGTGATAAAGACAAACACTTACTATATTCTTTGATGAAAACTTGCTGGACTCTGTAAGAACCAATAATAGTGAGACAAATTCTTCTCTGGATGGGGAAAGCTTCCTTGAGCAAAAATGGAGACTAATTTGGAGTTGACCACATCATGTATGGAGGGCAGAGGAGAAGGTAAAGATTCTGGAGGACTTCATGGAACCAAACAAGATTTTATCACACACAGAATTAGGTTTGAGTGTAATGTATAATGTCTTGATACTGAATAAGATAGAGGTACTTAAGTGGCATGTACTCAGTTTTTCGAAAATGGACTGCATTTGAAGCTAGGTGGTCAAATGTTTGGAGATGGATAAACCGGAGAGAGAATCAAGAGACTATGATGAATGTGGGAACGAGAATGCAAGTGGACAGGCTCTCCTGCGGTTTGCCTGACGTGCATCATGCTCCTTAGTGTCTGAAGGGTGAAAATGTAATGCTCATTTTTGCACTAGTTGCAGAGTTAAAACCCAAAATATGATGACAGGGGCCCCCTAATATTTCATTTTTAAAATGTATCCCCCTGGTCCTTGAAACCCTGCTATAAAATTACTAATTAATATTTGGCAAGGAATTTGGAAAGGTGTGTATTCCCAGACATACCATAAAACATCTTGGTTAGAATGTAAAATCAAGGCTACAGTACACCCATTAAAAGGATTTATAACTATGTTTTAACTTAGAGAGGAGATGGAAAGAACACCAGACAGCTGTTAAGGGGTTGAGAGCAGAAAATATGCTCTACTATTCATCAAAAAAGAAGGCACTGGGGATATAGAATTTGTTTTAAGTTGCTGGAAGATGTTGAAGAATTAAACAAGCTTGGAATTGGTATTATGAAACTGGAACATGCTTTTTGATTCAGCAGATAATTGATATGATGAAACTTAAGAATATGTGCAATAGACATGTTTACTTATGAAACAGAGATAGCATTAATTTGATATTTTAATGTATTAACTGAATTGAGAAGGGGAGTTTTCAAAAATAAAATTTTTAAAAAGAGAGGCACTCACTGATAGAATAGACAGGTACAGTTTATAGCCTTTGAAATGTAATATAAGTGCCATTTTTCAATCTCAGTGGTTGCTTATCAAATGAACTGTTTGGTTTAGGAATAGAGATGTTACAAAACAGAGTACCAAACAGGTTAAGAAATTTTACTCAGGAACTTGTCTTCTGTAGTACAAGAATGTTACCATGAATGTTTATGCAGAATTAATTTTTATAAACACCTATGCCCAAAATATTAAAGTATATACTTTGGTAGGATTTCACACAGGTTGTTTTTCGGTCACCTAAAATACATATATCCAAAATTTAAGTTATCAGATTTTGAAGAATGGCATTAATTGGAAAAGTTGAAAAAAATTTTAAACAGTTTTTAATAATCCTAGAACTAGGGAGATAAATATTACTTTTCAAGGAATTTCCCAGTTCACGATCGTGAGCTTCCATGAAGGAATTCTCATACTGCGACTGCTGCTACTATAAACGCTACCACCACAGCTCTCACTGCCACTGCCTCCGCTGTTATTGTTATCACTACTATTAAAAGTGGTAATTGCAACAGCAAACTTTTGTCGAGTTCACTGTATATCAGACACTCTAAGGCTTTTAAATTTATCTAACTCATTTTTTCAAAAGCCATATCAGGTGGAGATGAGTATTATTCTCATTATACAGGTAAAGAAATGTGCCTAAGGTCACCTGGCTGGTGAAGGTCAAAGCCAGTATCTGATTCTAAAACTATGTGTTTTCATTGTCCACACTTTTCCCTGGAAGTCTGAACTTTCATTTATAGGCAACTGTTGAAAAGATGCACATCTGCTTTTTGAAAATGCAAATTAAAACACAGAGAATCACAGACGAGGCCACATCAACAGATTGATAAGTAATTTGATGTTTTTACTTGTAAGTAAATTTTGCTGAAAGATTTCTTTTGATAATCAGTTAATGTTTTTCGAAAAAGACAAGCACTGTTTTCTCTATATTAAAATGTCAAGAGCTGCTAAGGATCATAGGCTAATCAATATACTAAGACCCAACTGCAGAACTGTATAAAGTTAGTTGTACAAATGTGGAAGGAATCAAAACAGAAACTTCTGAGCTACCCCACTGATTTAGAGACTTTTCCATAATGAAGCAGTAATAACAGATTATGACAAGCATAGTATTTTGAGACTTCTGACAAATTCTCATGAGGATTTAGCTAAGACCTCATAATCAAACTCACAGAAAATTCTGGAAAATCAAAGGTGAATGGTTATTTCCACGTGAAATAATTGCGCACATAACTCTACAGAGGTTTGTCACATATACTTCGAGAGGATTCCAGAGTCACACATGTTAATTGGTTACTATAAAGGCAGTGGGGGTCTGCTTCTACTACAAAAAGTCTCTCCTTGGAACTCAGTCCTTCAAACACCCACTGTAAATTATGTGCCGTCAAAGCTGCAGTAATTTTCCCCCATTCATGTCAAATCCCCCGAGTGATATAATTATTTGGAACATACATTTAGTTATGAAAAAAAGGAATAATACCATATGGCTGATATATATTTTAACAAAATTTTAGTTCATCAAGTATTTTTAATAAAGATAAATAACGTTGAAGTTTTTAAAAGAATATAAATTTTAAAACATGTTCCTCTTTATGGATAGTTAAAACAGTGGTTAAATGAAGGAAGAGAAAGAAGAAAGGGGGAGAGGGAAGAATGATGGAAGGAATGAGGGAATGGGAATAGAAGGGAAGGAAGAGAAGACAGAACTTGACCTCTAAGTGAAGCTATAGATGTCCTAGTCCTTAAACGATTTAATTGGTTGAAGGCAGGTCAAGGCTAATATTAATATGCAGTTAACGTAAGTTTTAAAAAATGTTAAAACTCAAATCTATTTTTCACTAAAATCAGCACAAAATCCAATAAAATAAAAAGACATGAAATATCTATTTATGAGAATGTGCTTCCTGATTGACTTAAACTGTTTTTACTTATTAATTATTTTCCCCTGTCACTTTAAATTAACTGCAGTTAATAATGACACATCCAGGCATTTACCTTTTCATTCTCACAGTATTTAGTAAGACGCCTATTATAAAAAGAATTTTTCTTCGTGGTATTTTGAGACTTCTGACAAATTCTTATAAGGATTTAGTCAGGTCCTCATAATCAGACACACAGAAAGAAGGGTGGCAGGAAGGGAAGGAAGGATGGAAGGAAGCGAAGAAGGCAGAACTTGAGACTCTAGGTGAGGTTATAGACGTCCTAGTCCTTATACACTTTAATTGGTTGAAGGTAGGGAAAAAATAATTTTCCTCAAATTAATTTGTTCAAAACTAAATGAAAACTATCACCTTATCTTGATTCCAGCTCTTTGAATAGGCAATCCTCCATAGAATATTCTATTGCTATTTAGTTATCTTAGTCTTTAAAGGCATTCTAAATCTAATTACTTGTAGCTAGAACTGTTTCTTAATGGGTCTGAGGCTTAAGCTTGGTATTTTGTCCATAGCTAAGGAACCACTGGATGTAATCACACAGTAGGTACTCAAATGTTGAAGAATCATGCCTCACTTTTACAGACTTAAAAGTATGTCTTTAATCCATTTCCCTTCATCAAGAGTAATACATATTTTCACAGATCATATGACTCCCTCAGCATGAAAGAATGCATTTATGGTCCCTTTGTAGCAAGTATGGTCACATCACTAGGTGAGAGTGTTTGGTGGAGGTTTACAGGCACATCCATTAAGGAACAGCTGAGGCCCTTGTCGGCCCCTGTTGATCTCCTCCCCTACCTACCTACTACTTGTAATGTAAGTGTTTGTAGATTGGATGATGAGGATGAGGATGAACATAATAAAATACTGACAGAGAAGAATTTGTTGAATTATACCAAACTTGGATTCATATTTGAAACAATATAGGAAAGAAAATAAAGGTTTATCTTGTTTAACATCTTTTATTCAATTATTCTTTCAAACCTTTTGTTACTCATGGACAAACTGATCTACTATCTTACTTATATATAGCATTCATATACCTTCACCTGAAAAGAAATCAAGAATAATTTGGGGACAACAGAGTCAGTGTTTTACCTGTTACTATTTTTCTTAATTGAAAAAAACCTTTTCAATTAAGTTCACTACCAAGTCCAATTAATGTCTCCTGTAATGTACAAAATTCATGTCTAAAACTTTTAATTTGCATGTCTTAAGATCATTCCCTAAGTAGGCAGGAACTACATTTGAATCCCACAGCTCAATTATACCCATGTTTTCCTTTGTACTTCTGTGTATCAATCCTGAAATATTTTAGATAATATTAATCATATTTTCTGTTAGAAACATAACTAAACAATTAAAATAGCTAACATACATGAACACTTTCTACCTAATATTTATGAACATACAGATGAACCTGAATTAATGTTATCTAATTTAACCCCCCCAATAATCCAATAAAGTAAGTAGTAGTAGTATATCCATGATGAAAGACTTAAAAAAAAGACATTAAATGATTTGCCAAAGATCATATACTCATCAGAAAAAGCAGGAAAAAAAATCATCCATTAATTAAATCACAGTTTCTCTTTCCAAAAATTTAAATTCAACAGAAAATACCCCTGGCATTATTTACATCTTATGGGATCCGATTTTAAGCCAAGTCAGTGGCAACAGCATTAGATTGTTGAAAGTTACTTGACCCATTCGTGATTTACTGTGACTAAACTCCTTCAGATTTATGATGATAAAACCATGTTTGGTAGGTACAGGGGAACAAATGATGAACTGTGAGACTCATTAAAAAAATAGCCTTCAGTAGGTGAAACTGATTATTATTCAAGGTGATAGAACATGACACATTTTTTTGAGCTATATACATTCAGGTCCGAGAATGTGATACTCCATAGCTACAGCATTCATCTACACTGTAGTTAGATTCTTTTCTTCCTTTCATTAATATGTCAAAATGATGACTAGATAGATAATGCAATACTCTAAAAATGTTGCTGGATCTGTCCTTATTTGCTTGTGTCTTCATAATGAAAACTGAAGTTTGACTCAGATTTTGTTGTTGTTAGCAGCAACCAGGATTGTCATTATCTGGTTTTCCGTATTTCCCCCAAGTAATCAGACTTAGTGTTTTTAGTACCTCAATTTAGCTTTAAATTGATGTAAGTTTTGCTGGATTTATCTTTCCTTTTTATATGGACATGCATGATATGAACTGTGTACTCTGATACAAGGAGGGAAAGCAGTTTGGAAGGGACTGAAGCTAATGTAATTACAGAGTATGGAGGGTGAAATCCTTGAGAGAAACTATGTACAATTAAAATTTTAATTTTCCATATAGGAACATGAAAGACACCTGTGCCAGTGAGGGGCCCTGAGGCTCGAGCGTCATTTACTTTCATGGCAAATTCACCTCAGAACAATATTCATATACACATCTTATGTATGTATCGTATATACATCTCGTAAGTTACCTGAGTCTGCTTTTCTAAAAATTTTATTTCTCCTAGTCTGTTGCTATATTTACATATGCATTTATGTATATGTCCCATAATATGTAACTTAACCAACATTTATGGTACCAAGCATTGTTCTAAGTATTTTTACATTAATCAGTTACATTGTGGAACTGTTCTACCACCTATATAATAAATATAAACAAGAGATAGACACATTTAATTGTAAATTATAAAAAGAGAAAAAGTAAACCAGAAAAGGTCATCTAGGATTTGCTGCATCTTAAAACCTAGTTAAGAGATAAAACATTATGTTTCAATTTAAGTTTCAGAAATAGACACCCTTTTTGTGTAGTAACACCCAGAATTTGGTAAAGGATATAGATATCTAAAGGAGAAAAGAGCCATTAAAAAAATACATCAAAAGTGACCTCCTATCTTGCTAAGAAAGGAGGAAGGAAGGGCAGGCGTGGGGGGAGGAAATAAAAGGAAGAGAAAGTAATCATGAGTTACAATGGAAATAAATGTACTATTATGTACTTTAAGGTCTTATTAGGGTATTTTCACACTGAATTCCAGACATATTTTTAGTGCAGATGATATAAATTAAAAATATATTCCTGTCATATCACATTTATCAACACTGGTATCATCCCTTCAACAACAAAAAACGCCACTTTGACAAGGAAAAAAGTAAGTAGCTTCTCATTTTATTTCAATTATTATTTTCAAATTTAATTTTGAATGAGTTTTAAAACATTCACATAAATTCATATACTATTTATCTTCCTTTATAAGTTTTTTTTCATTATTCTTTATCAATATTCGGGAAGATAATGAGGTGGTTTCCTAATTATTTGTTAAAATGATAATAATCACATATTATATTTTCTTTTCTAATCATCTGACTTTTATTTGCAGTATTTTATGGAATACGGTTTATAATTTTACAGGGCTGCATCTTTCAGTATTTCTACGATAATTCATAAATTGAATATAATGTTTAAAGGGACATTCACCTTCTTCCAAATATGTGAACATTTGTTAATGTTTCATTCAACACTTTTAAAAACCAATTTTACACTTAATAAATATAGACTTTATTTACCAGTGTTTGAATTAAAGTTATACTTTAATTTTCCTTCAAAATTTTTTTTTCATAAAATTAAATCACGTTATGTTTAGTTACATACTACATAAAAGTATGCTCATATAATTAATTATACACATGTTCAAGCAATTATTAATCGTTTTATCCCTCAATAGATTCTTTATTCATCCATATTACCTTTGTATATAATTTTTTTTTTACAGTCCTATCAGCAATGTACAAAGATCCCAATTTTTCCACACAAAACTTGTTAATTTGTTTTATTTGTTTTCGTAATGGCCATTCTAATGCATGTGAAATAGTATCTCCTGTGGTTTTGAGATACTACTCAAATGCATTAGCATATAGCGATCTTGAGCATGTTCTCATATGCTTATTAGTCATTTGTATATGTTCTTTGGAGAAATGTCTAAGTCATTTTGCCCATATTTTTTCCTTTTTTAAACTGAAGTATAGTTGATATGCATTCTTATATTAGTTTCAAGTAATACAACACAGTGGTTCAACAATTACCCACATTATTAAATCTCACCCTCATTAGTGCAGTTGCTATCTTTCGACATGGGAAGATGTTACAGAACCATTGACTATATTCTCCATGCTGCACTTCCATCCCCATGACCAATTTATGTTATGACTGAGAATTTTTGTGCCCCTTTATCTGCCTCCCCCTCCCCCCGATACACACCCCACCTGCTTCTCCATGGAAACCACCATTCATTTCTTAGTGTCTACTAGTCTACTGCTATTTTGTTCACTTTGTTTCATTTTGTTTTTAGATTCCACAAATAAGTGAAATAATATTTCTTTCTGCACCTGGCTTATTTAATTCAGCATAATACCCTCTAGGTCCATCCATGTTATTGCAAATGGCAGGATTCTTTTTTATGGCTGAATAATATTCTATTGTAAATATGTACCACTCCTTTATCCATTCATTTATTGATGGACATTTTGGTTACTTCCATATGTTGGCTATTGTATGTAATGGGACAATAAACATAGGGGCTCATATATCTTTTTTGAATTAAGGATTTTGTTTTCTTCAGGTATATTCCTAGAGGTACAGTTACTGGGTTTTATGTTATTTCTATTTTTAGTTTCTTGAAGAACTTCCATACTGCTTTCCACAGTGGCTGCACTATTTTATATTCCCACGAAGAGTGTGGGAATTTTCTATCCCTTTTCTACACATCCTTACCAACACTTGTTATTTTGGATAGTGGCTATTAATTGTTCCTACTCATGTGCATGGGATAGATTTCCATTTATGTGTGTCTTCTTTAATTTCTCTAAGGTGATGCCTCATTGTGATTTTGATTTTCATTTCTCTGATGATTAAAAATGTGGAGCTTCTTTTCATGTGCCTATTGGCCATCTGTATTTCTTCTTTGTAAAATTGTCTGTTCAGGTCCTCCACCCATTTTTTAATCAGCTTATTTGGTTTTTTTGGTGTTGAGTCACATGAATTCTTTATATATTTTGTATATTAATACCTTATCAGTTAAATCACTTATGAATATATACTCTCATCCTGTAGGTTGCCTTTCTGTTCTGCTGATGATGTCCTTTGCTGCACAGATGATTTTTAGTTTGATGTAGTCCAATTTGTTCATTTTTTATTCAGTTTCTCTTTCCTGGGGCAGAAAATGAATACTTATGCTTATGTTCAAGAGAATTTTGCCTACATATTCTTCTAAGAATTTATGATTTCACGTCTTACATTTAAGTCTTTAATCTGTTTTGAGTTTACTTTTGTATATGGAGTTATTAACCCAATTTCACCCTCTTTCATGCAGCTGTCCAGTTTTTCCAACACTATTTATTGAAGACACTCTTGTATATTCATGACTCCTTCATCATATATTAATTAATCATTTATGCAAGGGTCTATATCTGAGATCTCTGGTTCCATTGATCTATGGGTCTGTTCAAAATGGGCCAGTACCATTCTGTTTTAATTACTGTAGCTTTGTAGTATAGCTTGAAGTCAGGGAGCATTAGGCCCACAGCTTTGTTCTTTCTCAAAATTGCTTTGGCTACTTGGGTTCTTTTGTGGTTCCATATGAATTTAGGTTCCATATGAATTTATGTCCTTGGTGTTTTGATAGGGATTGCATTGAATCTGTAAATTGTTTTGGTCAGCATGGCCATTTTGATAATATTAATTCTTCCTAGTCATGTGCATGGGATATATTTCCATTTATGTGTGTCTTCTTTAATTTCTCTCATCAATGTCTAATAATTTTCAGAGTACAGGTCTTTCACCTCCTTGGTTAGCTTTATTCCTGTGTATTCTATTCTTTTTTAGTGCAATTGTAAATGGATTTCGATTTCCACTAGTTCATTTTTAGTATACAGGAATGAAATAGATTTCTGTGTATTAATTTTGTATTCTGCAGATTTGCTGAATTCAGTTATTGGCTCTAATAGTGGAGTATTTATGGTTTTTTATATATAGTATCATGTAATCTGCAAATAATGACAGTTTTACCTCTTCCTCACCAATTGGATGCCTTTTTTTATCTTGTCTGATTGCCATGGCTAAGACCTCCAGTACATGTTGAATAAAAGTGATGAGAGTGGACACCCTTGTCTTCTTCCTGATCTTAGAGGAAAAGTTTTCAGCTTTTACCATTGAGTATGATGTTACCTATAGATGTATCATATATGGTCTTTATTACATTGAGGTATGTACCCTCTATACCCATTATGTTTAGAGTTTTTATCATAAATGGATCTTGAACTTTGTTAAATGCATTTTCAACATTTATTAAGGTGATCATATGGTTTTTACCCTTCTTTTTGTTTATGTGGTTTATCACATTGATTGATTTATGAATATTGTACCATCCTTGCATCCCTGGAATAAATCCTACTTGGTCATGATGGACAATCCTTTTGCTGTGTTTTTTAATTCTGTTTGCTCATATTTTATTCATTTTTGCATATATGTTTATCAGGGGTATTTCTTCTCAAAGAACCAGCTCTTGGTTTCAATGAATTTTTCTATTTTATTCTTCTCTATTTCATTTATTTCTGCTCTGATATTTATTATGTCCCTTGTCTACTAACCTTGGGTTTCATTTGTTCTTCTTTTTCTAGTTTCTTTAGTTGTGAGTTTAGACTGCTTATTTAGGATTGTTCTTGTATCTTGAAGTATGCCTGTATTGCTACGTATTTCCCTCTTGGAACTGCTTTTGTGACATCCCACATATTTTAAGCTGTTATGTTTTTGTTTTCATTTGTCTCCATGTATTCTTGATTTCTTCATTGATCCGTTGATTATTTAGAAGCATGTTGTTTAGCTTTTTCTGTTTGTGCATTTTTTTGTAATTTATTTCTAGTTTCATACCTTTGTGATCTGTAAAGATGCTTGATACAATATCAAACTTTTTGACTTATTGAGGCTCTTTTTGTGTCCTAACATGTGATTTATTCTAGAAAACATTCCATATGCACTTGAGAAAAATGTGTATACTGCTGCTTTTGGGTGAGATGCTCTGTATAAAACTGTTAAGTCCATCTGATCTAGTGTGCTGTTGAGTCTCTTTCCTTATTTATTTTCTGTCTGATTGATCTGTCTATTGATGTCAGTGGCATGCTAAAATCCCCTACTATGACTGAATTGTAACAGTCTCTTTCTCTCTTTAGTTCTACTAGTATTTGTTTTACATATTTAGGTGCTCCTATTTTGGGGGCATAGATATTTATAATGGTTATATCTTCTTGTTATACTGACCCCTTTATCATTATGTAATATCCTTCTTTGTCTCTTGTGACTTTCTTTGTTTTGAAGTCTATTTTGTCTGATACAAGTACTGCAACTCTTGATTTTTTTCTCCCTATTAGTTGCATGAAATATCTTTTTCCATCTCTTCACTTTTAGTCTGTGTATGTCTTTGGGTCTGAATGACTCTCTTGCAAGCAGCATATAGATGGGTCCTGTTTCTTTATCCATTCTGCTGCCCTATTGACTGGTGCCTTCAGTCAAATTACATTTAAGGTGGTTACTGAGAGGTATGTATTCATTGTCATTTTATTAATTGTTTTCTGGTTGTTTTTGTAGTTCCTCTCTGATCCTTTATTCCTCTCTCGTCTTCTACTCTTCTCTTGTTATTTGATGGTTTTCTTTAGTGTTGTGATTGGCTTTCTTTTTCTAAATTACTGTGTATCTTTTACAGGATTTAGTTTTGTGGTTATCATAAGGTTCATAGATATTTTCCTAAATATACACTGTCTATATTAAGTTTATGGTCACTCTATTTCAAACACTCTATTTCAAAAGTACTTCTTTTTTAGTCTTCTTCCTCCTCTAACTTTATGTATGAGATGTCATAATCCATTTTTTATGTATCCCTTGGCTGATTTTGTGTATAGTTGATTTGACTACTTTTTTTTTCCTGTTTCCTTAAATGTCAGATTTACTTAGTAATTGGTCTTCTATTTTACTGTGAGTTAATTTTCACTGATGGAAAAATATTTAGGGTTAAGAACATTTCCAACTACCGAAGTACCTTTAACATATCCTTTAAGGATGGCTGAGTGATGGTGAATTATTTTAACTTTCATTTATCTGGGAAAACTTAAATCTCTCCTTCAATTCTGAATGATAACCTTGCTGGGTAGAGAATTCATGTTTGAAGGTCCTTCTGATTCAATACATTGAATATTTCATGCCTCTCCCTCCTGGCCTGTAAAGTTTCTGTTGAAAAATCTGTTGATAACCTTATGGGTTTACCCTTATAAGTAATTTTTTGCCTCTCTCTCTAGCTGCTTTCAATACCCTCTCTTTATCCTTAAAATTTGTCATTTTAATTAGCATATGTCTTGGTGTTGTCTTCCTGGGGTTCCTTTTGCTAGGGGCTTTTTGTGCTCCCAGGACCTAGGTGTCTTTCCTTCCCCAGATTGGGGAAGTTTTCAGCAATTACCGCTTCAAAGAGACTTTCTACTCTTTTGTGTCTCTCTTCTCCTTCTGGTACCCCAATATGTGAGTGTTATTTCATTTGGAGTTGTCACACTGCTATCTTAACATCCTCTCATTTCTAGGGATTCTTTTTTCTCTGTGCTCCTCAGCTTTTTTGTTTTCCTGTTCTCTAATTTTCATCTTAATGATTATCTTCTCTACTTTCAGCACTCTATTATTCATTCCTGCTATTTTAAATTTCATTTCAGTTACTGTATTCTTCAACTCTGAGTGGCTCCTTTTTAACTCTTCTGTCTCTTTTCTGAAGTCCTCCCTGAGATCATAAATACTATTCCACAGATCAGTAAGCATATTTATGACTGTTACTTTGAAATCTTTATCAAGAAGCATGGCGATCTCTATCATATAGCCATCTTTCTGATGTCTTATCCTATTCTTTTGTTTGGAACATATTCCTCTGCCTCTTCATTTTGTCTGGGTTTTTATGTTTCTTCTTTTGTATTAGATAGATGTCTCTTGGTATAGAGAGTGAAAGAAGGCATCCTGTGGTGCCAGAAGTTCAAGACTCTTTGCTCGCCTGTGCCTGGGTCCCCTTTGTGGTGGAGCCACGGTTACTGTTAGTGGGCTTTTGGCTAGGCCACCTTTCTGCCGCTTTGCTGGCAGCCGATCTCTGTCAGCAGATACCCTTTGTGTACTGTTCAGCAGCACTTCTGCTAGGATCATTGTCATATAATTAATTTTAACATCATATAAGCAAGTAACCACATAACAAACATACACATATACATTATTATATTTTTCCCCCAAAATGTAGCTTTTTAGTTGTATGCTCATACCATTATCTTGTCGATAGAGGAACAGAAATTTGGCATTTGGAAGCTTAGATTTCTATACAGTGCATATAAGTGAAATTAGTAAAATGAGTCCAGGATGAATATGTTGCCATTTGCCTAACCACTATGTTACCTGGTTGATATCATCATATACTGTGTTTTTCATGAAACCAAACTTTGTTAAGAGGGTTGCTTTCAAGAAGTGAAATAACCCCATGGAAGAAATTAATAATGGATTCTTTGAAAGGTACTATCAAGTCTGAGATTGAAATCTGTCATTTGCATACAGATGTATCTATTCTTACCTTTGGAATCAGACAATGGTTGCTGTTCTTAGGAAAGCATGAATTTCAAATAACAAAGTTTCATATCCTGACATTCATACCCTTATTTGTGCTTGCTTATATTCAGGTAACAAGGTCAATGCCACTGGGCCTGGGAGTGTCAATTCTCACAGATATATAACTCCAAGTGAACCTTAGAATACATAGGTCAAGTTCTAAAAGAGAATCCAGTGGGGACTTTGATTAAAACTGAATTAAATTAAAAGTTTGGAAAAAGTAAAATATTTATAAGATGGTATTTATTTTTACACATTTTGATCTGACATTATGTTCTTTTGAGGTTATAATCTTCATGTAGTTATATCTTCACATTCCTTATGAAATTAAAAATAATATTTTTGCTATATTAGATTTTTTCTGACATGTTTTTCTACATAGAAATGTTTTGATTTTTGTATACATATATTACACTTACAAATACTTATATGTATAAAACATAGTTTAGCACCTATATGTGTTTTTAGAGGCCATTATTCAACCTACTAAAACGAATGAATATTTCGCTGGTTTGCTTTGGTTTCTTAATAGCCAAACAGAAAGTTTTCTATCAAAGAGAAAACCAAGTGTTCCATTAAACTGTAAGTATAGACTGCTACTTGTCTGTTTCTTAATCTTCATGCCTTATAAAGAACAAGAAAACCTCTGTCATGGTCCACAGGAATGTTCCCCCAAGTGATAGTCCAGAAAAACTGACTAGAGATGACCAAAAATTGGCCCAAGAAAAGGAAAAACAATATTAGAAATCTAGTAATTGTTAGGTCAACCAAAACAGAGAATGCTGGATAAGCCAAATAACAATCCAGTCCTGCCAGAGACACTGAAGTTCTCATTACTGACTACTATACATATATTGAATTATAGGTTTATTGATAAAATGATAACCTTTATGAATCAAAACTAGTGGGGAAATACTAGTAAGGCTGCAAAAAAGTGTCTATTTTGCTTGCTCCACCCACCCAATATACAATTCAGGAAAGCCTGTCTGCACTGCTCCAGGACACTTCAAATTGCCCTGTGGACCATTCAAGGTTTGGGAAATGGGTTTCATTCAGCTACCCCACCTCATGGATAGAAGTATGTCTTGGTAATGGTTTGCACGTTTTCTCATTGGACTGAAGCTTTCCCTTGTAGGCATGCGACTACCTCTTCTGTGGTCAAAATTCTATTAGAAAAGATTATCCCCATCCAGGGAACACCCTGTGAACTTCACAGTAACCAAGGAACTCATTGCACTAGTCTCCTGTCGCCTCAGATGGTCTTATTTTAAGAGGTAACTGTTTAATGGTCTCTTCAGAGTGGGAAGGCAATTCAGAGAGAGGATTTGTAGACTGAGTACTTGGATAAAGGAGGATAGTGGGGAGCAGCAGGAGTTACATCAATCATACATCTTTTGTTTTAGGTACTTCTTAAATCTAATTTTTCTTTAGTCTTTTATAATAAATATATCAGTGAAGCTATTTTGGAGTCTTGAAGCCTTTTGAAGGCTTGTGCATGCCAACTAAAATAACTGTCCTATTCTGTCTGATTTGAGAACCTTGCTTTTAAATGTGCTTCTTAACTAATCTTATCTAATTGGATCCTTTTTCCTCAGGTACATTATAATTCCCCACAGGGCTGGCAGCAGTTTTAGCTTTAGCTACAACTGGAGTTCATTGCACATTTCTGTCCACATATTTCTAGCTGCAAATGGGGTGCAACCCACATTTCTGCCCAGCCATATTTTGAGGGCCCTAATCTCATGGTTACCAAGCCAAGTTCCCAGGATACAAAACAAGTTTTACATAGTAAGATTTTACCATTTTTGTAGGTATATACAGCTTCTGGAACTATAGATTTTGAAAATAAAATAAGTAGGTGTGCTGAAAGGTTGTGTACTCAACTCTTTGGAACTTAAGGATCTCATTTATTTTTCATTTTTATCTAAGCCTTGGGTTTTGTGGAGCCATATTAATATCAAAGAGGGACATGCCACTGAATTGGAGATTGTGTGGTGTTTTATAGTGTACCTTGTGGAATGGAGATTTTCTTGAGGTTGGTGGGTGACCTGATATCTATCTAACCCATTCTGTGACCAACTTATTCTAGCAGAGAAGTCTTAGAGTTAAGTGGCAAGCACTCTAATGCTTTTAAGTGCTCGACCCATGCCCAACAACTTTACATCTTCTGGCTTCTGAGATTCCATTAGCAATAGCTTTTACCAACACAAAACAAAACAAACAAGCATATGCACATTAACACAGCAATAGTAATAAAAACAATATTATTGCAGACTGGTCAGTAGAAGGCCTCTGTGCACTACCAGCAGTTGCCAGCATGGAGCTGGTGACTGGGGAAATGACTGAACCAGAATACCCAACAAATGGGGACTGTGGCTGGGCTAAACTGCTTGCTTAGTCTTAAAACAAACTTTGATTCACCTAAAACTTCACACTGGACCCAGTCCAGCTTAAGTTGGACACAGTTTGACCCCAGACTCAGTCTAGTTTCTAAGTAGGATGGAGTATACCTCCAGCCAATAGCCACCAGCCAATTCTCGATGTGGAATCTGGGGGGGATTCCAAACAAATGGGGACCTGAAGACAGAACTAAGGGCTAAGGACTTGGGTATCAGATGGAACCAGCTGACAGCTAAAGTTGACCTGCTAGGCTCTGGACCCAAAAGCCAATTAGATTGGGAGCTTGACACAAAGAGAACAGAGTTCAGAAACAAGAGGAACTTACCCAAGGTCCTCAGAATGGTGAGAAAGACAGAGGACACATAAGGATTGCAGTTACCATGCCTGTGTTTCTCATCCCTGAAGCTGACAGAAATTTCCTTTCGATTCTGATGCTTGAACCAAATCTGATAAAAGAACAAATTTCAGCTGCATAAATTTTGAAGATCATATTGGCTTATTAAACTATTCCTGAATCATTCAGTACCTCATCTAGCAAATAGAAAGGAGCTCTGAGAAGCTGTACAAAATGGAAGCCTTTTGTAGGCAGAAGGGGGTGGGACAAAGAAGTTACTAGCAGAGTGGATTGTTTGTAACAAGGTCACTTGTTTTTTTTGTGGGGGATGACAGAGGTTTATCAGGCAGAGTACCTCACTAGTATTGACCAGGAAATTCCAGTCTGAATGGTTTGAGACTCCATTCCTGGGAGTGGTTGAAATTATAATTAAATTAGTTAATAAGTCCCAGTTTGGTGATGAAGGCTAAGCACAAGTGATTCTATTTTGGGCCTATTGTCTATTGACTGCAATAGACTCTGTATTCATGGGGATATCAGCAAGGATTTGGTGGTGGGGGGAGAATAATAATATACATAGGTAAATAGGGAATGTAATGAATTCAGAGAAATGAAACCACACATGTGAAGGCAAAAACTTCGGCAAGCATTCCATAGGTTTTGGCAATAGTGGATACTCAGATTTGAATGAAAGACCATACAAATTAAAGAAATATAAAAAGAAACTAAGTGTTAAGTTGGTTACTTGAGAGTTAGACTAAAAAATTGATCTTCAATATGGCTGACAATTGGTACTGTTTTATAGTATATAAGATGAGAATAATCAATATGAGACTAAAAATGCATTTTAAATAGTAGTTGAGGCTACAGGAAGATTTTTAAATGATTGGAATTTGCAGCTTGTGAAGCTGGAAAATGTGCACTTCCATTGGAAATAATAATAACCAGGCTCTAGAAGTATATACTTTATTGTTTTGGATTTTTTCTCCAAAGTCTTTGTTAAAGAATGAAAATAGAATTCAGTTATGTATTTTACATAAATTCTATTATTTACTCCTCCTAATAGTTCTATAAAGTAAATTCCACTATTGTCCCCAAAATATACACAGGTAAGTGAGGTTTGGAACGTTTACATGGCTAATAATTGACAGAATAATGATTAGTAGGAAAGTGTTTTGAGTCCAACTTCCCCAAATACTTCTCCCAAGTGCCTCCCTGGAGCATTTGGAGATGTTCAAGTTTATGGTTACATGTCTTGTATTTACTTATTATATTATTTTTAAATGTCTTTATTCTCATTTGGGGACAATAAGAATTTCAGCCTTTGATGTTACATTTAAATATAATGGCAAATGTGAATCCTGGATAACCATGCTTAAAAAGTGGGCTCTTTGTGGAGAAATTTCTAGTAGTGAATTATGAGTAAAAGCTATTCTTGAGACTTATTAACATTGATATAAGTAGAATAGAATAATAATGGAATGATAATGGAAACCACATTTCTATAATTGAGATAATCCATATTCTGTAGTACCCCAGGTTAATTTGTAACATTACTATGAAATGATAAATGAATAGAAAGTTACTGTGCTTCTAGACAAAGTTTAATTTGCTGAGGCAGTGTTCAGTTTAGTGATTATACTTTATTTTTTTTCAGATATTCAGATTGTAAAATGGAATGATGTTTAAAAGGTAATAAAAGCTCAAATTCTTAGTGTAATGTGCTTTTCTATGCGGTTGGATTCATTCCATTTTATTTTACATCATATACTTTGAGTGCATATACATTGTTCTTCTGGTTCCAAGTTTGATGATTACCATACTATAGACTCTATTTTATGGAATTCTTTGCTCTACTAATTTTGACTATTAAAATTTAAATAACACTATGTTTCATTTAAATATAATAGCTAATTTAAGATTATTCAGTTTTAATTATAAGCATTTTTTATTCATGGCCAAATATCTGTCATACTGTCAGCATACAAAAATACTCATTTAATTAATAGGTAGAGAGAATAAATGCAGGCTCACATATGGACATCAAGGCATGTGATGAAAAATATCACTATTAATATTATTGTGGCATTATATTTATTATTATATAATAAATCCAGAGTTAAATATCTATGAAGATATCACTGAGCTGCTGATGTACCTTGTCTATATCTCTATCCTTCATAAAAATATTTTTTGATAAAATGCATATATTTTATAAATGGATTAATTCACTTACATTTTGAAAAGTTCCACAGATTTGTATCCCTTGCATTCTACTTTGTATCCTTGTATCCCATGGAGCTCAGTATTTATTGAGACAATGGAATCATTTCTAGAGATTTATATTTACCTGATTTCAGTAACTAAAATCACCTACGATTATACCATTTTCATAGGATTTATATTGAACATTAACTTGCCAATAAGACTTATTTTGAATCCAATTTGGCATAAGAAATTTGAGTAGACAACATGCAAAACAAATTAAATAGGCTGGGAATCTGATATTTAAAAAACTGAATTTTGGGGGTATTTGGAGAATTATATGTATGATCAAACTACCAGTGTGTTTTAAAAATTGTTTTAAACTTTTATTCTCTTTTGAGAGTATTTTATAGGTACAATTTCTGTTCAAAACTGATAAATTAGTTTGCCTTATAAGAAAAAAGAGTTGTTTTACTCAATGCTCTGTGATGTTTTAGTACAGATTATATGTACTCATAACAAAAGATTGTAGAAATATAGAATAAAACTTCACCTTAACTATTAGATACATCTTTGAAGATTCCTGAGATCACTAATTCAATAAACACTTAGAAATACATTGATGGGAAAATCATACTTATGTACTTACAAATCTCTCTGTATTCATGCAGAAAAATATGCTCTTAATGATATAAAATTCAGTTAGTGCAATTATAGGTGTATGCTTAAAGTGTTATAGAAGCATAAAGGACAGAATTGACTAACTTAGAGGGAACTTAGAGGATAACTCAGAAAGGTTTTTGTGGAAGGCAGGTGTTGAAAATATAGTTAGTGATATAAACATGAAACTCCTCTGTGCTAGGGGAGTTTAATTTATAGTAGAGAAACAGAAAATAACAATTTAAATAGGTAAGTTATACTAGAAGGAAATAAATATTTTTAAAAATCAGGGTTGATAAGAAGTGGAGGAGGCTTGCTCTACAAATAGATTGATCAGAGAAGATCTCACAGAAAAAAGAATATTTGAGAAAAGAACCGTATAAGGTGATGGAAAGAGAAATGCCCATATTTGGGAGATGCACATTCCAGGCATAACTAAAGGCACAACTGTGAATGCTTTTAAAGCTCAGGAGTGATTGGCATATGAAGGTAACAGTAAGGATGTCAGTGTGTGGCTCCAGCAGAATGAATGTAGGGGAAAACTATGAAATAAATCCAAATGAGTCAAAATTGTCAAAAATGAGGGCATCTCAGAGGTGAGAACAGGTAAACCATATGGATAAATAACCATTCCTCAGGCTAATCTAGCATTGCTTTTTCTGGTAAATACTGGTGCTGCTTATTCTTGTTTCCTTGAAAATTCCCTCTTTTGCATTTGGTGGTCAATATGAGTGGTATATTCCGATAGGTCTTCTGACTGAGGTATAGACATTATTTCTTTCCCCCAATTCTCCAATAAATCAATTGGGAAAAGACCTATTGTACAATTTAAAGGTTACCGTATTATGTACTTCCATGGAGTGTCAGTGGAACTCCTTGAGGAAAAGGCATCTGATTTGTGACAATGTGCTTTCTGAAAAAAAAGTGGTATGGAAGAAAGTAGCAGTCTTATACAGTGCTAGAAAAGCACCCAAGCTACTGCACACTAGGGTTTGACATAGAGTGGCCAGCTCACACCATGCTGGAAAAACACCCTAATTGAAAGAAATTACTGTGAAATTACAATTGAATTGTATTACTTTGATTCTTAGACATAATAATCCAGGTTTAATTAAAGATATAGAACCCATAAAATAGTATACCAGAAGAATAAACCATGGCTTATTAATTATTGTGCCAATTATTGTACAGAACCTAGAAGGGTAGAGGGAAAATTTTCTTCCCCTAAAGATCCATGAATCTGAAGATGTTTTTGAAAAACTTAAATTGGCTATAGCCTCACTCCCAGCTTTGGATATTCCAAATATTAGGAAAACAACCCAATTGATGATATTTATATTATATTCCTATTTATATTGTATATTGGATATTTACTCATGAGTCATGTGCTCTGGATAAATGGTCCACTTAAGGCTTCCTATGCAGTGATGACTTATCCTAAAACAGTGTAAGCTTATGTTTTGTGCAAAAGCAGAGGAGTTAATACACAGCAGTAACTAGAAATGCAATTTTTGTGAGGTATGTATATATACACATATGTGTGGTAAACACAAATATATGTCATGGAACAGAACAACTTTTTAAAGTAGAGAACATTTTACCTCAATTATAAATACAATATCTCATGAAAAAATAATAGCTGACGTTGTCATTGGCTTTACAGCTCTGCTCAGATATCAGTAATTCATTTTAGAGTTTATGCAGAGCAGAAGGTAGTTTCCAAAAGAAATAATTTTGATAGAGCTGCAAAAATTGCTGTAAAAACTTGGGAGACCTCAAATTTAGACATTTAATTCTTAATACAACAAAAATCTTTTGCTCATTTACAACATTGTGCTCATAGTTCAAAAGGAATTAAGAGAAATTTTGACTATTGGAATTACCAAAAACAAATTACCATACCCAGTCTCTATTTTCTTGATTAGCATCGTTGTGTCATCAACAAAATCATGTGAATAAAAGGTGGATTTTAAAGACCCTAGACTCTTACTATGCCTACCAGAAAAAGATAAAATTATTCAAAACATATTAGAGACATGCTATTTGTCAGCATAATCAATTACAGCTGTTCCCAAGGTAAGTATAGGAAGCCCTTCTTGGCCAGATTCACCAGGAATCTGGTGACAATTGGATTTCAAAGAATGAATGCTTGTAAAATCCCTTGATGTTGTCTAGTTAGTGTCTGTATGATATCAGATGGCCTAAAGTCTTTCTCTCTTTACAGCTGATTTTCAGGTTGTGGTAAAGACTTTCTTGATACATATAATCACTACTTTGGGTGGACCAGAGCACACTGACTAAGACAGAGGAAGTCATTTTATTTCTATTGTTGTCCAGGAATCATTCAAATGTTTGCAGATTTCAGTAAACCTCAGTCCTTTGGAAAGGAAAGTGAATAAATCAAATTCTAACAAACTTGTTGGCTGAAGAAAAGATAGTCTTTTCAACAGATGGTGCTGGAACACTGGACATCTACATGCAAAAAAATGAATCTAAACATAGACTGCACACCCTTCACAAAAACTTAACTTAATACGGGTCATAGAAATAAATGTAAAATGCAAAACTAGAAAACTTCAAAAAATAACATAAGGAAAATCTAGATTTTTTGAGTATGGTGAAAAGTTTTTAGATATAACATCAAAGGCACAATCCATGAAAGAATGACTGATAATCTGAACTTCATTAAAATTAAAAACTTCTATCTCTGAAAGACTGTCAAGAGTATAAGACAAGCCATAAACTGGAAGAAAATATTTGCAAAATATTTAAATGATAATGGACTGTTAAGAAAAATACACAAATAACACTTAAAATTCAACAAGAAAATGAATCTATAGCTAATGAACCGTCAGAAATAGAAGTTAAGAAAACAGTCCCAGTTGCAACTGAGCAAAAAGAATAAAATATCTAGGAATAAACTGAACCAAGGAGATGAAAGACCTTGCCCTGAAAACTAAGACATTGAAGAAAGAAATTGAAGAAGATACTAACAAACGTAGATATTTGGTGCACATGAATTGGAAGAATTAATATTGTTAAAATGTCCATACTACCCAAAGAAATGTACAGGTTCAATGCAATCCCTATCAAAATTCCAATGACATTTTTCACATAAATAGGAAAAACAATCCTAAAATTTATTTGGAAATACAAAAGAACCCAAATAATTAAACCAATCTTGAGAAAGAATGAAGCTGGAGGCATCACACACTGATTTCAAACTATACTACAAAGCTATAGAAATAAAAACAGTATGTAATTGGCATAAAAACAGACATAAATTAATGAAACAGAATAGAGAGCCCAGAAGTAAACCTACATATATATGGTCAATCAATTTACAACAAAAGACACAAGAATATACAATGAGGAAAGTACACTTGCTTCAATAAATTGTGTGGTAAAAGCTGGACAGCCACATTCAAAAGAATGAAACTAGACTACTATTTTATACTATGTATAAAAAATTAACTCAAAATTAAAAACTTGAATATGAGACTGAAGTTATAAAACCACTAAAAGGAAACATGGGCAGTAAGCTCCTTGACATCAGTCCTGGCAATGGTTTTTTGGATATGACTCCAAAAACAAAAATAAACAGGTGGGTCTATGTAAAACTAACAAGCTTCTTCACAGCAAAGGAAACCATCAGCAAAATAAAAAGGCAACCTACTGAGTGGGAGAAAATATTTCCAAATCATATATCCGATAAGGGTTAATAGACAAAATATATAAGGAACTCATACAACTCAACACCAGAAAAGCAAACAATCTAATTGAGAAATGGGAAGAGGATCTGAATAAACATTTTTCCAAAGAAGACATACAGATGACCAACAGATACATGAAAGATGCTTCACATTATTAATCATCAGGGAAATGCAAATGAAAATCACAATCAAATATCACTTCACACCAGTCAGAATGGCTAATATCAACAAGACAAGAAATAAATTTTGGGAGAATGTGGAGAAAAGGGAACCCTGGTACATGTAAAATGGTACAACTACTATGGAAAACAGTCTGGAGGTTCTTCAGGAAATTAAAAATAGAAATACTGTGCAATACAACAATTTCACTCCTGAGTATTTTTACAAAGAAAAATAAAATACTAACTTATTTGTTTTTTTCAGCATTGAGTTGTATGAGTCCTTTATATATTTTGGATATTGGCTCCTTATCAGATATATTATTTTTAAAAATTTGTGATGATCAGCCCAAAGGAAAAAAATTAATCAAACCAATGCATTAAACAAGCAAACAAAAAATCTGGATTCATGCTTCCCATGGGAAGTCAGCTCCCCAGGAAGACTAGACCATGGTTACAACAATGGACTTGGAGACTTCACTTTTCTAAGGTACCTGATATTGATACTGAACTCAACTGAAAGGATGTATTCCAGCAAACTTATTACTATTCTCATAGAATGTCTTGCTCTCCTGTTCCCAGTAGGGTTATCTCAGGTACTTTAAGAATCACATTTTATTAGAAAATACTTTTGTTCCTGAGTGGGAACAGAAAATGTGAACTCTGGCATGTGCATTATTTTTGAGCTAAAGGTAATCAAGACCTAAGAGACTCAAGAAGAGTTTGTTTGTTTTTCCCCTCTCCATTAACTGCCCAAAAGAATTTAGATAGGGGGCCTATACCAGGAAGAGAGCTACTAACAGAGACAACTTTTAACATCAGGAAGACTGCTCTGCATGGCATGGCAAGCATTTGTTTACCAAACACCTGTGCTTCCCATCTTCCTGGGAGTTGTCTTCCTCCACTTTGAAGCCCCAAACCTCTACCCCCTTCTTGTTAGCTCAGGATTGCATATAAACCTCAAAAGCTTCACAATCTGAGAGGCTTATATCTTTGAGATTCCCATACAAAATTAAATTTCTTTCTCCTATTATTTGGTCGTATGCCAATTTAATTATTTTACCAGCCAAAGAACTTAGAAAGGAAGAAGGGTAAAAGTTTTTCTCCCTTACATTAAGTTACTTTTTGTTTTTATACCTCCAGTAGTAACTCCACAGCCTCATTTATGATCAGCTCTGAATATTACTCCCTGAATAAGCAGGTTCTGGATTCGTAAATTTAACAATCTGATTATTGATATAATAAAAGTTGGACTATCTTGATTAGTAATTTTTTATAATAAAGCAAAATAATTAACATGGACCTAAGTACAGGTAACCCTTGAACAACACAGGTTTGAACTGCAAAGATCCACTTATATGAAGAGTTTTTTTCAATAAATATACTGGAAAATTTTTGGATATTTGCAACAATTTGAGAAAAAGATTTTCTCTAGCTTACTATATTATAAGAATAAAGCATATAATACATATAACATATAAAATATATTAGATTGTTTATATCATCAGTAAGGCTTCCAGTCAACAGTGGGATATTAGTAGTTATGTTCTGGGGAGATAAAAGTTATACAAGGATTTTTGACTATGTAGAGGTAGGGTCCTCTAGCCCCCATTATTTTCAGGGTTCAACTGTACTGAAGGCCTAAATTTGACACAAAAATATTTTGTTAACTGGTTTGATTGGAAAGTTGATGCAGAAAAGAAAAGCACCTAATTAATATACAAACAGAAATCTGGCATTTACAGGTAGAGACTTTAAGAAACAGATCTAATGTCACTTGATTAATTTTAGAATATGAAGGTGTTCAGGACCATTTGTTCCAGAATGGGCCATTTTGTCATGCAGATTATTTAGAGCTGAAGACAATAAAGGCCCCCAGACTCAATAAGAGGTTTTTACCTCCTTGTAACTCGGGAGGGAAAATATGTTCCAAGCCCAGGGCAAATAACCTTTGAAGCTGAAATCAGTCAAAGGGAGAAATAAAGTGGGAGAAACCCATTTATTATGCACAAGCAGTTGTCTACTTCCGTTTGCCTGTGTCACTCATGACCCAGCTACAAAAGGACCCCACTAAACCTCTCCAGCCCAGATAAGCCCTCTCTCCCCTTGTAATCACCTACTGGTATGGAGATGGTCTACTTCTCTCCACCCCTTGGAAACACCTATTGATATGGAGATGCACTAAGGCCAGGGGAGAGATTCTGGAAATAATGCAATTTTACCCAGACTCCCCCTAACTGCCTAAAAGAATTTAGATAGCTAGCTTGTACCACCAAGAGAGCTATTACCAAAGATGACTTTTTTACATAAGAAAAACTTCACATGCCATGGCAAACATTTGTTTAACCAGAATTTTCTCTTCCCATCCCCTTGTGAATTGCATTCCCAATCCCTATCTATTTCTCCTTACGGAACTGCCTCGATTGCCTGTATTGTAAGTAGGTCTCATTTCTTTGAAGCCCCTATAGGTATGAAATTAAATTTGTTTTTCCCCTGTTTATCTCTCTTGCACTACAGGTGCTGTCTCAGCCAAGAACCCCAAGAACTTACAAGAGTAGAGGGAAATTAATTTTTCCTTCCCTACAAATGCAAGTTCTCTTCATTCTTATTATAGATAGATAAACAAAGATGAATGTCTCTTATTCATGGAGATTTAGTTGACTTTTATAATTGCATAGCTATTGAATTAAGCCCAATGAAAACAAACAAAAAGAAGCAAAGAAAAGAAAAAGCCCACAGGGTGGATTTTTCCTCAACACTTAAAACAACTAGTACCATATACATTAAACACAGGATGTCTGACATACAGCAGGGAAATGGAACCAGGAATCATGCTATTGTAAAATGGAATTAGCCTGGGATAAAGGCCCATTTATTTTTTTAACTTAGTTCTATGCACCGTTCTTCCACTTCTTCCAGCCTCTGAATCAGTTAAGTAACTTTGTAACCAGGATGAGAGACAGACTTCTGGAGTGTAAATGAACCTGGAGTGGGTAAAGAACGCTGAGATCTTGATTAACACAATCACCTAAGTAACCCTATTCTTAAGACAAAACTCCAAAGGAATTATGAATCACCTAAATACATCATGTCTTACGCTAACCCCTACCCAAAAGGCCCTATAAAACCCCAAACCCGAAACTCTTCCGTGAGCTTCCTCTCTGAAGCTTTCCACACTCTTGCGGAGTGCGTACTGTCTTATCAATGAACTTTCTTGTCGCATAACCTAATTGCACTGGCCTCTGAACTTTTTTCCAGTGTAGGGAAAATGGAAGTTCCATGGTCGGTATTCCCACCTGATTCTAATCTCACCTTTTGTGTACATGAAATGGTATAATATACTTAGCTTACTGTGCAGGCACAAGTTTATATCCCCATTGGCAATAAGCCATTACTGTTAGTATGCTATAAAGAGTTCCCCTGGTGCTAAGATCAGAGCCTAGAGAAAAGAGCAAGAGAACAGGCGAGAGAAAAGCAGAAACTGGAAGCAAGGGCAGAGCCTGGAGTAGAGACAGAGCCTGGGGCAGAGACTGAGCTAGAAGCAGAGACAGAGGAGGATAGTATTCTAATGCTCGACCTACCCCCATGAGAATAAGGCTTGGTATGTGCCCCTTTTCACCTACAACGTTCTGCTGTCATTTTTTGGTCTCATTGAATACAGAGTGAACTTTCCTGGTGCTGAAATACTCAGATGAGACACACTGTAAAGAGAGAACTCACCAACCTCCATCTCCAGTGGTATGTGTCTTTGTCACTTTGGTATTTAATGCAGCTTTCTGGTCTTAACACAATCCTTTTTCTCTTTCCCTGTTTTATTTCATACCAGTAGGGAAGGGGAAGTTCTCCAGACCTAAACTCCCTCCATTCAGTACTCCACAACTCCCCCAACTCCTGGGGTGGTAGGGATATAATTCCTGTGCCATGCAGATTAAGTGAACACTGGTTGCCAGGTGACCCCAGCTTTAGGAGTTGGCAAGGGGTTTGCGCTATGCAGAGCAGCAGTTCAATGAACTTTCCTTTTCTCCCTCTGTTCTTCCATCCTTTACTGCCTGTGTGGCTGCTGACATTTGCTTCTACTCTTGCTTTAATGAATTCCTTTCTTGCTGACACTTGTTCAACCTGATCAAGAATTCTTTTCCAATCAGACTTAAGACTCCTCCCCTGTCCAGGATGAGGTCTCACCTACTGCTCAGGGAGAGACCTCCCCAGATGCAGCTGCCCATCAACACATTCCATCTGTAATTTTCAGTGGGTGCCTCATAACAAAACTGCTATTAGATGGCAGCCATGGGTGTCTTTGTGTTTCACATGTGGTAAAAATTGAGAAGATAAAACAATTACTAAATTATCATACAAATGTGATGGTACTTATGTGATTGACAGAAACTCAGGGAACATTTATTAGCTCTTGCAAGGAAAGATCAATTAAAACTTTAGATTATCATGGTCTAGGGTTAAGCTAATCCTTAGGCTTATATTGGGTAAGTCGTCATCACGAACTACCACTTAATACTTACACATTTAAAATGTAAGCAATAAAGACATCATAGCAATTTGTAAAGTTAAGGTATGGCCAAGAAAAATCTTTGTGGATTACTAACCTAGAATCTGACTTTACAGTTCACCATTAGTATGATATAGTCAAAGGTTATTATCCCAAGGCAAAAAATATACTGACTTTCAAACAGCTTTATTGAGGTATAATTGATATTTCATATATTCAATGTATAGAAATTGATGGGTTTGACATATATAAACAACCATGATACTATCAACACAACCAAGGTTCTAGAGACTTGCTGTATAAAATAGCAACTATAGTTGATTGTACACTCACAATTTATTATGAGGGTGGATCTTATGGTAGATGTTTTTACAACAAAAATTCAAAAACAGAAACATAGGGAAATAAGGAAACTTGTGGAGATATTGGATATGTATGACTTTTTGAAAGTTTAATAATTTTTTCATTCTCTTAATTCTGATAATTGCTTTGTTTCCTGTTTACTTTGGATTTGTGGATATGGGTTAGAGGACTGCCATTTGCTCAGAGAAAGGTAGAAAACAAAATAGATAACTAGAAACATTATAATGTTATTATTTTATAGTAATACAGGGAGGAGATTGTAGGGCAAATACAAGTTAAAAATAAGGTACTAATTATCCTTGTTGAGAATCACCTCTCCTCCCTTCTCTTTAAAAAACTCCTATATTTAAAAGAAAAAAAACAAGCTCTTTCTCTTTGAAATGAAAACCTTTTTTTTGTTTTGTTTTGCTATATATTTCTTTTAAAGTTGTGCAAAATATACATAACAAACTTTAACCACTTAAAATGTACAGCTCAGTGGCGGTAAGTACATTCTCACTATTGTGCAATCATTACCACCATCCATGTCCAGAACTTTTTTCTTTCAAAATTGAAACTTTTGACCTATTAAACAATAACTCCCTGTTCTCTCCTCTCTCCAGTCTCTGACAACTACCATTATGCTTTCGATTTCTGTTTGACTACTCTAAGTACCGCATATGAGTAGAATCATATAGTACTTGTCTTTTTGTGACTGGCTTTCTAAAAGCTAAATAGGGCTCTTATCACAGTCAGGACCCAGGATTGTCTTTCACTAGGCCCTACTAGGAACCATGCATTTGAAATGTAAATATCCAGAAAGATAGTGCCTGTTTCTGTGGGAGGGTAGGAGCTTAACTTCAGAGGCTTCCTCCTCCAAGTTGCAAAATTACCACTTGTCTGAAAGATATGAGAAGTTTCTTTTTCTTCTGGATAAAACCCAGCAACTAACACAGATAGTTACCCCAGTTTAGGATGAACTGCGTTTGACAAATGGTCCTGCCAAAACCTCTTACCTGAGCACTAGTCATTGTTGATCTTGAGGACATGTATATACTGGGTTGTATCTTGGCTTGGTTACAGAAAAACCTGAAATGTGTTTCTGTCATTGCAATCTCTTCGATTGCCTGTGATGTGCAGCACATTCTGGTTTAATAATTATTGAATAATAAAATTGTTTTCTCTCTCGTCTGCGAGGAAGTGTTCCAGGCTGGATACATGTTGGGGTATTGTCATTCTGATAATGGGATAGAAAGCCAGGAGACAGGCTGAGGTCACTGAAGGAGTGAATGTAAACAGTCTTGAAAAGACAAAAATCCTAGCAGTGGGCCACTCCACTGCCAGAAAGAGAAACCAGAAGAGACAATAGAGAAAGAACAGCCCATGAGGTATGGAGATGAAGAGGAAAGTGTAGCCTCCTGGAAGCCAGTTGAAGAAAGGATTTAGAGGATCAGATGTATTCAGTTGTGCAAAATGTTGCTGTTGGACAGAGCAAGAACATGGTGAAAATGAAACATTGGATTTAGTAACTTGAAATCATTAGTAATCTGAGCACAGTTGTTCTCTGGAGGAGTTGTTAGAACCCCACTGGAGCGGATTTAATAGAGCAGTTGCAGCCAGGTGATCAGGAATAAAGGCTGACGTGCTAGAGCGGGCCCTGAAAAGACGAGCAGACATCTTGAGGAAGCCAACTAAGCACAGACACCATGTTGGAGAACTTGAAATCAGCCCTCATATTTTGAAATCAGCTATAGGTGGAGTACATATTTATACCAGGAAACTCAGAAAGTATTTCAGGGCTTTTGTTCTCCAGAAATCTGCATATTACCTGCACGTTTACCTGCCTATTACTGAGTGAAATCAAATGGGGGTGAGTATCAAAGATTTGAAGAGGCAGTGAGTAAATATAAGGTATTCAAGAAGTTTCACTCTGAAGAGAAGCCAAAAAATAAAGTAGGCAGAAGCTGGAAGAAAAAGTGTAGAGGTTGACAGGTATGTTTTGTTATTGTTGAGTGTTAGTTTATATAATAGAGAAGAAATGGAAACCATTGGTTAAGCAGACTGAATGATTCAGTCAAGAGAACCACCTGATGACACAGAAGAGGAAAGAATTCCAAGAGTGGCTGCCTTTGGTCTGTAGGAAGATGAGATCTAGCGTGTAATGACGGAGTTGGTATCAGAGAGGAGTCGCAGGAGTTATTGTCATAATGGGGAGATGGACAGAGCATCTGGGCACACCTGCAGACAGCGTGACAGAGAGTGGTGATGGGGGACCTCTTGTAATTGTCCTTAAGATTTTGAACAACATTTGCATTCATTTCATGCTTTTACGCAAGACTGTGAAAGAAAAAATTTCAAGTTTACACCCTATTATCTAAATATGTGAATTCAAATATATCACATTCAAATTTTAAACCACTCTGCTAGGTTTACATATTTAAATAGGCCCACAAATTGTGTCACCTCTGTAAGCAGTCCATAAAATGGCCTAAGTGAAAGGGCCATGTAATAGGACTTCTATACAGAGTATAGACGTTTTCGACCTGTTATTTAACTCACACCAAAAATAACAATTCCAGCATTGAGTTTTCTGACTCAGCCTATAGTCACTTCAATGAATATCTACTGTAGTTTGCTATTAGATGACTGCTTATATAATAAATATTCTGTTTGTTAACATAGTCTATGGACAATACTGATGTCAATTTGTGGGCCAAGCACTACCTGCTTGTAACCTTTCTGCCCAGAATAAACATGTGTCCATACAGCCCCCTCCATTGGGCAGTAAGTTAGGTATTTGATGGCCTGGAGCTGGTCAAATCTTATTGATGGGAACATCTTGCTGGGCGGCAGACCCCTCAGACCAAGGTTTGTTCTCTGGGGAGCTGGTGGCACAAGAATGATCTCCTAGCAAAAGACAAAGCCTTTGTCCCCTTGCCCCCAACACACACACAGTGTTTGCCTCCTCCCTCATATAAGCAGGTCCCCAATGATGGTGGGCCACCTTGTCCAGCTGGCCTCTCCTGAACTCCCTGCACGAAGTACTGATAAAACCTGATGTCTCAAATGTCTCCTTTGGACCTTTCTTTCAGTCTCTTGAGTGCTTTCCCAACACAACTCGCCCACTTGGGCATGCTATTGGACTTGGGGTCACACTTGATTTTTACCTCAGTTGAGAGTAGAACAAAATCCAATTTTTCAGATAACTGCATATGTTATTTTTTCGATATGTGTAACATATAAAATGTATATATTAAGACATTTCTATATATTCACTTAAATTAATGGAATTTCACATTTATTAAATAAACTGTACATAGTTAGTATGGTCATTGAAATGATAAGCTATTTTCCTCCTCTAGATTATACAGTAATTACATGCAGATGGAATATTTTCAAGAATTATTCAGATCAAATATTAAGAGATGCTTTCACAAGAAATTTGTGTATATATATATATATATATATGTATACTGAATACATATACTTATATATAATGAATATATATTTGCACTACTGAATACACCCAAATTGTTTAATTGCTAGCAAACTAAATCTAAACACAAATTAAAAATCTTCTTATATCTGCATGTCCATTCAGCAAATCCAACAAGTCAAAAGGGAAAGATTTGAACTGCTGTTACTGCCACCAGCTATCCAGATGCTTCAATAATATCCTATCCAACTGACAAAGTGACAAGCTCAGGATCTTTATCTTATTCTCATAATTTAATTTGCAAACAGCTAGCTTGACTCCCTTACCCTCCAGGCCCACTGTCAGCCTTGTTGAATGAAAATTCAATTCTCACCAAAGGCCCTCAAGGGTAATTACTGGTCTATGGTGAACACTTTTGCAGAAAGAACTCTAGGTGAAACCCAAACAATGTCTCCTTGTAGTGATAAAAATCCTGTCTCCCTAGATTTACATTTCCCTCCTGTAGCAAAGCAACCTAATGATTTGTTTACTTTCTATACTTTACAGCAGGCATAAAGCATCAGTATTTTTCCCCCAATTATTCTTAGATCTTTTTCCTGGTCAGTTTCTCAAGTATATTTCAACTTTAGAATGTTTATTTTGTTTAGGAGTTTGCAATTACAGAATTATTTTGATATTTATTTGGATATTTAATGTACAAAATAAATTTCCTGAAGTTCTTAAGTAGAGCTGAGTGAATTTATTTGAGAAATTGTTTACTCAGAAAGCAACTGATTAATAGCTACAGGAAAAAGACAGACTTGAGATTAATAATAAAACTGATTGACAAAAGGCTTTGAGAAAATGAGAAAGCCACAAGTGGAGGTTTTGCGAGCAAAGGTAAAAAGTATTTTTTTGTTATTTCCATCAGACATATATCTGAACCCGCAAGTCAATTCCAAGATAGTCACTTAAAAGAAAATGGAAAACAAAGGAAGAAAATAAACCTCCTTAGTGCTTACCTGAATAAAATAATAGAAAAGATTCTGTCCAAGGACTTTGTATGGCAAACAATTTATTCATTTTCCCAGTTAGGGAAAATTGCCTACCTGAGGAACTAAACAGTCAAAGAGAACCACAAAATTGTTGTCAGGCAGTTGCATCTGGGGATGTCCCTCCCTGCACACTAGGTGAAGCCTCAACCTGAATAGGGGAGGTTTCTTGGCTCTGAATGAGAAAGAATTCTCAAATAGGTTGGATGAGTGTAAGTAAGGAAGGAATTCATTAAAGGAGGAGCAGAAGTGAGTATCAGCAGGCGTGCAGCAGGCAGCAGAGAGCAAAGAAGAACAGAGGGAGGAAAATGGAAGTTCATCGAACTCCTGCTCAGCATAGGGCAGATCCCTTGCCAACTCCTGAAGCCAGGGTCATCTAGCGTGCAGTGTCCACTTGAATCTCCATGGCGTAAGAACTAAGCCCCTAATATCCCAAGATTTGGGGGAGCTGCAGAGCACTGGGTGGAGTGAAATTATGTTCTGAGAACTTCCACTTCCCTACTGGTCTGAAATAAAACAGGTAAAGAGAAAAGGATTGTAAGACTAGAAAGGTGAGTAAAATAGCAAAGTGACAAAGACATTTACTACCACAAGTAGAGGTCAGCGAGTTCTTGTCTTTATCACAGAGGAGAGTTCAGAGACAAGTGCAATCAGCTTATGCAACAAGAAAGTTTATTTGCTATAAGACAGTACACACTCAGATGGGAGTGCAGGCAACTTCAAAGAGGGGGCACACTTAAGGGTTTAGGGTTTGGGGTTTTATAGGGCCTTCTGGGTAGGGGTGAACGTAAGGCACAATGTATATGTGTAATTCATAATTCCTTTGAAGTTTTGTCTTAAGAATAAGGTCATTTTGGTGACTGTGTTGACCCAGATCTTAGCATTCTTTACCCACATAGGTTCATTTACACTTTGGAGGTCTATCTCCTGTCCTGGTTACAAAGCTATATAATTGATTAAGGGGCTGGAAGAAGAGGAAGAACAGCATATAGATTAAGTTAAAGAATAAACTAGGCCTTTTTCACAGGCTAAGTATATTTTACAATGACATGACCCTTGTCCCATGTCCCTGCCCTAGCTTAAAATCACTTTGAACTCATGAAAATGGAAATATGCTAATATTATAAAAAAGATACAAGTTATTACACATTTTCCTTTCTGTCATCCCAAATTACATTTCTTTTCTATCCATCCAAAAATGATAATAAATATGGCATCAGGTTATGTGAATTAATCAGTCCTAGGTTTTGTTTATGGGTATTACTCATACAACTGACTGATACTATAAAAAAAATCTTCATGTTGTTCTAACAAAATAGAAGAAATGAACATTTATTGCAAAGATTTGAAGAGAAACAATAAGAAAGTATGATGGTTTTACATATTTTTTTTCTAAATTAGAACATGAAATGAAAAATCTTCCTTGAAAGTCTTTGAGTGATAAAATTAATAAATCTTCAGTGGGGAACAAAGAGAATGTGTGGGAAAGGGGAGATGAATTATAAGCTTATTTATTAAAAAAGGATAAATATCAGTAACCTGTTTCTGAGAAGTGAGCAATGTTATAAAGATAAAAACCTCATTCAATCACTCAACTGTTCAGTCAAACAATTTTTATTTAATGCTTATTTTTTTTGCCAGGCATCCTGCTAGGCATTACAGATAAAAAAAGTGAATGAGAAAATATGGCATCTCTACATTAAGGGGAGATACATTAACATAAATAGTGGATGTATAAAAAATACCTAATTAAGTTTCAATAAATATTATAAAATGTGAAGGATAGCTCCAAATGCCCTTACTGGTGTCAATGAACAAATTCATCTATAGGCCCTCAGACTCTCCATCTGCCCCACAAAATGCCCACAGAGTCTCATCTGGATTCCACGGCCTTCTCCTTAAGCATCTATTCCAACTGTACACCCACACCACAAGTTGCCTACTTTTGAAAGATGGCTGTCTATTTACCAAATGATTGTAGAACAGCTCCTGTCTGACCAAACAGAGAACTTTCCTCAATCCTGTCGACTAGACTACACCTTCTCCAGTGAGGTCTAACCTCTTCCAAGTTTGTCTTCCTTTGTGTATTCTCTCTCAGTCCCGGAGTACCACATGACAAGCTTGCTTGTATTTACCCTTGTGATTCTTACCCTCTTATACTCTTTTACCATAGCATAATTCTTTACACTGAATGTCCCACTTACACTGTTGTATAATTATCTCCTGATTAGATAATTAGATTAGACTGATACTGGTATTATTTTTCTTTTGTTTTGTTTTCCATAAAGAGACTGGTGCCCAGAAACACTTGATAACATCCTAAAAGTTCTCACATCTGGTAAACAACCAAACCAGGATTTGAACAGAAATATGGTTATTTTTTCCCAAATTCATTAAGGGATGGAGTAAATTGAGAAGAGAGACAAAGACATTTAAGTACAACAAAAATAATATAAATCCCCCAAAATGAGTCAGATAGTTAATAGTAATTAGTCCTACGAAAAAATAATGGAGAGTTGTGAACATTAAGGGGGGAGAGTGGCAGAGATAATACCTGTGGTCACCCCCTATGCCAGTTCTGCAACAAAACCCAGAAGGTTCTATGGCCTTTGAGGCTAACTTCAGGGAAATAATGAAGAGTAAGGAAGAAATTTCTTGACAGAATTACCTAAGGTACTGGAGGCAATCAGTATTACAGATAATGACAAAAAATCCTTATAAAAACCAGCAACCTCAATAAAAAAAACAGGAGGGCAAAACACAATGATAGAACAAAATGGAACAAATGGTGAGGTGCCACAAATAAGATGGGGAAAAAGCAAGAACTTGAGAGTTTGAAAACCAGTGTTTTGATCGTGACTTTGCTCTTTCCTGCTGGGTTAGTTACAACAGCACGTACTTAATGTTTCTACGACTCAGCTTTTATATATACACAGTGAGAATGATACCTAACTTCATTGTTGCTCTGGGTATTAAAGTAAAGGTTGACCAGAAATCATTTGACATGGGCCCAGGCCCAAGCAAATCATCAACCCTTGTCAAATGTTTTCATTAGTAGTAAAAGAAGTAAGTAAATAAATATGAATCTGCTCTTGAACACTTAATGATTAATGTTATGAGCAGTAATGTTTCAAGTGTTAGTGTAGAATATATTAGTATAATTATTTCTTTAACTAAAATACAAAAAGCATGTCATTTAGTGGCCACACTTCCTCTGGTATTGTGCATAATATTTTATGCACTAGGTTATTATTTTTAAATAGAATGATAATATTAAAATTTAAGTCTGTGTCAGAAGGAATATTTCATTAAGACACTGTTTTCTTTTTAGTTTTTATTTATATTATTTTTTAATCAGATGGCATGATAAAATACAGAGGTCCCAGGTTTTACTATTAGACAAATTTGACTCTGAGAAATTTTCTAACCTTTTCATGAGTCTCTGGGGACAATATAAATCAGCTCATAGGATTGCTGTGATAGCTAATGCACAGTATTGATAACCACTGTAGTGGTTCAGAACGAATTGCCTCAAGATGTGTCATTTGGCAGGATTATTTCATGCTGAAAACAAGCATGACCCAAAAGACTCAGAAAGAAACGTTGACTTTATCCTTGCCCGAAAGAATTTAGATAGAGAACATGGTCCAGGAAGGGAGCTATCACCATATCACCATAGATAACTAGGCATGATATGAACTAGGTGTGTCAGACAGTGAGGAATTTAGCAGTCTGTTTATTAAAATTCCTCTGAATGTCCCATTGTTTCTAGCAAACATTTGTTAACTAATCATTTAGTCCTTTCCACCTTTCTGTGAACTGCACTCCTTCCCTTTGAAGTCCCAGACCACAAACCCCTTCTCCTTAGTTCAGGATGACATATATGTATATATCATTTTGCCTGTCTTTGGAATCTCTCATGTTTATGCATATTCCCTGAATATACATGGTTAAATTAGATTTTTCCTGTTAATCTGTCTCATGTCAATTTAATTCTTAACTATCCAGAAGAACCTTAACGGGCAGATGAAAATTTTTCCTCCCCAACATCATGTAATCCCAGTGAGAAATTTCATTTTTTTATCAAACCCAAACTGAGGAAGCTGATTTCTCACATTCTACATTCAGATTCAGAGAAACGCGAACCTGGGGGCCAAATATCTTTCAGAGCTTATTGAAATGGTGAACCAAGTTGGAACAAGATGACACAAGTTTTCAAGACAAAAATTAGAAGTAGCATTGGGGCATGCAGTGGTCCTAAGAAGGGATAATTTTCCCCAATGATTCCAGCTTGGAAGATGGAGGGCTACTTCTCTGTAAGGCAGTATTAATGACCTCAAGATAAAATATTGAAGAAACAAGGGATGAATATAAATATACTCTCTCATTAGCAACTCCTACCAAGTCTTTGAGATAAAATTCATACATTGATTTACCATTAATGTGTACAAATTCACACTTGGTTTTAAACTCTGTTTTTGCACTCTTTTCTGTAATTCCTTGGTTCAAAAGCCTGCTACAGTGCATGACAGAAAATAGGAATTTGATACATTTTTTGTCATTCTCCTCTTTTCTGAAAACATGATTAGTCATATTCCATATGTATTTATGCATGTGTGTAAAAACGGATATTTGGAGCCAAAAATTTGTACAATCAGTATTCAAATCCTACAGTTTACTCAATTAATTTTAAGCTTACGTATTTATGCCTACATAACATATGTGTTTACATGTACTATTTTGTTCATTGGGCTGGATGCCTTTCTTTTGCTCCTTCAGATTCCTCTCTGCTCTGTGCCATCCTGATCTATGCCATAGGTGTAGGGACTGTAGAGATGACAGCAATGGGGTCCTGTGCCCTCCAAATGCCTGATGGGTTATACTAGTGTGAACAAGGAGGCAGCCTGAGAGAAGGAGACATAAGCTGGGCTTTTATTTTCACTGTTCCTTCCTTCAACAGTCATCCTCAACAAAAGCTCTCTTCATTTCTCTTTCCCTGGCAGTGGCCTCCCCAAGACTGTTCTCCCAGATCCCAGTAACCTCTCCTTACCTTATCCTTTAGAGTCCAGGGCTGGTGATCACGGTACTGTGCTGCTAGGTTTAATCCACTGGTTTTCTTATAGCACCACATTTTAGAATACATCTCTTTATTTTAAAAAGTAAGTAAATATGTAATGATTTGAGTGCACCACCTCTTTTCTATGGGGGCACTGGCCTGTAAATATACACATTTAATGAATCAGCTATTTAAAAGTTTTGCCAATGCAGAGAAGACAAGTAGCGACTCTACAGGATCGCGCTATGCTGATAGATGGTGACTGTAATGATGTATGTGGTGGGAACTTGATAATGGGGGTAATCGAGTAACCACAAGGTTGCTCATGTAATTGCATATTAATGATGCCAAAAAAAATTATCTGAGATTATGAAAACTTTCAAACAGAAGTGAAAAAAAAGTTATGCCAAAAATCTACTAATTATGTTATATATTTGACTGAGCTTTATTCTATCACAGTGGGTAAAAGTATGCAAGTGCATTATAGGATACATTTTTGTTAGTGAAATATATTTGCGACATATATTGTTTGCTGAACTTAGAATGCACTTATTCATTAGGTAGTCTTTTGATTTTCTCCAATTTCAGACTTGAAAAGGTTAATTCTAAATTTACATTTTTGTAATTCATTTCAAAGAAGCACTGTTTTGGTTCTTAGAAGATATGATTGGAAAATTTTATGTTCACAGCTTAATATCGATGTTTCTTATGGTATTTCAATATTTTTCCTTTGAAATCAGAATAAGTTTGAACCCATTTTGTTTTTGAAAACTGCAAAGCATTAATATGCTATCATTTGTCTCTTCTCAATATACTTTCCTTGTTTGTATTAATCACCTATGTTAGTTAGATTGTGGTTATAGTCTGGTACTTTTAGGCAATATGAAAGAGCTTTAAAGATATGCACACATATCAACCAGTAGGAGGTGCAAAAAGACTTATTTTGATAGGCTGATCCATTAAGAGGAAGTTTTGAAGCTGCTACATTCCTCCCCAAACCATGGGAAAATATTTAGAAAATAGAACTGCTACATTTTCTTTCAGAAAAAGAAAAAGCCTTTCTATCATAAGAAAGCCTTGGGTTTTTTTCTCATAAATTTAGTGAAATTGATTTTAATAAACTTTTAAAAGCTTATTCCACATTTTCTAATGGCCTATTGTATTTATTTACTCAAGCCTAGTGCTTTTGTTCTGTTATTTTCACATATAACCTCTAGGCATTGACATTCTGATGACATTGTGATCACTAGACTTTAGATGACTGTACACCCTACCTTATTTTTCATCCTTGTCTTATTTCCCAACCACATTTAGGGCTAAGTGTATAATAGGCTAGGCTCCTTGTGGACTGTTTAAAGAATATGTCAGGAAACAGCCTGTGTTACCTCCAGGAAAAGAAGCCCTTTCTTATCAATGCCATAATTGCCACCCCAGTCAATATTAGCTAATTGAAATACCAGTGATTAATGATCTATCTTTTTAAAGGCTTTTCTTATCTCAGTGAGCCTTTGAAACCATGCCTAGGAGGCCAATATCATTTTCCAGTAACCTTTTTTTTTCCCTTTCTCTTTTGGTTTTAATTTTCCTGTCTTTCATCTTCATCGAAACTGTCCCTGCTCAGGAGTCTAAACTACATGTGTCATTTATTTCTTTTGTCACAGTCTCCTTCCTTACTCATATTGCCATACGTCTTTCTGTCCTGTGGTGTCTATCCTTTTAATAGTACATATTTATCATAGTATTCATCCCTTCTCTCTGACTAAATATAGTTCTAGAATGGGCACAAAGGAAAAAGGAATCTGGTTAGATGGTGACAGTTCTAATTCCTAAGATGTTAGATATATATGGTATTATGGAAGTTGGTTTTATCAAGTCATCAAAACCTGGCTTTTCTTAAAGACAGACAAAAAGTTCAAGGACTTTAAAACATATCACCACAGTTTTATAAGCAGAAGAGCCAGTGGATTTAATATCTATTAAACATTATTTTGTTGCTTGATATTATTGTCATCAATGGTATACAAAACTCTGTTATATGCTGTGCACAATCTAACAAAAAGATAGATGTTCAGCTAAACTTAACTTCCTCTAGGCCAGGAACTAAAAACAAAGAGTAGTTTTGTCACAATAGGATCTAACACAACATGTATATTTCCGGTAATTGTTGGGTGCCTGCTGAAATTACGACAAAATTTACCTTCCATAAATATGAATTGTGGAATTTCATTTTGTTTCTTTGGATAAGGATGTGTAACTAAGGAAAAGCTGGCAGAATGTGAAACCTATGGGACGTTCCTTCTTCACTCGGATTGTCAGGCAGGCTGAGAGCCATATTCGAGAGAATGTAATATTACACATATTATTCTAATGGGTGTATCTTAGTAATTTTGACATATCCATAGTATTTTTGGACTAAATTATTTTCATAAATATATAAGGGCAGATGTCAGTACTGAGGATTAGTTTATATGTCATTTGCCATTTACTTGCTGGTGTACCAGCCTATTAAAATTTTACACTGTGAAGACAAATTCCAGCACGCTAAGGCGCCTGCCATCTTGAGATCGGGAGTCATCATTTTGTTTCATTTCCCGCGGCCTCTGGGCTTCCTCAGGGCCGGATGGTCCCACCGCCCCCTTGGGGCCCAGTCACCAATGTCCAGATTATCACACCACCCCCTTAAGACCCAATCACCGACGTCCCCATAGCAGGACGCACCCAACCCCAACTCCTGAAAAACGCGCTTCCTCACCCGCGAGCTGCTGCCCTCTGCTCACAGACAGCCGTTTCCTTTTCAGCCATTAAAATCTCTTGTGTGGGTTCGTGCTTCCCTGAGTTATTTCGGGGAAGGGAGGGTTGCAGCAAGATACCCTTTCAATGGTGCCGTGACTCGGATCGAGGCTCTCCCACTGATCTTGCTCTTCTGGGAATCTGAGCTGCCTTGGGAGCCCTCACTCCCCGATCCTCCTCCACGAATCCACCTTCCATCCCCCTGGTTGCTCGATCTCCCGCCCAACACTGGGCTCCTATTTGGTAAGTTTTCCTTCAGGGTGGACTTAAATGCCCCTGTGGAACCTGGGAAGTGACCATTGAATGTCTGGCACCCCTGAGGTCTCCTCTGGGGCAGGGGAACCCCAAGCCTGGCCTTCATGACCACAGTTGATCCCTATAATTGATGCTTCTCTGCTTCCCATGGTGAGAATTTTCACTCACTGAGGTCCAGTCTCCCTTTATCTACTTGTAAACTCCTGGTACAAGGTACCAAGCGTCCTTGGCGATTTTTCGCCTTGACTGCCCCGTTAGTGGTGGTGACGACCCCCTAGCTGTGTTTGGTCTTCTCCTCAACCTTTCCTTTTTGCTCTGGGATGCCTCTGTGATCTTTGAATGGTCTCAGTCTCACCATGAGAATTGGCCCTTCCATCCTTGTGGACTCACCATTGGGATGTTTACTCGATAATCTCAAACCCCTCTGCCTTACTCCTGACCGCAAACCTTTCAAACTTATTTGTTACTGTAATGAGGTGTGACCACAATATTCCCTAGATAATCGGTCCAAGTGGCACCCAATGGCTCTTTGGATCCTAATATTCTCTGAGATTTATATAACTTCTGTGAGCATATGGGAAAGTGGACAGAGATTCCTTATGACCAGGCTTTCTCCTATCTCTGATCCAAGCCCTCTCTCTGCCTCCCTTGCAACCCTAAACACCTACTACTCACCCTAAAGTCCTCACCCTCCCACAAACCAGATCCCACTACATCCTCTGACTTTGACCCCGCTGACGAACCCCCACCCTAAGATCCCAAATCCCTAAGGCATCTCCTCCTCCTCCTCAACCACCCGGTCCACCTGGTGCTTCCATGGAACCTGCACAGCCTCCTCCTCTTCAACCCCCCAGGTCTCCCACCACAAACTCCCATTAGCGGCAGCACAGCAATGCCACCTCCTCAATGGCAACCAGTTCCCCTTCCATCCCCGAGATCCCCTATCAAGCCCCCCAGTTACTCACTCTCATACCCAAGTCAAAGCCCCACTACGAGAGGTGGCAGGCACAGAAGGCATTGTTCAGGTCCATGTCCCTTTCTCCCTCTCTGACCTGTCTCAAACAGAAAAGAGATTGTTCTCCTGGCCACTTATATAAAGGAATTCTAGTACCTGACCAATCATATGATCTAACCTTTCATGATGTACACATGACCCTCTCCAATACCCTTCTACCCGAGGAGTGCACGCGAGTCTGGGAAGAAGCTAAAACTTATGCCGATGAAGTCCACCAAACCACACCCGCTCACCCTATCGGTGCTGAGGCAGTTCCCGATCGAGACCCCAATTGGGATTACATCACCCCCGGGAGAGTCATTAGCCAAGATCAATTTATCACTTGTCTCATGGCGGGTCTCATGAAGTCAGCCAACCAATAAAGCTATCAATTATGAGAAACTCCAAGAAATTATCCAAGATAAAAATGAAAACCCCTCCATATTCCTAGACCATCTTTCTAAAGCCCTTATACAGTACACCTATTTAGACCTTGAGACCCCAGATAGGAGACAACTTCTTATGACTTACTTTTTCTCCCAGAGCTTCCCCAACATAAAAGGTAAACTTAAATGCCTAGAGAGGGGACCCTTGACTCCCCAGTCAGAAGTGCTAGCAGTAGCCTTCAAGGTGTACAATGGAAGAGATAAAAAGGCCCGTACACAAAAATACCAAATGATGGATAAGGCCTTCCAACCTGCCTCAACCACTGGTACCCGGGTAACCCTGCTTCCCAAGAAACAACCAGGAGGGCCTCCTGGCCCATGTTTTAAATGTGGCCTATTGGGACATTGGCTAGAGCTTGCCCAAATCCCCAGAAGCCCCCACCATGTCCTAAATGCCATCAGGAGGGACATTGGGCTGTCAACTGTCCTCACACACTGAGAGGTGTCAGGTCATCCAGCTCCAACAACCCACCTATAGACCTTCTGGGCCTGGCCATCGATGACTGAGGGGGCCCAGGATTCCCACACCCGGCTACTAACATCACTTTGTGGGAGCCCAGGGTGGTAGCGGGCAAACTGATCTCCTTCCTATTAGACACCAGAGCTACTTACTCAGTCCTGAAGGAGTTCTGGGGGGCCCACCTCCCTTTCACAGTCCTCTATAGTTGGGGTAGAGGGCATACCCTATCAACCTTTACAAACTCCCATATTTCACTGCCTCTTTAAGGGCATTATTCTCTCTCATTCCATTTTAGTGATTCCCTGTTGTCCGGTTCCCCTTATGGGAAGGACCTTTTATCCAAGCTAGAGGCTTTAATCTCCTTTATCTTTGGCCCACGCCTCAACCTGACTCACCTTCAATCCCTTTCTACTTGCTCTCCAAACCATTCCAGACCCACCTCATTCTCCTTTTCCCTTACCCCCTTGCCAGGTAAACCCAATAGTCTGAGATACCTCTACCTCCTCCATTGCCACCTGCCCACCTGTGACCATCAAACTAAAAAACCCTACCTCCTTCCACTCACAATCTCAATACCCCTTACCTCTCAAAAGCCTATTGGGTTTACAACCCATCATCCAAGAACTTCTACGAAAAGGCCTTTTGAGACCAGCCAATTCCCCTTACAACTCCCCGATACTGGTTGTCAAAAAACCTAATCATTTATAGGCTAGTTCAGGATTTAAGGATTATCAATGCAGCTGTTATTCCAATCCATCCAGTAGTCCCTAATCCCTATACTTTATTAACCACTATCCCCACCTCTTCTACTCACTTCTCCATCCTTGACCTCAAAGATGCATTCTTCACGATCCCCCTTCATCCCAACTCCTAAGATATTGTTGCCTTTACATGGACTGATCCCATCACCCAAACCTACACTCAGTTAACCTGGATAGTCCTTCCTCAGGCTTCAGGGGTAGTCCCCACCTCTTTGGACAAGCCTTGGCACAAGACCTCAAGTCACTGTAATGACAAGGTCTGGCCACAACTCTCTCAGGCTCTACTCTTCTTCAGTATGTTGATGATCTTCTCCTATGCAGCCCCTCCTTACAAACCTCTCAGCAAAATACTATTCTCCTTTTCAACTTTCTCTCAAAACATGGGTACAGGTCTCGGCTTCCAAAGTCCAACTTTCCATCTCTGAAGTGACTTACTTAGGACTTTTACTTACACCTGACCATAAAGCCATTACCTTAGAGAGAAAGAAACTCATTCAAAAAAAACCCATTCCCCATAAAAAAGATGAAATCCTCTCCTTTCTAGGACTCGCTGGGTTCCTCCACCCATGGATTCCCAATTCTCCCTCCTAGCCACTCCCCTCCATTCAGCATCCCAAGGATCCACCTCAGAACCTCTCCTAACACCTGTAACCAAGCCCTTTCATAAACTTCAAGCAGCTCTTTTACAAGCCCCTGCCTGCATCTCCCTGATCTCACGCGCCCCTTCTTCCTGTTCATCTCAGAAAATCAAGGGTTTGCTCCGGGAACCCTAGGCCACAGGTTAGGGCCCTCCTTTGCCCCCATTGCCTATCTTTCAAAGTGGCTGAACCCCACCATTCGGGGATGGGCCCCTTGTCTGCAGACTCTGGTTTCAGCTGCCAACTTCATCCAAGAATCAAAGAAGCTCACCTTTGGATCACCCACCACTGTTCTCTCCCCTCACCATCTTTCTGAACTCCTCACCTACAAGGGCTTACAAACTCTTCCCTTTTAGAATCCTGTTGCTTCTGATCACTCTAATTGAGGATACCTCCATCAAATTTGAAGTCTGCCCTCCCCTCAATCCTTCTACCCTTCTCCCATTTCCTACTAAATCACAGGAATAAATCAAATCTTCCTCTAACTCTCACAGCTGTCTTCAAATCCTAGATGAGTTACTACTCTGCCCTTCTCATATCCAAGAGGGGGCTCTCCCTCAAGCCACACATACTTGGTTTACTGATGGCAGTTCCTTTATCCATGAGGGCATCTGTCTAGCCAGATATGCCATTGTCTCCCTTGATTAAACCATTGAAGCAAAGCCCCTGCCCCCAGCACCACAAACCAACAGGCAGAATTAATTGCCCTCACCCATGCTTTCACCTTAGCACAGGAATCCTCACTTACCATCTACACTGATTCCAAGTATGTTTTCCATATCTTACTCTTCCATGCAGCAATCTGGGAGGAAAGGGGACTCCTCAATACCAAGGGCAGCTCCATTACCAATGCTAATTACATCATACAGCTAATAGAGGCCCCATACCTACCAACTGCCACAGGCCTCGTACACTGCCGCTCTCATCAATCAGACAAATCTTCCATCACCCAGGGAAATAACAGAGAGGACAAAGCAGCCAAACAGCAGCACTGACAGCTATGATGGGTGCACTCACTTCCACGTCTAATTACCCTTCTCCCATAGACTCCAAGTCACCTTCTACCAAGGCTATACTCTCCTATCTACATAACCTATTTCATCCTAATCTCCAATCTTTACAACACTTTCTTAAGACCCACCTACCTCTCACCTCTTCAGACATTACCTTTCTGAAAACACTTACACCTCATGCGAGATGTGCCAAAAGGTCTGTCCTAATTCACTTTGTCAACCTCCATCCTTCCCCACTCATCAGGCACGGGGACTCATTCCTGGGACTGACTGGCAGCTGGACTTCACTCATGTGCCCTCAGTAAAATGCTGCCGATACCTTCTAGTACTGGTAGACACATTTCCAGGTTGGGTTGAAGCTTTCCCTACAACTAACAAACAGGCTCAGACAGTTTCCACCATTTTGTTATCAGAGGGCACCCCCCGTTTTGGAGCACCTACTTCCTTACAATCAGACAATGGCCCTGAATTTATCTCCCAAGATTCCCAGACAACCGTTAAAGCTCTTAGTATCCCCTGGCATTTCCATATCCCACCCAACCCACAATCATCACATAAGGGGGAGAGAACCAACTGAACTCTTAAATCCATCCTTACCACACTATCCATGGAACTCCATCTCAACTGGACAAGGCTTCTCCCTTTAGCTCTGCTCTGACTCCGGGCTCTACCCAAAACACCCACCTCACTTTCTCCTTTCGAACTCATGTACGGCTGCCCTATGCTTCCACCAGGTCTTAACTCTGAACCCCCCACTCTTCCTTCTCATCTTATATCTCCACTACTCCAACACATCCGCTCTCTACCATAGTCCCATGCCGACCTCTACACGCCAAAACCTCATGACCCTCCCGCTCCTACTTTTTATCAACCCAGAGATTCATTCCTCCTCTCTTCTCCTAACTAGGTGCCATCACCCCTAACTCCCAAATGGCAGGGACTGTATCAAGTGGTCTTATCCACTCCTACTGCAGTCAAACTTACAAAATTTCCTCATTGGAACCACAACTCCCATATAAAACCCTTTGTCTCATCCTCTCCCCCTTACTTGGAATCTCCCACAGATTCCTGCTCCTCAATCACAATGGGACCACTTACTCTCCACATTTTGCGACACCCATCTTCACGTCCACCCATCTCCAAGGACACCTCTACTAGTATGGACTCCTGAGACCTTCTCATGGCAGCCACACACCTAACTTGAAAACTCACAATTTCAACCTTTAATTCTCCCACTAAATCTATCTTCTTAAACACCTACCCTTTCCTCTTTTCCAGATTACCCTTCTGCCTGCCAAGATACTAATTACCTCTGCCCAAGGGGTTACTTTCAATCCTTCACCCATGTTTCCAAAAAGCTGCACTCTCCCCAAAATACCGAGGACCCTGTAAAATCATCTTTCCAAACCAACAGCCATAAAAGTTAAAACCCTACCTGGATGGTTACACATTTCAAAGGTAAAATCCTATCCCTCTTCTCCAGGTTTACCCTCAACTTCATAGACTACAAATCCTCCAGTAACCCACTCTACAACCCAAACAGGACCTCTCTGAACCCAGTTTTCATCTCAGCCTACATCTCTTCTGGCCATCCCAGAGCAGCACACCCCTGAAGATACAAAAGGATAAGTACAACACCTGCATAGTTTTACTCATTTTCTATGAGCCCAAACTTGCATAATTTTGCCCATTTTCTAGCCATCTTATTAGAGGAACTCCAATACTTGCCCTCCACTCCCTTACATATAATAATTCGAGATTTATGGTGGCAGGAAACCCTTTCAGACTCCTCTGCAAATTAAATTACTATGTTTTATTCATGTATTTTCTTAATCCAAGCCTTATTCTCTTAATAACACTTCCTCACTCAATCTCTAACCCTATGGCTCAAACCCTTCCCACATACCTCAGTCAAACAATCTCTCACACAGCCCAAATCATCCAAACCTTTAATGGAACTATCTGACCCCCTTGCTGGGTCCGTCTTCATCTTTCTCCGTTAGCAGACTCAGCAGCCCCTGCTCCCTTAACAGCTTGGATCAATACCTCAGCAGGAATTCACTTCACCGAGACAGCTAACCCCAGAGGCACAGCCCTAGCTGAGGGATCTGACATCAGACTACCGGGAGCACTGAAAGGCATTAGACAAACCTTAAAAGCCCACCAACTTCCCCAATGGGCCATTATCAGTCCATCCCAAAGTAAACTTCATATGACCCACCCTGCCCCCTTGTGCATTTCTTGATCACAACAAAACCATTATATCCCAGTAGACTCCTTAAATCCTTCCCTCTGCAAACACACCCTCCAACTCCTTCTACCATCAAACCACAGCAATACTCACCATCTGGGAGCTCTCTTAAGAGTCCCTGGTATCATTACTTCCAAGGCAGTTTAAACAACACCACATCCCAATACTACCGAGAAAAGACCCCCTAAAGGATACTCCCCTAGCCCATAGGGGAAATCAGGAATGCAAACGAATTGACATACCCAAAGGTAGAATTTTCTTAAATCAAAAATATGCAGCTCTTAGCCAAGAAAGTCCAACCAAGATACAACCAGCCTCAACTCTATCCACTCTAACAGTTGCAGCATTAAGCTCCTCTTTTCAAGTTTGAAATAAATTCAAGGCAATCCAACATTTACTTCCAAAGCCACCCCCAGATCTCCTCCTCTTATCCCGCTTTGACCTCATAGGATGTCTATCCTTAGAAACAGGCATCTTTTGGGTATGTGGAGATAAAGCATATGTCTGCCTGCCAACCAACTGGACTGGGACTTGTACGTTAAGTATCCTTAATCCCACCCTTTCCTTAGCCGCACCCATTTCTGTCTCCCTATAACCCATGTTGGAGCATGCTGTGCTGTACAATTAGTTTCCCTAATTGCTACCCTAGGAATAATCATGGGTATCAAAACAGTGATTGGAGCTCTAGGAATATCCCTTTCAGAATTCACTAAACTATCAAGGGAACTCACAAAAGGACTAAAAGAAATCTCTAACCAATTAGAACACCTACAAGATCAAGTGGACTCACGAGCCTCAGTTGTTCTCCAGAAACGCAGAGGTCTAGACCTCCCTACAGCTGCACAAGGCAGCATATGTGCCCTACTCCAAGAACAATGCTGCTCCCACACCAGCAAATCCAGTCTCATCTGAGATGGTGCAAAATGTCTAAATGAACAAGCCTCCAAACTTCTGGAAAACTCCCCTAGCAATCTTCAACTAGCTACTGCCCCTCCTAGCCCCTATTACCTTTATTATTATTATTCTCCTTTTTCTTCCCTGCTTCATTATCCTATTACAAAAATTCATTCAAAATCAAATTTAGAAAATTTCTAACCATACCGTCAACCAGTTACTCCTCCAGGACTATCAAGAATTTCTCATGAAGAATAACAAAGCCAGCCATGATGACATTATGAATCATCTCAAGATGCCCGCCCTTCCCCAACTCTACAGCAATGGCCTCACAAACCCCAGAATCTGCATCCCCTTCCAGCAGGAAGAAGCTAAAGAATGAGATTCTACATCCAGTTCCACAGAGGCCCCTACTAAGAAAAGTAAAAAGATGGGAAGGCACCCGTCATCTTGAGATCGGGAGCCATTATTTTGTTTTGTTTCCTGCAGCCTCCGGCCTTCCCTGGGGCCGGGTGGTTGCACCGCCCCCTTGGGGCCTGGTCACCAACGTCCAGATGGTCACACCACCCCTTAAGACCCAATCACCAACGTCCCTGTACCAGGACACACCCAACCCCAACTCCTCAAAAAGCGCTTCCTCACCCGAGAGCTGCTGCTCTCTACTTAGAGACGGCCGTTTACTTTTTGGCCATTAAAATCTCTTGTGTGGGTTCGGGCCTCCCTGAATTATTTCAGGTAAGGGAGGGTCATGGCGAGATACCCTTTGAACCTGCAGGAATGCTTACCAAAGACAATTTTAATAGAGACTACTTGGTCAGACTTGTAAAAGGCATGGGTGAAACCGGTTTGGGAATTCTTAAAAACTTCACTTGCACTGGGGAAACAAAAATGTCAGGCATTTAGGATTAGAGGTATTTTGTATTTAGAGAATATTCTAGCAGAGAGCTTCTTGACTGGGTGATTGATACATCCCATCACCATCCCAAGGAAAAAGGTGAGTACTGTTTTTTTTTTTTCAAGTCATGTGGATTGATTTGCACCAATGTTCTTGGTGGATTGAGGTATAGGTCTTGTCTATGCCATGTGCGAGGGGCATGTTTCTCTTGGCTGAGTAAGGAGGAGTGAACACAATCAAAAGAAACAGTGATGCCCATCTCAAGAGCAGATGGGAAGTCCTAGCTAATGAGGGGAAAAAGAAGGTCCCCAAAACCCTACAAGAGTGATTCATGAAAGAAAGAGCAAACTGACACTTTTGCCTGCTCCGGAGATGTCAGCTCTGGGCATTACCAGGCAAGAAAGAACATTGTATATCACTCTCCTGTTGCTCCAACTCTGAAGAACTCAAGTCTAAGACCTGGGGGAGCAGCTGAAACACAAAGTGGAAAATGAAAGCAGAGTCACTTTATAGCAGACTCATGCCCAGGGTGCGAGGGAAGTTTCCATTTTAAACCAAGTCCCAAATTTTAAATATTGAATATAACCGGATATTGTAGTTACTAAGCTGATGTAGTGCCTAAAAGTGATCAGAAAAAGAGTGGAAATATCCGAGTTTTCATTGCCAAGGCAGGCTAGTCCACTGAGCATCCTTAAAAGAAGAATGGTCTACAAAGTATGTAGTTGCATTGAGATTATAGTCCATAAGTGATTTTTTTGTTAAGAGTTCTAGTTACACTAGTTGTATGACCATGGGCAGGTAACACTCACTTTTTATCATGTTTTATATGTGACAGATTGTGGTGACAGGCCCCAAGATGGGGTTTCAGGGAGAAAAAAGCCTGACAGACTAAACAAATACAATTAAACACCTATAAAATTCTTTAAAAATGTTATATTTATATTTTATAACAGAATAACCTGAAGGAATTATAAACAAACATTTAAAGCAAGTAGCTAATATTTTATATTTGTTTTAAATAACTCAAAAACTATTTTTATTAAATGAAACTTCAAGAAGTCATGAATCTTAAAGTTGAGACAATTCTGCTCAATCTCTAATCTTATGTAGGAAAAATAATTTTTGAAAAAAGTGCAAAAATGTATTAGCATTTCAGTCCTGGGAGAAAGTTTAGTGAAACAGCTTGTATGGTTTATATTTTATTCACCAACACCCAAATAAATTGAAAATACTGCTACTTTTACAAAGCATACAGGATAGCACAATACATAGCTATAAAGAATTATGTCCTATGAATCTGGCAAAAAATAGTGTTATTGCGGCATATACATTATATTTTGAAATGCTTATGGCTTGGGAAGTCCAGCAGCAAGGTAATTTGGTTTCAATATTCAGAAGTAAAGATAAAGTTTCCACAGAAATATTGTCAGGCTGTCACCTATAATAAGGGACATAATAGAAACAATATAACAGATCATTGAGAAGGGAAATATGATTGTTTGATGTGACAAATACATGTGACTTTTTCCTCTCTTTTTTTTAAAGTGAGATAAGTATATAGAGATAGAGTAGTTCATTTTTTTATTGGTCCTGATTACTGACAATTTATCAGAGCAAAGAGGTTAGTTATCTTTGCTTTCCACAGCAAAGAATCAGCAGTTTATCCTACTGAATGGGACAGTTGTAAAATCCAGAGTTCTAAATATAAGACTCTAGAATGATAAGTAAGTGATTTTTCTCCATTTATTGGAAATTATTGATGGGAAAGAGTCATTTGGTAGGTTGAGGGGAGAAGGCATCAAGTTTCAAAAATATTTTGAAGGAATTACTAAAAGAAAATTGGGATGTATGCATGAATATTAGTAAATATAAAGCAAAAAATATAAGCTTATAAACAAAAGGAAATCTTATTTGATCCTATTATCTAAATAGATTCCAGTATGTAGTATGTACATATAGCATGTCCTATGAGTATGCAACAATGTCATTAAAGCATAATAATGAATATAGTAATGTATATATCTGGAGTATATGTTATCTCAATTAGAAATATTTTAAAGAAAAGTATTAATATATTTTCTACTAGAGTAGTTTCATAAAAAGGTGGGAATGACATGAGGACCTGTTTTTTGGTTTTGTTTTTTTAATTATTTGAGCTTCTCCACTCCACTTCTACTCAATTTACAGATAGGGCATGTTTGGGTAAGGACCCTCCTCAAAGATTAATAAGACAGCTGCAGCTTCTAATAATTTCTCCATGAGACCTGGGAAAAAAGTTTTAGAGCAAAAATGGTCACGTGTCCATCCTTGAAGGAATCCCTACAGCAGTGGAAATCTGGAGTGCTAATTGGCCAGGCTTAGGGATAGGTATTCCATACTAGAGTTGGGACTAAAACAGAGAGAGGATGACATGATCCCCTAGAGAAAATTATGGCTCAGTCAACAAATAAAATCAATAAGCAAAGCTGGCAGGAAAAACATAAAGCAACAATTTACTTTAACATTTTAGAAGTGACCATATCATTTACTGTGCATCATGTCAAATATTTTATTTATCCATGTATGTTTTCTCATTTGGTATTAGAGAAAAATAAATTAGGATGGTTTAAGTTATATTATTCTCATTTCTACAGAATGGGAAACTAAGTTGAATGTTTATGTGCTTTTTACAAAGTCAGATAACTGGTTAGCTGCAGAGGCAGGATTTTAGTTAAGTACTATCTAAATTCTAAAGTATAAGCAATTTATGTTATTCTGCACAGTCTCCAGGAGGCATTGAATACATTTTGAATGAAGTAATAAATAAATGAGGAAATAACTGCCTGAAATAAAAGCTGCAATGTCCCTGAGGCAGATAGGAAGGCTACTGCCATAACCTGACCAAACCACTTGTTTGGGCATGAACTATATACTCCTAAAAAGGACTGAGTGATCATACCTTCCATCTAATCCTGTGTAGTTACTCTTGGAAGGGTAAGAATAACTAAAATTCATTGGGACTGACTAAGCCATCATAGCTGACCAAAAACAACACTGAAGGTCAGAATCATAATAGTTCTTCATTCAAAAAGCTTAGATAAAGACAGTGTAGCTCAGAGAAGACAAATAGGGAATCTGTGGCATCTTACTACACTCATGGACAGTGACTGCAATGAGTATGGGGGGGACTCGATAAAAAAGGTGAATGTAATAACCACATTGTTTTTCTTGTGAAACCTTCATAAGAGTGTTTATCAATGATATCTTAATAAAAAAAGAATTTTCCTGGACACCAAATAAAATAAATACCATTTAAAGAGTCTGTAAGACTCAAAAGTTATGCTTATTTTAAAGAAATTCCTTATGAAGTGGAATTTCTGGATACTCTTCATAGTTGAAAAATAAGGTAATAAAAATTATACTCTGAACACAAAGAAGGTACTTTTATGTCAACATCTAGTAATGGCAGAGGTTAGAACCATCTTGTTACAGATTTATCACTGCAGTAAATCTTGAAACCTGATGGAGTCTTTAGTATTATCCATAATCATGGTCCATTAAAAATTTAACTTATCTTTTAAAATGTTATGATTATAACAAATAATAATCTAAGTTGTGATGTCATTGAATAGAATTTTATCTATCCAAAGTAAATCATGAATGGATTTCAAGATGTCACTGAGACGTATTTCTATTGTTTGATGCTATGTGCTACTCAGGTTTTTCAAGAAAGTCTTTTAAGCTGTCTCAATAGTTTTAACTGATAGCCAACTGCTATGAGATCTCATCTCTCTATATCAAATGTAGTTTGTACAGTTATTTTGAGATTTCTATTATAAGCCTATTAAAAGTTTTCAACCAATATCAACCAAAAACAACATATTTTACTAGATCTTTTGCTTTAATCAGAGAAATTCAGGCCCTCAACAAAAGTGCAATCTAATTGACATATGAGGTACATGAAAGGCAAATGACAACATGAGATCATAAGTCATAACAGTCAAGTGAATGTATGGAAATCTGAAATACAATCTTCCTAGAAGAGAGTGACACTTCACAGTGGGACAGTTCAAGCCAGTAATCTGGCAGAGCAGGTGATACAACTTGGTGAATAAGGGCCCAAGTTTTGTATTCAGATTTATTTGGAATAAATTCCTCTTCTGGATTAAAGATGGCAGCGTGAGAGGTGAGACAGAGGCTTCCTCCTAAAACCACATATAATATGAAAATACAACTACTCTTGAAAGAGCAACAGGAAAGAGGACTGCACCAAACTGCATACACATGGAGACAAGAGCAGCCCTCATGAAAAAGGGTGACGTACTAAAGCTGTGGTCCTGTGGGATCCAAGCCCTTCCCCCACCCCAGCTCACCAATGGGAGGAAGAGGAACCAAGCAGGGAGGGAGTGGAGATTTGGGACTTCTGAATACTTAACTCCTGAGATCTGCTTTGGGAGCACAAACCTACATTTCATGGTGCTTGCATGATACTCTCGTAATTAGGGTTTGGAAAGCTAAGACAGGCAGAATTCCTGGAGAGACTAGTATTCCAGCTGCTTGTTGAAAGCAGGGATCGATATCCAGCTTCTCTGGGACAAAAGAAAGGCAGGCAGTCTCAGAGGATTCCTAACAAAGAAGCCCTTAGCAACAGGGCTGCTAAAGGGGCAAGGATTGCACAGAGCTTACTGCTCAGGAGAAAGGACAGGTAGACAAAATTGTCTGGGTGCACTCTGCCCAGCAGATTAGGAGCTTTCATGATCTTCAGGTGCTCCAGTTCACTGGCTGCCTGCCTACACAGCTCCAAGAACCTCTTCTATGACAGGCAGACTAGTGCACCTTTCTCCTGGCCAGCCCCACCAGGCTTGCAAACTGGGAAACCCTACCCTGGCGTTAGGCCAGTCAGAGGGAATATCTGTCTACAGCAACTAAAAACACAAAGCACAGAGGCTTATACCTGTGTGCCTGGCCCACTGGTTCAGGCAGTGGAGACAGGGATAGTAGCCAGGAAGCAGAAAACAGCTCTTTCCTCCCCCCAGGCACCAGTACCACACCCCTGCAACCCCTGACATTGCTTGAGAAGCTGAGCAGCTCCATAAAGTAGAACTTCCGGGCACTAGAGGGCACCATATACAAATATGAAATGCCAAAGGAACCTGGTACAGAGTAAAATTATTAAAACAACTCCTGAGAAATATTTAAATGATATCAACCTTATGACTCTCCCTGAAAGGGAGTTCAAAATAAAATCATTAACATGCTCATGGAGGTACAGAAAGATATTCAAGAATGCAGGAATGAATTATGATTGGAGATCCAATCATTGAAGAGCACAATAGATGGTATTAAAAGCAGACTGGATATGGTGGAGGAGACGATAAATGAAATAGAAATTAGAGAAGAGGAATACAAAGAAGCAGAGGCACAGAGAGGAAAAAAGATCTCTAAGAATGAAAGAATATTGAGAGAAGTGTGTGACCAATCCAAACGGAACAATATTCGCATTATAGGGGTACCAGAAGAAGAAGAGAGAGAAAAGAGAAAGAAAGTGTCTTTGAGGAGGTGATTGCTGAAAACTTCTCCAGTCTGGGGAAGGAGATAGTCTCCCAGGCCATGGAGGTGCACAGATCTCCCAACACATGGGACCCAAGGACGACAACATCAAGACATATAATGATTAAAATGGCAAAGATCAAGGATAAAGACAGGCTTAAAAGCAGCTAGAGAGAGAAAAAAGATCACATACAAAGGAAAGCATATCAGGGTATCATCAGATTTCTCAGCAGAAACCTTACAGGCCAGAAGGGAGTGGCATGATGTATTTAATGCAATGAAGCAGAAAGGCCTTGAACCAAGATTACTTTATCTGGCAAGGTTATCATTTAAATTTGAACAAGGGATTAAACAATTCCCAGATAAGCAAAATCTGAGAGAATTTACCCCCCACAAACCATTTCTACAGTGTATTTTTGGAGGGACTGTTATAGATGGAAGTGTTCCTAAGGTTTAATAGCTGTCACCAGAGGTAATAAAATCACAGTAAATAAAGTACAAAAACTAATTACTAACCAAATGTAAAACTAAATTAACTATCCCCAAAGTCAGTCAAGGGATAGACAAAGAGTACAGACTATGATACCTAATATATAAAGAATGGAGGAGGAAGAAAAAGGAGGAGAAAGAAAGAACCTTTAGACTGTGTTTGCAATAGCATATTAAGTGAGTTAACTTAGACTCTTAGATAATAAAGAAGTTAACCTTGAACCTTTGGTAACCATGAATCTGAAGCCTACAATACCAATAAGTATATACCTATCCATAATCACCCTAAATGTAAATGGTCTGAATGCACCAATCAAAAGACATAGAGTCACTGAATGAATAAAAAAACAAGACCCATCTATATGCTGCCTTCAAAAGAATCACTTTAAACACAAATATATATACAGACAAAAAGTGAAGGGATGGAAAAAGATATTTCATGCAACTAATAGGGAGAAAAAAAGCAGGTGTTTCAGTACTTATATCAGACAAAATAGACTTCAAAACAAATAAAGTCACAAGAGACAAAGAAGGACATTACATAATGATAAAAGGGTCAATCCAACAAGAAGATATAACCATTATAAATATCAATGCACTTAACACAGGAGCTCCTACATATGTGAATAAAATACTAACAGAATTAAGGGGGAAATAGAATGCAATGCATTTAACACAGGAGACAGAGGTGCTGAACAACACATTAGAACAGATGGACCAACGGACATCTACAGAACTCTCCACCCAAAAGCAGCAGAATACATATTCTTCTCAAGTGCACATGGAACATTTTCAAGATTAGATCATATATGAGGCCACAAAAAGAGCCTTGGTAAATTCAAAAAGATTGAAATTGTACCAACTAGTTTCTCAGACCACAAAGCAATGAAACTAGAAATGAATTATGAAAAGAAAATTAAAAATCCCACAAACACATGGAGGCTTAATAACATGCTCCTAAATAATCAGTGGATCAATGACCAAATAAGAACAGAGAACAAGCAATATATGAAGACAAATGACAACAATAATTCAACACAGCAAAATCTGTGGGATGCCATGAATACTGTAATATGATGAAAGTATATTGCTATACAGGCCTACCTCAGGAAAGAACAATCCCATATGAGCAGTCTAAACTCAAAATTAATGAAACTAGTAAAAGAACAAATGACACCCAAAGTCAGTAGAACAAGGGACAAAATAAAGATTAGAGCATAAATAAATAAAATTGAGAAGAATAAAACAATAGAAAGTATCAACAAAAGCAAGAGCTGGTTCTTTGAGAAAATAAACAAAATAGATAAATCCCTAGCCAGACTTATCAAGAAAAAAAGAGAGTCTGCTCACATAAACAGAATCAGAAATGAGAAAGGAAAAATCACTACAGACACCACAGAAATACAAAGAACTATTAGAGAATACTATGAAAAATTATATGCTAACAAACTGGATAACCTAGAAGAAATGGACAACTTTCTAGAAAAATACAACCTTCCAAGGCTGACCCAGAAAGAAACAGAAAATCTCAACAGACCAATTACCAGCAACAAAATTGAACTGGTAATCAAAAACCTACCTTAGAACAAAACATATGGACCAGATGACTTCACCACTGAATTTTATCAAACATTTAGTGAAGACCTAATACCCTCCTCCTTAAAGTTTTCCAAGGCATAGAAGAAGAGAGAATACTTCCAAACTCACTCTATGAGGCCAGCATCACTCTAATACCAAAACCAGGCAAAGACACCACAAAAAAAGAAAACTACAGACCAATATCCCTGATGAACATAGATGCAAAATTACTCAAAAAAATATTAGAAAACTGAATTCAAAAATACATCAAAAGGATCATCCATGATAATCAAGTAGAATTTATTCCAGGGATGCAAGGATGGTTCAACATTCGAAAATCCATCAACATCATCCACCACATTAACAAAAAGAACGACAAAAACCACATGATCATCTCCATAGATGCTGATAAAGCATTGGACAAAATTCAACAACCATTCGTGATAGAATCTCTCAACAAAATGGGTATAGAAGGCAAGTACCTCAACATAATGAAGGCCATATATGACAAACTCACAGCCAACATTATACTTAACAGCAAAAAGCTGAAAGATTTTCCTTTAAATTGGGAACAAAACAAGGATGCGCACTCTCCCCACTTCTATTCAACATAGTACTGGAGGTCCTTGCCACGGCAATCAGACAACACAAAGAAATAAAAAGCATCCAAATTGGCAGGGAAGAAGCTAAACTGTCCCTGTTCGCAGATGACATGATATTGTACATAAAACACCCTAAAGAATCCAATCCAAAACTACTAGATCTAATATCTGAATTCAGCAATGTTGTGGGATACAAAATTAATACCAAGAAATCTTTGGCATTCCTATAAACTAACAATGACCAAGCAGAGAGAGAAATCAGGAAAACAATTCCATTCACAGTTGCAACAAAAAGAATAAAATACCTAGGAATAAACCTAACCAAGGAAGTGAAAGACCTATACTCTGAAAACTACAAGACACTCGAGAGAAATTAAAGAAGATACCAATAAATGGAAACACATCCGGTGTTCATGGATAGGAAGAATTAATATTGTCAAAATGGTCATTCTGCCTAAAGCAATCTACCGATTTAATGCAATTCCTATCAAAATACCAACAGCATTTTTCAACGAAGTAGAGAAAATCATTCTAAAATTCATATGGAACTACAAAAGACCCTGAATAGCCAAAGCAATCCTGAAAAGGAAGAATAAAGCAGGGGGATTATGCTCCTGAACTTCAAGCTTTACTACAAAGCCACAGTAATCAAGACAATTTGGTACTGGCACAAGAACAGGCCCATAGACCAATGAACAGACTAGAAAGCCCTGATATAAATGCAACCATATATGGTCAATTAATATATGATAAAGGAGCCATGGACATACAATGGGGAAATGGCAGTCTGTTCAACAGCTGGTGTTGGCAAAACTGGACAGCTATATGCAAAAGTATGAAACTGGATTATTCTTTAACCCCATACACAAAAGTAAACTCGAAATAGATCAAAGATCTGAATGTCAGTCATGAAACCATAAAACTCTTAGAAGACAACTCTTCTGAATATAAGCATGAGCGACTTGTCCTGAATGCATCTGCTCGAGCAAGGGAAACAAAGCAAAAAGGAACTCATGGGACTACATCAAACTAAAAAGTTTCTGTACTGAAAAGTACACCATGAACAGAACAAAAAGGCATCCTACAGTATGGGAGAATATATTTGTAAATGACATATTTGACAAGGGGTTAACATGCAAAATATATAAAGAACTTACATGCCTCTACACCCAAAAAGCAAATAAGCCAATTAAAAAATGGGAAGAGGATATGAAGAGACAGTTCTGCAAAGAAGAAATTCAGATGGCCAACAGGCACATGAAAAGATGCTCCACATCACTAATCATCAGGGAAATGCAAATTAAAACCTCAATGAAATATCACCTCTCACCAGTAAGGATGGCCAGCATCCAAAAGACTAAGAACAACAAATGCTGAAAAAGGGGAACCCACCTACACTGCTGTTGGGAATGTAAGCTAGTTCAAACATTGTGGAAAGCAATTTGGAGGTTCCTCAAAAAACTAAAAATACAAATACCATTTGACCTGGGAATCCCACTCCTTGGAATTTACCCAAAGAATACAACTTCTCAGATTCAAAAAGACATATGCACCCCTATGTTTATTGCAGCACTTTTTACAATAGCCAAGATATGGAAGCAACCTAAGTGTCCATTAGTAGATGAATGGATAAAGAAGAAGTGGTACATATACACAATGGAATACTATTCATCCATAAGAAGGAAACAAATCCTACCATTTGCAACAACATGGATGGAGCTGGAGGACATTATGCTCAGTGAAATAAGCCAGGTGGAGAAAGACAAGTTCCAAATGTTTCCCCTCATTTGTGGAGTATAAAAATGAAGCAAAACTGAAGGAACAAATTAGCAGCAGACTCAGAGATTCCAAGAAGGAACTAATGGTTGCCAAAGGGGAGGTGTGTGGAAGGGTGGGAGGGGAGGGAGGGAGAAGGGGATTATGGGGTATTATGTTTAGTACACATGGTGTGGGGGATCAGGGAAAACAGTGTAGCACAGAGAAAGCAAATAATGAATCTGTGGCATCTTACTACACTGATGGGCAGTGACTGCATTGAGGTATGGGTGGGGACTTGATAATATGGGTGAATGTAGTAACCACATTGTTTTTTCATGTGAAACCTTCATAAGAGTGTATATCAATAATACCTTAATAAAAAAATTCCTCTTTTAGCTATTGTATGATCTAGAGAAAATTATTTACCTCTCTGTCCCTCATTTGCTAATTATCAAAATGGATAGTAAAAAGAAAAATAACATATCATTGAGTTATAAATATTAAATTACATAATCAATAAAGAGAAGTTAGTACAATTAGTAATCCATAAATATTAGCATTATTATTTGATTGCTGAGAGAGTCTTTAGGTTAAAAAATGTGAGCATTATTGTAGCTTATTTTAGGAAAGTTTATTAGATATTTTTCTCTCTAAGTCACTAGGCCCGTACTCTTCTGTATGTTTACTAGACCTCAGCCAGTTGCAACTTTTGTTTGATTAGCTACCACCATACAAACATAATTCCTTAAGAAAAAACAAAAAATATGTTTTTGGTTAATTAAATTGCATCTTAAAATCTACAAACTTCCTGGATAATCTCATTTACTAAAGATTTACCATAATCATTTAAGTAACATTTATTGAAATAGTTGCAAAGACATATATATCATTGCCTATTTGCAAGATAATTGTATAGTTATTATTTTTTGTGTGTGACAATGTGCTGATATTAATTAACAATTTTACTGAAATTAAGCATATTTTTAGTAAAATAAAATGTGGGCTATAAAAAACTAGATTTAAAATTCCACCATTTCAACTTTATTAATTTGTTCAAAAGCCCTAGAATCTTTTATTTCTATTATGTATTTCTGAAGGAAAAACTAAAGGGATTTAGAGAAGAAAACAGGTAGTGAGATTTTAAAAAAGATCTGTAGATTCAGAAAGTTAATAATAAAGTGAGGCCAAGGAATGGTATAATAAACTTATCAGGGCTTTTACTTGTTTCATTACAGGACTTAATTCATGGTCTTGAAAATACACAACAGTTTCAGGTATTAAAATTGGATGTGTCTTTCTCATCCATGAAATATGACTTGGAGGAACTAGGTCTAGTTCAGGTTTGCAAATTAAAAAAATTTTAAAAAGTGTATGTGTGTACATATATACATATATCTATGTGTGGAGGGAATATTTACATATACATGTGTACACACACTTGTAGGATATAGTTTACAGCAAATGCTGGAAATATTTATCATGTTCCCAACATAATTACTGATTTTTATTTCCATTTCTCTGCATGTTTCTGCATCTTATTTCAAAAACTCTCAAAGTTGTAATTCAAGGACTAGAACTTAACCAACTGAAAATAGTTTCCTTATAGAATCCTTCTAATTTATCAGTTTTTTTTCAATTAGCACTGTCAAGATATACATCACAATTGGAAGATATTTTAAGAATGATCTAAATACTGGGGTTCTCTGACATATTTGTCCCAGAACCAGTTAAAAGAATTAAAAATCATTAAAAAGTAAGAATACTGAGTATTGTGAATGCCTTATTTTAATAATATGGCCTTTTTTTTTTGGTAATTTTAAGGAATCCAAGAGAAATTTCTGTTGACCCTTAACAGTTTTCTTGAACTACAATAAGAATGAGAACAAAATGTTATTTATTAATGGAAAACGTTGGTATAGATGATGAAAAGTATAACAATAATTTCAAAAAGCATCAAGTGCTATTTAGTTATCTAGACATATTCTAGGTACCCCTTAAGCATTTTATAAGTCCTAAATTAAACCTCAAAAATGAGTTACTGTTATCACTATTTTACAGCTGAAGATACAGAAAATACTGGGTACTAGATATACATATAACTAATATTGATAAAATTTAGTTAATTTATGTCTGACTTGTATCAATCTAATTAATATTCTAAAGTATGTTTCAAAAATTTATAAAAAACATGATTTTATGAAAAATATTAGCCTATTAATTACAAGTATATCAGGGAAATTTACTAAAAGGCTAGAAACAGATAAAAAATAAATACATCTTTAGGACTCATATATATAAGTAATGAGCAGTGGGAAATATAATGTAGGATCATTTTATTAAAAAGGTATGAAATAAGGCAAAATACTGAAAAATAAACTTAAAAATAATTTTTTTAGGGTACATATATTTTTTTTAACTTATAACAATGTGAAAATCCAAAATAACATAACTATTTGCCTTGTTCTTGGATGAGTCAATATTGTAAACATTTGGACAAGTCATAGCTTGCAAATATTGTGGCCAGAAGGCATGTCCAATTGCAAATGTAGGACTGAATAAAAGGCATGATGGGGAGGTTTACAGAAGGCTGTTGCCTCTACATATGATAGCGGGAATAGGGTCATTGTTGCTTATTAGAGCCCACAGCCAGGAAAAAGAGCTGGACCTACAGTGGAAAGAACAAGAACAACCTACAATCTACCAGCATTTCTGTTTCTGTCGCTCACCACAGGGGAGCATAAGGTAAAGATGAAATCCTTTAGCACCTCTGTATCTGTCACTGGCCACATGTAAACAAGACATCCTTCAGAGACTGATGGCTGCTGCTTCACTTCTGCCTCCCATTGAATGCAAATTTCTCTTTAGCCACCTCTAACTTAGGACACACTAGCAAGGGGATTCCTGGGGATCATACTTTCACTTTAATCAAATATATCCAGTTCAGAATCACTACTATCTACCCTTTGTCTATTTGACTAATACACATATTCCTTCACCATATTTAATTTCCCAGTAAAATAGCAAAATCATGCTGCCACCTAATATGATGCAACCCTCTTTTATAACCAAATATCATGCTAATCTTCTTCCCAAAAAGGGCAATAAATCCCATATATCACTTAACCTATCTGTGGGTGATGTTTATTCCTCTTTTAGCTGAACTGTACTTTCATTACTCTGTACTTAAATACAGAGATGTAAAATATCAATATTCATGCATTTCGTAATAGCTAATAAGAGAATGACAGAGAGTAAAAGAAGATAAAAAGCGATCCATATTCTTATAAAAGAAATGGAAAAATATCATTTAAAAAGTTTTCATTTCTGTAAATGGTCACACTGTCATAGCTGGTATTTTAGCCTTATTTCCCCTTCCCTACCTGTTCCATATTATCTTTGCACTCAGTGAGTGATGCAGATGGCATGCTTCTTTACTTAGTAGTTAGACGACACTTTCGTTCCTAAATACCTATGTCATTAGCAGTCTTGCTTGTACCAATTTTCATCACAGGATGTGGAAGGGATAAGAAATGTAATATAAAATACATAAAAATATGCTTCTCTTCTTCCCCAGTGTATATTAGCAAACCAATTTCCTCTTGATGATCTCCTGATCCAGTACAGTAATAAATATCTTTGAAAACCGGTTCACTATAAGAAGTTCAGAGTGTCTAGTGGCAAGCTAAGCTCCATTTTTATTTAACCATTTTTAAAAACATGTTGCATTTAAAAGCAGAAAGCATTCCTTCCTTAGAAACTAAGTCTTCTAAATGAGAAAGGTGGAAATTTGTAAGTACTAACATTTTCATCAGTTCCTTTGACTTGGGAACAATATATTGTTCTATTAGGGACCTCTTTGGCACCATGGTAACTCTTCTTTCTCCTCGATTCTTATCTCACTTTCTTGGCTATAGCTCTACCCTGTGATACGCCTTTCTTCTTGCAGAAGAAATAATTCATTTTCTGCTGAATAGCTTTATCAGATGGCTTCTGCCCTGTAGAATTTGTGGGCCCCCAAATATCTCTTTATAGCTGTTATTTAAGTATCTCTGTTCTTTGTAGTCCAAGCCTGTATAATTTCTTTACAATTGTTTGTTACCCATGAATCAGAGTATGATACACTCGATTAGGCAAACATATCATACAATAATCTTTTTGATGTAGGCAACTTAATATCTTGGGAGGATGTACTTAAAATAGTAAGAACCTTTGTTTCTCCTAGACTGAATCTGAAAGGCAAACCCTTAAGTTACTAAAAGTCTTTTCAAAAAGCATCTTAATGCTGCAGCCTTATGATTGTGACACTGAAATATTTCCCTGGAAGCACTCTGGATTAAATCTTGAGACCATTTCTTATTTTAAGGTTCTTTTGATAGGACAGACTGAGATTTGGAAATAGTTTTATTTTGATACCCAGCAAGTTCTGAATCTGCAAATTTTTTCTATATTTTGCTTAAAATAAAATCTTCTTATAGTTAATTTCTCTTTCTTGTTACAACCTGAAGCTAAAATAAAACCAGATGGCCCATTCTACATTCCACCAAAAAGTCATTAATCTAGGTCATAAGTTGGCTGGGTATATTTACTATTCTAATTCCACGGTAGAATTATTGTCAAACTTCCTGCTACTATGCAAAACAAGCTATATGCTTTTCTAGCTTTCAGTAACAATTTCCTCCTGCAAGCTTTCACTAACAGTTTTCTCAAGTGTCTTCCATCTACTTACCACTCAATCCATAAAGGGTGCCACATATTTTAGGCTTTTGTTTCAACAGCACCTGACTCTCTATTGCACACTCTACTCTGGTCATATGTTGCTGTATTAAAATCGACACCAAATTTCAGTGACTAAAGCTAATGATTACTATGTCATATCTCATCATTATGTGAACTGACTGAGCTCAGCTGAATGGTTTTCTATTCTTCAGGCTGTCAGCTGTGGCTTCAGTTATCTAGGGGAAAATCAGGGCTGACATATCCAAGATGACTTATTTTTATATCTAGTATCTTAGCAGGATGGCTGAAACCTTGGTTTTTACTATAATTATGTATAAACACATTAAACATATTTCAATCAGTTATAATAGCAATGCAATCTAAGCTTTAAAACAAAGGTTGCTCTGGGTTCCAGGGTAAGAATACATTAAAATATGCCTAGTAATAGGAGTAGTAAAAAACAATTATTTAGAAATTAAAATAGCCTAGGTAAGAATTGACAGTGATTTAGATACCTAATTGTGGATAAGTTCTGAAGTGGAACCAACAGAATTGCTGAAAATTTGGAATAAGGTATAATGAATGTGATGAGGAAATACTCAGAAAGTTCTCAAATCCCTCCCCCTCTTGGCAGGTGTGGTGAGAAGCCAAGAAAGCCAGGGAAACAGGGTTTCTACTGAGGCTTCAGAAATATAGAGGAATCACAAGATGCTTGGGTGCTTGGGATTGAAACAATATAACAATGTATCCCCCCCCAACTGAGACTCAGTGGTATGGAACAGCTTGTTAATCATAGTCATGGAAGCACATTAGTTTATAATACGGTATCCGGGTAACCTTTACAGAATTAGATTAAAATATAATTCGCATCCTGAATACACCTTTAGTGACCTGATAGCTCCTTCTGCAACAGTTTCTGGGGACTGACGCTCCCCTTAGCTTTGTACTAAATATAAAAAGGCATGGCCCTGCTGTGCTCTGGGCTCAGACCTTCAGAGATCACTCTCCTCTGAGCCCGCCAGCATAAAATAAACCTCCACCCTCCAAGACCTCCGAGTGCCACTTGGATCTTCCATCAGCAATCCAGTCCAGGTTTTCTGGTTTTCTGTAACAAATGAATGCGAAGAGGCAAGAATGATTGCAGTTTTTTAACCTAAACAACAGAATGGATGGAATGGCAATTCCCTGAGATAGAGGAGATCATGGACAAAAATATGTTGAGTTGGGTGAGACAAAAACTCCAGTTTGGGTATTTTAAATTGGGATGAATATTAGACATCCATGTTGCCATATGAAATACATGGTTGAATGCAAGAATCTAAGTTCAGTACAGAGTCCTGGGCTGAAATTCTAAGGGTCTTGATTGTCTTTCATACAGTGAGATTTATGAGATCACCCAGAGGCAACATAGATAGAGAAGAGAATAGGACCAAGTAATTAAATTTAAGCTGTAGGGTACATAAAGAGAAACAAAAAAGAGAAAAGTAAGCCTCCAATGAGGCAAGGTTTTTTTTTATTTTATTTTTTCAGAAGTTAAAGTATTTGTTGGTATGTTTAAACTTTATATCCTCCACAAATCAGATTAAGGAGTTTGTGGGTGAAGTTTACCTGTGCACAATGGGAAGAGACATGAATAGGGGAAAGGGGAGAGAAGAAAAAAACAGTCATAGGGAAATAGAAAAAATTGCATCATATCACCAGAAGTTTCATAAGAAAAAATAAAGTTCTGAAAATCAACATCAACTATGCAAGCATTACCAACAAAACAAAATTTTTGAAGCTTCAACGGTGTCTACAGATCATTTTATGTACAATGTGGAATATCTTTCTTCCACATAAAAGCAAACCTCCTGTGTTCTGTCCCAGGCCTTTGGTTGCCTGTACTGTAGTCTTCTCTGAGTGAAAACACTTCCGGGGAGCTAAGAAGAAAGCTAGGAGCATGACTAAGCTAGAAGACAAATAAAGTTTGCTTTGCAAAAAAAAGGAAGTAATAACCAACTTAGCAAATAGTGCTGACACACCATCTATGATCAGAGGCATGGCAACTGGATTTACCAATGTCAAGATCTTTGCTGATTTGTAAAGATCAGTTGTGGTGGGTGCCTGGGTGACAGCCTGATAGGATGGGGATCGGTAGAGAATGGAAGTGAATAAATCACAGCTGAATTCGACCAACATTTTTAAGAGTATTGCTGTCCAGGGAAAGTGAAAAATAAGGAGGATAGTGTGTAACCAGAATAGGTAGTTTGAGTAAAAAACATCTTTATGAGAAAAATAACAGGGGAGACCTCTTGAGCTAGAAAAAGTGATGTCATGTAGAGCACAAGTGGAGGCGCATTGGTTTCAAAAATGACCCTGTTTTGCTCATTAGTATAAAACCACATTTTGATAGGATTTTGTTTGGTTTTGTTCACGGAACATAAACCCATTTGTCTAGAATGATGTGTGGTGCTCACTAGGTGCACAATATTTATTAAATAAAACAGTAGCAATTGGATGGATCATAAAATAGCTTGACACTGACATTGATCATGTGTAAACAGGTAACATTTTGTGGAAAGTCTCCTTAAAAAGTTTGAGGAAAGACAAGCTATGAAATATTAGATATATGTGTGTCCTGTATGAAATATTCTCCAAGCTTTATTGCCAAGTGAAAAAAGAATGGGGGAAAAGAAGCAAAACATTGCACAAATTGCTTCAGTGAATTAAAATTCAAAAATACTTTTATTTCTATTCAAGATGCATAAATCATTTTTGTTTATCATTAGAGTGTGGTTGTATTCAGAGAGACTGATCAGGGCTGTCAGGGAAGATACATTTTAAAAAATTAAAATTGAACCATTCTATATGACTTGAACATTTACCTTATGAATATATAATTTTAATTGAATTTTGAAAAAATGTTGAGAAAAATTAATTTCTTAATGTTATTAATAACAATAGCAAGCATTTAAAATACATTGCAGAAGTATTTGGCTTTTGACACTTCTTAAAATATCTTCAGTTTTTAAGATAAGAATCTGAGGCTCAAGGAGATAAAATAAATTGCTTATAGCACATAAGTAATAAGCAGTGGCATTCAGATCAAGACCCATCTATATGCTGCCTACAAGCAATGCACTTTAAACCTAAAGACATACACAGACTAAAAGTGAAGGGATGGAAAAAGATATTTCATGCAATTAATATGGAGAAAAAAGCAGGAGTTGCAGTACTTGTATCAGACAAAACAGACTTCAAAACAAAGAAAGTCACAAGAGACAAAGAAGGACATTACATAATGATTAAAGGGTCAATTCAACAAGAAGATATAACCATTATAAATATCTATGCACCCAACAGAGGAGCACCTACATAAGTGAAACAAATACTAACAGAATTAAAAAGAGAAATAGAATGCACTTCATTCATTCTAGGAGACTTCAACACTCCACTCACTCTGAAGGACAGATCAACCTGACAGAAAATAAGTAGGGAGACAGAGGCACTGAACAACACAATAGAACAGATGGACCTAATGGACATCTACAGAACACTCCACCCAAAAGCAGCAGAATACACATTCTTCTCAAGTGCACATGGAATTTTTTCAAGAATAGATCATATACCAGGCCACAAAAAGAGCCTTGGTAAATTTAAAAAGATGGAAATTGTACCAACCAATTACTCAGACCACAAAGGTAAGAAAGTAGAAATAAATTAATTTAATTTTGCATTTTCTTAGTAATTAGCTGTTCTACTTCTTTACTATGGTTTTATTACCTCTGGTGACAGCTATTAAACTTTAGGAACACTTCCATCTACAGAAGTACCTCCCAAATACATGGTAGAGATGGTTTGTGGGGGGTAAATTCTCTCAGCTTTTGCTTATCTGAATATTTTTTAATCCCTCCTTCAAATTTAAATGATAATCTTGCCAGATAAAGTATTTTTGGTTCCAGGCTCTTCTGCTTCATTGCATTAAAAACATCATGTCACTCCCTTCTGAACTGTAAGGTTTCTGTTGAGAAGTCTGATGATAGCCTGATGGGCTTTCCTTTGTATGTGATCTTATTTCTCTCTCTGGCTGCTTTTAATAGTCTGTCCTTATCCTTGATCTTTGTCATTTTAATTACTATATATCTCAGTGTTATCTTCCTTTGGTCCCTTGTGTTGGGAGATTTGTGCATCTCCATGGCTTTAGAGACTATCTCCTTCCCCAGATTGGGGAATTTTTCAGCAATTACCTCCTCAAAGACACTCTCTATCCCTTTTTCTCTTTCTTCTTCTTCTGGTACGCCTATAATGCGAATATTGTTCCATTTGGATTGGTAACACAGTTCTTTCAATATTCTTTCATTCTTAGAGATCCTTTTTTCTCTCCGTGCCTCAGCTTCTTTATATTCCTCTTCTCTAGTTTCCATTTAATTTATTATCTCCTCCACTGTATCCGATCTGCTTTTAAGACCCTCCATTGTGCTCTTCAAAGATTGGATCTGTGACTGGAATTCATTCCTGAGTTCTTGAATATCTTTCTGTACCTTCCTGAGCATGTTAATGATTTTTATTTTGAACTCCCTTTCAGGAAGAGTTATGAGGTCAATGTCATTTAATTTTTTTTTCAGGAGTTGTATTAATAATTTTACTCTGAACCTGGTTCCTTTGGCATTTCATATTTGTATATGGCACCCTCCAGTGCCTAGAAGCTCTACTCCCTTCATCTGCTCAGCCCCTGAAGCAATGTCGGGGGTCACAGGGGCGTGGTATTGGTGCCTGGTGGGAGGGGAAGAACTGTTTCCTACTCTCCGGCTGCTATGCCTGTCTCCACTGCCTGAACCAGTGGGCTGAGCAATGTGGGGCTAGCTGGGAGAAAGGCATAGAAGGCTGCGGATCATGGAGGGGGTCCTTCCAGCCGTGTAGCCAGCCAGGGAGCTGAAGCACATGAAGATTGTCTTAGAAGGAAGATTTCTTTTTCCTCCTTAAATATGAGAGCCTACATGGCAAAGCTTCCAACCTGCTGGACAGAGTGCACCCGGACAATTTTCTCTACCTGTCCTCTGTCCTAAGCAGTAAGCTCTGTGCAATCCTTGCCCCTGTTGCAGCCCTCTTACTAAAGGCTTCCTCATTAGGAAGTCTTTCATACTGCCTGCCTTTCTTTTGTCCCAGAGCAGCCAGATATGTATCCCTGATTTCCACAAGTGGCTGGAATCCCAGTCTCTCCAGGAATTCTGCCTGTCTTAGTTTTCCAACCCCGTAATCACAAAAGTATCATGCAAGCACCATGAAATGTAAATTTGTGCTCCCAGAGAAGATCTCCGGAGTTTGGTACTCAGCAGTCCCAGACCTGCACTCCATCCCCACTGTTTGTCTTCCTCCCACCAGTGAGCTGGGGTAGGGGAAGGGCTGGTAGGTTACCCTGTTCCATGAGGTTTATTATTTTATCCAGGTGTATGCAGCTTGGTGCACCCCCCTTTCCTGTTGCTCTTTCAGGATTAGTTGTATTAATTATATTTTCATATTACATGCAGTTTTAGGAGGAAGCCTGTGTCTCACCTCTCAGAACGCCATCTTTAATCTCCTTTACCACTGAATTTTATCAACATTTAGTGAAGACCTAATATACATCCTCCTTAAAGTTTTCCAAAGAGTAGAAGAAGAGGGAATACTTCCAAACTTATTATTCGAGGCCAGCATCACTATAATACCAAAAACAGGCAAAGAAACCACAAAAAAAGAAAATTATAGACCAATATCCCTGATGAACATAGATGCAAAAATAATCAACAAAATATTAGCAAGCCGAATTCAGAAATACATCAAAAAGATCATCCATCATGATCAACTAGGATTTATTCCACTTATGCAAGGATGGTACAACATTCGAAAATCCATTAACATCAACAAAAAGGAGAAAAACCACATGATCATCTCCATAGATGCAGAAAAAGAATTTGACAAAATTCAACACCCAGTCATGATAAAAACTCTAAACAAAATGGGTATAGAGGACAAATATCTCAACATAATAAAGGCCATGATAAACCCACAGCCAACGTTATACATAATAGTGAGAAGTTGAAATCTTTTCCTTTAAGATTGGGAACAAGACAAGGATGCCCACTCTTCCCACTTCTATCCAACATAGTACTGGAGGTCCTAACCACAGCAAAAAGACAACACAAAGAAATAAAAGGCGTCCAGTTTGGCAAGGAAGAAGTTAAACTGTCCCTGTTTGCAGATGACATGATATTATACATAAAAATCCCTAAAGAATCCACTCCAAAACTACTAGATCTAATATCTGAATTCAGCAAAGTTGCAGGATACAAAATTAATACACAGAAATCTGTGGCATTCCTATATACTAACAGTGAACTAGCAGAAAGAGAAATCAGGAAAATAATTCCATTTACAATTGCATCAAAAAGAATAAAATACCTAGGAATAAACCTAACCGAGGAGGTGAAAGACCTAAACTCTGAAAACTACAAGACATTAATGAGGGAAATTAAAGAAGACACAAATAAATGGAAACGCATCCCATGCTCATGAATAGGAAGAATTAATATTGTCAAAATGGCCATCCTGCCTAAAGCAATCTACAGATTTAATGCATTTGCTATCAAAATACCAACATTATTCAATGAACTACAGAAAATCATTCTAAAATTCATATGGAAACACAAAAAATAGCCAAATCAATCCTGAGAAGGAGGAATAAAGCAGGGGGATTATGCTCCCCAACTTCAAGCTCTACTACAAAGCCACAGTAATCAAGACAATTTGGTACTGGCACAAGAACAGACCCATAGACCAATGGAACAGACTAGAGAGCCCTGATATAAACCCAACCATACATGGTCAATTAATACATGATAAAGGAGCCATGGACATACAATGAGGAAATGACAGCCTCTTCAACAACTGGTATTGGCAAAGTGGACAGCTACATGCAAGAGAATGAAATTGGACTATTGTTTAACCCCATACACAAAGTAAACTTGAAATGGATCAAAGATCTGAATGTAAGTCATGAAACCATAAAACTCTTAGAAGACAACCTAGGGAAAAATCTCCTGAATATAAGCATGAGCAACTTCGTCCTGAATGCATGTAATCAATCAAGGGAAACAAAGGCAAAAATGAACACATGAGACTACATCAAACCAGAAAGCTTCTGTATCACAAAGGACACCATCAGCAGAACAAAAAGTCATTCTACAGTATGGGAGAATATATTTGTAAATGACACATCTGACAAAGGGTTAACATCCAAAATATATAAAGAACTTATACACCTCAATATCCAAAAACAAGTAACTCGATTAAAAAATAGGCAGACACTATGAAGAGACAGTTGTCTAAAGAAGAAATTCAGATGACCAACAGACATATGAAAAGATTCTCCACATCACTAATCATTAGGGAAATGCAAATTAAAACCACAATGAGATATCACCTCACACCAGTAAGGATGGCCAGCATCAGAAAGACTAAGAACAACAAATGCTGGAAAAGATGTGGAGAAAGGGGAACCATCCTACACTGCTGGTGGGAATGTAACCTAGTCCAACCATTGTGGAAAGCTATATGGAGTTTCCCCAAAAAACTAAAAATAGAAATACAATTCGACCTGGGAATCCCACTAATTGGAATTTACCCAAAGAATACAGCTTCTCAGATTCAAAAAGACATATGCACCCCTATGTTTATTGCAGCACTATTTACAATAGCCAAGATATGGAAGCAACCTATGTGCCCATCAGTAGATGAGTGGATATGGAAAATGTACATATACACAATGGAATACTATTCAGCCATAAGAAAGAAACAAATCCTACCATTTGAACAACATGGATGGCTCTGGAGGATATTATGCTCAGTGAAATAAGCCAGGCAGAGAAAGACAAGTGCCAAATGATTTCCCTCATTTGTGGAGTATAACAACACAGCAAAATTAATGGAACAAAATAGCAGCATACTCACAGACTCCAAGAATGGACTAGTCATTACCAAAAGGGGAGGTGTGTGGGAAGGCAGGGGGGGGGGAGGGAGGGAGAAGAGGATTGCAGTGTATTATGTTTAGACACATTGTGTGGGGGATCATGGGGAAAATAGTGTAGAACATAGCAGGCCAACAGTGAATCTGGGGCATCTTACTACACTGATGGGCAGTGACTGTAATGGGGGTATGGGTGTGGACTTGATAATATAGGTAAAAATAGTCACCACATTGTTTCTTCATGTGATAACTTCATAAGAGTATATATCAATAATACCTTAACAAAAATTTCTTAAAACTAGGAAATGAAAATACATGCTGAATTTGAAATGGTTTACATAAAATAAATTTGAAATAATATAATGTTTCAATTAAGTATATATACTAATATTTCCTATCTGTCAATATGGAAACCAGCTCAGTAATTAGACTATGAAAAATCATTTTTTTCTTTCCATGTTTTGAGCTTACATTTTATCCTTTTTGTTTTATCTAAACATCAATATTAAATCATATTACTTTGCTAAGTGTTATGTCTCATCTATAGGATTCTGGTATTCAAAGTTTTACTTGACTAACCTAAGTTTAGGTTGGAGGAAAAAAACTACCACTGTCACATAGCCATTAAATTAAAACAAAAACTAAAAAGTGTTACATTTACATACTCAGTAATTCTGAACACTCAGAGATTTGACCCTTTTCAACCTCATACATTGGAAGTTAACATTCATTTACTAGTTCAATAAACTCTCCTTTAAAATCAAAATTACATTCACATGTGTTTTTAGTCACAGCATTGGATTTTGTCTTCGTCTTCTTTCATTTCTTAAATATTATGTTCTAGAAAGTCAGAGGTCTCTAAAGCACTTGGAATTTTCAAGTACCATTATCAGATATGCTTATTATAAGTATTCATGAAATTCAGTAGTTCTTTAGTTTAGGCTCCCTTACTGATAGGAAATATGAAAAGCACTTATCTGGTAATCTGAAATAAAGACTTGACAGTGAATATTTTTTATAAGTAAGGCAATTATGGGATAGAGTTTTAAGTCATAAATCTCAAAGACTATAAAATCAACAGTTAATAATGCCATGAATATGAAAACCCATTTCTTTACCTTGAACTTAATTAGAATGTGGAGAATGACCTTGATATGGTAAACATTTGTAACTATCTTATTCACCAATAAGAGTAACCCTGTAAAATATCATAGTACTAAATGATGTCTGTATCCCATTTTTCATTAAGTAATTTGCATTTCTCTATGAGCCTAATGTTTTAGAATAGCCAGGTCATTGCATTGTTGTATTTTCCAGTACTTACAGGTCTTTGGATGGTATAACTATTTTCTCAAAAACAATTAAGGAGAAGATACCGTAGATTAACTCCTCGTTGCTCTAACATTACAAATGCACTGACAAATAACGAGATATAAAGTAAAACCCTGTCACCTCTTAAAAATTGATGTCCGAAGGGGCACAGATAAATGGGCAGTGTAAAATAAACCCTAATGCTATATTTTGACATTAGAAAAAACCTAAAAGTTTATATTCTTTAAAAATCATACACTCCAGTAATGGACATTTAGTACAATTTTCTCAGTAGGAAATACAAGTCTTAAGATGTTACAATATGTATGCAAGACTAAAAATAACTCAATAACAGTGCAGACAGCATATTTTGTATCTGGGATGTAATTTTCTTCTAGGTATTTGTTGTTATTGTCATTAAAAAATTAAAGGAACAGAGAAAGCAAGTAATCTCTTTCATGGGGATATGACATGCAGAAGGACCCCCAAAGATCTCCACATCCCAATTCCTGGAAGCTGTGACTATGTTATCTTACATGGAAAAAGAGACATTGCAGATGTGATTGAGGTTATGAAATTTGACATAGATTAGCCTGGATTATCCAGGTGGGCCCAAACTAATAACATGCATCCTTAAAAGCAAAGAACACTTCCTTCTGTTGCCAGAGGGAAATGTGACTACAGAAAAATGGTCAGAGAGATGCATCGTTGCTGGCTTTGAACATGGAGGAGGGAACTGTGACTGAGGAAAAGCGAGTTGTTACTAAAAACTGGAAAAGTCAGGAAGATTGATTCTCCCCTACAGATTACATAAAAGATCAAAGCTTGCTGACCCCTTAGTATTAGCTGACTGATACCTGTGTTGGACTTCTAACTTATATGAATATAAAAGAATAAATTTGGGTGTTTTAAGTCACTGTGTTTGTAGTAATTTGTTTTAACAGAAACAGAAAACTACTATAAGAATTGATTAACTCGATAGAGATTCTCAAGATGGTGGCATGAGTAGGGTGGCAGAAAACTCCTCCCAAAACCATATATATTTTGAAAATACAGAAAATACAATTATTCCTAAAAGAGTGACCAGAAGATACAGTACAACAGCCAAGCTATATCTACATCTGCGAGAACTCAACATCTCATGGAAAAGGGTAAGATACAAAGCCGTGACCTGGCGGGACCCAAGCACTCCCCCACCCCAGTTCACCAGTGGGAGGAAAAGAATCAGAGTGGGGTAGGAGTGGAAGTACAGGACTACTAAATAAGCAGCCCTAGTAATCTGCACTGGAAGCACAGACACACATTGAATGGTGTACTGGATATTAGAGAAAAGGAAAAGCAAAATCTGAGACTAAGACTGCAAACAGGTTCCCACAGCCGGCTGCCCTGGAACAAAAGAAAAGTGGGTGCTTTAAAAGTATTAAAGGGACATCGGTTTAACAGGTGGACAAAATCATCCTGGCACACTCATCCAAGCAGACTGGGAACTTTAAGGAACTTCAGGGGCCCTAACCCCCGGGTGGCAATGCAGCTCCAAAGCTCCTCATGGTGATAAGCAGCCTACCATTCATTCCCCCTGCTAGCACTCTAAGCAAACTGGCTGACCCGCCATTGCTACAGAACAGCTGGGGAGCAGCCCCACCCACAGCAACCACACAGAGGCTTCTCCCAGCATGCAGATAACTGGGACAGACCCAGAGGCTCCCCCTGCCTGCTGTTGACTAGCACAGACAGCATAGACTGCTGCAGAGTTCAGAAGGCCCAAAGGGGTTTTATTCTTGCAGCGAACATATGCTACTTGCCTGCAACCCCTGCTAGTGCCCTAGGCCATCCCGAGGGCCGCCCTGCCCATGGCAGTTTGGGATTAACCTAGAGGCTTTCCACTGCATGTGGTTGACCCACACAGAAAGAGGAAACCAGCTCAGAGTATGAAAAGAACGTATGGGCTTAGTTCTCATGGGGAACATGTGTGCTGGCCTGAAAGCACGGCCATATGCCATGCCAAGGGCAGCCCTACCATCGCAGCTCAGGGGATTAAGTCAGAGGCTGCTCCCTGTGTGAAGTTGACTGGAACAGGCAGCAAAGGGATGGGCAAAGTGACCAGCAAGCAGGAAGGAAATTTGTTCTTCCTGCTGGCACATGCTCCACTCACCGGTGAACAATGCCATTACCATGAAAAGGGAGGAGAACCATGTTCAGTCCAAAATCTCTCAAACACCGGAGAGAGGGCCTGGTGAGATGGAAATCACCAATCTTCCTAAAAAAGATTTCAAATTACAAGTCATAAGCATACTGATCGAGATACCGATAAATATGCAATAGCTAAGGGATGAATTCCAGAGGGAGATAACAGAAATGAAACAAACAATGGAATTATTTAAGAGCAGACTGGATGAGGTGGAAGAGACTGCAAATGGAATAGAATTCAGAGAACAGGAATACAGAGAATCTGAGGCAGAGAGAGATATCATTAGGAATGAAAGCATATTAAGAGAACTGTGTGATCAGTCCAAACAGAATATTAGCATATAGGTGTACCAGAAGAAGAAGAAGAGAGAAAAAGGGATAGAAAGTGTCTTTGAAGAAATAATTGCTGAAAACTTCCCCAATGTGTGGAAGTAAACAGTCATTCAGACCATGGAAGTCCACAGACCTCCCAACACAAGGGACCCAAGGAGAACAACACAAAGACATATAAAAATTAAATGGAAAGATAAAAGAAAATGACAGAGTATTAAAAGCAGTCAGAGAGAGAAAAAATATCCCCTACAAAGGAAAACCCATCAGGCTATCATCAGATTTCTCAGCAGAAACCTTACAGGCCAAAAGGGAATGGCATGATATATTCAGTGCAATGAAACAGAAGGACCTCGAACCAAGAATACTGTATCCAGAAAGATTATCATTTAAATTTAAAGAGGGATTAAACAATTCCAAGATAAGCAAAAGTTGAGGGAATTTACCTACCACAAACAATCTCTACAGTGTATGTTAAAGGGACTGCTCTAGATGGAAGTGTTCTTAAGGCTGAAAAAGATGTCACCAGAGAAAGTAAAACCACAGCAAAGAAAGTAGACCAACCTAATACTAACTAAATGCAAAATAAAATCAGCTATCCACAAAATCAGTCAAAAGAAACATAAAATAGTACAGAAAAAAAACCTAACATAGGAGGAGTGGAGGAGGAAGAAAAAGAAGTGAGAAAAATAATCATCAGGCTGTGTTTATAATAGCATAAAGAGTGAGTTAAGTTTGATGGTTAGAGTACAGAAACTACTTTGAACCATTGGTAACCAAGAATCTAAAGCCTGCAATGGCAATAAGTACATATCTATCAGTAATCACACTAAATGTAAATGGACTGAATGCACCAATCAAAAGACACAGAGTAATAGAATGGATAAAAAAGCAAGAACCATCTATACTTTGCCTACAAGAGACTCATTTCAAACCCAAATACATACACAGACTAAAAAGAAGGGATGGAAAAGTTATTTCATGCAAACAATAGGGAGAAAAAAGCAGGTGTTCTAATACTTGTATCAGACAAAATAGATTTCAAAATAAAGACATTACATAATGATAAAGGGATCAGTCCAACAAGAGGATATAATTATTATAAATATCTATGCATCTAACACAGGAGCACTTACATATGTGAAACAAATACTAACAGAATTAAAGGAGGAAACAGAATGCAGTGCATTCATTTTAGGAGAATTTAACACACCACTCACTCTGAAGGACAGATCAACCAGACAGAAAATAAGTAGGAACACAGAGACACTGAACAACACTATAGAACAGATGGAACTAACAGACATCTACACAACTCTACACCCAAAAGCAGTAGGATACACATTCTTCTCAAGTGCACATGGAACATTCTCCAGAATAGACCACATACTAGGCCACAAAAAGAGCCTTAGTAAATTCAAAAAGATTGAAATTGTACCAATCAGCTTCTCAGATCATAAAGGTATAAAAAGAAATAAATTGTACAAAGAAAACATAAAGGTCACAAACACATGGAGGCTTAACCACATGCTCCTAAATAATCAATGGATCAATGACCAAATTAAAACAAAGATCAAGCAATATATCGAGACAAATAAAAACAATAGCACAACAACCCAATTTCTGTGGGATGCAGCGAAGACAGTTCTAATAGGAAAGTATATAGAAATCCAGGCCAATTTAAAGAAGGAAGAAAAATCCCAAATGAATAGTCTAAATTGACAATTATTGAAACTTGAAAAATAAGAACAAATGAGGCCCAAAGTCAGCGGAAGGAGAAGGAGAGGTAATAAGATCAGAGAATAAATAAATAAAATTGAGAATAATAAAATGATAGAAATATTATTAAAACCAAGAGCTGGTATTTTGAGAAAACAAACAAAATATATAAACCCACAGTGAGACTTATTAAAGAAAAAGAGAATCTATACAAATAAACAGAATAAGAAATGAGAAAGGAAAAATCATGACAGACACCACAGAAATAAAAAGAATTATTAGGGAATACTATGAAAATCTATATGCTAACAAATCAGATAACCTAGAAGAAATGGACAACTTTCTAGAAAAATACAACCTTCCAAGACTGATCGGGAAGAAACAGAAAATCTAAACAGACCAATTAACAGCAATGAAATTGAATGGGTAATCAAAAAACAACCTAAAAATGAAACTCCATCCCAGATGGATTCACCACTGAATTTAATCAGACATTTAGAAAAAACATAATACTAATTCTCCATAACGTTTTGCAAAAAATATAAGAGGAGGGAATACTTCCAAAACTCATTCTATGAAGCCAGGATCACTCTAATACCAAACCCAGGCAAAGACAGCACAAAAAAAAGAAAACCACAGACCAATATCCCTAATGAATAAAGATGCAAAAATACTCAACAAAATATTAGCAAACTGAATTAAAAAATACATCAAGAGGCTCATACACCATGATCAAGTGGGATTCATCTCAGGGATGTAAGGATGGTACAACATTCGATAATCCATCAACATCATCCACCACATCAACAAAAAGAATGACAAAAGCCACATGATCATCTCCATAGATGCTGAAAAAGCATTCGACAAAATTCAGCACCCAGGCATGATAAAAACTCTCAACAAAATGGGTATAGAGGGCAAGTACTTCAACATAATAAAGGCCATATATGACAAACCCACAGCCAACATCATACTTAACAGCGAGAAGTTGAAAACTGTTCCCCTAAAATTGGGAAGATGAAAAGGATGCCCACTCTCCCTCCTTTTATTCAACATAATACTGGAAGTCTTAGCCATGACAATCAGACAACAAAAAGAAATAAAAGGCATTCAGATAGGAAAGGAAGAAGCCAAAGTGTCACTGTTTGCAGATTAAATGATATTGTACATTAAAAACCCTAAAGAATCTACTGTAAACTACTAGATGTATTATCTGAATTCAGCAATGTTGCAGAATACAAAATTAATATGCAGAATCTGTTGCATTCCTATACACTAATGATGAACTAGCAGAAAGAGAAATCAGGAAAAAATTCCATTCACAATTAAATCAGAAAGAATAAAATACCTAGGAATAAACCTAACCAAGGAAATGAAAGACCTATACACTGAAAACTACAAGACACTCTTAGGAGAAATTAAAGAGGACACTAATAAATGGAAATTAATCCCATGCTCCTGGGTAGGAAGAATTAATATTGCCAAAATGGCCATCCTGCCTAAAGCAATCCACAGATTCAATGCAATCCCTATCAAAATACCAAGAGCATTCTTCAGAAAACTGGAGCAAATAGTTCTAAAATTCATATGAAACCACAAAAGACCTCGAATCGCCAAAGCAATCCTGAAAAGAAGAATAAAGCAAGGGGTATCTTGTTTCCCAACTGCAAGCTCTACTACAAAACCACAGTAATCAAGACAATTTGGTACTGGCACAAGAACAGACCCATAGACCAATGGAAAAGTATAGAAAGTCCAGATATCAACCCAAACATAAATGGTCAATTAATATACAATAAAGGAATCATGGATATACAATGGGGAAATAGCCTCTCCAACAGCTGGTGTTGGTAAAACTGGACATCTACATGTAAGAGAATGAAACTGGACTATTGTCTAACACCATACACAAAAGTAAATTCAAAATGGATCAAAGACATGAATGTAAGTCATGAAACCATAAAACTCTTAGAAAAATATCATAGGCAAAAATCCCTTGGACATAAACATAACCAACTTCTTCATGAACATATCCCCCAAGGCCAGGGAAACAAAAGCATAAATGAACAAGTGGGAAAGGATTAAAGATGGCGGCATGAGAGATGAGACAAAGGCTTCCTCCTAAAACCACATGTAATATGAAAATATAACTAATAGAACTAATCCTGAAAGAGCAACTGGAAAGAGGACTGCACCAAACTGCATACATCTGTAGAAAAGAATAAAACAGAACAGGGTAACGTACCAAAGCTGTGGACCGGTGGGACTCAAGCCCTTCCCCCAGTCAAGCTCACCAGTGGGAGGAAGAGTAACAGAGTGCGGAGAGAGTGGAGTGCTTGGAATGCTGAATGCCTAACTCTGGAGATCTGATTTAGGAGCACAAACCTACATTTCATTGTGTTTTCATGGTACTCTCATGATTAGGGGGCTGGAAAGCTGAGACAGGCAGAATACCTTGAGATTGAGATTTTAGCCGCTTGTGGAAAGCAGGGATCCATATCCAGCTGCTCTGTGAAAAAAGAAATTTGGGCACTCTGGGAGACTTCCTAACAGCAAGAGGGCTGCTAAAGGGGCAAGGGTTGCAAACAGCTTACTGCTTAGGAGAAAGGACAGGTAGAAAAAATTGTCCAGGTGCACTCTGCCCAGCAGGTTGAGAACTTTCAAGACCTTCAGGAACTCTAGCTCCTTGGTTGGCTACAGTGCTCCACAGACCCCTGTGTGATATTCAGCCTACTGAGACATTCTCTGAGCCAGCCCCATCTTGCTCACAAACCAGCAAACCCTACCCTGGCCAGCCAGAGAGAAGACCTGTCTACAGCAACTACAAACACAAAGAACAGAGGCTTAAACCTGTGTGCTCAGCCCAAGGTTCGGGCAGTGGAGACAGGCATAGCAGCTCGGAAGCTGGAAACACCTCTTTCCTCCACCAAGGAACCAATACCGCTCCCCTGCAACCCTTGACATTGTTTCAGGGGCTGAGCAGCTCCAGAGAGTAGAGCTTCTGGGCACAAGAGGGCGCCATATACAAACATGACACGCCAAAGGAACCTGGTTCAAAGTAAACTTATGAATACAACCCCTGAGAAAGAGTAAAATGAAATCGACCTCATGAATCTGCCTGAAAGGGATTTCAAAATAAAAATCATTAACATGTCAATGAAGGCACAGAAAGATATTCAAGAACTCAGGAATTAATTCCAGTCAGAAATCTGATGATTATAGTACACAGGATCATAAATGAAACATACAATGGAAAGTTTTAAAGCCGATTTGATATGGTAGAGGAGATCATTAATGAAATAGAAATTAGAGAAGAGGAATACAAAGAAGCTGAGGCACATATAGAAAAAAAGAATCTCTAAGAATGAAAGAATATTGAGAGAACTGTGTGACTAATCCAAACGGAACAATATTCACATTATAGGGGTACCAGAAGAAGAAGAGAGAGAAAAAGTAATAGAGAGTGTCTTTGAGGAGGTGATTGCTGAAAACTTCCCCAATCTGGGGAAGAAAATAGTCTCTCAGGCCATGGAGGTACACAGATCTCCAAACACAAGGGACCCAAGGAAGACAACACCATGACATATAATAATTAAAAAGGCAAAGATCAAGGATAAGGACAGACTATTAAAAGCAGCCAGAGAGAGAAATAAGATCACATACAAAGGAAATCCCATCAGGTTATCATCAGACTTTTCAGCAGAAACCTTACAGGCCAGAATGGAGTGGAATGATGTATTTAATGCAATGAAGCACAAGGGCCTTGAACCAAGAATACTTTATCCAGCAAGGTTATCATTTAAATTTGAAGGAAGGATTAAACAGTTTTCCGATAAGCAAAAGCTGAGAGAATTTACCTCCCACAAACCGTCTCCACAGTGCATTTTGGAGGGACTGTTATAGATGGAAGTGTTCCTAAGGTTTAATAGCTGTCACCAGAGGTAATAAAACCACAGTAAAGAAGGTAGAACAGTTAACTACTAAGCAAATGCAAAGTTAAATCAACAATACCCTAAGTCAATGAAGGGATACACAAAGAGTACTGAATATGATGCCTAATATATAAAGAATGGAGGAAAAAGAAAAAGGAGGAAAAAAAGAAACTTTAGATTGTGCTTGTAGTAGCACATTAAGTGAGTTAAGTTATACTCTTAGATAGGAAGGAAGTTTTCTTTGAACATTTGGTAACCACGAATCTAAAGCCTACAATGGCAATAAATATATACCTATTGAATATCATCCTAAATGTAAATGGTCTGAATGCACAAATCAAAAGACAAAGAGTCACTGAATGGATAAAAATCAAGACCTATCTATATGCTGCCTACAAGAGACTCACTTTAAACCCAAAGACATACACAGACTAAAAGTGAAGGGAAAGAAAAAGATATTTCATGCAACTAATAGGGAGAATAAAGCAGGAGTTGCAGTACTTGTATCAGACAAAATAGACTTCAAAACAAAGAAAGCCATAAGAGACAAAGAAGGACATTACATAATGATAAAGCAGTAAATCCAACAAGAAGATTAGAATTATAAATATCTATGCAACCAACACAGGAGAACCTACATATGTGAAACAAATACTAGCAGAATTAAAAGGGGAAATAGCATTCAATGCATTCATTCTAGGAGACTTCAACACTCCACTCACTCCAAAGGACAGATCAACCAGACCAAAAATAAGTAAGGAGACAGAAGCACTGAACAACATATTAGAACAGATGGACCTAATAGAATTCTACACCCAAAAGCAGTAGAATACACATTCTTCTCAAGTGCACATGGAACATTTTCAAGAACAGATCATATCCTAGGCAACAAAAAGAGCCTTGGTAAATTAAAAAAGATGGAAATTGTACCAACCAATTTCTCAGACCACAAAGGTATTGAACTAGAAATAAATTACACAAAGAAAATGAAAAATTCCACAAACACATACAGACTTCACAACATGCTCCTAAATAACCAATGGATCAAGACCAAATAAAAACAGAGATCAAGCAATATATGGAGACAAATGACAACAATACTTCAACACTGCAAAATCTGTGGCATGTAGCGAAGAACGTGGTAAGAGTAAAATATATTGCAATACAGACCTACTTCAGGATAGAAGAACAATCCCATATGAACAGTCTAAACTCAAAATTAATGAAACTAGAAAAAGGTGAACAAATGAGGCCTAAAATCAGTAGAAGGAGGGACATAATAAAGATTAGAGCATAAATAAATAAAATCGAGTGGAATAAAACAATAGAATGAATCAATGAAAGCAGGAGGTGGTTCTTGAGAAAATGAACAAAATAGATAAACTCATCACCAGACTTATCAAGAAAAAAAGAGTATACACACATAAATAGAATCAGAAATGTGAAAGGAAAAATCACTACAGACACTACAAAAATACAAAGAATTATTAGAGAATACTATGAAAAATTACATGCTATCAAACTAGATAACCTAGAAGAAATGGACAGCTTTCTAGAAATATATAACCTTTCAAGGCTGAACAAGAAAGAAACAGAAGATCTGAACAGATCAATTACCAGCAACAAATTTGTATTGGTAATCAAAATACTACCTAAAAACAAAACCCTTTACCAGAAGGTTTTACAGCAGAATTTTATTAAGCATTTAGTGACGACCTAATACCCATCCTCCTTAAGGTTTTCCAAAGAGTAGAAGAAGAGGGAACACTTCCAAACTCATTCTATGAGGCCAGCATTTCTCTAATGCCAAAACCAGGCAAGCACACCAGAAAAAAATAAAATTACAGACCAGTATCCCTGATGAAACTGCATGCAAAAATACTCTACAAAATATTAGCAAATTGAATTAAAAAATACATCAAAAAGAGCATCCATCATGATCAAGAAGGATTTATTCCAGGGATGCAAGGATGGTACATTCAAAAATCCATCAACATCATCCACCACATCAACAAAAAGAAGGACAAAAACCAGATGATAATCTCCATAGATGATGAAAAAGAATTTGGCAAAATGCAACAGAGAGTCATGATAAAAACCCTCAATGAGACGGTATAGAGGGCAAGTACCTCAACATAATAAAGGACATTTTTGACAAACCCACAGCCAACATTATACTTAACAGTGAGAAGTTGAAAGTTTTTCCTTTAAGGTTGGGAATAAGACAGTGATGCCCATTCTCCCCACTTTCATTCAACATAGTACTGGAGGTACTGGCCACAGCACTCAGACAACACAAAGAAATAAAAGGCATCCAGATTGGTAAGAAGTTAAACTGTCCCTGTTAGCAGATGACATGATATTGTACATAAAAATCCCTAAAGAATCCACTCCCAAACTACTAGATCTAATATCTGAATTCAGCAAAGTTGCAGGATACAAAACTAATATGCATAAATCTGTGGCATTCCTATATACTAACAGTGAACCAGCAGAAAGGGAAATCAGGAATACAATTCCATTCACAATTGCATCAAAAAGAATAAATTACCTAGGAATATACCTGAGGAAGTGAAAGACCTAAACTCTGAAAACTACAAGACACTAATGAGGGAAATTAAAGAAGACACAAATAAATGGAAATACATCCCGTGCTCATGAATAGGAAGAATTAATATTGTCAAAATGGCCATCCTGCCTAAAGCAATCTACAGATTTAATGTAATTCCTATCAAAATACCAACAGCATTCTTCAATGAACAAGAGCAAATCGTTCTAAAATTCATATGGAAACACAAAAGACCCCGAATAGCCAAAGGAAGCCTGAGGAGGAAGAATAAAGCTGGGGGATTATGCTCCCCAACTTCAAGCTCTACTACAAAGCCACAGTAATCAGTACAATTTGGTACTGGCACAAGAACAGACCCATAGAGCAATAGAACAGACTAGAGAGCCCTGATATAAACCCAACCATATATGGCCAATTAATATACGATAACGGAGCCATTGACATACAATGGGGAAATGACAGCCTCTTCAACAACTGGTGTTGGCAAAACTGGACAGTTACATGCAAGAGAATGAAACTGGATTATTGTATAACCGCACACAAAAAGTAAACTCGAAATGGATCAAAGATCTGAATGTAAGTCATGAAACCATAAAACTCTTAGAAGACTCCATAGGAAAAATCTCGTGAATATAAGCATGAACAACTTCTTCCTGAATGCATCTCCTCGAGCCAAGGAAACAAAAGCAAAAATGAACACATGGGACTACATCAAACTAAAAAGTTTCTGTATGGCGAAGGACACCATCAACAGAACAAAAAGGTGTCCTATGGTATGGAAGAATATATTTGTAAATGACATATCTGACAAGGGATTAACATCCAAAATCTATAGAACTCACACACCTGAACACCCAAAAAGCAAATAACCTGATTAAAAAATGGGCAGAGGATATGAAGAGACAATTCTTCAAAGAAGAAATTCAGATGGCCAACAGACACATGAAAAGATGCTCCACATCACTAACCATCAGGGAAATGCAAATTAAAACCACAATGAGATATCACCTCACACCAGTAAGGTTGACCAGCATCGAAAAGACTAAGAACAACAAATGCTGGTGAGGATGCAGAGAAAGGGGAACCCTCCTAAACGGCTCGTGGGAATCTAAGCTAGTTCAACCATTGTGGAAAGCAATATGGAGTTTCCTCAAAAACTCAAAACAGAAATACCATTTGACCCAAAAATCCCACTCCTTGGAATTTACCCCAAAAATACAACTTCTCAGATTCAAAAAGGCATATGCACCCCTATGTTTATTGCAGCACTATTTACAATAGCCAAGAAACGGAAGCAACCTAAGTGTCCATCAGTAGATGAATGGATAAAGAAGAGGTGGTACATATACACAATGGAATATTATTCAGTCATAAGAAAAAAACAAATCCTACCATTTGCAACAACATGAATGGATCTGGAGGATATTATGCTTAGTGAAATAAGCCAGGCAGAGAAGACAAGTGTCAAATGATTTCAATCATCTGTGGAGTATAAGAACAAAGCAAAAACTGAAGGATCAAAAGAGCAGCAGACTCACAGAACCAAAGAATGGACTAACAGTTACCAAAGGTAAAGGAACTGGAGCGGAAGGGTGGGAAGGGAGGATAAGGGGGAAAAAGGGGCATTACAATTAACACGTATAATGTCGGGGCGGGGGACACGGGGAAGGCAGTGTAACACAAGACAAGTAGTGATTGTATAGCATCTTATTACATTTGTAATGGGGTATATGGTGGGGACTTGATAATGGTGTGAGTCTATTATCCTTAATGTTGCTCATGTAATTGTAAATTAATGATACCTAATTTTTTTAAAAGTTAAAAAAATTGATTAACTCTTAATTTAAATACCTCACTAGTGAAAATACGTGTACCAAATTAAGACATTCTCATTACATATGTTGTATATCATTCCTATAGCAATAGATAAAATAGAAATTTTTCTCAAATTTTAATTCAGATAAAGATAGTAAATAACATACCATGTTTCTATAAATGAAGTAAAATATGTGATTTGCTTTAAATAAAGAAAAAATATTTAAAATGGAAACAGCATCATTTTGTCTGTCAATGCCAGAGTAATTCTTGCAGATGTTAAAATTTATAGAAAAAATTTATTGAATGCTTAAGAAAAATTTCAAGTACCATGTTAAATATACAATGACATTCTGGAGCATAGCACTACAGATTACTTAATAAAGTCACAATCAAAGGAAAGGGTATTTTCTTTTGACAACATCTGATAATATATATATATAGATTTAAAACATTTTTGTATAGCAATATTTTGTAGGTATTTCTGCATAAAAATACATATCTAAAGACTGATGAATGCATAAAAATTGTATCATACTCATTTAACCACAATTTTTGAATTTATAATATTTTAAGTATGTGCCATTTATACATGGTTTTACAAGAAATATCCTATATATAATATATTTTACTAGATCTCTGTTACCTTAAGAAAAAAAATCCTAGAAGTTACATTCCTTGCTCAGAGAGACATAACCTTCACGTTGAACACTGTTCTCTAAATTAAAGTACATAGACCCTTCCCTCCATTATATCCTGCGGTATTGCACAAATTAGAATTTGCTGGGAAAAAAATACAGTATGCCACAAAAATAGAAAAATAAAAACTCATGAAAGTAAAGAATTGTACAGAAAATCAGGTAGCACTGGGGCTTAAAAAATACCTTGAAATAAGATTGCATAGGCAATGATACCTTTTGCAAGGGTCTTAGTTTTGTGTTTATACAATGAGTGTTTACACTGCATCAACTACAGTGATTTTACTCAGTGTATTTAATCCCTCACCTACACTCACCCAGGCCTGGAGATTGCAAATGATAACAGAAATGCAGGAAGTTTTTTTTTTTTTAAATAAGCAAATGACTAATATGAAAGAGGAAAAATAATTAAATGTTCATTCCATTGTATATGAATTTTATTTAGATGCTTAAACAGTGAAAATCAGGTAGAATAAAACTACACAGGCACAAAAAAAATGCATGGGAAAAGTTCTGTACCCATAAATACACTGTTACAAGAGCACCACATCTTCAAATTAGAATATGGAAATAAATGTTCAATTTTGGGGCCTACCCTTGTATGGAAGAAATCAAGTTGGGTACAGAAAACTGGGCCTCTATATTCACCCTCTTCATTCTGGCTTCCTCATGTGCTAAAATTCTGTTGTGTCCAAAATGAGTATATGCAACTTTTGGAATATCAAACATTCCTCATAGAGCATCAAATACACTGACACAATTCTACTAATAGATTGACAAAATTTCTCCTCCTTTGTACATTTAAAAATGCTTCTGTGAGTTGTTATGATGATAGTAGCAATAGAAAACAGTAATAAAATCTATACCATAACATACCCCCAAAAAATTAAATCAGTAAATCTTTACATCCTCTATGTATGGACAGCATATACTTTTTGAGGGGCAGTATTTTCAATAGTAAAACTGTTTTCCCTATGGGTTTATTACACTTGTAGTTCCAATTCAACCTTTTTGATTTCTTCTCAATTAATCTTTAAAAGTGAAAATAAGGACATAGGGGAAATTATTCAACTTTACAAGCAGAATTTCTAAATAAACTCTAGAATGTAAGCAAATTAAAGCATTCTGTGTTTTGGGCTAGTTTTGGTTTTTTAAGTTTGTATGTATTGTGTTTTACTATTACCTGTTACAAATTATTTGCGTATTTATCATATTGAGTCTTATATTTTCAAGTGAGGGTATCTCTGCATTTCCCAGTATCTGTAAGTAATGAAAATTGATCCCTTTTTCACTTATTTTGACATTAGAATAAGAAATATGTGAGATTTGTTTATAAAAGCATTGTCTTCTCCTAAGTAGATCGTACAGTGATAGCCTTGATTTCATATGCTGGAAAAGACAACATGTAAGCAACCTCATAATTAAGCCTCCTTCTTATTTAGAAGAAAATTTTCAGAGATCAATGTCTTTAAAATAGTTTTTAAAATTAGCACTAAAATTACAACATTTAACATTTCAATCTATCCTCCTAATAGAAGTTTAGGAAAATAAGTTGTCAGAAAATTATTTTCCACTCATGTAAAATAATTACATTATTGCATTACAAGTTATTTTGGGATATATAAAGGCTTTGCAAAATCAGTAAAATAAACATAATATATACAAAGGAAATATCACACACAAAGTAATGTTATTATAATAGTTTGTTTAATACCAAATAGTGAAAGAACATTTGTGCATTATGTCTGGAGGAAAAAGAGTCAGTGACGGATTATAATTTATCAAATACAAATTCTAAAACTAGATTTACCCATTCTCACTAATGCAAAAAACAGTGTTTTACTAAAGTATAAATTTTAAATATTAAAATAAAGTTCAAAAAGTTCTCCTAAACTTGGAAGATTGACACAATAAAGTTAGTAAAACATTATCTATCTGCAATATTTATTTGCATTGGATCTTCAAGATTGTATTTGATATTCAAAATTTATTCACATTAAATCCTCAACTGTGTTTTTTTTTCCATTTTTATCTATGGAATAGTTTTCAGTGTGAGAAATCATGGTTTCAACAGTCAAAGAGTTTCAGATCCTCTCAAACTGAAGAATTATCTATCATTTTCATTTAAGACAACAGGCATAACTTCAACTTTTGAGGAATAAGCAGGTCTTGTCATTTGTAATTGGTTGGAAAAACACAAAGAACAGAGAAGGATAAGAAGATAAACATAAAAGATGTGAAACTTAAAATAAGGCAGCATAGAATAAGTAATATGACGTGTTTTTACAGAAAGTTTTCAAATCAGTTGTTCTTGCCTTTGTTATTTTACTAAATAATCTGGATTGTTATAAATGTTAACACATATTTTTAACATGATAGTCCAAATTTTTCTTAAGTATTAATTTTATCTAAAATTTTTGAATATTTACAAGAAATTACCAGGTCATTCACAATGAGACAAAACGATGCTGCCTCCATTTGAAATTTAATTTTTTATTTTCTAAAAAAAATCATATCTTTTATAACTTCACTTGTAAAAACATGGCATGTTATTTATCAGGCACTTGCTTACTTATCCTCAGTTCTCTATAGTTCCTAACTTAATCTCTGTGTTTAAAATACAAACATTTTCTTAAAATCCCCTAAATCTGCAAAAATCTCCCTGACCAAGCCAATTCATCATAAACAGTGTCACAACCTGGAGGTAATGGCAATGACTAGCTTTATAAATTTGAAATGTGTAGTAGTGGCCCTCTCATATTTCTATTTATTTCACTAATCTAGCTCCTACAACAATTATATGAATTCTGATGAATTAAATGATTACATACAGTACCTCTGATGCCCTGCCACACGCTGTATCTGCCATGTTTGCTAAGTTTCTGAATGGAGCACTGTGTCACATTCATGAATATCAGTATCAAGTTGAGTCAATGCAATCCTAAATAGGAGAAACACAACACAGGCACCTTGGGTTATGAAGAAAGATTAAGCCATCTGCAGGATACTATGTATCATTCCAAAAAGTAGTTCCTGTAGTGTTTCTGAGCTTCGGAGGAAATTGAGCATCTGACCATGGAACACCAAGTGACTATATAGCCAGAACTAAGTATCACAAATTGAATTCCTTCAGTCCCACCAAAGCATAACAGAGAGAACCATTAACATTCTACAGGGGAATGAATATGTGTGCTTGGGATTTAGTATGAACAATGTCAGAAGGCACAAGTAAGTTGCATAAACAGATGGACCATATCCCTATATTATTCAACACTGCACTTATGCCTGTCCATTAGGTCACACCCATGATCAGAGGAGAGCTTCCTTATGACAAGCTGATACAGAAGAAAGAAGGTCAACCACTGCTATGGGTGGATAGATGCAATATGTCAGTGCAAGCAAAATAGAAACTACTGCTGCCTACAACCTAGTCAGAGGTGTTCCTGAAAAAAAGTAGGATAGAGAAATTCTGCACTGGGCAGAGCCTTGGGTAAGGTATCTGGACATCTACTTTACATGAAAAAAGAAATGACTCAGAATACACACAGACTCTAAAACAATGGGAAATGGCCTGGGTGTTTAGTCTGGGGCCTAAAATAAAGAATAATTAAAGGATCAGAGTCTGGTATAGTGACATATGGAATGACCTACAGGAGGGGACAGAGGTACGATGATCTTTGTTATTAAATGTTAACACCCATAGGGGAACCTTTACTACGGACAACCCATAAAAGAACCAAGTAGACAGAAAGACTTGGCCAAGTAATATCATCCAGACTCTGTCATTAGCCACTCTACTGACAGAACACTGGATACAAGAACAGAGTAGCAATGATGGCAGAGATGGAGGTGAGGAGCGGGCTCACCGTAGTTCTCACTCACAAAGGCTGATCAGATTGTATGCTACTGCTGAAAATCCAACTTGTCAGCAGCCGAGACCAGTGTTGAACTCCAATACAGATACCTCTTTCCAAGTGGCAAATTGCTAACTTGTTGACAAATTAACACATCGAAAACTTCTCATGCTGGAAGGTACAGAAATTAACACTGCTTAATATCTGCATATATTCCTGATACGGGTTTACCTTCCCTGTCCTTAGGGCTTTAGCCATAACTTCTATTTGAGGACTTATGGAGAGTATACTATCAATATAGAATCTCACATAAAACTGCATTGGACCGAAGTACTCATCTGTGAGGTAAATTACAGAATTTCCAGAATCTCCCACTCAGCCTTAGTTCATTTAAGTGTCAATAGATGTTTACTGCTGCGGCACCCCACAGGCTCTGGGGCAAGGGGTGGAGAGAGAACAGTTGTTCTCTCCTCCCTTCCATTACTGCTGCATGATTTGTCTGGTGTCTGCCAGTCACCAAGCACTCAACAATGGAGTTCCTCCCAGAAAGCGTCAGAGTGTGAGCAGCGGCCATAGGCGATAGCCAGGCCGGGCCTAGCTAGCAAGTTCAAGCAAGCTGTGAGTAATAAAAAGCTTTTCTCCCAACCTACTCTTTCCCTTGGCTTATTTTAGTTTCACTGGTTTCATAGAGGATTTGCCCCAGACTGGACACACCCTCACCCCTGGAGCTACACCACCTACAGCAAAGGAAGTGTGACAACATAGCCATGGGATCTCTGAGCCTAACATTCAGTGCTCAGTGCATAACTAGACTAATAGAGTGATGAAATGGCTTTTTTCAAAGGCTCAGCAAGGCACCATATTGCTGAACCTGACTACAAGCATGAAATATCATCTCCTAAGATGTGGTATATACCTTAAGCCAACAACCATCGAGTGGTGCTATTTCCACTATAAATAGAATACATTGGTTCAGAAACTAAGCACTGAAAAGTAGGACTAGCTTTTTTTTACTATTACTTCCAACAGTCAACTTAAGAAATTTGTGCTTTCTTTCCCCAGAAATTTAGGATCTATGCATGTAGAGATCTAGCTTCCCAGAAGGAAACTCTTCCAACAGAGGATACAGTGTCAACTTTAAGCTACAGCTGCCACCCAGTCACTCTGGGCTCATGTCAAGATACCACTAGGCAAGGAAAGGCACCAACATCCTGGCAGAGGTAACGCATTCACCACCGGGGACCATAGGGCTGTGATCACACAAAAGGGGCAGGGGAGAAGATGTTTGGCCTGCAGGTGGTCCACGAAGGTATCATTTTGTACTTTCCTGCCCAATCTTGATATATTAAGTGGCCCATAAGTGCCATTATGAACAGGGCTAAGATTTCGGGACACTAATTTTCTATTACATGTTTTCCCCACAGCAAACTACAGTCTGACCTATTCAGACTTAACACTCTCATCAGCTTGACTAAATTTAGGCAGTCTTCTTCCTGACTGTAGGCCTCTAACCTACTTTCTCTTAGAGTATTTACTTTAGAAAACCTGAAATGGCAAATTACTTCTTTGCCCCTTTGTGATGCAAATCTTTCAGCCTCTTATCAGTTTTAAAACCAGGAATGTCTTTAGCAAAGACCTGAGAGGCATTCCTTTGAAATGTAATCATCGTGAAAAGACAGGGCTCCATCTTTCAGTTTCTGTGGGTGGATGGGAATCTAACTTCTAAAAGGGACAATTAGCAAACACAGGTGGGCATAACTGCATTGACAAGCCTTCCCCTAAAGTCTTCCAGTACTTTTTGCTTAGCTCACGCCAGCATTTAAAAATCCTCCTCCCTTTTCTTTCAGTGGAGTTGAGTTGAATCTCTCTCACCTATTGCAATAGTCTCTTGCAAAAGTCTTTAATAAAGTCTTCCCTTCCATTTCAACAAACATGGTTGTTGTTTGTTTTTTTTCTTGGCAAGTCCTGGAGAAACATATCCCACATGGGTTGAGCTTCGACTAATAAATGAGTGGATCTGAGTGGCACAAGTAGTTGACAGTACGGAGTCTTGTAGTGTACCCATGGAGTCCCCACTTCCAATAGGGTCTAATTCCCCTGGCTTCTAGGAATGTTGACTGCTGACTGCACAGAGCAGCAGCTCTCTGAAAATACCTTCATCTGAAGATTGCTGCTTCCTGTGTCTAATGATTGACCAATGAAGGATTATATAGACTCAATATTCTTATTTCAATTTGGAGCAAATCTAAAGGTCCATTCTAGCCCAGTAAGTCCCTATGGGGCCAACTGAGGCCTTTGTTGCAAATGCATCATGGTTCAAACTTTTCTTTCTGTATAATTCTGTTTTCTTCACTCTCTTACAGGTATTGTTCCCAAGTGTATTTCCAAGTAAATTTTTGCATGCAAATTCCTGTCTTCATCATTAACAGGGATCACAATTTAAGAAATTCTACATAAGCAGCCATTCTTTAGAACGCATCTATGACTGGTATTTTGACACTGTTGAACTTTACTCCAGCCCTGTAATTCTGGATTAGACAACGCATTTTCTTAATGGGAAGAAGATTGTTTCATATTAAGAATGTCAAGATATTACTCGAATAGGCATTTTATTTACCAGATTATATTTTTTTCCTTATGTTACATTGTCAGTAGCTTTAATCCAATAGTTTTTATTATTATGGGATATTTTAAGTGCATTGTTACATTGAATATTTATATATCTATTTCCCAGCTTTGTTGCATTTTCTAACATTTTGAAAATTGTAAAATGTGAGAATAAGTTATATAATCTTCATTCTGTTAATATCCTAAGAAAGTTCACTTTCATTGCATATTTTAAAACTACTGATATTACTAATTTCAACATTTTGTACATTCTTATCAAATTCTTCTGTGTTTTCTGTTTACTCAGAAACATCTTATTTCTTTATCATATAATTATAGGAGGGTGTTTATTTCTCTACTCTTGCTGAATAGCCAGAAAAATATGGGCACATTTATTAACATGTTGGTATAATTTTCATCATCTGAACCAATGAAGGTACCATTGCTGTTCTCACTGAGTTAATCTTACATGAGGTGCTTTGTATGGAGGGAGTCAATGAGCTCTCCTGGTGCTCTAAAGTTTCTTAAGTATTCATAGCTTTTCTTTTCTACCATTAGAGAATGACGACACACTCAATAGTCCTTTGTTTCTTATCACTGTTATTCTTCCCTTGATGTTTTATTTTTTCTAGGAGATTTGATTGGATCATTTAGTGTTTAAGAATCTCCTACATGTTAACTCTGTGTTTCTTTTCACCTCCCTTATTATAATGCAACCAACCTCACAAGAAGGACCTTGTCTTTCAATAAGCCCCTAAATCTATCAACGTGTAGAACACAGAGCAGGGTCTCCAAATCTTTAATAAATGATTATATGGACAGATACTATGAGCTCTGTAAATATTGAAGCATTATTTCAATACACTTTAATTTCTTAATGGGTACAGTTAAGTTAAACATAGAATTGTGCTTTTTATTGAGCAACAGTCTGCTTGGTGATTTCATTGCTGTCTGGGGATTCGTTTATGGAGGCATAGGAATCAAAAGCTTGGTTATTGCATCAAAAGAATTTCTAGAGTTCTAACACAAATGCTTAAAAAACTGCTTTGCAAAAACAATATAATTTCAAATCTACTTTCTGATAAGGCCCATTTTCCAACAAGCCCTCCTGCTTTGCTAGAATATATGAATCTTGGCTTACACAAACTACCCTAAGAGAGAGATATAGTGCACGCATTTTAGCCTCTAATTTTGTTTTTCAGAATCTTACCTGAAGCTCAAACGCATCAGACATATTTGGCATCAATACCACACAAGTGACGGGTAACAAACTCCCTCTATGTCAAGAGTCATTCCACTTTTCTATCAGGAAGAATAAGGCCATACCTAAACATATTAAAATATTATTCACTTTGTTAATACAACTCGTACCAAGACATGAACAATTGCTGTATTAGAAAGGAGAAGCAATCAGTATTTTTCATCGCCTAAGAATATACTACAAAAAAAATCCATCACTTCTAATGAAATTGGTAAGTACCTAGGAGGCAAATGTCTTTTCTTATTTCTAGTATGAAATCTGGGTTGAAATGAGCAGTTGTAGTTAACTCACATTCCCATTAAGCAGAAAAATTTAGCCAATAGTGAGAATATCTATCAAAGCTTTTTTAAAATGACACTGAATATTCATTATGACTGCAATGGCTATTATTGTTCTATTTTAAGTAGAACTATAGATTGTCCTTAATATTAAAAACTGAGGATAGTAGTAAATTTACTTTACTTATGTTATATTTATTAATCAAAATAATGATAATTATATAGTTGAGTTTATATGTTTTTAATATAAATAGCATCTTTAATTACTGCTTATAAAATGATTATGTAGTACAATTTATGCTTTCTTTACTGTATAATTGGTTTATCATTAACTGTGGTGTCAACAGCAGATCATACTTTCTGGTGCATTAATCTTATATATTTTCTTTCTTGACCCCCCCAAAAAAAAGTCACATGAACACTTGAAACAGATTAAAATGGAATAAAAATTTTCAGTAGAGTGTGAATGTATATTTATAATGAACCAACATTAAAGAATAGTATTCTATGGCTTCATATAAATGTTTGAAACTCTAATATTTTAATTTAAAATATTTATTAGAAATCATCTATAACTATCCCATAATGCTAATTTAGGCATAACTGGAGATTATATGAACACTTTCAGGCTGATAATGCTCTTAAAGAGTAATTTACTAAAAATAAAAAAAATCCTTAAGTACTGTTTTAAGTTAGTACAGAGTAAAACAATCAAGACCAATTGCATTTGGAATAAATCAAAATGTCATATTTTATTTTTCAGAAAAACAAATTGGCTATATATTTCACTTTGCATAGCTATATTTCAGTGAATGTAATTTTGCTTCATAACATTTATTTCAGTTTTGAATAACGCATTGACCTGTGTGATCACTTGATTAATGTCAGTCTTTAGAGAAAGGTACACAAGAGATGAAAGCATGTCTGCTTTGTTCTCTGTTTATCCCCCAAATTACTCTGCTTCGCACACAGAACTAATTTAACACATTTCCTGAATATATTAAAAATAAATGGATAACATAGTCTGAAAACTACCTGACTCCCATTAAATGATTTGTGTGTGACCAGGAAATTGGGCCAATAGAAACAAATGTAGAACATATTAAATGGCCATATGAGTTTAATGAAGAATGCTATGCACAATTTTATGCTCAAGGATATTCTGATGGTACTCAATTTGAAGAAATATGAAGAGACAAATAGAGATAGATAGACAGACAGATAGATTGGAAGAAATGTAGATCTTCATACAGCCCTCATTTTCCTAATACCATTTTTATTTCCTAATTTCATTCTAATTTTCCTAATTTCAAATGTCATTTGAAATCATAATTTTCTGGCTTTATGATTCTTTCTGTAATACAAACTAATACTAATCTATAACAGGAAATTTTGTTACCTCAATAAAATTTTGCTTTATAATTACCTTATCTTTTATAAAAGACATAATTGTCTCTTATTAAAGTTCAAAATACATTTTTATAAATAATAAGAAAAACAACTATATGGCAAGTCTTTTACTTCACACATCTGATAAAGTTTAAAATGTATGTGGGCAAGATTTACAATCTAGATCGATGTTAAAATTTAAAAATAAAATTGTCATATAATCATATTGGTCATGAGTGGCCATTGAACTATAACTGTTCTTTAGTAATCAAAACATTGTCTTACTTTCTCATAAAATCTAACATATAAATATATATATTTGGAAAATATATGGATATAATTTACATTGCCACATATTTTTTTAGTTCATTTTGACCTAAGTTGCAGAGATGATAGAGACTTTCTGCTTTTCTCCTTGCATGCATGGTCATTTCTTCATTGATTTCTACCATGTTTTCTAATATTTTTATATGAGAGAGATTATAGCATATCTGTATGGTATAACTCAGTGGTGTAACATGACAAAATAAAGTATACCAAAGCTTTTGGTCGGTGGTTGTAATTCTTGTTGAACTAATTTTCATTTGTTACATAAGTAAGATGTGCATTTAAAATAGAGTTTTTCTCATGCATATGTTTATTATTATTCCTCTAGGGTTGCCACTCACAGACTGAGTGGCTTAAACAACAGAAATTTGTTTTCTCACAGTTCAAGAAGCCAAAAGTCCATTATCAAGGTGCTAGAAAGTCTCTGGTGATATCCCTCTTCCCGGCTTGCTTGTGGCCAGCTTCTGCTGTGTCCTCACATGGCCTTTCCTCTTGGCAGTCCTGTCAGATTAGGGCCTCACCCTTACAACCTCATTTCACCCTAATTACCTCTTTAAAGGACCTATCTCCAAATACAGTCACACTGGGGGTTAGGAATCCAATCTATGAATTTCGGGTAACACAATTTCATCCAAAACAATATATAGATAGTTTCCTTTATCTTCCTAAGAGGTGCTTTGTAAACATTTCAAGTGTGGGTTTTGTTACTCTACTGTAGCTATGTCATTTTTGTTACTGTTTGAGTGTATAACCTTCAGCCCCCTAGGTGTAGCCACTGACCTATAACAATATTATATACAATGCATTTTTTTCATAGTGCAAGTTACACAATTTTAAGGCATTTGGGTTTTTTTTTTCTAAATGGCAAAATATAAATTGATGCTTTGTTGGCTGATTTCATGACTAATGATTTTTAATGTGAAAATATAAATACAATCTAACTTGACATGTAACTAAATCATTGCTATGGTAATGACATCATGAAATATAATCATCGGTCTCTTTTAAATCATTACTCCATTTATTAAATTTGATAGTATAGTGTATTTCCATGTCTATTCAGTTATTAATAGGTCAACTGCAGTTTTTCCTCTGCTGCAAGGCAAATAGCAGTCAAAGAGGAATCCCAGAGCTTTAACAATATTTCCAGTGTGACATGGGACTAAAATAATCAATATGACTCTTCACACTGTATTTTCACATTAAGTGAAATGCTAAAGTTTTGATTCTTGCATTATGTCCTCCCAGTAATTGTTACATTATGATAATTGTCCACCATATTATCAGGGAAACTGTTTCAAAATTCAAACAGAGTATGTGACAGGCAGTGCTTACAGGATATCACAGTGACTCTCTCCTATAACTGTTTTGTTGACAGTATGATGTTTATCATTCAAGTCTATATGTACAGGATTTCTGGAAGCTGGACTTATGAATATTTTCCTGTTATCCTTTTTTTATGGAAAAAATTTATACTTTTATTAGATATTTCATTAGTATAATAATAATACCTTATCACCTATGGAGAATTATAGTGAAATTTACTTAGCTTTTATTCTATATTTTGTGCCACATGTAATCACTTGACAATGATAGTATTGGACATCATTAAGTCAAATATTATTATAAAAGTCCTAGAGTTGAAATGGTTTTTAAATGTCATTATTGAAATATATTATCCCATGCACAATTAAACTCCATAGTACCCAAGTATGATATCATGGAAAGAACAACGAAGTAGACATAAGGAGACATGAATTATAATTCTTTCTCTATAACTGATTAAGATTAAGACATTGGACAAAACAGTTAACTTCTTTAAACCTCAGTAACCTCATTTATTATTAGTATTGTTCAGTTTTTCAGCCCTCAGTATCAGTAAACTTAGTGGACAAGATTTCTCTGTATTCATACAAGCTAGCAGTATCCTGTTAAAACAGGGAGGATCCTGACTTAAGAGTATCTGTCTTCACTCCCCCATCCTCTTATTAAGTATCTCTTTTCCTTTGTCCTGTAAAGGGCCTATAGTTATGAATACATTTTGGATTCTCCCTAAAAGGGACTTTTGGGGTTCTAAGAGTTGTCAACCAAGATGTTTTCAATTCATATTTTGTAAGAATATATTTCATATTAAAAATACAGAGTGTTTATATGTATGCATTTCAATATCCCCTGAAATTCAATTTCCAATATAGGGTGTATATGTGCATGTACCCAACTAAGTACATGTGATTTCAATATCCTCTGAAAAGTGATGTAGACTATTAACTACAAGAATTATAAGCACTGTATCATCTGAGACAGCTTTTCAGGAAAAAGAAATAACTCTTTTCCTTCAATGTTTCGACTTCTGGAACTAGGTAACACAGCACATTTTGATCAGTAACAATTTCACCCCCTAATTAGGACAACAGTAATATTGTTTATTAGAATACCTGAAGCATTTGGTAAGTCATGTGGGAAAGTTCACACATGTGTTGCTGTTTTTGAAAGAAGGGGTTCTATAAGAAGCCAATGACTAAATGATGTGGTTCATAAATATCTAGTGGGAACTTGACATGTTTTAAAGGCTGCAATGCCTAACTATCAATTGACTTTTCCAATCCTCTAGGATTAATTACTGTGAAAGTGAATTCTGTGGACATCAAATATCATTCAGGACAAGTCATTTCTTTCTTTGAAACATCTATAAATAAATATATTTGGCAACACTGACCCAAACATCTTTATGGAATGTTTGGCAGTAATCTTGGAAAGGTAATCCTTTGGAAATATTACTTATAAATTTTATCAAAAGAAGATGAAGCTTAAACATATCTTTTTCCTAAAGAAATATTAATGTATTCTTAACACTTTCACTGATACTTTACATGGTCAAATATGGTCAAAATACACCAAAAGTTCCAAGGCTGAGAAAAATCTAAATGTGGCATTAGTGTTCTCAAGGTATTGCAAAATCTTCAGAGAAAATAAATCTAATATTGGACTCTGGAATTTTTATGTCATTCAGTTGTGTGTGTTTATTATATTTCTGTGTGTATTTGTGCGGGTGTGCTTCATAATGATATAAAGGTAGTCCGCTTTTTCAAATAACAAAATTGTAGGTCTCAAAATGAATGAATGAAATGGTACTCAAATGTAAGGAATTAACAATTCCTAGGGAATAGCAAGGAAACACGAGAAAATGAAAAGGACAGAGACTACTCTTAAGACAAACTTATTGTGTGCAAAATGCTATAGTGAGTAGAAAAATTCAAAATTTTCTCATTTCCTGCTAAAAAGAGGCACCTGAATGTAAGTGAAGGGCTAAGGAGGGACTAGACTATGATGCACACAGGGAGGAAGTGAAACCCAGAAGAGGAGGTTTTTCAGAATGAGGAAGATGCAAGTGAACACTACGATCTTTATATGACAAATGTTGAAGAAAGATTAAAATACTAGAAAATGCAAAAATGAAATGTAATACAACTATGGGATATTCTTTTGCAGTGTGATCTTTCTTTAGAAGCAGTTACAATTAATCTCTTCCAAACAGAACATGTCTAAGATGCATGCCTCCTATTAATCAATCTCTCTATGACTGAATCTAAGTATGTGTATAATTTGTTAGGACTTACAGTTAGTCAAAGATGGTAAAGTTTATGAATTTTTAAGTAAACTCTGAGCCAAATATTACTATGTATTTACCCTACTACATTTCCTTCTATACTTGGACACACAGCTAGAGTGCATTTCTCAATCATTCTTGCAATTAGGTGATGTCAGGACACTGCAAATGAAATGCCAGCAGAAGTGATATGTACCACTTCCAGATTTAGCCTACAGAAATCTACCAGAGACTCATAAACTCTGTTTTCCCATCTTTGGTTAAATGTTGGAAAGGATCACGTTATCGCAGATGACAGAGGTCATAATGGAAGGAGGATGAGTCCATGAATGACTTTTTTGAACAGATATCCTCTGTTAATGAGCATTAGACTAGTCCTGATGTAACTGTGTGAGATTTTGGATAATCCAACCTTAAAATAATGGTGGTTTGCTAGTTAAAGCAGTGATCTATTTAACAATGCGTAGCCCAGGAGGAAGCAAGGAGATGAGGTCTTTGAAGTCTATCTTGTCAAGTACAGGAAATTGTAATTAACAACTTGTAAATATATTGTCAACTAGTACTATGAAAAATAAATACTGTAGTCTGGCTTAAGTAATGTGGCATCTGAAAGCCATCCCTCTGGAGCAAGTTAGAATAACTCTATTGTTTAGTTAATCCCCAAACCCATCAGGTTCACTAAATGAAAAACTTCGGGATTTTAACCTGCTGCAGAGAATTTTGCAAACTAGAAGCAGAATGTAAGGGATTCAGTTTTTCCTCTTTTCCTCTGCTTGGCACTTGGGTACACACACACACACACACACGCACACACACACACGATTATTTGGAAAATTTGCTATTCCAACAGGTATACAACATAAGAAACTACATTTTGGAACAAAGTGGTCTAAACTGTATGTTGACAGCAGCCTTTATTAAAAAATGTGCACTTTAGAAAGAAAATAAAGATTTAAATGCATTTGATTTCTATCATGTGTGTGGAAACAAAGTAGTACTAGTCCAAACTCCTTAAAATGGATATGATATTATGGGAATGTAAGAATTCAGTACGTATGGTTAGTGATGTTTTAAATTACACCTTTCTTATACCTCAATAAATTATTTGCCCTTGAAATTTAGAGTCAAAATTCAAATGAAGAATTATACAAATAACAAGAGAGGCTTAAAGCTAAAAAATAGTCAATGTATACAATGAATTAAAAAATTCTTCTTAAGACTGAAGATGCTTTTTAAAAATTCGCAGTGACAAACTCTAACATTCTTCACAACCTTACATTACATTTTCCTCAAGTTTTAAGACAAGCAAAAAGGAACTTGCCACAGATACTAAATATTTTGGCCATGCATTACGTGACACAGGAAGACCAAACCTATAGCTCTCAAAACCAATTAATGAAATGGATACGCAAATATAAGGAATAACTACTCAGTTATCACTGTGTCACTTGCTGTCCAAATCAAGTTAGACTCTTGCTATTTATTCTGACAAAATCTTTGACGTGTTCCTCAATCAGCTGTGATTCTACTGCCAGATACTGAAAGCTCTTTGCCTATACTTTAATCATCATCAGAAGGGAGACATCACACAACAGAGACAATCGTTGTTATTTTTTTCTCCAGAGACAAGTATGATGATTACTCTTATTGAGAGTAAGATTTTATGCAGCTCTAGATTATTTAGGGGATGAGCAGGAAGCAGTCAAAATACAGGAAGACCAGAATTTTTTCCAAATGACACTATGGCTCTGTTTTTGGTTGAAAGTATTAAACTTATTTCATCAAAAAGAAAATAGTTGTAAACTCAATAACTAAGTAAAACTAGAATGCAATAATCATTCAACCAACAGTTACCTGTTGTCTGATGACAGGTTACTTTACCTAAGCCTTTTTCCTTTGAGAAATGACAGCAAAATTACAAGTGTAAGTTCATTTACCTGTGATTAGTATCTTAGTATCTGAGGAATTGTTAGAAAAGATTCCCTTCTAGTGTGTGCTTGACAAGACAGACTCTACAGAAAATTTTAATTAAAAAAATTAATAATTCTGAGATAACTCAAAATTCTGCCATAAGTTTGACCAATACACTCCAGGAAAATAGAATTAATCAATGTCAGTAACAATCAAGAGTGCAAAGAAAGTATGGCTTCAAGCTTGATCAACTTAGAAGCTATTTAAGGGATGAACAAAGATATCTTAACATCTTTAATCATGCTAGTAAATCTAGTGTGATCTTTATTATTCTTATTATCATTCATGATTACGTCATTCTCAACCATCATATTTTTCATATAGAATGGACACTCTCTCATCTCCTCAGCCAAAAAAGCCTGTCCATCCCAGTTTTCTCTCTCAACATTCTATCTCTATAGATTTTCCTTGCTTTCTTAGTCTTAATATATTTTATATTAATTTACATGTTATATATTATCAATTTATAATTAATTTATATATTTTATATGTAAATGAATACAATGTGCTATGCTTGAGGGCAGAGGCCATATCTGGCTTGTTGACTGTAGTAGTCCAAACAGCTGATAAAATATCTGACACATAATAAGCAATCATTACTTGGTGGATGAATGAGTTAATACAATAAAGATGAGCTAAGTGAACACAGTGAAACAAATGTTTTGAACAAGTCCCACCATTGTAAATATATGAAGTCACATGAAAATACTTAAATCAATTGAAAGGCCCTCTATTTCCAAATAACTACAAAACAAAGCCACCGTTTGCTACATACATTTTTAGTTACCATTTCCACTATTACTTATATGTGAGATATCTTATATTTTGCATAAATTCCCCTTCTCTCCCACATCATTCTTACCCTATACATAATTAATTATTTCTTCTTTATGACAACCCTTTCTTTCCTTTAACTCTAATAATTAAATATACTTCATTTTTTGTTCATTGTACTATTTACAATTTATTTGAAGAATACCATGAAAACATCAATCAATACAATTTTCTCTGCTCCCCATTTCTCTACTCCAATTTAGAAGAGAAAACCCTAAAGGGTATGAAATAAGCAAATGTTGCTACCATTATTTGTTTCAAAAAGCAGCTCATTCTACTATCTACTTAAATCTATCGATGAAGATTTGTTTTATCTCCATTTTGATTACATCTGAATATTTTTCATGTATAATAACAGCTTCATCACACACAGCACACAGTAATTATTTGGTGAGCTTTGTTTTTCTTTTTCTACCTAAATTTATTTCTAATGTTAATTTTTCCTTTTGAGAAAAACATACATAGTAAAGATTATGTTCAATTTTTTTGATTATTACTATTTTCTTTATTAGTAAATTGTATATCCAGAATATGTTAGAAATGGTTCTCATTTCTTACCAACACTAAATATTTTTCTAAATTTCTTCTTTATTTAAATGTTTCCTACCAGTCTCCAATGACTTATCATATATGCATGAATCTGTGTAAGCAGTATTGTTTATATCTTACACCAAATACAAACATACATACACACATATAGGCAACTTATAGAAGAATCTCAAGGGGAATGACTGATGTATAAACAGTGTTAAATGTAAATTAAAAATAGAACTTTTAATAACCATTCAAATTAACACTACAAATATTGTTCAAATCCAAATACATCCAAAATTATTACAGACCATATCCTTCCTCATTCATTACATTCTGATGGTAAAAGGAGACGTATCAACTTTTATAGAAACAGTTTTCATACATCCCTCTTCCAGATAATTCAGGTAAAAACAGTTGTTATCCATATGCAAGAAAATTATTTCTTTTATATTACTGTTAGTAAATAACATGTCTCTGAAAGAAACTATACTGGGATTTAATTCATGTAGATTTGTTATTCTGGTCAAGATACTATGTATGAGATTACCAAGTATTTCCTAACTAGAGGACTATGAAAGTTGCCTTGGTTTTCTAATCTATTGCATAGGAGAAGTGACAGTCAAACAATCTATTTGACTCTTCTTTGCTTTACCCTAATCGTGGAAAAGTGACAGATACTTTGTTTCAACAGCAGGACTCCTTTCAAAGACCACAAACAGAAAGCAGTCTTCAAAATGAGAATGACATTGCAGCATCATTTTCTCTTTTATTTAACAAAGTTCCAGTAGGCAGAATTTCATGACAATCATAAGGTTGTTTTTTGGTATCTTTGAATTTGAAAGTCTGTTGAGTGACAGTATAGAAAGATAGTTGCCAGCCAAGAAGATACATTTTACCTGTCAGAACTATTTTATAAGTTTTAGATAAGGAAATGTCAATGACTTGGACAAGTTAATAAAAGTAAAATTTAACTGAGAGTACTTTTCAATGAATATATTGTGCAAGGTGACAGAATAAGTAACATTACATTAAAAGTCTAAAATAGTACATGAATTAGTCTCAAAAATATCTTTGAAATTAAATAAATAAAATTATAAATGGATATATATGTATAGGCATAGCGATAGAGGTATAATTCTGGTGATTTTCCTAAAAAACATGCCAGTACATGAGAAGGCAGTGTGTAAGAATGGAGAGTGCCCCAGAAATGCATTGGGCTGGTATGGCCATTAGTAATGGCCATTATATTCAAGGGAATGTAATGAATTTAGATACATTCTTACCTGTATCATTAAATAAAAGCTTCATTGTCATGAATGAGTATGGCAGAATCTCCCAGGAACAATGGCAATAGGTTAGTCATTTAATAAGTAAAAATCACGTTCTAGAATAGTTTATCAGGATCACATGAGAACACAGCCCTTAAATCTACTATTCATAATATGCTAGAATTACTATGCTATGATCTTTGTGGGTCTTTTTTTCTTTTTGTATTTCCCAGCTATGCTATATGGAGAAGCAATTATAACAAGGCTTTTTGTCAGATATTTCTATCATTTTTATTTTCAGTGGTTTACAAGGAAACCCGACATTGCTTCTGGAAGAAAAGGGGATCTGTCAATTATACTGGCTAACTACTCCTATAACATAGAAATTCTATTCTACAGGAGATTTTCCTAAATGGTTTTACCAATAAATGAAAAAAGAAAAAAGGAAAGAAAGAGAAAACAAAAGTGACAAGTAAATTGAAGAAAGTTGAGTAAAGAAAGAGAAAATAAAAGGAAAGAAGTAAAGGAAAAGTTGCATTAAACCGTGTCTTGTGGTTTCCATAGTTTATGTCCCAAACATAATTTTTTAAAGTTCAGATCTTCCTGGACACAAAGGACAATGCAGTGAAGATGCAATATATCTTCAAGATGAAATTATTTTCATCAAATATTAACAAGTTCTTTTAGTTCTGAAGTTTAATTTTCTAATTTGGTTAAGATAAATTTCCCAAATGATTGTCATATGATAAAAAATACTGTACCAAAACTGATGTACTATAGATAATCAATAAATGTCTAGATCTTTAAAATAGGGAAAAGAATTTTGGACTTACATCATGATGTCTGGCTTAGATCCATGGTTCTCACTCTTAATTATAGTCTAATTTGAATAATTCATTTAATTTTCTTCACCTAGGTAGGTGATTTATCAAATTTGAATAACCCTAGAGAATTTATATCACCTTGATATTCTGAGGTCTGACCAAGTGGTCCTCAAAGTAATGCAAGTGAATATACTTTACTCACTGTAATGTGCTCTGTAATGCAAGACATAATTATAATAAAGCTCTCATCTCAACTATGTACATGAACTTCTTACTCCCTAATATCTTTTTGGCCAGGAGCCTACTCTACTGTCAGCATAAGTTATAGCTCACAAACAATAGTTTAGTCATGGATATTTTGCTTATTTCAAATCTTCATTTTATGAAAATAAATTCTTTCTACCTGCTAACATTCCTTACTGAATAAGTGTTTACTTAAATTTTTTTCCTATGTCAATTTAGTAGTAATTGCCAAGTCAATATCAAGATAAAAAAATTTGGCTATGAAAATGCTCATGAAACTTCATTCAGTGTCTTTCAATGTTCCTATAGTCTATTCACCTAAGCTAGTCCTTTTTGTTAATTTATGTGATGTGATTTCTTGGTTAGTTATAGATCATTAGTAATAACTGATCTTTGATAAATAATAAGCTCTTTGATGGCCACTTCAAATTCATTTAACTTTTGTCAATAGCTGAATAATAAATTTCTTAAGGGAATTGGGAATTAGATTATAACTAGCTTTTTGTTTTCTTCAGTAGTCCTAAACAGATGAAGCTGAATAGAGTTGAATTGATGGAATCTTTCTGTGAGTAATAGTTGTTTATCTTTAAATGTCAAAGAGAACACCCAATTGAAAGATATTTTTAGATATTTTATACTTTATCTTGCTTCATAATTAACTCAGTCTCTTTAATTTCTGTGTAATTGGTATAATACTTTGTTTTTGTGGTGATCCTTTAAAACAATACCAAGAGGGGGTTTAGAACAGTAACTTAACAGCACATTGTAAAAGAGAATGGGTATATCAGACACCAGGACAAATAAATTCATTAATTTCTAATGCATGATTTAAAATAAAATAGTTCCTGAAGACTTTGATTCTAATTTCCCTGTTTTAAATATTTAATACAGAAATATGCCTGCTATTCTTCACTGTAGTAAAAATATGGTAGGATATTTTTAATATACACTTTCCTAAATTAGGAAAAAAAATGACAACTATGTAGAACAGTAGTATATAGATGACTAAAATATGATCAGCTTTTTCAATAGAAATTACAAAATATATGCTTATAAAAATATATTCCATGAGCTAATATTGCACTTATTTTTCAGGGATATTTGCATTTTCAAACTCTAGAGTACCATACCAAAAAGTATATAAAATACAGTTTTTTTACATTGCAATTTAAGTGCCAATATAAAACCTGAAAAATAAGATCACATATTCAATTATTTAAGAAAATGATTCAAAATATTCTCCCATTCAGTGAACATTAAATAGTAATTTAACTTTAGCTAAATCTGCATTAAATACAGAGAAGCCATCAGCAGCCTTGACAAAGATCTAGAAAGATATTTGCAAAATAAAATGATTTTTTACTGCTTTTCTAGATGTTGCAAATACACCATGTTGTTAGTAGAGACGTGAGCATGGTGGTAGGTAGCAGTATTTATTCCAAAGCCCTCCATTCTCTGCCCCTGTCATGTCATCTCTGTGGATGGAGTATCTGTCCTTGCATCATAACCACGGGGATTTTTCATGAGAGTTGTTTGGCCATTGGAATGTGAGCAGAAGTAACAGAGCACCATTTCTGAGGATGAGTCTTAAAACATGAATTCTGTCAGCCTTTTTTCTCTTCTGCCATGTATCATAAGAAGTCCATGCCATGAGGAGCCATTGACCCTTCAGCACGGGTCACAGAATAAGAAATATGTGGAAAAGTCCCAAACATAACCTGTGATCAGCAGTCTGGAGAAAATCCAAGCTGACCCTGGAGGGCACTCAAAGTTACAAATGATTCATAGACTAGTGAACAAGAAAGCAAAAAGCCTTCTGCTAAAAGGTCCACATTTGGTGGTGGTTAATTACACAGCATTATCAGTACAAAATTTTTTCTATATAAGACTTATTTTATAAATTGAGAATATGACAAGAGAATGATTTTTAGAATGTCTGGCTGGGTGCTTTAATGGAATTTGCTGGGCAACATTGTATTGGTAGAATCACAGTTGATGAGAGCAGTGATTCACAACTATGACTACATATTAAAATTAACTAGCGTGTTTTATAAACAATATCAAAGAGCTAAAGATTCATACCCACAAATCCTGAATTGATTGGATTGAGTAGAATTCAGATAGAGTAGTTTGTTTTTGTTGTTGTTGTTGATTGTTTTCCAGATGCTTTTATTAGGCAAGCAAGACTAGGAATTTCTGGCCTCTGGCTTTGAGATCTATAGGCATATAAATTCATTTTTATCAATACTTTCTGAATTTATCAGAAATTGTTTTTATGAGCTAAACTCATGACAAACATTTATTGAGCAAGATACCAATTCATTGAGTTTCATTTAAAAAAACGTGTATGCCAGTCTCATAGGCTTGACATTTATAAGCATCATAGCCAATTAATTCTCCTGTCACTAGTACATTTGTCACCTAACTGCTTGTCTCAACTCCAGGTAAGTGACAATTTGCTGATCTCTCCACTTATGTAAATTAAGAGTAATTTAATTCTAGTTAAATGTATTATTACTGCAAAATTATCTTGAGTGGCTGCTTTTGTTTTTCTTATGAAAAACATGAAGGTCTAGGAGTAATTTCTTTTAAGTACTTTGCAAACTTTGTTGAGAAGAAAGGACTATTTTTATAATTTGCACTTTTCATCTTTTAACAATAATAATTTAAAACTTTAAATATACCTTCTGTTTTGATTCTCCTCTATACCCCAAAATATTGTGATTTAACACAGCAACACTGAACATTATTTCTTATGATTCTGTTTCCTCCAGGGGTTGCTCTGCTCTCTGTGGGGCTGGCTGGAGCTGCAGTCATCTGGAGGTTCAACTAGCTGCAACATTTAAGATGACTCCCCTCCAAGCCTGGATGGTGTTATTGACTGTTAGTTGTGAGTTCAATTGGGTCTTTCCACAAGAGTGTCTCAGTGACCTACTTTGAGCTCTCCTCTAGGATAAGGCTTTCCCCGAGCAAGGCAGCTAGGTTCCAAGAAGGTTTCTACCTAATAGCAAAGATGGAAGATGGTATCTTATGGTTCAGTATCAGAAAGTTACACAATGACACTTCTTCATTCTCCTGGGCAAAGCAAATCACAGGGCCTAACCAGATTCAAAGGACAAGAAACAGGTTTGATTTCTCTATGGGAAGGAGTGACAGAGAATTTACAAGAATGTTCAGTCCACTGCACTTACTTCTTATATTTCCATTTTACTGGAATGTAAGCTCCCACAAGGTTGGAGCAAAATAACTTTATTCACTATTTTCCTAGAAGAGTAATGTTACATAAGAGACACTTGATGAATATGTGCTGAATTGAATTTTTTAATATATAAAACTAATTTAATGCATTGGTATTGAAATTACTGTTTAAATTTTAGAGTTATGATGTTCACTTTCACATCTAAGTACCACATAATGTTACAATTTATGTAATATAATATCTAGACAACAAAATCCACATATGCAGAGTTTGAGATGCTTCAGACAGCCACAAAATAAACTGTAGTTTTTGTCTTTTTGTTTTCAATTAAAATAGGTGTGTTATACAAGTTAATTGAATAAACAAGACTGGATGAACACTGGCTAATTTAATCAAGAAATGAAACTATACATAAGACAATAAAAAATTTTGAAACCTTTCTGATTGTTGTTAATATGTAACTGTAAAATAAAACTGGCCATATTTTGGTTTAAATAAATACACATAAATTTATAAAAGAGGTGCAAAACTTGTGTTTTCAAAAATTCAAAGTAAACCAAGCCAAAGGAGATTACTATTTTTGATATACACAAATTGTTTTAATACTTTTGCTTGCAATTTGCATATCAGCAATAAAGAAATGGGTCTTTGGTTTGTGCAGTTATAAAAGTCATCTTCTATAATTGTGTAATGCCTAACTTTTGATGTATGTGTTGGTAAATAGCCTTGGGTTTAAATAAACATTTGCTATTCATCATCTTAAGAAATAGGACCCTAGATTTATAAATGTATTCATAAAGCAGAGCTTCAAAAGTCATGGGTGAGTAATTTAAAAAGGTATTTGTTCTCTCTTTATTGACTACTGCCTTCTGTACATACACAGTTCTCATGATTGCATATTTCAATTTTCATGAGAATGTAAACAAAGAGATAGTGAAATATAATTGATCATTATATGTATCATTACTACTTCTTACAATAAACTATGATGTGGAAAAAGAGGGAAACTTCCTCCAAGAAATGAATAGATCTATACAATTCCCTTTTAAAAGCAAAAACGACAATCTCAGTTTTTAATATGTCGTGCTTACCAGTATGCAAACACTGTTTCATAACCTCCAACATGTCACTTCTAAAACTGTAAACAATAGCAATAGGTAATTTTTTGCAGGAAAAATACTAAAATTAGCTTTATTTTGTTTTTTTTGCCTTGATGTACTGGAATTTATATATATGTATGCATATATGCACATTTACATGCATACACATATGTATATACATGCATATATATGTACATAAGTATTTATACTTGCATTTATATATACATACAAACATGCAATGAAGAAATATTCATCCCTATAGATACTCATCCCTGAAGAAACTTACATAGAAACATACAAAGAATCCACTTTTATAGATAATAAGAAACTATTTTTAAAAGTTCCTAATGTATAAACACGTAAATCAATGTAACTGCATCAACATTTGACCAAGAGAGACAACATTAAAATTAAGCAATGAAAAGATTGGAATTAGGAGTTGGAAAATTTTAATTTCTTTACAAAATAGAAATATCCATCTGCATCTCTGCAATTTAATAGGAGTTGCTTAATAGGGTTATAGTAAGAATCCAATTATTATGTGTGTTGTGTGATAAAGAACTTTCAAATTTTAAAGTTAAATATATATATGTATAAAACATTATTTATAAAATTATATATAACATTTATATATTTATATAAGACATATATATATAAACCATATATATATGTATATGTGTGTATATATTATACATCATATATATATTATACATTTATATATATAACACATTTATCAGACAACTGAAAATTGACCAAATGAATCCTAAGTTAGACCACATGTATATGGGAAAATGTTTGATATACACACAAGGCTATTCACCAAAATTCCTTTCATATCTCACAGTGCCCAGCAAAGATTCACCAGTAACAATAAATATTAATAGTATTGGGAATTCAGAGAAATGGAGCATATTTTAGTTTTAATTAAAATTCTTCCTTAATGGGCTTATTATAGTATACTTTAAGAGCTAAATACTTCTACTCTTCATTTTTATTCCTGTATTTCTACCTACATGTTACCTTTTGTTTCCTTCTGGGAAACTTTGCTGTACTATCTGACATCACAGAAATACTCTGTTGTTATTTTCTAATATTTGCCATGTAACTAGACTTATTTATCATTAGGGACTATTTTTTGTTTGGCAAATTCCAGTTAAGATTGTGTGTAATACCCAGAACATGTTTTCAATTCCCTAGTATTTTAAGACATGCTAACATCTTGACCTGAATCTCTGTTAGAATTCTCTTCCAAGTACAATTCAACAGGAAATTTAAGTAATTATCTTGATAAATCAGGTATGAATTTGAGCTGTTGTGAATTAATCCTCCAAGTGAAGTGCACCGTAATTCACTACATTTATGCTTAAAGTCAAGAATCTTTGTGAAATGACCATAGTTCTTTTAAATGTTTCAGCTATCCAGGTCAAATGTTTCATCTTAATAATCTTGAAAATATAATTTATTCCCTTTTATCATAATTATATAAATGTTCAGACCAGAAGTCATTTGATAAAGTAATCTGATGAACATGTAGAGATGTTACAGCAAAATAACACTGTTTAGGTTGATGATATTTATAATCAAAAAGGATAACAAGCTCCATTAGAATGTATTAAATTGTTGTCCTTTAATTTCATATTCTTTATTTCACCAACCACATTATTGAAAAACATGAGTCCCACTATACTGAAATTTATACTATTTGTTAGTTTATGTATTTTTATAAACATTCTCCATTTTCTTATTGTTACAGAATTGCTTGGAGTAAATTTTTATTAATTCTCAGTTGCCATTATGAAAACCCTGTGTACTCCATGAACTATTTCTGTACCTTAAGAAATACATGTACCAGCAGAGAATCATTAATTCAATACACCTAAAAATAAATCCAAGTGAAGGAATTAAATAGAATGATAATAAATGAAAAACCAGTTTGCTCTGTGTAAAATTGTTTTTTTAAACATAGTAAAAACAATTCAAAGTACTTTGGTATATAAAAAAAGAAGTATAATGAAAAAATAAAGACGTGAAGTCAACAATAAAAATCACATAAAATATAATGAAGTAAGCGCTTTCAGAGCGAGGACAGATATGATTTACATATATATATTTTTTTTATATGGTGAAAAGCTGAGTACCTATTGCTGTTCAGCATTGGAATGAAATTTATTTAGGGCACCAGAGAAATTTATTAAATGGCTGTGTATGCAAGAAACTTAAGATCTAAATTTTTAAGGGAAAAAAGACATTTTATGATGCAGACGAAGTATTTCAGAATGTAATTTCATTAAGTTAAAAAAAAGCAATGTTTGTATTTCTGTACATGCAACTCAGTAATTGTGTGTAGTTCCACAAATATTCACTGAACATCAGCAGCATGACACGCAGTTTTACTGTGTTACGCCAGTCACCTGATATGCATGGGCGATGCATGAAACACATAGTCCCAGTCCTTCAAGGGCTCAGATCCAGTATAAACCCATAACCGGTTAAAGTGCCAGGGCAGCCCAGAGGAAGGGTCCCAATACAGAGTAAAGGAGAGCATTCATGGAGGCTTCACAGAGAAATAATGTTTAAATTGGGGCTTCAAAGAATGAAGAGAATTTGGCTGGAGGAAGACTCCAAAGTAGCAGGCGCCATTAGGATGTGAGCACACCAAGTGCAGCATGGGTGCTCAAGAAACTGGACTGTTGGCTAGGAAGGATAAAGGAAGGAGAGAAGAATCCTGAAGAGACAACAAATGAATGAAGAATTTGCAATCCATGCTATAGGGAGTTTATACACTTGATCCAGAAGCCAATAGGAAGCCAGTAAGTGCTTTTTAATAACATGACAAGAAACTAAGGTAACTGTACATCAATTTTAGAAAGCTTACACTGAGGTGTGAGAAATAGGTCTCAGGTGTTCATTACTAGAAACCACTGCAGTCTTCAGGTCAGAGATGATGAGGGCCCGGATTAGGTAAGTAACAGTGGAAATGAAGAGATGTAGATTTATTTAAGAACCATTAAATGTATATGGTTACTAGATCTGTAATACTCAAATACTTGTATGTTAAGTATTAACAGCGGTGTTTTCTGAATATGCTATTTGTAGCTTATTAAAATAGTCATAGGAAGTGCAACATGCATCCACATAATTTTAATTTTGTTATTTTTCATATATAAGAACTGATCAAAAATTATTTTTATTTTTTTTACCTTTTGGAAGAACTGCATTTAAAATTATAATTAGACAATTATTCAGTTACTAGAAGATGAATAATCTGAAATATTTTAGATGTTATACTATCATAATTATGTTATAATCTGTTATTTCCTGTTAATGTGCATGTACTTATTATCAAATGAGAGAGTTGCCTTATCCTTCCTTAGAGGGTAGTGAAATTTCTGCTTGCATTTTTTTCCTGGTATATTCCCTAAATACCATGGTTTTGGGGGAGACTCTGACCAATTTAATTTATCTTACTATTTTTATATTTGTTAATCCTATTGTTACACTTTCCCTAGGATTACAGATGTTGGGGTTGAGTCTGTTCTCCTCAGTTCTGGTCTCTGCCTCAGCAAAGAACTGAAAGGCAGAGGCGTAATAGTAAAGCAGAATGAGTTTTATTTGAATATCCTCCAAAGGATGAGAGGGCCGGAGTAAAGGTAAACAAAGGCAGGCTGCTTACTATGAGGCTTCTTTTACGGGGTTTTTGGCAAGGCAGAGAAGTCCCTGACTGACATTCTTTGGCTTTGGGGACTTGATCTGATTGGAGGATTGAAGACATGGCCATGCGCTGACATTTTTTTATCAGGAATTTTTGTCATCTGGGGAGTGCCTGTGCCCTTCAGAACACTCTGGGTCTCTGGGGCTTCACTTAATTACTCCTCTGAGTCATCTCTGTCTCTCGGGCCTCATCTGATTAACTCCCTGAATTCTCGGTGTGCCCCACCTTCCTTTCATCCCACTCAGATCTGTCTTTCTGCCTAACTCTGAGACTATTCTGTTTTTTTTCTTTTACACTGAACCATTATATACATTCTGTCCATAAATCTGCACTTAAGCTGAATTATACTGGGTCACACTACACCACCAATGGGCTCCAATGAACGGAAGAGCATGTTGCACTTCCTAGGACCTGAAGCATTTTGCCCTAATGGATCATTCTGCATTCACAGGAGGAAATGTCTTTTGTAATAAAGAAAAATATATCCTACCATGGGACTGCATCAACTTCATGAATAAGGAAATCATATGCAAGTCTATTTATTTATATAAATACATTATGCTTTCTATTTTATGAGTAAGTAAAAGAGTGAACTTTTTAACAGTTTCCCTGAGCACTCATAGGCATTGGCATCTTTACCAGAGAAATAGAAAAAAGAAAAAAAAAGCAGGAAAATCGACTATAAAAATTACAATGAATGATAATGATAATTGAATGATAATATCCTAGTTATCTTACTGACTGTTATTTAAATGTCTGTGTTATGGCTATTTTTATTTATACTTACATGAATTTCTCTCTCTAACCTTTCTTTGAAGGAAATGTTCCAATATAGAAATTCTTTATTATTCAATCCCTTTAAAATCTCTGTATGAGCCCTATATGTATATTTTAACACCCATAGTAAATATTTCTCTGTTTTTTCTATACACAACTGATGTATAGATAGATAATTTGGGGAGATTAGATCATCTTATGTTTAGCTTGTATTTTCAAAAGATGAAATTTTTCTAAAGTATATAACTTCTTAGCATAAGAGCAAGATATTTTCTATTTCCTTGAAAAGAAAACTTTAGTATCTAACTCTATAACTTGAACTTCATTTGTGATAATACATACCAAATTGCAAAAGAAATAATGTGAGACAACTGAGTTACCTAATGCTATGTATCAGACAGATAAATATTGTGGAAAAGTTCAGGTTTTAGCTTAGTGAGGCCTGAGTTTGAGTTCTGGTTCTACAACTTACTGACAGTGGGACCTTGTATAAGTACGACCCTCAAGACTTCTGTGCATAAGGTTATCTCTCAATTTTTAAAATGAGAGAAATAATACATGGGATATGTTTTAGAGTTAAATTAATGCTTTTAAGTGAAGTGTCTGATCTGATTCTGGCACCAAAATATGTTAGTTAATCTTTTTCTTGACTAGAAAGATTATTATAAGTTATTTATCTATAAATTCCCTGGAATAATAACTTTTCTTTTGAATTATCAGGCAATTAAATTATATAATGGTCAATAATAATTTTAGCTCTTTGAATTGGCTGCTTAAATTTTCTTCTGAAGAGATGTATAAGCTATAGCATATTATTTTTGCCTCAAATTTTTTTTTTGCTATGAGATATATTTTAATTATCTTAAGAATTATTAAAATAGCAGGCATAATACCAAGAGAGATATTGCAAAGATTGTGTTAAATCACAACACATAATAAAAACAAATGAGTAAATAAGTAAGCCATAAAATAAATACAGTCTAACAAATTTCTCAATTTTCCGATAGTAACTAAATGAATTTTTGACATACCAAATTTTATTTGCTAAAAGAGAAACACAACAACTTATCCTGGTATTCAGGAATATTGACCTTTTACGCAATCTACTTGTATTATTTTATTACCCAATGTTCTAGCACTAATACCTGGTCTTTTGTCATATGTGACTATAACTAACTGACACACCTCATAATTTTTGCCCACTTTTGCCTATATCTTTGGACCTTGTTCACATGCTCCAAGACATGTTCCCAACATCTTTCAAAATATTGGAATTTTAAAAATATGACCCTAGTATTCTGGCACTCCTCCCATTGGCAAGTGAGGTTTATGCCCCCTCATGTAGCATGAAGTGAGCCTTGTGATCGCTTCAACCGAGTTCAGCAGTGATGATTCTATGTGGTTTCTCAGGTTGGCTCTGAAAAGCCCTGCAGCTTCCATCTGGTTCTCCTGAGACCTTCACATCTGGCATGCTCCCCATTAAGATGCCTCCTAGACCCATGAGCCTACGTGACCAATAAAGAGGGAGAAGCCATGTGTAGCAGCTCCTGGCAACAGTCCAGGGCCTTACACTCCATTTCCCAGATCTGTAAGTGAAGAAGGCCCTGGGGTTATTGCACCTCAAAGGCAAAGGACTCATCCAAAGCTCTGTCCTTCTTCCTAGCTAAAGCCCTAGACACCGTGGAAAAGAGACAAGTTATCCTGGCTGTTCCTCCTTCTCAAGATGTGGGCCTCCATCGTCTTGAGAGACACATTTTCTCTAAATATTTTCGTGTTTCTGCATGGTCCCGGCCTTGTGAGCAAAGGGCGAGGCGGCGAGAACGTTTATGTAACAAGCAGCCTTGGGAGCTGTAGAGAGCCTCTAAAAATAGAAACTCCTGAGAAAGAGACATAATGCACTTTCTTTCTCTTTCCTGGAGACATTTGCTTATATTCCAGAATAATGAAACCCCTTTCTTACCCTCCCTACAAAGAGATTTGATTAATATTCAATTCCTCTCTTTCTGGAGAGCGGAATGGGTAAGTATATCAGCAACTCCTAGACAAACTCCTGAATCTCAGCTTTGGGGTTTCTCCCTTGGTACACAAATATACTTCATGTGCGGATAGCATTTGGCTGTCATATTGTTAAGTGGAATTGGGGCTCTGGCTGCGGCATTTGCTGTGAATAATCAGCTGTCTATTTTTCTGATCCAGAAACTCTCGTGTCTACTGCCAACATTATACACACACACACGCTGTGGCAAGCTTGTTTGTGTGGAAATAAATGTGAGTTTGAGGGATTTGGGAACAGATCAGGGAAATGATATGACCTCGAGGAGCAGTAGCACACAAAAAGCCTTATTTGGGTGGTATTTTTGACAGATTTTTGTGGCAGGGGAGTCAGGTGGTGCTTTCAGCATGAGGCCTTCCAGAGGGCTTGGCTTGGGGGCACTACCCAGAAAGGGAGGAAGGGAAGGGGACTCCCAGAAGGGAAGGAAATCTGAGAAGGGCTCACATGTCTGCGTGATGTCTCTTAACATGGTGGGGAGTCTCTAGGTCAGAGAACTCTGAAGAGGGTATGCAAAGTAGGAAGTTTCAAAATGGCCAAAATATCTGCTTAGTTGGGCTATATTTAAACAAATGGGTGGATAAAATTTTCACTGTGGCACTGGCCGGCTTTTGAGCTAACGGGTCCCAGTCTGCTGTGGAGTAGACACAGGGCCAATATACAGGCATCTCTGTGGCAGGTGGGTAACATCTTAGACCCTCCATAGTTTTGACCCAACTTGCATCTGGGTGGACCTAAACTTACTTGAATACCCTTAACTTGAATCTGGGTGGACCTGTGTTTGTTCTGACCAATAGAAAATAGCAAAATCAATGCCATGGGGCTCAGATATTAGGCTAGCAAAGGCTGTGCAGCGTGGTCTCTTGGAAAGCTTGCTCTGCTAACCCTCCCACTCAGAATCTCCCTCTCAGAACCATTCACTACACTGTGAGAAGCTCAAGTCAAACAGAGAAGCCTTGATGGCAGTTCTATTGAGCTCTGATTTTGAGGTATGTCTGCCAGCACATGAGTGAGGAAGCACCAGATGATCTACCCCTTGGCCATTTGAGTGTTCCAAGCTGCAGCCTCATAAATAATATGCTGAGGGGCAGAGACAGGGCATCTCCATCGTGCTTGTCTGAATTCTTGCTTCAAAGAATCTGCGAGTATAATAAAATGGTTGTTTTTTATCCACTACCCTAGATGTGGTGGATTACGCAGCATCAAACAACTAAAAAAAAGTAGATTAAATCATATTTTCATGAAGCTTTGCCTAAGAATTCCTTTAAAATGTGCTTTCTAACAGTTTTTAAACTTCTAAAGTACCTAATTATGGTTTCAACAACTATGGTTTAATATTATGGTTTCTATTTAACATGTGCAAATGCCAAATATCCCCATTTATAGTATATATTCTTAGAGGGAAAGCTGTATAAAATAGTTTCTTTCATTGAACTGTACCTGTACTAAATTTTAATAGCGTGATACTGAATTTTAATAGGTTAATTCAAATGAAAGGAAATCATTAGAAAATGCATAGAAAATACTACATGGAAAAATGAAGATAGAAAAATTAAAAAATATGAGAACATTTAATAATTGAACAGTTTAATGCATTAAGTAATATATATTTTGATAGCATCAAAGTACTATTTTAAAAACACATTAATAGTATACAAAAATACAGAATAATGAATTAAGGTCTGGGATGATTTTAAACACTACTTCCTTTTCATGGCACATTATAAGGTTTAAAATGATATCTAGTTAGCTTTTGAAAATGTAGCCATTTAAAATACTGCTGTTTCTCACAGCTAGTAAATAGCAGAAATAGATCTGTAGCCCAGCTTTGAACTCTAAATTCATCCTTTTAATTTTACCAACTTACATACAGCAATACTTCAGTGCTCAAATTATTTTGGTTACTTGATTTGAACTTAAAAATAAATGTTACTTTCATTCTTTTTAAAAGTTTTGAAATTCAGAAAATGATAAACATTTTAATACTATGAAATATTTGAAAGAAAATAAATAGTGAAAGACTTCAATATACTATCAATATTTAGGGAAAAGGGTGCTTTGATTTGGCTTTCTATTATTTCAGAACATTCCCTTTTTGTATCTGCCCTAATGTTTTGTTTTGTTTTTTTGAATTGTTATTTTCCTTCATGTATATTTGCACTCTAAAAATTTCTTCATTCTGTTTGGACAATTAATGAAAAAGTTATTCACTGGTCCATTTAAATAAATCTCCTTTGAACTCATGTTACATTAAATAGTGGCTGTTTTAGTAAGCCATCCCCTTGAATTCAAACGGAAGTACAGTTAGATTAGGCCTTTTTCATTTGGACTCTATTCACCTGGTTCTACAATAACGTATTTTCATAAACACACATCTGCTGTTTATCATGAAGTGCTAAAAGTGTATTATAATTAGAAATCTGCTAGTAATTTATTTGCTCCTTAAACACCTGCTTCATACACAATCATATTATCTTGTGATATAACATTCTTTTGTTACAAAAATAAAGTCTATATATAAAAAACATTATTCTATGTTTTGAAATACATCTCAGTTTTAGCATGATTCTTATTTTTAATAAGTATTTTTATAACATTGGTTATCATCTTGCAAGTAGAGACTGTTTTATAAAAATATTCTTTTATATTAATGGTATCTTAATTATAAACAAAACAACTATCTTGGCTAATCAGAAATCCCATTTATTATTCTCTAAAATTACATATATATCTGTCTCTTAAAAAGAGACTGTTTTCTTCTTTTATTCAATGAAAAATTATTATTTACTTTAAGACAAATAATTATGATTCTACCTTTTCTGTTCTGAGTAGAATCCATTGTTAAGTTAAAATATCAAAATGTTAATGATTATATTTATAGATAAAATTGGCATTACCTATTGAGTTGGTTTGCATTAAAGATTTAATAAAGCTGAATCACAGAACTGGTAGGCTGAGCACATGCTTCCAATATAAATGTATCAGTGGATCAAAAAGAAAAAGAAAATGATATTGCAAAGATAAGGGCATGTTCAAAATTTAAATAACTAATCTATAATATTGCTTTCAAGCCTTGGTAAAAACCTAGAGAATAAACTTGTACTCTTAAAAATTCTAATTGATACAATATTTGCATAATTTACTCGATATTGTTACCTGACAGGCAAATAATGTATAGCTATACAGAGGTGCAAGGACATTTTTGGAATTATGTTTGAAAGACATTACAAATATATTTGAGAAGATACATTGGATAAATCAAAGTTTCAGAACTTTAGAATTCAAGAATTCAAATAATTAAATGGAAGGCCAAATAATTAAATCTAGGTTATACTATTTCCTATTTGAATCTAATTTGACATGTGGAGGTGAACACGGAGACCAGAAAGCTTCATTACTGGGAAATGAGATAAAAGTCATAATTAAATAAAAATATATTCATAGACTGTTTTCCAGGTATGATTTCATCTGATACTTGTGAAATCGTCTGGTATTTGGCTTTCTCCACTTGGCTTATTTCATTTAGCCTAATATCCTCTAGATCAATCCATGTTGTCACAAATGGCAGGGATTCTTTCTTTTTTATGGCTGAATAATATTCTATTGTATATATGTACTTCTTCTTTATCCATTCATCTACTGATGAACACTTTGGTTGCTTCCATATCTTGGCTATTGCAAATAATGCACCAATAAATATAGGGGTGCATGTATCTTTTTGAATCAAGGATTTTACTTCCTTCAGGCAAATTCCTAGAAGGGAAATTACTGGACTGTATGTTATATCTGTTTTTAGTTATTTGATGAACCTCTGTACTGCTTTCCACAGTGGCTGCACCAATCTACCTTTTCTCCACATTTCTCTTTTCTCCACATCCTCTCCAACGCTTGTTATCTCTTGTCTTTTATAGTGACCTTTCTGAGTGGTGTGAGGTGGTCTTATACTGGTTTTGACATGCATTTCCCTGATGATTAGTTATGTGAAGCATCTTTCATTGTGCCTGTTGGCTATCTATCTGTCTCCTTTGGAAAATTGTCTTTTCAGATCTTCAGTCCATCTTTTATTTGGGTTCTTTCTTTTTTGGTTTTGAGTCATATGAATTCTTTATATATTTTGCATGTTAACCCTGTATTGGATATACCATTTGGGAATATATTCTCCCAAACTTTAGTTTGTCTTTTTGTTTTCCTGATGGTATTCTTTGCTGTAAAGAAGCTTTTTAGTTTGATGTAGTCCCACTTGTTTATTTTACTTTTGTTTCCCTTGCCCGGAGATATGTCCAGACAAATAATATACATAGTTACGTTCATGAGATTTTTGCCTATGATTTCTTCTAAGAGTTTTATGGTATCATGCCTTATATTTAGGTCTTTAATCCATTTCAAGTTTACTTTCGCATGTGGAGTTAGACAATAATCCAGTTTCTTTCTTCCATGTAGCCATCCAGTTTTCCCAACACCATTTATTGAAGAGACAGTCTTTTCCCTATTGTATATTCATGGCTCCTTTATCACATATTATTTAACCTTACATGCATGGGTTTATTTCTGGATTTGCTATTCTGTTCCATTGATTTATGTGTCTGTTCTTGTGCCAGTATCACTCTTCTTTGAGTACTGTAGCTTTGTAGTATAACTTGAAATCAGCTTTGTTCTTTTCAATATTGTTTTGACTATTCAGGGTCTTTTGTGGTTCCATATAAATTTTAGGATTATTTGCTCTGGTTCTTGAAAATTGCCATTGGTATTTTTGATAAGGATTGCTTTGAATCTGTAAATTGCTTTGGGTAGGATGGTCATTTTGATAATATAAATTCTCCCTATCCATGAGCATGGGATAGATTTCCATTTATTTGTGTCTTCTTCAGTTTCTTTCATCAGTGTCTTATAGTTTTCAGGGTACACATTTCTCATTTTCTTGGTTAAGTTTATTCCTAGGTATTTATTCTCTTTGATACAATTTTATTTATTTATTTATTTTGGTATCAGTAATATACAATCACAGGAGCAATGTTGTGATTACTAGTTTTCCCCATTATCAAGTCCCCACAACATAACCCATTACAGTCACTATCCATCAGCGAAGCAAGATGCTGTAGAATCACTACTTGTCTTCTCTGCGCTATACTGCCTTCCCCATGCCAACCCCCATATTATGTGTGCTAATTATAATGCCCCTTATTCCCCTTCTCCTTCCCTTCCCACTCATCCTCCCCAGTCCCATTTCCTTTGGAAAATGTTAGTCCATTCTTGCTTTCTGTGAGTGTACTGCTGTTTTGTTCCTTCAGTTTTTGCTTTGTTCTTATACTCCACAGATGAGTGAAATCACTTGGTACTTGTCTTTCTCCACCTGGCTTATTTCACTGAGCATAATACCCTCTAGCTCCATCCCTGTTGCTGCAAATGGTAGAATTTGTTTTCTTCTTATGGCTGTATAATATTCCATTGTGTATATGTACCCACCTCTTCTTTATCCATTCATCTACTGATGGACTCGTAGGTTGCTTCCATTTCTTAGCTATTGTAAAATGTGCTGCGATAAACATAGGGGTGCATAGGTTCTTTTGAAACTGGAATCCTTCATTCTTAGGGTAAATTCCAAGGAGTGGAATTCCTTGGTCAAACGATATTTCTATTTTTAGTTTTTTGAGGAACCTCCATATTGCTTTCCACAATGGTTGAACTAGCTTACATTCCCACCAGCAGTGTAGGAGAGTTCCCCTTTCTCCGCATCCTCGCCAGCATTTGTTATTCTTAGTCTTTTGGATGCTGGCCATCCTTACTGGTGTGAGGTGATATCTCATTGTGGTTTTTATTTGCATTTCTCTGATAATTAGTGATGTGAAGCATCATTTCATGTGACTGTTGGCCATCTGAATTTCTTCTTTGGATAACTGTTCATATCCTCTGCCCATTTTTAATCACTTTATTTGCTTTTTGGGTGTTGAGGTGTGTGAGTTCTTTATATATTTGGAATGTTAACCATTTGTCAGATATGTCGTTTGCAAATATACTCTCCCATACTGTAGGATGCTTTTTTGTTCTGCTAAAGGTGTCCTTTGCTGTACAGAAGCTTTTTAGCATAATGTAGTCCCATTTGTTCATTTTTTATTTTTTTTCCCTTGCCCAAGGAGATGCGTTCAGGAAAAAGTTGCTCTTGTTTATATTCAGGAGATTTTGGCCTATGTTTTCCTCTAAGAGTTTTATGAATTCCTGACTTAAATTCAGGGCTTTGATCCATTTCAAGTTTACTTTTACCTATGGGTTTAGACAATAATGGAGTTTCATTCTCTTGCATGTAGCTGCCCAGTCTTTCCAACACCAGTTGTTGAAGAGGCTGCCATTTTTCCCTTGTATATCCATGGCTCCTTTATCGTATATTATTGACCATATATGCTTGGGTTTATATGTGCACTCCTTATTCTGTTCCATTGGTCTATTCGTGTGCCATTGGTACTGTTCTTGTGCCAGTACCAAATTGTCTTGATTACTGTGGCTTTGTAGTAGAGCTTGAAGTCAGGGAGGGTAATCCCCCCTGCTTTATTCCTCCTGCTCAAGATTGCTTTGGCTATTTGGGGTCTTTTGTGGTTCCATATGAATTTTAAACTATTTTCTCTAGTTCTTTGAAGAATGCTGTTGGTATTTTGTTAGGGATTAAATTGAATCTGTAGATTGCTTTAGGCAGGAAGGCCATTTTGACAATATTAATTCTTCCTATCCATGAGCACGGGAGGTATTTCCATTTATTGGTATCTTCTTTAATTTCTCTAATGCGTTCTTACAGTTTTCAGAGTATAGGTCTTTCACTTCCTTGGTTAGGTTTATTCCTAGGTATTTTATTCTTTTTGATGCAATTGTGAATGGAATTGTTTTCCTGATTTCTCTTTCTGCTAGTTCATCATTAGTGTATAGGAATGCAACAGATTTCTGTGTACTAATTTTGTATCCTGAAACTTTGCAGAATTCAGATATTAGAGCTAGTAGTTTTGAGTGGATTCTTTAGGGTTTATATGTATAATATCCCGTCATCTTCAAACAGTGACAGTTATCTTCTTCCTAATCAATCTGGATGTCTTTTATTTCTTTCTATTTTCTTATTGCCAAGGTTAGGACCTCCACAACTATGTGGAATAAAAGTGGGGAGAATGGGCATCCGTGTCTTGTTCCCAATTTTAAAGGAAAGGTTTCAGCTTATTACTGTTAAGTATGATGTTGGCTGTGGTTTTTTCATATATGGCCTTTATTATGTTGAGGTACTTGCCCTCTATACCCATTTTGTTGAGACTTTTTATCATGAATGGATGTTGAATTTTGTCAAATGCTTTTTCAGCATCTATGTATTTGATCATATATATTTTTGTGCTTTTTGTTGATGTGGTGGATGATGTTGATGGATTTTAGAATATTCTACCATCCTTGCATCCCTGAAATTAAACCTACTTTATCATGATGGATGATCTTTTTGATATTTTTTAATTCATTTTCCTAATGTTTTGTTGAGTATTTTTGCATATATGTTCATCAGGGATATTGGTCTGTAATTTTCTTTTTTTGTGGTATCTTTGCCTGGTTTAGGTATTAGAGTGATGCTGGCCTCGTTGAATGGGTTTGGAAGTATTCCCTCTTTTTTAACTTTTTGGAAAACTTTAAGGAGGATGGATATTATGTCATAAAATTCAGTGGTGAAGTCATCTGGTCTGGGGGTTTTGTTCTTAGGTAGTTTTTTGATTGGCAGTTCAATTTTGTTGGTGGTAATTGGTCTGTTCATATTTTCTGTTTCTTTCTGGGTTAGCCTTCGAAGATTGTATTTTTCTAGAAAGTTTTCCATTTCTCCTAGGTTATCCAGTTTGTTGGCATATAATTTTTAATAGTATTCTCTCATAATTCTTTGTGTTTCTGTGGTGTCCATAGTGATTTTTCCTTTCTTTTTTCTGATTCTGTTTATGTGTGTAGACTATTTTTTTCTTGATATGTCTGGGTAGGGGTTTATCTATTTTGTTTATTTTCTCAAAGAACCACCTCCTGCTTTCATTGATTCTTCCCATTGTTTTATTACTATTGATTTTATTTATTTATGATCTAATATTTATTATGTCCCTCCTTCTACTGACTTTCGGCCTCATTTGTCCTTTTTTTAGTTTCGTTAATTGTGACTTTAGACTTTTCATATGGGACTGTTCTTCTTTCATGACGTAGGCCTGTACTGCAATGTACTTCCCTCTTAGCACGGCCTTTGCTGCATCCCACAGATTTTGCAGTGTTGAATTATTGTTGTCATTTGTCTCCATATATTGCTTGATCTGTTTTTATTTGGTCATTGATCAACTGATTATTTAGGAGCATGTTATTAAGCTTCCATGTGTTTGTGGGACTTATTTTCTTTGTGTAATTTATTTCTAGCTTCATACCTTTGTGATCTAAGAAGCTGGTTGGTACAATTTCAGTCTTTCTGAAATTACAAAGGCTCTTTTTGTGGCCTAGTATAAGATCTATTCTTGAAAATGTTCCATGTGCATTTGAGAACAATGTGTATTCTGTTACTTTTGGATGGAGTGTTCTGTAGATTTCCGTTAGATTCATCTGTTCTAATCCGTTGTTCAGTGGCTCTGTCTCCTTACTTATTTTCTGTCTGGTTGACCTGTCCTTTGGGGTGAGTGAAGTCTCCTCAGATGAATGCATTGCATTCTATTTCCCCCTTTAATTCTGTTAGTATTTGTTTCACATATGTAGGTGATCCTGTGTTGGGTGCACAGATATTTATAATAGGTATATCCTGTTGTTTGACTGACTGCTTTATCAGTATGTAATGTCCTTGTCTCTTGTTCCTTTCTTTCATTTAAAGTCTATTTGTCTGATACAAGTACTGCAACTCCTGCTTTTTTCTCCCTATTAGTTGCATGAAACATCTTTTTCCATACCTTCACTTTTAGTCTGTGTATATCTTTGGGTTTGAGGTGAGTCTCTTGTAAGCAGCATATAGATGGGTCTTGCTTTTTTATCCATTCTGTTACTCTGTGTCTTTTAATTCGTGCATTCAGAACATTTACATTTAGGGTGATTATCAATAGGTATGTACTTATTGACATTGCAGACTTTAGATTTGTGGTTACGAAAGTTTCATGGGTAATTCCCTTATTAACCGTCTAACTTAACTCAGTATGCTATAATAAACATAAGCTAAAGTTTTTTTTTTCTTCTTTTTCTTCTTCCTCTATTCTTTATATATTAGGTATCATATTCTGTTCTCTTTGTCTATCCTTTAACTGACTTTGGGGGTAGTTGATTCGATTTTGAACCTGATTAGTAATTAATTGTTCTACTTTCTTTGCTGTCATTTTATTTCCCCTGGTGACAGCTATTTAGCCTTAGGTATACTTCCATCTATAGCAGTCCCTCAAAAATGCATAGTAGAGACAGTTTGTGGGAGGTAAATTCTCGCAGCTTTTGCTTATCTTAAAATTGTTTAATCCCTCCTTCAAATTTAAATGATAATCTTACCAGGTAGAGTATTCTTGGTTCAAGGCCCTTCTGCTTCATTACATTAAATATATCCTGCCACTCCCTTCTGACCTGTAAGGTTTCTTTCAGAAGTCTGATGATAGCCTGATGGGTTTTCCTTGGTATATGATCCTTTTTCTCTCTCTGGCTGCTTTTGAAAGTCTGTCCTTATCATTGGTCTTTGCCATTTTAATTACTATTATGTCTTGATGTTGTCTTCCTTGGGTCCCTTGTGTTGGGAGACCTGTGTACCTCCATGGCCTGAGAGACTATCTCCTTCCCCAGATTGGGGAAGTTTTCAGCAACTACCTCCTGAAAGACCCTTTCTATCCTTTTTTCTCTCTCTTCTTTTTCTTGTGTCACTATAGTGCGAATATTGTTCCGTTTGGATTGGTCACACATTTCTCTCAATATTCTTTCATTCTTATAGATCTTTTTTTCTCTCTGTGTCTCAGCTTCTTTGTATTGCTCTTCTCTAATGTCTATTCCATTTACCATCTCTTCTACTATATCTAATCTCCTTTTAAATCTCTCCATTGTATGTTTTTTTTCAGGTGTAGAATTTCTTAATGATTGAATCTCCATCCTAAATTCGTCCCTGAGTTCTTGAATATTTTTCTGTACCTCCATGAGCATGTGTATTACTTTGATTTTGAACTCTCTTTCAGGAAGATTGGTGCATTCAGTTTCATTTGGCCCTTTTTCTGGTGTTTGTGAGATTATGTTTGAACTAGGTTCCTTTGACGTTTCATATTTGTATGTAACGCCCTCTAGTACCCAGAAGCTCTAGTGTCTGGAGCTGCTCAACCCCTGGAGTGATGTCAGGTGTCACAGGGGAGCAGCGCTGATGCCTGGGGTCAGAAAGAGCTGTTTCCTGCTTCCTGGCTGCAGTGCCTGTCTCCACTGTCAGAACAAGTGGGCCAAGCCCACAGTTGTAAGCCTCTGTGCTTTGCGTCTGTAGCTGCCATAGGTGGGCTTCCCTCTGGCTGTCCTTACACCAGGGAAGGGACTGACAATTGGCAAAATGGTGCCAGCAGGTCAAGAGGAAGGCACAGTAGGCTGCGTATCACAGTGGGGGGCCTCAGAGCTGAATAGCAAGCCAGGGAATGGAGCACCTGAAGCTCCTGAAAGTTCCCAACCTGCTGGGCAGAGCGCACCCAGACTACCTTGCCCACCTATCCCTTCTCCTACACAGCAAGCTCCGTGCAAACCCTGTGCCTTTAGCAGCCCTCTCTCTGCTAGGAAGCCTTTCAGACCGCCTGCCTTTCCTTTGTCCCAGAGCAGCCGTATGTGGATCCCTGTCCTCCACAAATGGCTGGAATCTCAGTCTCTCCAAGTATTCCACTTGTCTTAGCTTTCCAATCCCACTAATCTCTAGAGCACCATGCAATGTAGGTTTGTGCTCACAAAGTAGATCTCCAGGGCTGGGTATTCAGCAATTTTAGGCTTCCACCCCCTCCCTGGTCTGTTTCTCTTCCTCCTGGCAGTGAGCTGGGGTGGGGCAAGGGCTTGGGTCCTGCCAGATCCAGGCTTTGGTACATTACCCTATTTTGTGAGGTCTGCTCTGTTCTCCAGGTGTATGCAGTCTGGTGCAGCCTTTTTTCCTTTTGCTCTTTTAGGATTGGTCATATTTTCATATTATATGTGGTTTGGGAGAAGTTCTCTGTCTCACCTCTCACACCGCCATCTTGAATCGTGTCTCTTTGATACAGTTTTAAATGGAATTGTTTTCTTGATTTCTCTTTCTGCTAGTTAATTGTTGGACTATAGGAATGCAACAGATTTTTGTATATTGATTTTGTATCCTGCATCTTTGCTGAATCCAATTAGTATTTCTAGTAGTTTTTTTGTAGAGTGTTTAGGGTTTTCTATATACAGTATCATGTAATCTTCAAATAAAGACAGTTTTACTTCTTCCTTACCAGTTTGGATGGCTTAATCTCTTTTTCTTGTCTTATTGCTGTGGCTAAGTCTTCTCATACTACTTTGAATAAAGATGGTGAGAATGGACATCCTTGTATTCTTTCTGATCTTAAATGGAAAACTCTCAGCTTTCCACAATTATGATGTTTGCTGTGGGTTTTTGATACATGGTTTTTCATACATTTTCATAATAATGTTCAGGTATGTTCTCTCTACACTCATGCTGAGATCTTATCATGAATGGATGCTGAATTTTGTCAAGTGCTTTCTCAGCATCTATTGAGATGATCATTTAATTTTTATCCTTCTTTTTGTTAATGTGGTACATCACATTGATTGATTTATGAATATTGTACCATCCTATATCCCTGAAATAAACACCACTTGGTAGTGACGGATGATCCTTCTGATGTATTTTTGAATTTGGTTTGCTAATATTTTTTTGAGAACTTTTGCATCTATTTTTATTAGGGATATTGGTTTATAATTTTCTTTGTCTGTAGTGTCATTGGTTTTGGTATTAGAGTGATACTGGCTTCATAGGATGAGTTTGGAATTATTCTCCCCTCTTATTATGTATTTTGAAATACTTTAAACAGGATGGGTATTAGCTCTTCATTACATGTTTGGTACAATTCAGCTATAAAGTCACCTGGTCCTTTTAATTACCAGTTCAATTTTGTTACTGGTAATTGGTCTGTTCAGATTTTCTATTTCTTCCTAGGTCAGTTTTGGAATTTGCCCATTTCTTCTCAGTTGTTCCATTTATTGGCAAATAATTTTTCACAGTTTACTTGTTTAACTCTTTGAATTTCTGTGGTGGCAGTTGTAACTTCTTTTTAGTTTCTGATTTTGTTTGTGTGTATACTCTTTTTATCTTGATAAGTCTGGCTAGAGATTTGTCTATTTTCTCTATCTTCTCAAAGAACCAGCTCCTGGTTTTAATTATATCTTTTCTAGTGTTTCCTTAGTCTCTATTTAATTTATTGAAACTCATTTCTTTCCTTACAACAATACCACATTACACTGAATACACTAGCTTCATATTAAATCTAAAGTCTGTTAGTGTAACTCCTTATATTCCTATTTGTCCTTTTCAAATTATTTTGAATATTTTAGTTTATTTTTTGCATTTCTATATGAATTTAAATTCAGGTTTTTAATATACTGAAGAGAATTTCATACAGATTATTTTGATTACATAGATTTCTTTGGGAAAAATTGACATAATAACACTGAATCTTCTGATAGCTTAACCCAGTATAGCTTTTCACTTACTAGGGATCCTTTAATTTCTCATCAAAAATGTTATGCTTTCAGTGTGATGGTCTAACATGTTTTTTTGTTATTGTGAACCACATAAATATTTTAAATTTAATTTTTAAATTTAAAAAGCATGTAGAAATACAAGTACATAGAAATTCAATGATTTTTTTATATTGACATTATATCTTATGTCCTTCCTACAATAACTTAAAATCTGGTAGCTTTTACATATCTTGTGTGTGGCTATATGTGTACAACCACAACATCTGCAAGTAAAATTAGTTGCATAATTTCTTCTTTACAATCTTTGTTACTTTTCTTGCCTTATGTCACCAGCTAGCACTTCTAGTAAGCAATTGGACTGAAATGGTGGGAACACAATTCCTTGCACTATTCCTGAATTTATGTGGAAAAGTATTTAGATTGTTACCTTTGAGTCTGATGATAACTGTAGACATTTCATATATACTTCTATTTAGAAGTAATTTAGTAATTTAATTCTATTTCTCATTTGCTGAATGCTTTTTTTCATTAATATGTGTTGAATATTTTCAAAATGTTTTCTGCATCCCAATGATTATATACTTTTTTCCCTAGTCTGTTAATATGGTGAATTATATTTACTGATCTGGAATGTTAGACCAATCTTATGTTCTTATAATAAATGTTCTAATGGTCTATATAGATCACTTATATTACTGAATAACAAACCACACAAACTTAGTGGAATGAAATCATCATTTTAACATTCATGTGATTCTTTGGCTGAAGAAACAACAGGGCATTCTGGGGCTAGCCTTCTCTAAAAAGGGATGAAGAAGCCATATGATGGGAGGAAACTGGCTTCTGCTAAGTCACATTAGACTCTGACAAAAGTGTAAAATAAATCCCAATGTGTAAAATTGCTGATATTTGGAAGTGATTTGGCATAGCAGTTAGCTTATTTGTGGATAACAATGTTACCTATCCTATAGAGTTGTGGTGAGAATTAAATAAGCTTATATGTACTTAGATGAGTGTGTGACAGTATATATATATATATTTATTAAAACATTAAGCGCATCCTAATTTAATTCATTATATCTTTTCTAAAACCTCTTCTGCTTGGTATCCATACTTCATGTTAATTACACCATCAGTTTTCACTCAGACACATTTCTTGCTTGCTACTCTCCTTCTATGCTTAATGTCAAATCCTATAACTTCATCTAGGTCAGGGTTTATCAGTCCTGGTACTTTTGACATTTTGGCCCAGACAGGTAGTGGCGGTAGTAGTGGTGGTAGTGGTGCTGTCCTGTGCATCACACAGTATTTAGCAGCATCCCTGACCTCTACCCAGCAGATGCCACTAGCAGATTTTCCAGTTGTAGCAACTCAAGTATATCTCTAGGCAATGCTAAATATTCTCCAGAGAGGCAAAACCATTCATAACTGAAACCACTAGTTTAGAATGAAACTAAACCAGCGGTTTAGAGTAGAAAAATAGAAACATGAGTAAATAGTAGAAAACTAGAGTAGAAATATAAAAACACATGCTTTTTGTATATGTCAGATAGCTTGCTATTGCTTGTAAAAGAAAGTGCTCTAGCTAATTTAAACAGAATGCATTTATTGCAAATACTTCAATTGTTGGATGGTTGATCAGGCCATCAGGAAATATTCTTAAAACAATACTACAAAATTTGTCCACTAGGAATCTGGGGTCTTTGTCATTATTTGAAAATTGGGAAATCAAAACCACTGACTCAGCTGGTAACTAGTTCAAGGTCATTTTATCTCAGCCTTGCTCGACGGTAGCAAGGTAGATAATCCATGCTATGACTCTCACAGCCACAAAACCAGAAGAATACATTAGGATATCTTATACCACTAAGGAGAAAAAAATCAGATGTTTCAACACATGGGCTTCCCAGCAGAAAGAGAAGATATGTGACTCTAATTTACATCCTTGTTTGAGGACATCATTGAGAAGACATTACAATCAGTTGATCTGCCATCTAGACCTCTGTATAAACTCTAAGATTTTAGAGGGCAGATGCTGAGATCTACTCATCTTGTGACCACCCAAGAAAAGCCTCGTCTCTGAGTGACCTTGCGTATTAAACATGCCACCTACCGACTTGGAGTAGTCTGATTCTTTCTTTGATCTCTTCTTGACCTCTATAAATGGGGATCAGTTTCAAATCTTAGCCAGGGAAACCAAATAAATGGGTTTGGGAAGGAGGTATCCATGGAGGAAATCCCAGGCTTGCAATAGATTTCTGTGTTGCGAGGAGTGGTCCATGTGTTAGATACTTGAGTTACCACATGAGTATAAGGACACCCTGAGAATACCTCCTGGTTTAATGCATTTGTTTGAGGAACTACATATAGCACCCTGTGGCAAAGAAGGGAAATGATGGCTGCTGCAGTGGGGTGGCCTCTAGTGTAGGTAGCTTGACTGGCCACCTATGCCCAACTAGAGGCTGAATCTCAAGTTGGAAAGTTGGAAGAAAAACAGAGGTTAGAGAGCATATGGTTATCCATGACTTGCTAGCTTTGGGGCTGGCAGACAAGGTAGGAGAGCAGGATAATAAGTTGGAGACCTTAGTGTGTCACTTTGCAAATCTAGGAGGACATAAAATGCTGCAGATTAAGGTCCAAGTGCTTGTGAAAAGCCTTGATTAGGATGCTAAGAGACGGAATCCCGTAGAAAGTGAGAACTAAAAGGAAGATGTGGAGATTGACGGTGAAACAGGCAAAGCACCCCATGCTATCTGACCCCTCATACAGAGGAAAGCAAAACAGAACCATGACAACTCCAAACCAGTGCGCAAGTTCCAGTTCTGGAAACGTTCATGATGAGAGAATATACACCTCCTGAGCTTCCTGATACAGCTGCCAAATTCCAACAAAAGACTAGGGAAAGTATCCAGGCACAGTTAGTGAGCTGTGGGATACAGGGGGCAAGGGCGTTTCTCTGACTGGGTGGGAGACAGACAGAATGGACATCCCCCCACACACTGCTTTGGGCAATGCCTCCATGGTGCTTAGCAGCCTTATGTTGAGTTCACTATTCACTGGTCCCCCTGAATAAACAAAAGGTGATGACCGTAGTTGATATCGGAGCCTAATGTACTCTAATACATGCTAACCGTTAGAAATTTTCTGGCCCCCTCAATGCCATCAATGGTTATGGAGGACAAATCGTTATGGTCAGGAAAGTCCCTTTGACACTGCGAATTAGGTGTTCTCTCCCATGAGTATATGAGGTTTTTATCTCTCCAATAACAGAGAACATACTGGTCATTGTCATTCTGTAAGGTCAAATTTTGCAAACCTCTGTTGGTGAATTTTGCCTCTGGGTTAGAGTAATCAAACTAGCACTGCTCGCTGGGGAAAGGCTTTATCCACAAGAATTTTCAGTGAGATATCCCACAGGGATGGGCGAGTTACTTTGTACCTCTGGGTGAGGGGAAACTACTCAGTCTCCACTCTGATACCATCGTCTCACTGTAAGCTGGACCTGTGGAAATGCACCCTACCAGGAATGGAACATGCACCACTGAAAGAGAGGAAAAAGTAGGGGTCCTGGTTTTGCAGATCTCATTCCCAGTCTATCTTCTCACACCTGACAGTGCTTGCCTCCCTTGGCCAACACGTATGGTATATATAACCAGGTCGAGTTCCTAAGGCTGCAGCCACATTAACATCTAAGGATCAGACCACAGGTGCAAATTCTTACAGAAAGGCAAGACCTTCCAATACATGTTACTATTAAATATCTGTCTTTCCTACCTTAGACTTCGGCTGCTCCTGTGATGTCCGGTTACCAAATGGGTACCTGAAGGAAATACCTTTCTTCAGCAGGCCTTCTCACTTGCCTGACAAAGAAATCCATCCACCTGTTGGGTAGGTGAGCAGCTGTCCCTCTCTAGTCAGTGAGGATTGTCGTAGTAGGTATTGCCACTCCAGGGAGGAGATTGGAAGCCACTAAAGCAGTGGGTTAAAAAAGAATGAGTTACTGCCAGCACTCTTAATTCACCTGATATTAACCAATATGAATCCAGAGACCTGGACTGTGACACACACTAACAGTAAGTTTGGTCATCATGGATAGTCTTTTCCTGGCACTCAAACTATACTAGCAGCTCACCATTCTGCTGACCAGAAGAGTCCTAAAAATACCACCATCAGATCCATGGATGACTACCCTCAGATTTGGGATGGGCCCCTGTGGCTTACCCTGGGTTGTGGATATTTGAGCACTCCTGCATCCTTATGCTGGGAACAGGAAAACGCTATAAACAGAACTGTGTACCAGAGATCTGGGATGGATATCACCAGAACTGTGTAGTCCTTCTATCACATTAAAGGACAGTAACTGGTTTGGCACTGAGTGGTCACACCAGCCGGGTATTTATTTGGTTACCTGGAATGAGACCCAGTGGTTGTGTGGCACACATCTTTGGCTGTAGCTCTCAACTGGGTGGATGAGCCACTGTGCCCTGGTTTTCTCTGAGCACCAGAAAGAATTCTCCCTACATCAACAGAACTTGCCAAGCTTCCCCTCCTCAAGACCAGACGGGCACATTCTCTTTTCACTTTTATGATTGTTTGGCTGCTTGCTGTCTTTGTCCATGTTATAATACACATAGAGGCCCTGACTAAATTCACCCACCCAGCCTTAAATGATAACTGACAAAGTCCTTACAGAGCACTGAAATGTCTCTAATGAGAGAAGCTGTCCTCCAGAAAAGGACGGCCTTGGACATGATCACTGACTTGTAAGGAGGCACCTGTACAATTATCCAACTAATAATTGCAGAATTACCCATAACGTATACAATATTATGATGTGCCTGCTAATGTATCATCTCTATTAAAACACATGAGAACACAGGTGAATGCCCTGAATGGTTCAGCCCCTGGTCTAGAGGACTTAATAAATCAATGTTTAGTATCATTGATCTCTTGATGGAAAAGGTCAGTAATTTGGGGAACCATTGTCTTCATCTGTGTTTTCTCTTGCATATGCCTGTATTGTTGCTGTGGCATCTGCCTTCAATGCATCCAGATAGCCACCGAAAAGGAGACCCTCTGTGCTAGTGACCACTCAGGGGCCCCTGTGGATGAGAGGATACATGTAAGATTTTAAGGACAAGGGCACAAGGGGTGGAGAAGGTAATCAAGAGGATTTGACCACAGGCTGACCTATGGACTAGACCCAGGCAATAGCATGTTCCTTTTCCTTGGAATGTATGTCTGCCTACTATCCCCATACTAGCAGGTGTTTCAAGCAAGAGCTCTGAGACAGTAATGTGATGTTGAGACCTTCTGGACAGTATATGTGACTGAATCTCCCTAAGGCCTCTATTTAAACTCTTAAAATTCTGGCAGGTAGAGGCTCAAATCTACTTGTCTTGCAGCCTCCCAAGACAAGCTTCCCATGTAAGTCCCCTTGCTTCTTAAAACTGCAACCTACAAGTCCAAAGTTGTCTGCCCATTTCTGAGTTCTGCTATCCTCTTGAATGAGGGTCAGTTTCAAATTTCCCCCAGATATTCCTGAGGTTGTGAACCAACAGCCCTCCAAATGTTTATGGCTATTTCTGTTTAGAAAAAGCCAAGTCAAGGCTGGAACTGAACTCAAAGTGAATCTGGGAAATGTAGTCTTTAGCTTTATAACCTCTAACATGAAGGAGTATAAGTTAGTGGTACAAGTTCAATGACTGCAATATCTTCCTGTTGAGTCTATAACAGTAATTTATAATAAGGGCTTACCTTTTACAGTCTGAATCTAACCCTATGTTTCCAGGCTTTTATCTGCACTTTCCCCTTTATGCGACTTATTTTGTAGACAAACTGTCTTTTAACTACTCTGCACACATTCACTCAAGAGTTCTCCCGAATACCTACCTATTATTTTGTTCTTCATTATATGATTTTCTGTTATTTCCTTCTACTCAGACTCTATTAGTCAACTTAAAAGTATTTTTAAGATGAAAAGTTAGATGTTACATCATCCAAGATTTCTTAATTAATTGCCCTAACAGAAAATCTTTTATTACCTCAAGTTGTACAGCTTGTATATACCTCCATTAAAAGAATTTATCATGTATACATTTTTCATACAGGTCTTATCTTTATTAAGTAGGTATTTTCTAAAAGGTGTACTGTATGAAAGTTTGTTGAAAAATTTATAAAAATTATTAGCAACTGGTTATACTGGGGACACATTAACTTTGTTTTCTAAAGCAAATGCATTTATAAAAGTTAAACATTTATAAAGTTAAACTGCTTATGCCCCATGCTAGTAAATACTGTTGTAATAATCTTTGAGGAGGACTGGTAAAACAACAGAAGCTACTTATTATTTAGACCAACCCACTGCAGCTGAAAGAATAATCTAGAAAAGGTATTAATAAAAGAGATTTTACTGTTTATTAAAATTATTTTTTAAATATTAAAAATAAGTTTCTCAAATAGTCGCATACTACCAGTCATCATTAATTCTTCAATGCAGAGTTTAAAAACAAATTTCTATTAACATATCCTCCTGGCCACAGCATACATGACTCTAGTGTATCAAAGTAGGACATGTTTGCATATTTATATTCCTAAAAAATTATTCATTACACCCAAAACTTGTGGAAACTGATTTAGAAAGGCTGATCAAATGAGAATGAACAGAACCTATTTCCTCAGTGTTTGCTATAGTAAGGAGTTCACTACCATCACTTGCATTTGGCATCTAACGTAGGCAGAAAGTGGGGAAGCTTTACAGTCAAAAAAGGGAAGGCTTTGGGTATGTTCTGATTAGAGGTCATTGGCATGGGGGGAAATTCGCACTTAGCTTTCTCTGTTTCTTTCTGATTTGGGAATGGGAGCAAAAACATGGAATTTGGCAGCTGTTGACTAAGTCTGATTGTTTTGAACACGTTGTGGCAGAGGCTGTGATTGGCTCCCTAGGCTTCTAGGTCAGAGTTCTATCATCATAGATTGTCTGGCCATCTTCTATTTGTATTTTCAGCTGCTCATTGCTGTAATTACATGCTCTAAATCTGGTTGTCTTCCATCATTTCCACCTTCAAACTTTCATTTCGTTCCTTCAGTGAACAAATATTTATGGAGCACCTACTATATGAATGACGCTGTGTCAAGCAGTGGCAATATAATGACGACCCTTACTTCACAGAGCTTATATTTCACACAAGTAGTGTGAAATTTTTTTTAGCCAGCCAGATACGGGAGAAAGGGGTTGGCAGTAGAGACTCGGACCTCACCTCATAACTGGAGGCTAAAGATGCAACCCATTTAGCCAAGTAAAAGGCATGGGTCAAATAAGGAGCCCTCTGAACAGGCAGCAGCTTATCTGAAAGTCCCCAATTAGGAAAGTACTCTTTTCATTGGACTCAATGCTGGATCATTAGTGGAGATAGATTATGGTGACTTAAAATGAGGATGTTGAGTTAAGTAAGGTTAGGCACATTTGTGCAAAATTCAAAGGACTAGCGATTTAAAACAGAAGCAACTCTTAGAAAAAAAGTGAGGAATAACCAGTAATGGTAAATTATGCAGGGTACATTCCCTCTCACACTCAGCTGGCAGCGTCATTTTCAGATAAAGTTAAAACTTGAACTAGGCATGGAGGAATTAATTAAAAATATTTTTTCACAGACAATGCCAAAGATATATCTGCCGTGAAACCCCCTGCAGACCACTCAGGGAACACTGTGGAAGAGAGGAAGCATGTGGGACTGTAAGAGCAATTTCAACACTGGCTATTCTATTCTTGATTTTACCCATATTTTGCCAAACTACTGGTGCCCTCAATTATAGGCAACCCTTGTTGCTTTGCTGGCACCCAAAAGGATTAGCAAATAGTATATCATTGAATAAAGTAGACTTGTACTTTAAATGAACAGGATGGTGGGAAATAGGCTTATACTGAGTGGTTAAAAAGTCCCAATCATTCAGCAACTAAATCCACATTCTGCCTATGAGAGTTAGGCCACTCCACTTCTGTAAATGTGCCTTGTACAGCCTGATTTTAACTATGAATGCTTACTATCTCAGAATGTGAATACAATACCTAAAAAAAATAATGAAAAAGCCCAAAGATAGGAAATAGGAAAAAATAGAGAAGCAAAGAAGTAAAATAGCCCAAATCACTGCAACCACCAATTAAATAGTGAACAACTACTAAAAAGAATTAAATAGAAACAATTTAAAATTGTAGAAGAGGAATTTCTGGTATATGGCACAGAAGTCCAGGCACAGTCAAGTTATATTTTCACTCTGTACTGTTAGAAGGTTTACTTTGTGCATAAATTTCACAATTGAAAACTGTATTATGAAAAGAGAAAAATATCATGTTTAAGAGGGATTTAAATGACTTGATACTTTTGAAAAATATAGATAGAATAATATATTTTGCATTATAATGGATATATATGTAAACATGTGCATAGGTAGCTATGATTCATATGAATATATATTTGAATAGCTAGATAGCTAAGTAGAAGATAGCTAGCTAGATACAGACATATGCTAAAGTGACATGCAGGAAGGTCTGGGAAAATGCACAACAAACAAGATCATGGTTACATATGGAGCCTGGCAATATGAATTAGGGATTAAGGGAACTGGGAATGGGTGATTATAAAATTATCTACATCTCTGTATCATTTGGATAATATTTAACAATGAGCAATAATATTCTATAATTTAAAATAAGCAAATGTGTTAAATGAGCCTATGAAAGAAAGACATAATGGTATTATGTAAAATTTCTGAGCAGAAAAAGAATATACAATCTGTCTGAAGAGACATCAGTGATACATTTTAATAAGCATTGGGACATAAAGAAAGGGATGAGACTATGGTGGGATACTAAAGTCCATCAGGTAGAATTTCAAGTGTTTTTGTTAATTTTCTAATAGAAACTATTATCTTAAGATATTATAATGATAAGTCTTCATCTTATAAAAATAAACCCTTTCCCTGTACTGCAATCACATTTATGTTTTTGTTTCCTGATTTTATTTTTTAAAGTATTCTCTAAAACATTCATGTAATTCGTGGTTGAAATAATTCACTGTCAGTATTTGACCTTGAGCATATGAATAAAACCCAAGATATGCTGTCTCTACTTGTACACGGGGAAACAACCGATCATATTTTAGTTATTCTAAGGAAATAATGCCACATAAATACCCTTTCTTTTTATAGAAAACTACTGTATATGGATTTTTTTTCCATCTTAGCTCTGGTTGCTTTTGTAGTGAAAACCCAGCAATTCATCTGAAAGGTCATTCAGGACTAGGCACAATAATTTCAGCTGATCAAATCAATTATTTATACAATGAACTACAGTATGGTTCCCTCTAGAAATTACCTTATTATAGCTACTCACTCCCACTGAACTCTAAGAAAAGTGACATTTTGAAATACAAAGCTTATTCTCTTCAGTGAGCTTAATACGTATCGGCATCTCTCTGTGACTCTTTTCTCTATTGAATAGCTGTCAGTCAGCAAGAGAGAGCCCATTCCCTAAGCACACTGCACAGTGGGTTTTCTTGACATGATGGAAAATTTTCCAGTTGGCAAAAGTAAAGATTGAGGGAGGTAAAGCTTTGGACTCAGCATGAAAGGTAATAGAGCCATTAGCCAAATACCAAATTCAGAGATGCTGGTACTGCACAACCAGGCAGCTGAGAAGGAGTTTTAATGTCCTGTGGGGCACAAGTTTAGGAAAGTGTTTGGCAGATTAAAGCATTCAAATAGAGAGGGGAACGTCTTTGAAACAGAGCTTTTGGCATGGAAATTAGTGTTGTTTTAAATGAACAAATATATTTAGTACATACAGAAGCTTTTTGCACAAAGTGGACAAGATATTAGATCCAGATAATGGTACAATTAAAAACTAATCTGCTTCCATGCATTCTAGCTACAATAAAATAATTACATCCCTGACTCCAATGGCCCCTACATTTTATTATATTCTTTGGTGTTTTACTTATGTATTGTATCAAGACACCCCTGCCTAATACTGGCACTATGATAATAAGGTTCAGGAGAATTTTAGATTTAAGTTTTTAAAATAATAAGAAAAAATGCCTAGACAATCATTAGAGTCCCATATTATGCTATAGGTGGGAAAATATTAGATGAGGAAGTTAAAATGTGCTAAATCACATGGCAAATTGGAGAGTGTGTTACTAATAAACTGCTGTGCAAAAACTGTACTTCAAAACTTAGCAGTTTAAAACAACAAACTTGTATTATTACACCATTTCTGTAGGTCTGGAATCTGGGTATAGCTTATGTGGGTCCTCTGGCTTAGAATCTTTCACAAGATAATAATCAGTATGTTGGCTGGGACTATAGTCATCCCAAGGTTCAACTAGAGGACGCTTGGTTTCCAATATTTCACATGACTGTTAATAGAATTCAGTTTCTTGTATGCTGTTGAACTGTGGACCTTGTTTTTTTCTGGTTAGAGGTTGGAATCATCCACCTTCATTTCCCTGCCATGTGAGCCTCTACTTAAATCAGCTCACAGTACGTCAGATGGTTTCCCTTAGAATGAAATAGCAAGAAGACAGAGGACAGCCACATCGTTTTTGTAACTTAATCTTGGAGTGACATTCCTTAAGTTTTGTAGTATTCTTTCCATTAAAAGTTAAGTTGCTAGGCTCAGTGCATATGTAATGTCAAGAGTTGGTATCATTGGGGCCATCTTGGTGACTACTATATTGGTTCAGTAATCTCAGATTGGCATCTAGTAGAATTGTGAATTTAAGATAGAGAGAAACATTATATATTATTAGATAAAAATAATTGGGTAAAAAAAAGTATTAAATTATTAAGTTTTAAAAAGTTAAAAAAAACTTATTGTCTCTAATGTTATGAACATAAAATCCTGAAGGTGAATTTGTAAAGAGCTTAAATCACTTATATGACATTGTTCATATTGAGGTATTCTCTAAAACAGTTTAGGAAAATATTTCTTTCAACTAGGCCTTGCAAGTTATCACAAAAGACATTCTTCAAAATGCAATTGTCTTGAATTTTGGACATGTGGTCCCTAGAGCTTAGAAGAGACTGTGGATCTAGCTAGCTCAATTTATATATAACAAAAATCAGTGACAGGAATATCATGAATAAACATAGACACTATCCACAATTCGCTGTCAAACACGTGCATGCATCAGACTAACATTTGCATCTACCTGTATCTATTTAAATATTAGGCATCACCATTGTGAGCCAAAGTAATGTAAGCAAACGAAAATATTAGAGCCCAAAAACAATGGAAAGAAAAGCAACACATGATTATATACTCAAAAATGTAAATTCTTTTTAAGTTAATTTTATTTGATTTAAGCTATTGCAAACAGAAGATTTTGATAGATTATGGTAGAGACCCTTGACAAATAGAGAGTCCATGATATAGTGTGCTGCTGAGAGGATTCTTTGAGTTTTACTCGGCACCCACTAGCACTTCTGAATGCTATTACATCAAGTTAATATTTCTAGAGTGAATTATTCACACTACCAGAAAACTAATAGAGAGAAAGCTCACAGCTTGTTCCAGTCATCATCAATAACTGGTCTCTTCTTTCCATCCTTGCCCACTTATAATCCTACTTAACACGGCAGCTAGAATGATCCTATATATTATGTCAGTATCATGTTGTTGTTCTCCCTTGGAGTAAGATAAGGAGACATTGGTGAAATCTGCCAATGACTCATTTCATTATAAGGAAAAACAAGTCATTGAAGTGATAACAAGGACCTATGACATCTAATCCCTGCTATTTCTCTAACATAATTTTATCTTGTTCCACTTTTGGCATTCTTCTCCAGACACAGCAGACTTTTGGGGCTGGGACAGCCTCTTTTTGCAGATGCTATTTGATTAGAGTTTTATTTTGTGCTCTTTGCTTCATTGCCAGTATAAACATCTTTCCACAACCTTGATTTCCTGGTTACTTAACACTTATCTCCTTCTTTAAGGAGCAATTTTTATGACCCCTTCTTTTGTTTTTCCACTCTTCTATAAACTTGTTTAACATAGAGAATCTTTTTTTATCTGCTTGACTTGCTATTAGATTATAAATGACTTCATGAAAATGATTATGCCTGCTCCAATCTTTGCCCCCCAGAGCAAAGCAAAATACTTGATATTAAATAGATTTAAAAATGTGCCTTAAATGAAAAAATTGTGGAATGACTGAATTAACAAATAATTATTTATATTCATTTCCTATCAGATATTTAGTAAAGTACAATACAATTTAGTGAAGTGCAATAGTACTTATCAGTAAACTCTAGGATTAAGGTGACAAACATGGGTTATAACAAATAAATATAAGTAGGTAATTTCTCAATAGGATGTAATTATGAAATTAATTGAGATAAATTATGTGAAATTTATGATAAGTAACCTTAGTTAAGGAAAAATTTGCCCTTGTCCTATCTGATGAGTTTGCCATGAAAAAATTAATAATGAATACATCTTTGTTGACCATATTAAAAAAATATATGCTTGAAACAAGAAAAATTTTGATAAAGAAATTTTTGTGTAAATGGTGTTGATTTTAATAAATTAGACTCCTAGAGTTATGTCATGCCCACTATCTATGGGTAAAAAACATACTTGTTAAATATGTAAACAAATAAGGGGAAATGGGATCAATTAAACTTTTTTAGGAGGTTTCTGTAAGCAATATGTTTGCTTGACAAATATTTCTAGAGAAAAACTCTTTAATACATGTCTAAGAGTATTTTCCAATGAATATCAGAATAAATTTCAATGTAGCAAAATAAAATTTTAAGACAGTAATTGATATTTACATGTCTACTACCATTCTCAGTATAATTAGCACATCACATATCATTTTCAAAGGATAATCATCACATTTACCCTTCTGACAGTGTCTTTTAACAGTGCTATGGGAGATGACCTGGTGTTCAACATGGAATTGTCATTTAAATATTGATTAGAAAGACACATGTGAGTTATACAGATTTATTGTGTATTAGAAATGATAGCTTGCTGAAGAGTAACAATAACTAGAAAGAATTTCTAAAGAACAAAACATAGTAATAGTACCTATTATGTTTTTAATGTTGATATTAACATGATTTATAATATCTTCTGGGAAATAACAGGGAATCAGAGTATCATCAGAAATCTGTTTTAAAAAAATGATTTGTAAACTAAACCCATAAAATATATGTGGATTTTAGAAATAAAAATAATATCAAATATCCTCTTTACTGATTGTTCATATTATCTTCATGAACATGTGGTTACTTTGCATTTTATATTTTTGCTTAATAAAATTTTTTTTAATTGTAACAGAAATGTAGCTATGAAATGTTGACTACCCATGAGGAATGCTGTATCAAAAAGCAAGAAAGCATTACTGCAGATATGTAATATTAAATGTTTCAATCTGATTTTGTTGTTTTTATGATTACTAAGTCACTGTAAATAGAAAAAACTAATAAAAATTGTTAATTTGCTTTAATGATTTAATTAGAATTTTTTGTATACTTAAGTTTTATGGATTTTTGCAAAACTGAAACACTTGAAGAAAATTCACTATTTTAAGGTAAATAACCATATCAACAATATGAAAATGTGAATTTCAGCTAAATATTGACCAAACAGGATCTAATTCTAAATTACTGGAATTGAATGCACTTGATTCCCATCAGAGAGTTGCATGATATTTTCTCTTTTACAAAGAAGTTCAAAGAATAGTTAATGCATGTGCATGGGTGTGCAATTACTCTAATTTTCCTAAATCATAGTAAATATGATATAGCTATCTTATTTATTTTAGAATTAATAGAGAGAAATGTAATTTCAAACTATACTGACAACAATCTATTACCTTGTATCTCCTAGTCTGATACCAAAATAAAAAATTTTTTATATCTTTCTCTTACTTTTTAAAGAATTTTGGGAGCAAAAGCCTGAATTAGATGAAGATTATGTTTTTTTGCTATACACTAAAATTTTAAATCAACTGAATTGGACATTTAATCATTTGCCAAGTTCAGACCTACTCACCTGAAAGTAGTCTCTTCAACCAGATTTCTTTCAAAGATGTGCAAAAACAAAAATCCTGAAGTAATGTTTTATGAACAATAATTAGTGTGTTATTTCCTTCTATGAAACTCAGTGGGCAGTCTTACCCTCCACCTCATGACCTTTGTTAATGCCAACACCACTATTTAAGAACTGTTAAGTTGAAAGCAGATAATTAGCTCCTATTTCATTTTTTAGAAATGATCTGAATTTAACTTCTAACTTATCACATTATTGTCACATTTACTTTTAATTAAACATTTTACTCTATTCTGAATTCATAGCTTGTTGTTATTAGCATACAAATGTAAGCCAATAATACATTCATAATTGTCTTTAAAGGATTAAATTAGACTGTCCATGAAAAATGAGTAGTAAAAAAAAGTCATGCACTTTCTGTTGCCGTAAGCTTTCTTACAATCAATGCATTGCTGGAATAGAAATGATTCAGTCCTTTTGTATTAGAGTAATTGTAAAGGTCTGAAATAACCGAATGGATACTTGACATAGAAAGTCCTATAAATTAAATAAATAACAGCATGTTTACTTTAAAACTTAACCTGTTGATTTAGGAACAGTTATTTAACATATAAAATCATGTAAAAAATATATAATAAGAAAGGTACTAAAGGGAAATATTTTGTTTTAGTGTTGGTTGAACATGATTTATGAAAGTGAATTGTTTAATCAAGCCATTTTATCCTAATTTTAAACTCACAGTTTTTGTCTAAATCTTCAACCTACTGACTTCTAAAAAGTTTTATTTTCTAGTTTTTTTTTCAAACATGTGATTGCCTTTTTGGTTTTTGCTTGTTTGCTTTCTGTAAAAAAATACTAAAGAAATTAGAATTTTTCCGCATTGAAGTCCACAGCAGCATTTCTAATTTCCAATAATAGATCTTGACTCATCTAGTTTGATTGTAAGTTAACAAAGGATATTTGTCCTCCTTGGTGTAACAATTATATCCATGTAGCATGTGGGACAGATTGGTTCTTGACTGGATGCTGATTTTCTTGTCATATCATCAATGTCTCTGCCTCAACCACTCACTTATCACTGGGCATCCTTGTAAATCCTTACTTCATGGTACAGTGGGGTTCAGTAGAAAAAATTTCTAGTAAACATTTCACAAAATATCTTTTCATATGTCCTTTACAGGAAACCAGGTAGAAAACGGCCATTCCATAAAGACCTCAAGGAAAGAAGACTTCTTCATCAAACATTTCCAATATCAGCCAGGCAACCAAAAGTCTCTTTATGTTTTGTGAAAGTATAACTAAGTCTGAGACAGTAGTTTAAAAGTCTGTTAATTCATAAAATTGAGACAAGGGAACCTGTCTGCTACCACTTAAGTTTCAGCAGGGAAAGGAGAGTTGCGTTTTATAGAATGACAAGATGTAACACTGAGGCAGTTAAGGTGGGAGGTTTGGAGGTGGAGGCCACTTTCTTCAGTTAACATTTGGCAGTCCTTGGTTGGCTGTAAGGCATCAAGTGAGCATTATTCAAAAGAGGAACAATTATTCAGTGTTGGGGTGGAGGGTTTCCTGGGACAGTGGACGTCACTGTGCATGTGCAGGGGCTTGGGTGTCTGTGTGGTGTCCAACTGTCATAGTCACCATGGTCCTTAACGGGGTGAGGTGGGGGTGGCTATGAAGGAAGGCAGATTCTCAATAGACGCTTATTTTCTTTCTAAGTATTCCTCTTTGGGGACAGTACTGCATGGTGTCTAGCTCTGAAAGCACACTGGATTAAAGTCATTAATACAGAATTTGTAAAAAGATGAAAATAGACATGCTAGAGGATTCCCAGGTTCCTCCTTGCCTTCTACCACTGACATCTTTTCTTCTTTTTTTACAGTTTACCTTCCTGCACAGTGAACTTTTTACTAGCCAATAATCCTCTCTCAGGCTGGCAAGTATAGTTTCCAGAAAATAATATTTTTGATGGTTTTCAGCATTGTACCAATGAGCCTGAGCAAAGGGCATGAAAATAGGACCAACTTCCAACTGTAAGTATTGGCAAAAGCTGAAAACTGCTGCTTAAACCAAAACCACAAGGATAAGAATTAAACTTTCCCTGTGCTACAGAACCCCTAATCCTGCTTCAGTGGGGCTCACTGGGTGTTCAGATGCTCCTGGAGCCCTATCAGCTAAGCAAACCTTTTAACCTCTATTTGAGTTGCTTAAATAAGTTTCTTTCTGATAGATATGTAAATTCTATCCTGTCCTTTGGGTAGAGATTGTAATTTCTCTGCATTATGTAAAAGCCAGTTTTGTCCCCACTTGAAATTCATGTTAACGTTCCTTTACCCCTATGTTTCCTTTACTCCATATAAGTTTTGACTGTTAAGTTGATTATAACATCTGCCTGTTCCCTCATATTATACAAGTAAAATAAATTAGTTAACATGTGCTCATTATTATACTGTATGCAAGTCATGATTTTACACCTTTTTTTGGTAAATTATCATTCAATATATCTTTGTGACCCTTCTAAATGTATCAGAACAGTTTCTGAATATATTAAAGTCTTATCTCTTTAAAAGCCTTTAAAGGATCCTCTTCTGTATGAAATACTTGTACAAAAGCAAGGATGAATGCTTATGTTAGCGCTTATTAGACTGATACAGGCAAGCATGTAGACAAGGGACTGAGTGGGTTCCAGTAATTGGTGGATTTCAGGTCCATCAGTTTTATTGATTTATTCCCTGAAAATTAAAATGATTAGTTGAATAAATAGAACTATGACACGCTAATGGCCCAAAGTCAGACAAAACAAGATAAATGTGATACAGGGGGAGAGAGAGCTCATAAGTCCTACTACATGTGACAGTTGTGAAGAAAAGAACAATTGTGACAAAAATGCATAGAAAAAGATAAAGATATGATTGAAAGCTAGTGTTGAACAGCATAAAGGTAAGAAGGAAAAGCAATCTCTTCCACCTACATCACACATATCTCCATCAGAGACTCTCTCTCTTTCCAATGAAAAATGTCTGTCACAGTGAAATGTAACCAGCCCTTGTCAGTTGTCAGAGTCTATTGGTGCCAATCAATAGCAATTTTCCTTTTCTGTTAAACACAAAGTAAGCACTAAGATAACAGTTATTGGGTTCTTTTTTCCAGGTAATTTGAAGAGTCCTTCCAACTGCTAAAATTTTATAGCGTTGTGAAAATATCAAAATGCTGAATCTTAGATCTGACTATTAAAGGTTAACCTGTTGTGGAACTGACAGAGACTTTTCACATGATTTGCATGCAAGAGTTTCAGCATTTTGATTTATTTCCTCTCAATAGAGTATCTTCTAAGAATTTGTTTCAGTATACAAATGGAGTTTGTATTGTTCTTACAAACACTGGAGATTTATATTAATCATTCGACTAATGTTTCTTTAGTACCTCAAGGGATGTCTGTTATCAGCTAAGAACCTACAGGTCTCTGGTTTAAGAGAGCACAGGAAAAAATAAGGAAAAGTTATAGGAAGGGAAATAAAAATAACAAAGGAAGGAAGTTAATAGAGTACAGAGGATATTAACAACAAAGACTGTACAACACACGAGTAAAAAAGAATGTCCTGATTCATAGCTTACATAAATTTATCATTGAATTGCTCTGGTTAGCAAGAAAATGCTAAAATAAATATTAGAAGGTGAGGTTTCTATTCCTGTTTTATTGCTCACCCTCTGTTATTTTTTAACACATCATATACACAAGTTTAGGTACTGGCTCTTCAGTTGTAAATAGAAAGGTTGGATTAATTTAATAATTTCCAAAGTTAAAAAGTAGTATGGACTGGTCCTGAGAGATACAAGATGGTGGCATGAGGGGTGAGACAGAGAACTCCTCCCAAAACCATATACATTATGAAAATATAGTTAATACAACTAATCCTAAAAGAGCAACAGGAAAGAAGGCTGTACCAGACTGCACACACCTGGAGAACAGAGAAGACCTCACAAAACAGGGTAACGTACCAAAGCCTTGATCCGGCAGGACCCAAGCCCATCCCCCACCACAGCTCACCAGAGGGAGGAAGAGAAATGGAGCAGGGAGGGGGTGGACGAGTAGGACTGCTAAACATGCAGCCCTGGAGATCTGCTTTAGGAGCACAAACCTACACTGCATGGTGCTCTGAAGATTACTGGGATTGGAATGCTAAGATAGGCAGAATACTTGGAGAGACTGAGATTTCAGCTGTTTGTGGAGGACAGGGATTCACATCCAGCTGCTCTGGGACAAAGGAAAGGCAGGAAGTCTGAGAGGTTTCCCAGCAGCAAGAGGGCTGCAGAAGGGGCGGGGATTGCACAGAGCTTGCTGTGTGGGAGAAGGGATAGATGGACAAGGTTGTCTGGGTGTGCTCTACCCAGCAGCCTGAGAACTTTCAGGAGCTTCAGGGGGTCCATGCCACCAGCTGCCTACTCAGCTCTGAGGCCTCCCACTGTGATACTCAGCCTGCTGTATCTCCCTCCTGGCCTGACAGCACCAGCTCGCAACTGGCAGTCCCTGTATGGCATCAGGTCAGCCAGGGGGAGGCCCCACCTATGGCAGCTACAGACATGAAGCACAGATACTTACACCTGTGTGCTGGCCCACTTGTTCTGATAGTGGAGAAAGGCAAGAAACAGCTCTTTCCTCCCACCAGACACCAGTGCTGCTCCTCTGTGACCCCTAACATCACTCCAGGGGCTGAGCAGGTTCAGAAAATAGAGCTTCTGGGCACTAGAGGGCGACATATACAAATATGAAACGTCAAAGGAACCTGGTTCAAACAAAAATCTCACGAACACCAGAAAAAGGCCCAAATGAAACTGAACTCACCAATCTTCCTGAAAGAGAGTTCAAAATAAAAATCATAAACATGCTTACATAGGTACAGAAAAATATTCAAGAATTCAAGGATGAATTTAGGATGGAGATTCAATCATTAAGAAATTCCATATCTGAAATGAAACATACAATGGAGAGACTTAAAAGCAGATTACATGCAGTAGAAGAGACAGGAAATGGAATAGAAATTAGAAAAGAGGAATACAAAGAAGCTGAGACACAGAGTCGAAAAAGGATCTCTAAGAATGAAAGAATATTGAGAGAACTGTGTTACCAATCCAAACAGAACAATATTCCCATTATAGTGATACAAGAAGAAGAGAGAGAAAAAATGATAAAAGAGGTCTTTGAGGAGGTAGTTGCTGAAAACTTCATTAATCTGGGGAAGAAGACAGTCTCTCAGGCCATTGAGGTGCACAGAACTCCCAACACAAGGGACCCAAAGAAGACAACATCAAGACTTATAATAATTAAAATGGCAAAGATCAAGGATAAGGGCAGACTATTAAAAGCAGCCAGAGAGAGAAATAAGATCACATATAAAGGAAAACCCATCAGGCTATCATCAGACTTCTCAGCAGAAACCTAACAGGCCAAAAGGGAGTGGCATGATATATTTAATGCAATGAAGCAGAAGGGCCTTGAACGAAGAATACTCTACCCAGCATGGTTATCATTTAAATTTGAAGGAGGCATTAAACAATTTTCAGATAAGCAAAAACTGAGAGAATTTACCTCCCACAAACTGTCTCTACAGTGCATTTTGGAAGGACTGCTAAGGATGGAAATATTCCTAAGGCTAAATAGCTGTCACCGGAGGAAATAAAACCACAGCAAAGTAAAACAATTACTAAGCAGATACAAAATCAAATCAACTAGCCCCAAAGTCAATCAAGAGATAAATAAAGAGTACAGAATATGATATCTAATACATAAAGATGGAGGTGGAAAAAAAATGAGAAAAAAATAAAAGAAACTGTAGGCTGTGTTTGTAATAGCATACTAAGTGAGTTGAATCTGACTGTTAGATAGTAAAGGAATTACCCTTGAACCTTTGGTAACCACAAATCTAAAGCCTGCAATGGAAATAAGTATATACCTTTCAATAATCATCCTAAATGTAAATGGTCTGGATGCACCAATCAAAAGACTTAGAGTCACTAAATGGATTAAAGAATAAGACCTGTCTATATACTGCCTACAAGAGACTCACTTTAAACGCAAAGATATATACAGACTTAAAGTAAAGGGATAGAAAAAATATTTCATGCAACTAATAGGGAGAAAAAAGCAGGAGTTCCAGTATGTAACAGACAATATAAACTTCAAAACAAAGAAAGTTAAAAGAGACAAATAAGGTCATTACATAATGATAAATGGGTCAGTCCAACAAGAAGATATAACTATTATAAATATCTATGCACCCAACACAGGATCACTTATATATATGAAACAAATAATAACAGAATTAGAGGAAATAGAATGCAATGCATTCATTTGAGGACATTTCATCACACCACTCACTCAAAAAAAAAAGATCAACCAGACAGAAAATAAGTAAGGAGACAGAGGCACTGAACAACATATTAGAACAAATGGACCTAACAGACATCTACAGAACACTCCATCCAAAAGCAACAGGATACACATTCTTCTCAAATGTACATGGAACATTTTCAAGAATAGACCAATACTACGCCACAAAGAGAGACTCAGTAAAATCAAAAAGATTGAAATTGTACCAAGCAGCTTCTCAGACCACAAAGGTATGAAACTAGAAATAAATTACACAAAGAAAATGACAAAGCCCACAAACACATGGAGGCTTAATAACATGTTCCTAAATAATCAATGGATCAATGACCACATAAAACAGAGATCAAGCAATATATGGAGACAAAGGACAACAATAATTCAACACAACAAAATCTGTGGATGCAGCAAAGGCTGTGCTAAGAGGGAAATATATTGCAATTCAGGCCTACCTCAGGAAAGAAAAACAATCTCAAATGAACAGTCTAAACTCACAATTAATGAAAGTAGAAAAAGAAGAACAAATGAGGCCCAAAGTCACTAGTAGGAGGGACATAATAAAAATTAGAGCAGAAATAAATAAAATAGAGAAGAATAAACCAATAGAAAGAATCAATGAAAGCATGAGCTGGTTCTTCCAGAAAATAAACAAAATAGATAAACCACTAGCCACACTTATCAAGAAAGATAGTCTACCCACAAAAACAGAATCATAAATGAGAAAAGAAAAATCACTATAGACACCACAGAAATACAAAGAATTATGAAAGAATAGTATGAAAAACTATATGCTAACAAACTGGATAACCTAGAAGAAATGGACAACTTTCTGGAAAAACACCACCTTTCAAGGCTTACCAAGGATTAAATAGACTAATTACCATCAAGGAAATCGAATTGTTAATCAAAAAACTACCTAAGAACAAAACCCTTGGAGCAGATGGTTTTACTGCTGAATTTTATCAAACATTTAGTAAAGACCTAATACTCATCCTCCTTAAAGTTTTCCAAAATGTAGAAGAGGAGGAAATACTCCCAAACTCATTCTATGATGCCAGCATCACTCTAATACCAAAAACAGGCAAAGACATCACAAAAAGAAAATTACAGAACAATATCCCTGATAAACATAGATGCAAAAATACTCAACAAAATATTAGCAAACTGAATTAAAAAAAAATATCATCCATCATGATCAAGTAGGATTTATTCCAGGGATGCAAGGATGGTACAGCATTCGAAAATCCATCAACATCATCCACCACATCAACAAAAAGAAGGACAAAAATCACATAATCATCTCCATAGATGTTGAAAAAGCATTCAACAAAATTCAACATCCATGGATCATAAAAACTCTCAACAAAGTGTATATAGAGGGCAAGTATCTCAACATAATAAAGGCCATATATTACAAACCCACAGCCAACATTATACTTAACAGCGAGAAGCTGAAAGCTTTTCCTTTAAGATCAGGAACAAGACAAGGGTGCCCAATTTCCCCACTTTTATTCAACATAGTTCTGGAGGTCATAGCCACAGCAATCAGACAAAACAAAGAAATAAAAGGCATCCAAACTGGCAAGGAAAAAGTTAAACTGTCCCTTTTTGCAAATGACATGATACTGTACATAAAAAAATCCTAAAGAGTCCACTCCAAAATTACTAGATCTAATATCTGAATTCAGCAAAGTTGCAGGATACAAAATTAATACACAGAAATCTGTTGCATTCCTATACACTAATGATGAACTAGCAGAAAGAGAAATCAAGAAAACTGTCAGGGTTTCTAGCCTCTCCCCTGCGGGTCCTGCTCACCATCAGGATTACTAGCTCTTTCTGTGACCCTCCGAGACAGCGGAAGGAAAGGAAGGGAGGGAGAGGCACGCCGACAAGGCAAAGCAAGGGAGGTAAGAGCCGACTGTCTGCCTGTTCCGCAGCCTCCGCCATCCCTGGAGATAATCACACGCGACAGGGAGCACAGTCAAAGCAGGAACTCATTTATTGCAGCTCAGAACACGGAATATATAGGGTGTGGTCTCTTCTGATTGGTTACACCTTATGCTAACAAGGCGACTTTCAAATTTCCAATCACGCACAGAGTTGTGCGCATGCGCAGTTGTCTCTGACGTAAGCAGTGGACCTGAGTGAGAACACTCGGCAGGAAGCTGTAACACAGCTGAAATTCGAAGGGTTCTCAGCAGCCATCTTTGTGGCGCAGCTGAGATTCAAAGGTAGTTCCCCACAGAAAACAATTCCATTCACAATTTCATCAAAAAGAATAAAATACCTAGGAATAAGCCTAACCAAGAAAGTGAAAGACCTATACTTTGAAAACTACAAGACACTCATGAGAGAAATTAAAGAAGATACCAATAAATCGAAACACATCCCATGCTCATGATTAGGAAGAATTAATATTGTCAAAATGGCCATCCTGCCTAAAGCAATCTACAGATTCAATGCAATCCCTATCAATATACCAACAGCATTCTTCAACAAACTAGAGAAAATAGTTTAAATTCATATGGAACCACAAAAGACCCCAAATAGCCAAAGCAATCCTGAAAGGGAAGAATAAAGTGGGGGGGATTATGCTCCCCAACTTCAAGCTCTACCACAAAGCCACAGTAATCAAGACAATTTGGTACTGGCACAAGAAAAGACACATAGACCAATAGAAAAGATTAGAGAGCCCAGATATTAACCCAAGCATATATGGTCAATTAATCTACAATAAAGGAGCCATGGACATACAATGGGGAAATGACAGTCTCTTCAACAACTGATATTGGCAAAACTGGACAGCTACATATAAAAGAATGAAACTGTATTATTGTCTAACTGCATACACAAAAGTAAACTCAAAACAGATCAAAGACCTGAATGTAAGTCATGAAACCACAAAACTCTTAGAAGAAAAAATAAGCAAAAATCTCTTGAATATAAATACAAGCACCTTTTCCCTGAACGCATCTCCTCAGGCAAGGGAAACAAAAGCAAAAGTGAGCAAATGGGACTACATCAAGGTAAAAAGCTTCTGTACAGCAAAGGACACTGTCATCAGAAGAAAAAGGCATCCTACAGTATGGGAGAATATATTTGTAAATGACATACCTGATAAGGGGTTAACATCCAAAATATATAAAGAACTCACAAGCCTCAACACCTGAAAGGCAAATAACCCTATTAAAAAATGGGTGTAGTATATGAACAGACAATTCTCCAAAGAATTTCAGATGGCCAAAAGGCACATGAGAAGATGTTCCATATTGCTAATTATGAAGGAAATTCAAAATAAAACCACAATGATATATCACCTCACACTAGTCAGGATGGCCAACATAGAAAACACTAGGAACAACAAATGCTGGCAAGGATGTGGAGAAAGGGGAACCCTCCTACATGCTGGTGGGAATGTAAAACAGTTCAACCATTGTTGAGAGCAGTATGGAGGTTCCTCAAAAAACTAAAAATAGAAATGCCATTTCACCCAGGAATTACACTCCTAGGAATTTACCCTAAGAATGCAGGATCCCAGTTTCTAAAAGACATATGCACCCCTATGTTTATTGCAGCACCATTTACAGTAGCCAAGAAATGCTTGCAACCTAAGTGTCCATCACTAGATGAATGGATAAAGAAGAGGTGGTACATATACACAATGGAATATTATTCAGCCATAAGAAGAAAACAACTGCTACAATTTGCAACAACATAGATGTAATTAGGGGGTATTATGTTCAGTGAAATAAGTCAGGCAGAGAAATAGAAGTACCAAATGATTTCCCTCATCTGTAGAGCATAAGAACAAAGCAAAAATGGAAGGAACAAAATAGCAGCAGACTCACGGAACCCAAGAATGGACTAACAGTTTCCAATTGGAAAGGGACTGGGAAGATGGGTGGGAAGGGAGTGTAAAGGGGAATAAGGGGACTTACAATTAGCATGCATAATGTTTCAGGGGCATGGGGAAGGCAGTATAGCACAGAGAAGACATGTAGTGATTCTATAGCATCTTACACTGATGGACAGTGACTCTAATGGGGTATGTGGTGGGGACTTGATAATGGGGGGAATCTCTTAAACCCAATGTGTCTCATGTGATCATATATTAATGATAGCAAAAAACAAGTAGTATAGACTATGACAAGTTTCCAATCTACCTGTGAGAAAGTTAGAAAAGCATGAAAAAATGTTTTATTTTTAATAAAATTAAATGTCAAATTAAGAAAATTACCCTGACGATGAAATTCTATCTTCCATATATATTGAAGTTTATATAATTTAGGATTAGGTTTGGCTGCAAGTAAACATATTAAGTTAGAGATATTTATTAAATATGTAAGTGTTGCTGTCAATAGGCAGATGGTTACAGGGTTTAGTCATAAATCATATACTTTTAAAAGTCATTCGTTTCTCCTGTTCAGTCTTATGTAACTTATACTCTGAAATGGGCCCATACTCACTGACTGTTAAACTCCTAAATTTTATATAGATGATCCACATAGGGGAGAGTTACTAAGAAATAGAGGAATACTACATACTATTTTTTTAATGCTCATCTGTAAACCTACTCTAGTGTTTTCATGTGGTAGATAGAATGTTGGTTGGGTGGTATTAGTGAGAACAAATTTAATTTACCTTTCAAAGGTTCTGGTTGGTCTAAACGACAGGTAGAAATGATGCCGGGGTTCTTGTTCACGAAGCCAAAGAATGAGCTTAGCAAACAGGCAAGGTAGGAGAGCAAGGTACAGGCTTTTATTTAGAGATAACGTGAAACGACAGAGCTCCTGGCTCATGCCAGGAGGGGACAAGAGAGTCCCGGGGTGGTGCATTGTCTAGGGGTTTTTATAGGCAAATGAGGATTTTTCCAGAACATGAATAAAAAGGCTTAGGGGTGTGGACTTGTACCACCTGCCCTGCCCTCAAGGTGGGCTGGGTTGTTCTCTGCTTGCTAGGGTTGTTTACAGTAAAGTCACGGGTTATGCTGTGATACCCTTCCCTATCTGCAAAATCACTCAATCATTCTAGGCCAAGTTGCTCCTGGCCTTTTGACCTTTAACTGACCTTACTGAAGATGTCTATATTCTTAGTCTGGTATCTTGATCCTAGAGGATTAGTGTGACCTTGACTTTGCATAATGCTTAACACAGAGTTTCAAAAGGGACTTCTTTGCCCA
>JAQQAC010006877.1:22193084-22574298 GCA_029783875.1 Phataginus tricuspis
CAATATAACAGTGGGCAAAGAAGTCCCTTTTGAAACTCTGTGTTAAGCATTATGCAAAGTCAAGGTCACACTAATCCTCTAAGAACAAGATACCAGATAAAGAATATAGACATCTTCAGTAAGGTCAGTTAAAAGTCAAAAGGCCAGGAGCAACTTGGCCTAGAATGATTGAGTGGTTTTACAAATAGAAAAGGTGTCACAGCATAACCCGTGACTTTACTGTAAACAACCCTAGCAAGCAGAGAACAACCCAGCCCACCTTGAGGGCAGGGCAGGTGCTACAAGTCCACACCCCTAAGCCTTTTTATTCATGTTCTGGAAAAATCCTCATTTGCCTATAAAAACCCCTAGACAATGCAGCACACGGGACTCTCTTGTCCCCTCCTGGCGTGAGCTGGGAGCTCTGTCCTATCACTTTATTTCTAAATAAAAGCCTGTACCTTGCTCTCCTACCTTGCCTGTTTGCTAAGCTCATTCTTTGGCTTCGTGAACAAGAACCCCGGCATCAATACTACCCAGATAAAGGAAAGTAGCCCATGTTTTTATTATGCTAATTGTTTGTAATCATGTGTAAGATTCACTTTATCATGCTAAAAAGCATTTAATATCTCATAAAGGACAAACATCCTAAGGCCACTTTAACAAGTCCACACCCTAAGCCCTTTATTAGTTCCCAAAAATCCTCAACTATCTATAAATCCCCTAGACAACACACCACCCTGGGCTCTCTTGTCCCCTCCTGGTGTGAGCTGGGAGCTCTGTCCTCTCACTGTATCTCTCAATAAAGCCTCTGCCCTGGCTCTCCTACCTTGACTGTTTGCTAAGTTCATTCTTCAATTCTGCAAACAAGAACCCCAGCATCAGAGGTTCCTCAAAAAAACTAAAAATAGAAGTACCACTTGACCTGGTAATTACACTTCTAAGAATTTACCCAAAGAAAACAAAATTCCTGATTCAAAGAGATATATGCACCCCTATGTTTATCACTGCATTATTCACAACAACCAAGATATGAAAGCAACCTAAGTCTTTATCAATAGATGAATGTAAAAAGAAGACATGGTACATACACACAGTGGAATATTATTTAGCCATAAAAAGAAAAGAAAAACTGCCATTTACAACAACATGGATGGATCTATAGGGTATTATGTTAAGTGAAATAAGCAAGGCATAGAAAGAGAAATACCATATTATTTCACTTATTTGTGGAATATAAAAACAAAGCAAAAGAGAATGAACAAAACAGCAGAAGATTCATAGACACTGAGAAGTTACTAGTGGTTAGTTACCATGGGGGAGGGGATGGAATGAGGTGGATGGGTGGGGAAGGTGACCGGCATAAGCAGGCACAAAAATTCTCAACCATAAGGCAAGCTGGTCATGGGGATAGTGGTACAGCGTGGAGAATATAGTCAATGATTCTGTAACATCTTCCTATACTGATAGAATGTAACAGCACTAGTGGGGATGAGGATTTAATAATATGGGTAACTGTTGAACCACTGTGTTGTATATCTAAAATTAATATAAGATTGTATATTAACAATACTTAAAAAAATGAAAAAGAAAAACTAAGACCTATTATATATATATATATATCCTTTAGCCATCAGAATGAAATTCTTTGGAAACACCCAGGAAGAATGCTGATTGGATTCTCAGATTCTCCTCTATCCCCTACTTCTCCTTTTCCCTCTTTGGTGCCTATATGCAACAAATCACCCTAGATTTGGATGAAATGTCCTATTGCAGAGTGTGCATTTGACTTTTTGTCCAGCCTCTGAGGAGCAGGATGATGCAAGATGGAATGTTCGTTTCCTATGTCATATTTTGATCAATGCAACGGAAAGATCAGAGAGGACAGGTGATGATAAACCTCACCTCCCCACCCCCACCCCACACACACCTCCTCCTCCAGAGCACACTGCTAGGTATATTTTCTCCTTACAAACTTTCCAGATCAGATCACATGCCAAGAAACCATACCTGAAGAACGGCTTCCTGTAGCTCTCTGCAGCTCCTGCTGAAGCAAGAGCCATGCAGGCAGATCTGCTCACCACACGGATGCCTGTGTTCCCTTATTTGCCTCACCTTCCCTGCACTAGCACTGCACCTCCCAAACAAAGTATTAACACTTTCAACGTTGCTCTGGTTCTGCTTCTAGGAGATCTGGGTTAATACACATGGTTTACTTTGCTTTGACTGTGGTTTTACTATATAAAAAGCAAACTGATGTTTTGCTGAAAAGTCAGATAAAAAATGTTTTATGATACCACATCATTTTTTAATCCAAAGAAGAATCCCATTCTTATAAAACCAAAGTGAGCTATATTCAAACAGCACTTGAAGGGCTCAAATCACATTTGAGGGCAGTATTCTGCATTTGGTTATAAGGTATTTCGCAAAATTCCCCAGTTTGGGAATTAAGTAGGATATAAAATCCTGCCTTAATCATATTTGCTCAATAAGCTGTTACCCTTTTAGGACCTTCATCTTCTCAGACATTTTAAAGTGCTAAATGCACCTGATATGGGACATTGAAAGCCCTATCTGTGAGCTGTCCTTTTATCCATCTATATGGTTATATGAAAAATTAAACTTAAAATAATTACGACAAATAATTCCAAAGGGAATGGAAGTCATGCAATCTCATCAGGCACTCAAAATTTGATTTAAGATATTTATAAGATTGTCAATTGAAATGAAAATAGCTCTAGTTCTTGAAGACTGTAGCCCCATGCTTTCATGAAGACAAAGGATGAAAGCAAGGAAGAGATCCTTTTCATCAAGACATGGCTGTTTGATTTCCCACAAAGGCCTGCCCCTTCTAATGCTTACCAATGCATACACAGTTTATTATAGAATATCTGTTGCATACCAAACAGTTAATTGGATGAATAAATAAATTTTGACAGATCAAGTCTATAGTCCACTAAATAATGCAATATGTTTACAAAGAAGGGCTAGTTCTGTGGCATATCTTACCAACTAATAAGCATTACAACAATCTTTGATAAACTTTTCATAGTGTCAAATGACAAAACTGAAACAATTCAGCAACGAGTTTGATGTCCTTTATTCAAGGGCAACAATCTGTGGATAGAGACAGTAGGCACCTCATAGGCAGTGGTACTCTCTGTCCCAGGGATTTTGGGCAAGAGCACGTTTCACAGAATGTTTAGAGGCAAGGCAGAAATAGGTACAATTAGCTAAGAGGACTGGAATTTTTGGTGAGGTTGGCTCGTCCTATTTTGTAGGGTAAGGCAAGCTAGTAAAAGCTGAGCTGGAGGATTGTGATCAGAGTGTTGACAGGTGTTTCCCCAAACCGCAGTCTAGATTAGGCTTAGGTTTGTGATTTGCTGGGCCACTGGTGTGGCCTCCATTTTTGCGTTCTGATAATTGAATTCATTTTATCAATAGTAAGAGACATGCAGCTTTCTCTCTACTCTCTCTGCCATTATAGATGAATAGATTCTGTGAGAGGCCTTCACACTTAGAAAATAACCCTAGCAAAATCACACCAGACATGTTTCACATACTGCCTAGCTTGGCACAAAGTAAAATAAATATGTACCACACCCCATGCCCTAAGTAGATCAGCACAATTTTTCCTGTAAGTTTAAGTGCAACTGTGACTTAAGTTATCAGTTTACCCAGACTCTGAAAGACTGACTTTCATTATGCAAACTCAGAGCAAACTGACTATTAAACCTGTCAAGCACAGAGCTTTCGAGGAATGGAATAGTTTCCATTCCCTTTCTTAGGATCAGGCTTTCTGGAAAGTGATTTGGTAATTAGAAGTTTATGCAGTATTTATGGAGTTTTTACGCTGTGATCATTTATCTGGAACAATAAATATTCAGAAGTAATTTTTGGATTATTTGAATTTATAACTTTATTCCTTCTTAGGCTAGAATATCCTTACTTGCTGTCAGCTGGAAACGATAGAATACTAAATAAAGTATATCTAAGATTATAGCAGAATTTCTAATAAACAAGAATGATTAAATCACAAAGGCACAGAGAGAAGTTTCTGCTAGTGGGTGGTATTTATATTTTAAGAGACAACATTTCATGGATCATAGGTTCAAGCAAATACCCATTGTGCTAGACATTAACTGCCACTTAGCAATAGTGATAGAGAAGTAGAAAACATCTGGTTGTGGATAATGAGCCAGAGTTTCTCAGCTCCCTTGGATGCTAATGGCATTGGGCAAAGGTCATAGTAGAAGGCCATCTGGCTTCCTGTGTAAAGATATGGAGAGATATTTCCTAGCATTGCAAATCATTAGCATATTTATAAGAAGCAGCAGGTAAGAACATCAACTAAGTAGTACATAGTTAATGACTAATTAAAAATACCTGAATTAATATATTTCATTAATATTGTAGGTACTAAATATTAGATTTGTATTGCAGTCTATTGAAACATGAACTATATCATGACAATACAAACATTTGCAAAACTGTATTATGAATTTAAGACAAATCATTGCTCATATATATAAGTTTTCAGGCAGAGGAGCCATGTGTAAAATTGTAACTTAGAAGAGATATGCTTTCAGCAAATATTAGTTTCCTTTTCTCATTTTTCCTTCTTAACTTCATTATATTTCTATCAAAAATTACTTAATGAAAAACTGCTGTCACTCATATACATTTAAATATCATTTATTTCTTTTTTTACAGAATAAAAAAGTACAGAGAATCTACTATGTGTTAGATACCATGCCTAGCACTGAGAACCCAACACAATTAATGCCCTAAGACTTGATAGTTTCGTTGTAGAAAAAGATTACAGAAATGTTTACAAGACTATTTTGCAATATAGTATAATGCCTGCTTTAACAGAAACATGCACTGGCCCTTATGAGAGAAAGATGAAGGAAAATTTCACAAAAGATATGTCCAAGATCAGTCTTATGTAAGTGGCAGGTGTTGACAAATATTCTTTTCTTGACCAAATTTTGGTCAGGCTCGTAAACTGTCTCCCAGGCCCATCTGTGTACTTTGTAAAACACAGTTTCAGTAAGAACCCTGCTAAGTCAGTTTAGCAAGAATGACACTTCTCTTGATCCCTAATCACCCTTGATGTGTGATTAAAATGTCTTACTCCTCCCCTTGATATCTGAACACCCCAGTCTGCCTTCAGCAGGAATTGTGTTAGGTGACTTCAGCCAGACTCAAGATACTACTCATCGGGAGAATGAAAAAAGTAAAAAGAGTGTCTTTTAATGACAGAAAAGGTCAGGAAAGAAGACTATCTCATCTCTAATTACTTTTAATTCCTAATTTAGAAACATACAGCTTTTATTGACCAGAAACTCAATAACCTATTTTACTTAATATATAAATTGTTCCTTGCTTGTCTGAGCTGCCTCATTTTCTTCTTCCCAGCCCTATTCCATCAATACATACATTACTATATTTAATCCAAGTCTACAATTGTTAGTACTCAAAAACATCAAGTTTAGGGTACAAGTAGACACGTCACAGCGCATTACAGGTAGAAGGTGATATGAGTAGTTCCAAGAGGCAGAGAAGGAAACGGGCTTAGAATTGTTGCATTCTGGGAGATAATGTTTGCTAGTACGGACAAAGGTGCCGGTACTGACAAAGGAAGAAATATAGGTGTTCTGAATTATTTGGTATGGCAGTACACGAAGTCAGAAATTCAAGGAGGGAGAACAGGAGATGCCTTTTAGTCCAACTAAATCAACTAGATGAATGACAGCCAGATATTAGAAATTTGGTTAGAGAAGCAGCTGCCCAACACTTAAAAGAGCTAGGAATCTGTTAGTGGTGCCACACATCTCCTTGCTCTTCTGTTTTTCACTTACTGTGATTTATTTTGGCTTAAGGGTGTAACACTGGGGGGAGTATTTTCCCAGCCCAGAGCAAATTACCTTTGAAGTCAAAATCAGTCAAAGGGAGAAATAAAGTGGGAGAAACCCGTTTATTGCTTACAAGCACTCATTCACTTCTGCTCTCCCACGTCGTTCGCGACCTGGCTTCAAAAAGGACCCCAACCCAACCTCTCCCACCCAGACATGCCTTGCTGGCCCTTGTAATTACCTATGCATATGGGGATAGCCTACTTCTCTTCACCCCTGAGAAACAGCTATTGATATGGAGATGCACTAAGGCCAGGTGAGAGATTCTGGAAATAGTGCAATTTTACCAACAACAAGTTATATTATCTAGTTTGAACCAACAATAGTTCACCTGCTTAGACAATTTTGAAATTATGAACATTTTTTGAAATATGGGTTTTTCTCTAATATACTGTGATAAAACATTACTCTAAGTAAAGTGGATCTTGAGATATTGGTTAATATTAGTGTGAAAGTACCAGAATTAATGATATTGAATGTTTATTTTGTTACTCATTTTAAAATGTCTAATTGTGTTTTATGTTCATAATATAGAGGTAGGGGAAAATTTCATATGTAGGGAAAAATCATGAAAGACTTTAGAACCAAAAATATTACTTTGTTTCCTATTAGTATAACTTTCAGGGTTACATCAGCCTTACTTTGTCTTTGAGATATACAAATGATTCTTATCAGTAAAAATGCAAATTAATTGTGTCTTCTGGAATGTAACTGAGTATTTTCAGTGGATAGATCTGTTTTGCATGTATTTATAAATGTACATCTATAAACTTTATTTACCTATAAGTATGTGGTTATTTGAATTTTCCTTTGAACTGATTGTAACATTTTAGAGCGTCCCTCCTCAATCAACCTATGGGTCCAGTAAATGACTGACATGTACTCATTTTATGGTTGCTTAAAAAAATGTATGTATGTATACACACACACAAACACATATGGTTTATACATAACTATGCAATTACTTATTAGTGCTGTGCTTAATAATTCTATTTGTAAATATATAATATGAAATATATAAATCGATTGAAATAAAGGTTGAAAATACTATATCAATATAAATATAGTAAATATATAGATTGGAAATACTCTACCACAAGGCAGAGAAAAAAGAAATTTATGCAAATAAGTTCACATAAGTAAGACAAAGGACAGAGTTTTAACCTTTTAAAATTGGCATTTTTGGTTAAGAAACTGGAACAAATGAAACTGAAGAAGTAATTGAATATTTATTTAAGTAAAATAAAACTTATAAGAAACATGTGACCTGCAGGTTGACAGGGCTCAACATTTATCAGGGCTTACTATAAAAAGAAACCAGCATCTGGCAAAAACTTTGATTTTCAAGGATAAAGTAAAATCCTAAGAGGAGAGAGACAGCTTAACAAGAGAAAAATTTTAAACTATAAAAGATAGGCTTTTAATTTTGCCTTCTATAATATTTATCTTTTAAGAATAATAGAAATTCTGAAATTCTTTGAGAATTCTTTTTAGGAAAAAGGTTCTTAATCATGAATCATATAATAAAATAAATATATATGTGCAGTATATATATAGGAATTTAAAAATATGCTATCTAGAAAGAGACAAAGAATTCCTTGAATTTATTAAACAAAGTTGGAAATTATTCAATGAAATTTGAAGTTATTTAATGTTGAGCATTAAAGTCTTCATAATCAATCACAAATAATGAATTCTTATTTATAATATTAAAGAATAATTTAAAATACTTTAAAATTATAAAAATAAAGAGATAAAAATTAAAAAAATAAAAGATGAAATGAATTAATGAATTAAGATTTATGTGTTGATCCTGTGCCTAGCTATAATGTATGTGTTTTATATATTTTAAAGATAATTTTATTATCGCTATTAATAAAAAATTTTAAATGGTTTTATAATCACAAATTAGTAATACTTAAAAAATATTAATGCACAACCAAGGGGATTTAAGATTATGCTACTTTATATCTAACATGAAAAATCTAAAATGCCAGGACTTTACCTCTTGAAAATTTGAGACATTTGAGAAAATAGATTAAAATGTACATTTTTAAACTTAAAACTAAACACTCCCATTGAAACTGTACTCTACAAGACTAATTTGGACTGAAGTTGGTTAAACTGGTGTCCTTTTAATTGAAAAGCCTGTACTTTTTCTTTTTTTTCCCCGCTAAGATTGCCTCACTGACACAGAAGTCATGAGTGACTTAGCTGAGGTATTTTTCAGGACCCTTACAGCCAGCCTCAGTCAGAGCAGAGCTGTCCAAACCGGTTGAGCCCACAGACCTTTGCCTAAGCCTGCTCAGAAATAGTTCCAGATGTCCTAAAGTTACTTTTCCTACATTACTACTGAGATTTCTGCCTCTGCATGAAGTTTAGCCACCATTTTTTACCATAGAGTGTATGTAGTAACATGTTAACATGCTATGCACGTGCAGGAGAAAAGTCCTGCCCCAGTTCTGTTATTTTTCACCAGCCTCTGCTAAAAATGCACAAGCCCCTGACCTTCCATATAAATTCTGCACTCCACCTGAACTCAGGGAGACAGACTTGAGTCAGCCTCATTTCCTTGTTCGTTCTGTCACCTTACATTAAAACTTTGTCTTTATAAAAGACTGTTGCCTCTGCTACTTGTTTTCTAATTTCTGCAGCCAAAATGGACCCAACTTGGTTCAGTAACACCATTAAACAAACACATGATGCATACCATCTATGCTACATCAGAAAGTAAAGCCAAAATAAAAGTGATCTTTATAAGTAAAAAACAATGGATAGATGAAAAAACAAAAGCATGAAACAACAGAAAATACAAACCAAGATTACAACACATCTCAGTGTGATAAAACACACTTAATGGGAAAAAAACCCCTCAACTTTCAGGTAGAGATAGCAAATTAAAAGTTAGAGCAAAACATATATCCATCTAAAAATTTAATAAAGTGTAAAATTGTATATATATAAATACATAAAATAAATGTACATATCAATACATAAAACATAAAAGCAACCCTAAAATTTAAAAAGAAGAATAAATCTAATATGATATGCTTTAAAAGTATCTTTCAGAGAAAATATGACATGCAGGTGGTGTGAAATTCACTCACATTTCAACTAGAGACTAAGCAGAAAAATAGTTTCATCTATTTTTCTATGTAAGTTTTACAGAATCATTTATACTCACTGAATATTCATGAGTTCTCCAATACTTCTCATTCTCTTCATTGTCAGGCAGGCTCTGGGTTTAATTCTGCAAAATGGGTTGCAAATGAAAGGGCAGTATATCATTTCTAAGCAGAAGCATTTAAGACTCATTATGCATCCCTGCTCCCCTACGTCTTTCTTCCTCTGCTGTATAGTTCAAAATGATCACAGGTCACATACCGTGAAGCTGGAGCATCTATCACTTTCCTGATCAACGGTGGGACATACCTCTCATCAGTCTGTGACAGACACTGAGTATTAAGATGTACATTTCTGTTGTGGTAAGCCACTGATTTTTGTGTGTTGCTTGTTATACTGTAAAATCTAGTTTTTTCTGTAAAGTGCAGATGGTAAGTATTTTACACTTTGTGGGCCATTCAGTCTCTTCCTCAACTTCTCAATTCTGCCTTTGTAACACAAAAGCAGCTATACATGGACAAATGAGTAAGGCTGTGTTTCAATAAAAATGTATTTACACAAATAGGAATTGGGCCAGATATGATCCCCAGGACTTAATTCATGACTTCTGATCTAGATGATATAGATAATAAAATAACTAATATTCTCTTAATCATGAGATCTTACTAGATAGCAGAAATGTAAGTTTTAGTTCTATATGGTTTAAAGTTAGAAAATTCTCTGTTTTAATGGAAGGAAAAAAACTCTTATTTCTTCCCCTGCTCACTCAGTTTTTCTCAAAGACGCTGCCTGGTTATTCGGGATGAGGAAGTAGGGTAAAGTCTCCTGTCGGTTGGTTGTACCCTCTGCGCTTCTTGTTTCTGGGCAGTGTGCTGGTAGTTGATGTTACAGTTGGTAATTCCTAATTTAGCTTTTCCTGAATTGAACAGGACCTTGATATATATATATATTTTAGGGACTACATTCATATAGTTCCTAAAGAAAGCATGTGAAATATCAAATCATGCACAAGGAAAGTCCCACAAAATAAAAAAAACTGAGTAACTGTGCAGCCTAATGTATGAGTAGTGTCCCGGACCAGGAACGTTCACCCAGGAGGACCACCTCCAGCCCCTGCACAGGAGTTCGTATCACATCACCCCTGCTACCGAGCCTTGGTCATGTGTGAGACTTTCAAGTTACCTGCTTTCCAAAAGCCCTTATATTAAGGGATCTTTGGGAAATCACAGGAACTGAATATCACTAACAAGATTATTTCCTTATTATTTTACCACAGGATGATCTGAGGATGATGAGACGAAAGGATTATAACTACTAGATTTGGCACAGAAATTCTTTCTGCCCAATGCTCCCCATACTTATGTAGTATAACATCTGTCTCTAGGCCAAATCTAGAGGGAGAAATTTATGAAACATTCACATGGTTGTTGCTCTACACATTCTTCCCTTTCCTTCAAAATATCTTTGGTTTCAGAATTAATAAGCATTTCTTTTGTTTTCTTAATGTCCTATTAACCTTTTTTATGACCTCAGTTTCAGCTAAAGCCTTAATAAAGGACATTAAAACCTAATATATACAATTTTATCTCATCCAATATAATTTTATGACTACTACCCATATATGACTATTTAAATTAGAAATAATTAAAATTAAAGGTAGTTCTTTACTTACACTGACAACACTTTAAGTGTTCAATAGCCACATGTGACTAGTGGCTACCATACTGGATGGTATAGATATAGAACATTTCCATCACTGCAGAAAGTTCTATTGTATAGCAGTGTTATAAATAAAACTCAATAGAATTGTCTACCTTAGAGTAGATATTGCCTTGTTAAAGAGGCTCTCTACTGCCTCTGGCAATAAATCTCATGGTTTGGTTTAAAAGGTGAAGGGTTATGAGAGGAAAGAATTTAATCAATAGCAATACATCATTTCAGTGTATGCAAACAATGTTACTTCTGACATACAACAGAAGATGCTACAAATCACTAGTTACCTAAATCATAACAGTCCTTATAAATGTGATGAAAGGTTTTAAAGTGAGAAAAAAACTGAATAAGTAAAACTATTTAAACCATCTATTACATATACCCTCTCCCACTTGAACAGAAGGGATGTAGGGGATGTAGATAAGCAACCTGGAAGGTCACATTGGTGAACCAATATCGAAAGTAGAAAGTCCTAACAGAAAGGCTCCTTCCTATGGAACAAATTCAGTAAACTGTTACTGGCTAAGAGAACTTCTAATTTTCAACCTTTTTTCCCCTTGATTTCCTGAGAGAAGCCCTGACAATGAGAGAAGAAATCTGGAATTACAGCACAGAGGTAATTTTCTATAACTACAAACAGAAAATAAAGGAAGACAAAAAAGATATGAAATAAGGCGTGAATCACTAGGAAAAGCATCATCACCAGGGAAAGACATCTGTACGGGGCTGTGTGCTCACAGACATTATTAGGATCATATCGGAAACTCGTAAGTCTGTGCACATTGTATTTATTTTAACTGGACAATTAAGTTTGTCTCAAGTTTGTATTTATTTATTTTAATTGGATCTAACATTTATAAATTTCAGTAATATATTGAATTATTTTACTCAGTTATTTTTATTTATTTACTAGTGGTAGCTTAAAACTGGAAATAAATTCCATAAATGCTGATGAACCAAGCTGGAAACTCAAAGGCAGCAGCATGTAAACAACATATACATTCGAGGTGGGGTGAGTAGGGGAATGTGAGCAAAATTAAACAAAAAATGAGCAGAAAATAAATTGTACTAAAGCTGAGCTCTTGTTTTACTCCGACCTACTTGTGCAGCAGAAAAGTACAATTACCTACCTCTTAAATTGCGTGTTAAAAGAAAGTCACTCAGGGCACAAATGAGGCTGGCAGGTAGTCAAGGAGAATTCACCCTCATTACATATGGATGAATAAGTGATAAATATATAGTTAGCTGCTCATATCAATTATGGACAGGTCACTGTGACAAAAAAAGTAAATGGTACAGAAAAAAAGAAAAGAATAAAAAGAAAATACATGTAGGCCAAGGAAACATTTTTAGAAAACTCATGTTGCAAGGAAATGTCCTACCATGAGAGATACTTTTCTGTAGGAAATAGTTTGCACCAGTGTTGAAAATGAAAATAACATTGTATCTGAGAAGAATCAAATGAATATGAAAAAACAACAGGAAGAACTGAAGAGAAACTTGAAGAGAAAAAGAAAATAGAGAATAGCAGTATCAACACAGAATCATTACCTAAATTAGAAGCAATGAACACATACACCCTCCAAAAAAAAAACCCTGACTGAAAAATCTAATGTGACAAAAAGAAGACAAAAATCAAACTAGAGAATATTGCAGAGAACACAGTAGATGAAATAGAGAAAAGCTAATATGCACAGAAAATGGAAATTACAAGTTGAATACCAAATGAAAATATTTTTTAAAAAATCAAATATTATAAGTAATAAAACCAGATATCCCTGAAATAGAATGTAAAATGAATTTGCAAATTCATAAGGATGCCATTTTCAATTAATAAAATAATTGCTAATAATTAATACTGTACATATTGTGGAAAAGTTAATAGTAATGACAAAAATTCTTAAATTATGTTGGTCAAAAAGAAAAAGTAAGTCATCCACAAGTTAAAAAAAATAAACAACTGACCTTAAACTTCCCCCAGCAGAAGTTAGTGAAGCACAATTAATGTTTTGTTTTGATTTTTTAAATAAATAAACAAGGGATAACATAAGTCATCAGAGTGTAAATGAAGCCGAAAGACATGGTCAAGATTTTTGGCCTGGGGAATTATGACCAAAGAAGTTCTAATAACCAAAAGACAAACCAAAATAAGACCATGGTAATGAAGAAATATGGCATGTAACATAAATTAGCTGGTAATGAGTACTAGATTCCTTTCAAAATTAGAACATATGTGATTCAACAATGGAAACTATAGTTATAAAGTGATTCAAAAAACTAGCTGTAAAGAGATAAACAGTAAAAAACAAAAATAATAGGCTTACTATACTGCATTGGGAAAATGACAATGTTTACTAGCAAAACGAAAAGAAATTGGCTAGAAATCAGAGTTGAGAGGAAGTATAATTTAATTTTATGATGTCTTTGACTAGAGAAGAAAATGAATGGTTTTAAATACCACTGACATTGTACTGGTTACCACCATACAACTCTCAAATTACTGGCAAAAAACTTAGAAAAAGATCAACCTACAAAAAACATTAGAAACAAAAACAGTTTTATTAACTCAGATGGCACAAGGGGGACTCAGGTTTACAGTGATTAATATAAATAAGATACACTTATATATTAAAGAAATATACCCTTTTTGTGCTATATAAATGAGATTTTTTTTTTAAAAAAAAGGCCCCCAAAACTATATACTAAAAGTAATCAGTTTACCAAGAAATTGCTGACAAAAGGTGGGATTATGATAGTAGTTTCACACACAGCAGTCAGTCTTTTCCCAAAGTAAGACTAGTCTTATTTTCAGTATGGGGACATAGGTTTTTAGCAGAGTAACATGTTGGCTTAAGCAATTCAACTTTACTGTTTGTTCTCTCCCAGAGTTTTACTCAGTGAAGGTACATTAAGCCACCATCCACATATCCTTAACAATATCCACAACAAAACCATGTCTTGTACCCTAATTGTTGAAAGTAAGGACCCAATAGGTAAGAAAATGATCTTTCACTTTGGACAGTAATAAACTGAATATCCATAGTCCACCATTTTTTTGTGTGGGTTTAATATATAAGTAAGACTATGAATAATAAATTCTTGCATTGTTGACTAAATAGCTAAAGGAACGTTTGCAGAATACATAGACCAGTATTTACCACACAACAGACAATAAACAAATGTTAGTCTCCAGGCTTCATTCTAAATTCTTTCCTCCTACTAAGTATTTTTCTTTTCTTCCTATTAAGTTTCCTCCTCAGAGCTTAGTCAGGCTTTTACCTTAGAGGAAATGCCAGCGCCTGGACCTCTTTTGCCTTTCTGACAGATTTCTTTAGGGACCATTGTCTTTGAACATTTCCCCATCCCTACGCTTTACCCCGTTAACAGAAAAGCTCCACCTATTTCCCTCTGGGACGCTGGCTCGCGGCCTCCATCTCTTACTCCTCTGGATGAGAAACGTAGCTAGTCCCTGCTCTCCGCTTCCCTCCCCTGCAGGTCACCTCCACTGTTTGTTCTCCGCCGTTTACACTCTGCGTTCCCGCGAAAATTCAGCTCTCAAGTTAGCATGCTGCCAGGAGAGGTCACAGGGAGGACGTGACCTCCGGCTGACTGTGAACTGGCCGCCTGCGATTGGACGCCCCCCGGCCCCGCCCGCTCTGGAATGTGCGGTCCGCTTGCCTCCCCGGCTTTCGGCAGCTGCCCCAGGGACGCAGCCTGCAGTTAGGGGTGTGGTGTTGAGACCATAGACTGTCTGGAGGTACACCTGACTGAACCCAGGCATCTACATAAACTTTTGAGATTTGGCTGGTGGGTGCGGCGATTACTCGTCGTCTCTCAGCGGCCCAAGATCAGCCTGGGAGGTAGGTTCCCTTGCGTATTAAACCTGCCGCCTACCCGCCTGGAGAGGTCTGCTGCTTTCTCGGGTCTGATCTCCCTGAGGAGCAGGGCCTGTTTCAGATTATCCCTGAGAAGCTCCCCCAGAAGCTTGTAAACCAACAAACAGATGAGAGGCATAGAGTGATATTTTATTTAGATGGTTTTGATCCCATGTAAGATAGTAATAATATGTTGCTCAGGTAACTAAAGATTTACCAAATTACTTCCATTTAAATAATACTAAGATAGATGCATTTGCCCTTCTCCCATTTGGTACTGCAAAAGCATGAGGCTCAAAGGTATATTTCATTGTTTGAAAGATATTTATTTGTTAAATATTTGCTAAGGTCAATTCTTTTTTTTTTCCTAGAATTGACATTTCTAGGCAGCTATGTTTTATGAAGCAACAGCATTTATGGTAAACTACAATACATGCTCCTTTAGCTATAATCAAAAAGTCCTTCAAACAGAATACACGTCAGTTCCTTAAAGGTTAACTTCTAAAAGAAGTTCCTCATCATTTCAAAAAGGAATGGCTATAGTGCATAAAAGTTCATAGCAATTTCTGTATAAGTTTGTAGAGTAAAATGCTCTTAATGTGAGCTGTCTTTCTACTGAAAAACAGTAAAGTCCTGTTTGACCACTTGGAGAAAGACCAGGGAAAATTCAAGTTTACTTGGCACTGTCTAACTTCAGGATATATAATAGTAGATAAATAGGGAAGAGAGAGAGAGCTATTCCTTTTGAGGGAAAGGTATTTATTTTGTCTAATACATGCTGAATTTGAAATGACATGTGGGCATTAACAAGCAAGTGTCCAGTAAGTAGAGTGTAAAGGAGAAACTCAAGAAATATATCTACTCTACTCATGTTCAAGAATACTAAGGAAGGACAACTGAATGGTAGGAAGATTGAAGCCCAGTTGTCTTGTTTCAAGGGAGAAAAATCTGTTTTGTTATTTATATTCCAGAAGCTACCTGTGTATGACACTAATATTAATCTTTGCCAGAGATCTCATGTTTTTCAGCCCTTTCCCTAGCTTTCATTTCTCTTTCCCTTACAGAATTTTCTGGAAGAACACATTTCCAAAAAATCATATGCTTATGAATGTCTGTCTCAGGGATTCTTTGTTCTTTCAGGGAATCTGATCTAAGACAACTTCTATTTCTTTTCTGCTATAATTATGCACTGTACATGGATGGTGTATATATGTATTTCCTGACCTGATACATGGTAATAATTATACTGTTTTACTCCTTATTTTTCTAAAGGGCTTAACAAGCACTTTCATTTTCACCTACGTTTATCTAAACCAAAAGTTGACTTGACTGTTGAAAAGCATCAGACAAGCAAGAACAATGTGTATTGCTGTGGAGTGTTTTCCTCCTTTGGATGAATGAAATGATGTGGGATTGTGTTGACTGATCTTTAGATGATAAAGAAACTTTCCTTCAAGCAATTAGCCCAACTTGGTCATTGTCTTAGTTCATTTGGGGTGCTATAACAAATACCCTAAGTTGGCTGGCTTATAAACAACAGAAATTTATTTCTCACAGTTCTGGAGTCTGGAAAATCCGGATCAGGGGGCCAGCTGATTTGGTGTCTGGTGAGGGTCTGTGTGACTCATAGACTACAGTCTTCTTACTGTGTCCTTATGTGACCGAACAGGGCAAAGGACCTTTCTGGGCCTCTAAAAACAGTAATCCCACTTTTAAGGGCTCTAACCTCGTGACCTAGGCACCTCCCGAAGGGCCCACCTCCAAAAACCATGACATGAGGGATTAGGTTTTAAAGTGAATTTGGTGGGGCGATGCACATTCAGTCTATACCAATCACGATGTATCATCTACCTTATGTATAGCTGAATTTGCTTATATTTAGTTAAATATTTTTGTATATATACTCATGAATGATACCATCAGGCAGTTGTCTTTTACTTTAATAAACTTGTCTTTTCATCCGAGTGTAAGTTTTTCTTGACATGAAAAATATCGGGAACTCCATTCCTATTTGTTAAAATGGTTTCTCTGAGAATGTTATTTCTCCCTGAAAATTGAAGAAAATTAATAGTAATGTAGTCTGGGCTGTGACATTTTTATTGCAGGGGAAAAAATTACCAAATTACTTTAAGTTATAGGAAAGTTTCAATTTTTAAATTTCTTCTCAGTTTTGGAGGATTATGTTTTCTAAGACATTATATATATCATCTCAATATTTGAATATTCTAGAATAAAGGTGTTGATAATATACATCCTGCTATCAACTGCAGTAGGCAGAATTAGAAGATGGCAGTCCTAGACGTACAGGCATGTATGATCCTTGCGTGAGCGTGGGTGGGAGAAGTGACAGAGCAAGACAAGAGAATTATGATGGTGCATCACTCCAGTAATTAGGTTACTAACCAGTTGACTGAATTACTTAAAAGGGAGATTATTCTACAGAGACCACCTATAGGATAAGCCATTTTTAAAATGGTAAAGTGACATCTCCTCCGGCATAGAGGAAAGCAAACTATCATGTTATAGAGCAGGCCACTTGGCAGGGAATGGTGGTTGACCTCTAGGACCCGAGGACCTCAGACCTATCAGAAGGAACTGAATTCTTATGACAGCCAATAAGCTTGGAAGAAGACCCAGATAAAGATGAGACCAAGCTTAATTTTTAGCCTGGTGAGACGCTGAGCCAGGAATCCAGTTAAGCCTGCCCAGATTTCTTACCTATGGGACTATGAGATAATAGATTTGTGTTGTTTAAGCTGCTTAGTGTTAGCACTTCTTAGCAGCAACAGAAAACTAAAACATTATTCAGTTTTTTAACAATTTACGAATTCTTAATGTAAACTTTGTTTTAGCTACAAAGTGCAAGTTTTAATAGCCCATATTTTATTATCATTTATATATAGCTCAAACTATAATTAATACCACTATGATTTCTTCTTTGATTCAAAATTATTTAGAAATATATATATGGATTTTTAAAAATATATCCATTATTAATTCCATCTTATTTCCATTGTACTATGAATTTGTTGTCTGTATGACTTCAATAATTCAAAATTTATTAAGAATCAATATATGGCCCAGCATATAATTCATATGCCCCTGATAAGAATGTATATTCTATAGTACTTGGAGATACTCTGTGTCATTCAAGTCAAATTTATTAATTCTGTTACTTGACTAATCTCCACTTTAACTGATTTTTTTTCTGTACTATTGATTACTTAAAGATAAGACAAAATCTTTTACCATGATTTTGAAATTTTATTCCTCTTTTTAATTCTGCCAATTTTTGATATCTGTATTAGTGTACAATAATTTAACATTTGTATTTTGTACATTTACGCTTTTACTTTCAATCTACCTTTACCTATCCTTATATTTGAAGTAGATTTGGGTAAGTTACTTATAGTTTATGTGTTTTATAAATAATCATGACAATCTTAATTTAATTGATGTATTTAGTGTGTTTGCATTTAATATATTTTTTCTAATTTGGAATTTAAATCTATCATTTTTATGTTTTCTATTTTCCTCATATTGCTCTCTTAATTCTTGCCTTCTTTTGGATGAACTATGTTTTATTATTCCATTTTTACCCTCATTACCTTGCTAGTTACACATTTTCTTAATTTTCTCTGGAGGTTAAACCATTTGCCCGATTTATTTAAAAAATCTATGTAAATTAGGAATTTTTAACCATTTTCAGTAGATGCAGGAATTTTAAAACACTTTAGATATATGTCCACTTTTCTGCCTTTTATTCCATTGTCAAATTGTATTTTAATCCTTTGCATATATGTTAAACTCCATGAGACATTTTTATTATGATTTTGTATGGTCATGATTTGTTTAGTTCTGTCTGTATATTTACCCTCTCTTTACTTTTCATTCCTTTCTTTATCTTTTATCTACAGTAGGACTAATTCTGTTTTGCTTGAATTCCCTTAATCCTGGTTAAATTTTGATGAATTTATTTTGAAATACCTTAATATTTTTACTTATTTTTAAAGCACATTGGTGCATATCTTTTTCATGTTATTTTTCTGCATTTTGTCTTACGGTATTCCATTTTATTATTTTTGTTGTTGAGAAATCACATCTATTCTACTGTTGATACTTAAAGGTAATATATCTTTTTTCTCTATTTTTAAGACTTTATGTTCACTTTTCAGGTGTTTTCTTTAAATTTATGATGCTGAGAATACATATAGTCTTTTGAAATTATGTTTTCTTTTCAGTACTATGGGAAACTTCTCAACTATTATCTTTGTAGATATTATTTTGTCCCAGCCATTCTCTTTTTATATTATAGGACTCCAATTACATGTTATATACCTTCTGATCACGCTTTATTTAACTCTTGTACTACTTTTTATAGTTTGCAATATTGTTTTCCTCTATATAAATTTAGTTTGGATATTTTCTTCTCGCCTATTTTCTAATTCATGATTCTCTCCTTCAGCAATTTCTAATGTGTTGTTAAATACCTATTGGGCACAGGCTTCTATATAGTGTGTTTTTAATTTCTAGATTTCTGTTTTTTTGTAGTTAAGCAATCTGCTGAAATTTTCAGTCTTGGTATTTAATTTTTAAACATATATATATATTTTTTTACAATTTATTTTATTTTAGTATCATTAACCTACAATTACATGAGCAATATTGTGATGATTAAACTACCCCCTTCATCAGGTCCCCCCCACCAACCCTATTACAGTCACTGTCTATCAGTGTAGTGAGATGAGAATCACTACTTGTCTTCTCTGAGTTGTACAGTCCTCCCCGTGCCCCCCCACCTTATGTCTGCTAATCGTAATACCCCTTTTACCCTCTTATCCCTCCCTTCCCACCCTTCTTCTCCAGTCCCTTTCCCTTTGGTAACTATTAGTCCGTTCTTGGGTTCTATGAGTCTGCTGCTGTTTTGTTCCTTCAGTTTTTTTTTTTCTTTGTTCTTATACTTCACATATGAGTGAGATCATTTGATACTTGTCTTTTTCGGCCTGGCTTATTTCACTGAGCATAATACCCTCCAGCTCCATCCATGTTGTTGCAAATGGTAGGATTTGTTTTCTTCTTATGGCTGCGTAATATTCCATTGTGTATATGTACCACTTCTTCTTAATCCATTCATCTACTGATGGGCACTTAGGTTGCTTCCATTTCTTGGCTATTGTAAATAGTGCTGCAATAAACATAAGGGTGCATCTGTCTTTTTGAAACTGGGCTGCTGCCTTCTTGGGGTAAATTCCTAGGAGTGGGATTCCTGGGTCAAATGGTATTTCTATTTTGAGTTTTTTGAGGAACCTCCATACTGCTTTCCACAATGGTTGAACCAATTTGCATTCCCACCAGCAGTGTAGGAGGGTTCCCCTCTCTCCACATCCTCGCCAACATTTGTTGTTGTTTGTGTTTTGGATGTTGGCCATCCTCACTGGTGTGAGGTGATATATCATTGTGGTTTTAATCTGCATTTCTCTGATGATTAGCGATGTGGAGCATTTTTTCATGTATTAATTAGTATATTTAAATTCTAAATGTTATAGCTCCTTTATTTCCTGGAAGGATCAGTATCCTAAAGGAAGGTCCTGGTAAGGAATTTACAAAGCTGATAAAGTGAAAAAAAACATTCTAGGGGCCCACAATACTTTTTGGTTTTATTATCCATACAGATAAACATTTCAGAAGTGTCCCCAAATTTAGGAATTATAAATCAATATAAATGGCATTTTACACATTTACCCTAATGAGTCCTTTTTAATTAATTTTCCCATACTCTGTTAGAACACTCTCAACATCTGCTCTACCTTTAAATGAGATGTTTTCAGAGATTATGCATTTTAATAGACTGCTCCCTCCTAGTATTGGACTCATTTTCCAAAATATTGAAGCACTTTGATTTAATTATTTCCATTTAATACCAAAACTAATGTTGATGCTTAAAATGTGAGAAATTCATTTAAGCTTTAACATATTCAGCTTAATACAGCTGAATTGACAATGATGACTAGCAAAAAAGTGTTTTTCATAAACCCCTTGACAATCTCAATAACATTCCTTCACATTCTTCTGACATTACTTCCACAATCATACACATACACACACACACACACACACACACACACACACACACACACACACACTAAACAAGATATTCAGAGGTGGAAGTCCAAGATATGCTTTTAGTTGACTTTACATTATTTATATCCCTACTGTGAAAAAACATCTCTTTTTTCTTCTATAAATTTTTCCATTTTTTTCTGATATTGTTGTTTTTATCAAAGTAAAAGGATTCTCTTTGTTCTGTGGCTTTACTGAGAGGTGTTTTGGTCATACCAATGTATGAAAAAGGATATCCATTACCCTGGGTAAAGTATGTAATAAGAACTTCTAGTTTTTGTATCTTAACAAATGTTGCTTGGCACCTATTTTACAAAGGTCGTCTTCAGGGAGGAGATTGACCATTCTTGGGTGAATGTAGGTCCCATGATGGGAGGATGCTGTAGAAGAAGGGGACAAAGAGAATGTGAAATGCCAACCTGGACTGAAAGAAGGGACTCTGATTCATGAGCTGAGATTAAAGTTATCTACCAGAGTCAGCCTCTGTGGTGCATGGTTCTGCCTTAGAAAAATGTCTAGACATGACAATAAGAAAAAAAATAAAAGCGTGTCTTTAACATCTAGTACATGTGAGGAGGTACTGTGTGGCAGGCCACTCTTAACCTCGCTCTCTCTGCTCATAGGCTCTCCTCTCACTCCTGTGGTTAGTTAACTGAATAGACTTACAGCAGTGAAAGTAAAAACAGTTACTATGGCTTATTCCTTACAACCATTCCCATAATCAAAGGGAAAAAAATGGAATTATCCTCTCATAGAAGGATTCACTTACCCTAGCTTCTCTGAGTATCCAACGACAAGTACTGGTTTAAACACCCCCTCCATATACACAAGAAAACCATTGGCGAACCAGTTCAGCTTGCAGAAGAGGCACGCCCCAACTTCTCAATGAGGATGAGAATATCTCTTCTACTTTCAACATAATATGCAGAAGTTACCTTGACCACAACAGAGGTAACCCTTGACATTATTGTTAAGAAGATATTTCTTGAGTTCTTGTCTCACTTTCAGATTGTGCCTCGGTGAGTAAGCAGTACATAAGAAGTAGAACATAAAAAATGCTGTGTAAAAATTATCGTTCTCTAGATGATCAGCCTGATTTAAATTGAGACTCACCAGAATATTTATAATAAAAAAAGTCTTTAAGTTAACCTGGAGGCATGATGAATTGTTTGCATAAGATATTATTCTATAATCACTGTGAGGATCAGACAGAGGGAGTTTGAGGATTGACGCTCCTCCAGTCCCAGCAAAGTCCCTAGAGTTAGAAAGGAGAGAGGATTTTTGCTTGCCTTTAATTTTTGTATTCTATAGTGGGAAGATAACCTATATATTTTTCAAAATATACAATAGTTCCACATATAAATCCTGGCCTTAGTAGGTATTCTTTTGTAAAACAGCTACTTTGATTTTCATTTAAAACAAAAAACAAATTGGAATGACTTGAAATGCACTGTGAATTGAACACTAGGGAATAGCAAGCAAATCATATATGGAGAGAGTGAAAATAACAGACACTATCAAGAAGGTTGTAGGCCAAGGAGAAGTGCAAATAAAAAAAGGAAGAAACTGATGAGGACTCAAAAGAAGATGAACATCCCTTGTGAGTACAGCCCTGCAGCTGATAACACAACTCTGATGTGCAGGCTGAAGAAGGAGTGAGTGTTGCACATGTCACCACCTCCCATGCACTCATGGTATCCTGGAAATGAAAGACCAACAGAGGCACTGATTTATCTTTCCTGGAGGTTTCACTTATCACTTAACAAAAAGACAGGCATGATTTTTTTCCCAGAGATTAGGATTTTTTGTATTATGTTACCCACTGATAGCAAAATGAAACTGCATGCTTTATGGAGCATGTAAAACATAGGCTGTATCACTGTTTTCCACTTCATGCAGTGGTGGTCAGCCAGACAGCAGGAACGGGAAACAGACAATAAGTAGCATGATCATATTTTCAAAATGTATGGTACTTACTTAAATTATACAAATTACTCAAAAATCATACAAATTATGTAATTTATGCAAATTAACATTGGGGCAGTTTATGCCTTTACTATATAAACACCCTTCATTATTTTTTAATTTTTTTAAATTCCATGACCGTCTGTACTTTGATTATATATACTTCACTACTCCTATTTGTATCAGCTTAATTAAAATGAAATATTGCTGTAGTAAATGGAAGGGAGGAAGGTCAAAGATTTAAACTTCTCCAAGAAAACCACCAGGAATTGCAAAAGACGTGGGTACTAAAATTTACCTGTCAAGACCACCATATTAGAGGTCTGCAGAGAAACAGAATAATGTGTGTGTATGTGTATATATACATATATATGTGTGAACATATGTATACACACAAACATATGTACACATATAAAATCTTAATCTATAAAACTATATATTAGGAGCTACATTTGTCTCTATTATACAACAGCAAAATAACAAAATTTCCATAGCACCCACTGTCTTCTAGAAACTGTTTTAAAGGCTGTAAATATTTTAATTTTTTTAGTGCTTGCCCTAGAGTTGCACTATACATGTACAATTAATCTAAGTCCACTTTTAAATAGCATGATACTGATTCACAGTGGTACAGGTGTCTTATAACAGAGCCTTTCCCATTCCTCACCCCCATCCCTTATGTTCTTGCAGGTTGCCTGCTTTTTTTCATCCAGCACACATAACATACTAATAATCGTATCTATTTTCAATTTCCTGTCTGGTAATTCCAAAGTCTGTGTTACGTCTGAATCTGGTTCTAATGCTTGCTTGTCTGTGCCTTCAGTTGTTTATTATTTCTTTCCTCTTGGCATGCCTTGTAACCAGCACTGCAGATGGTGTAATAGGAACCGAGGTAAAAGGCCTCAACATGAGATTTTAAGTAAATCTAACTAGGAGGTCAGCTGTGTTTAATGTTTGTTCCAGTTGTACCTGCAAGAGGTTTTAACTCCTCTGGTCTTCTTGTTTTCTTTGAGTTTCCCTAGGAACTCCTAAGAGTGCCCTGCAGCTCTTTAAGCTCTAATTCTTTATTATTACTCTGGGGCCTTGCTGGTGTGCTGGGGGAAGTGAAGCATTCTTCATCTTCCCGTGAAGTCTAAGAATTTAGTGGACTTGTGTCTGTAGGCTGTGACCTTCACAAGGGTCTTCACACTCTCCCTCCACTTCTGGTGAGATGGGGAGAGGTGGGGAAATGCCCTCCCCCCAGAACAGATCAGGTTCTCAGTAGACTCTTTTCTCCTTTGATATGGATAGTCTTCTGGGTGTATTTCAAATGGTTATTTTTCCCTTCAGCCTGCCAGAAACATGAGGTTATCTTTCTTCGCTCTTCCCCTCCCGGTTCCTGGATGTAAAATCCTTGAACGTGAGAGGCCTTAATTAAGACTGTAGCCCAGAAGTTTCTTACTGGCATGCTAGTCCACATTCATTCTCCAACAGTTTATCAAAATTACCGTTCAAAGTGTTTCTACCGGTCATGATTCCAGTGACTTCTGCTCTAGGTCAGGGGACCTCAGCTGCGACTTTAGATTCACTTGTTTCTCCAGATTTTGATGTGGAGTCATTTAATGATCAAAAAGACATTGATTTTCAGTTTGTTCAGCTTTTTTCTTGTTTTAAGGATGGGAGTGACCACTTCAAGTTCTCTATTGGGGCTGAAACTGGTAGTCTAGTTTCAAATATTTGAAATGATTTAAATTGTATTACCACCCCACAAGGTACATATTAGTATCCTCTATTTAACAACAGAACTGAGTCAAAGAGTGATTAAGTACCTCATCCATGGTTTAAAAGCTAATAAACGTCAGAAATAGTAATTGAACCAGATCATGTCAATTCTGAAACTACTTTCATTACTATGCCATAGTGCCTTTCAGAGAAAGCACTGATCAGTTGAGCAAGTTGTCCAAGGTCACATAACCAGTAAAGCCTGTGTGTCTGACCATTGTACTATTCTGTATGGGTTTAGGTCACTCTACTGGTCCACATGTCCACTGTGCTTTAGAATGTCTGAATGTCCATCATTAAATAGAATTCAACTTTTTTTTTTTAACTGAGGTACATACAATAAAATGCAGAAATCTTGGTGTACATCTTGATGAAATTTGGCTTGTGTATACACTCAGATAATCATCACCCAGCTCAAGATATAGAACATTCTGATTTTTTCCCCATTCACCTATTTCAAGCTTTCCTCCACCCCTCTTTCCTATGGCCACCACCAGCCTATTCTGCATCTGTTAGTCTATTTCTGTTTTGTTTGTTCTCCCATTTGCTTTATAGATTCCACTTATAAGTGAAACATACAGTATTTGTCTTTCTCTGTCTGACGAATTCCCTTAGCATAATGCCTTGTAGGTCCAGCCACACTGTCACAAATGGCAAGATTTCATTCTTTTTCATGGCTGAATAATATTCTATTGTGTATATGTACCAGATCTTTATCTTTTGATAGGCATTTAAGTTGCTTTCATATTTTGGCTATTGTAGATAATGCTGTAATAAACATATGAATGCATACATATTTTTGAATTAATGATTTTGTTTTCTTCAGGAAAATTCCAGAAGTTGCCTTGCTGGGTTGTATGGTATTTCTATTTTTTGTTTTTTGAGAAGTCTTGATAAAAACTAGTGTCTGTACTAATTTGCAATCCCACCAGCAGTGTATCAAGGCCCCCTTTTCTCCACATCCTTGAACTGGACTTCAACTTTCACAAAATTTCTCTAAATTCTGCATTTTATCTCAATAACCCAACATATAATAGTGACATCTTTCTCTGCCATGGACTAATAATATCTAACATGTATTGACGATTTACTACATGCTAAATGATGTTTGCATGACTTTTGTATATTAACTCCTTTAATTCAGACAACTCTGTAAGAACGGTACTATGATCTTTTAAGACATGCAGAAACTAGATTATGCAAAGTTTAAGAAATGTCCTAAGTTTTTGTATAACAGTTGTTATATTTTATCTGAATCACATCTTTAATGTTGAATTATTTTTACAAACTGGAATGATTAACACATGAAATGGTGAAGTCATTAAGACTTGAGTTTTAATCACAACTCTTCCATTTATTAGTGTGACCTAGTTAAATTAATTAGCTGGTGAACCAAATAAAAAAAATCCATGATGAAAAAGGGAGCTTGCATGCTTACACTGAAATATTTCATGAAAATAAGATATTTTTAATTTTTCACCAAAGATCAATATTCCCCCAATTAATTGAGCAAAGAAAAATCATGATGGCCTCAAGCACAATAAAATGAATCAAGTTATACTGCTTTAAAAAATATGTAAATTATACTGTGGTAGAAGTTAAGTAAAATGGGCCCTTCAGTTTGTAAAATTTCTTTTGGCACATCTTTAAGCTCATTGATTCTTTCCTTGGCAATATCCAGTCTACTTCTGAGTCCATCAGAGGCATTCTTCCTTTCTGTTATAGTGTTTTTGATGTCTTGCATTTCCTACTGATATTGATTCTTTCTCAGAATTTCCATCTCTTTGCCTTATCACCCATTTGTTCTTGAATGGTGTCCATTTTTTTTCCATTAGAGCCCTTAACTTATTAATTGTAGTTATTTCAAATTCACATGTATTGTCAGTGTATGCACATATAAACAACTATATGCAAAGAAAATTATGTAGTATAGCATATATGGTATAACAGTGAGTCAATATGGTAATGATTATATCTCTTAATATTTTAAAGGTAAATTATTTTAGAGACTAAAAGGCCAAAATAGACACATTATTTTTAAATAAAATCTGAGAAAACCTTGTAGAATTATAGATTCCCTTCAAAAAGTACCTTCTGAAGGTCTATAATATTCCTCACACTGTATTGTTAGATCTTTTATAATTTTAATGTTCTATTACTTTATGTTTCTAATATATTCATAATCTTTGAAAAAAATTACACAGCTTGAAATAAAATTTTTTCTCCCTTTTGTTAGTGTCTTAAGCTACTCAAAAAAATGGAAAAGTAAGTCAGAGCAATGAAAATAATTAAGTTATCTGTTCCTGTTATGTGAAAACTCACGAATCACCTAGGAAAAGTATTTTTTTAAGTAATTGTTGGAATTATTCATTCATGATAGTACATATGGTGATGAATAAACAACATCCATGTTCAAGTATTCAACAGAAGAAGCAAGGTCAGAATTCTTTTCTCTTTCTACTGGCTGCACAGTGTTACTAGCTTTTAAATATTAAGGTGAGTGTGGTATGGAACTGGATTCTGTCAATATTGTCTCTTTCTAGAGATTCCTCCCAAAAAGTGAGAACAATTTAATTCATTCTTTAATTATTTGCTAGACTTATCATGTAGCAGAATTCAATCATAGTTTTAACTTTGTACTATCTATAAACATCACCTTCTGAATCTACATCCCACTTAGTACAAAGTAAATCTGAATCATTTATACAAAATTAATTAACAAAGAACAATGGGACATGACTTTTCCTTCTCAAGGGTAATGTTTTGGATATCTTATATAAAGTAAAATTAAAAAATTACTCCATCTGTATATCACATCCTTCATTTCATAATTAGTGCTATAGACATGCCAAGGCATGCCAGCCCAGACACAGAGCAAGGCTAATTATCCGTGAGGGATTGAGGCTTGCCAGCTTGTTGCATATTCTTACTCAGCTGGGTGAAAGGCCCCTCAGGAGGTCAAATGATGCTACCATCAAAATATAGCCCATCCAAGAGAACCACACGGAATGGTCAAAGAGATCATCAATGATAATAAATATAAAGAAGTTAAAGTTCAGGACCAAAATATTGCAGAGGGATTAATAGCACAATTTCTGAAAAGGCAATTAAATTTGAAGAACCTCTAATTAACTGCAAGGGTGAAAAGGAGCCATAGAAAGATAGCGAAGGAGGAATAAATCATGGACTTCTAAGAAAAACATTGTTTTCTTCATTAAAATTCTTTCACTTAAATTTCCTTCTGTAGAGTCAGAGATTGCAGAAGCCACCTAATTAAAAATTCACACATTACCTATTAGTCATTTTTCAATCACATTACATAATGACCTTGGAAAAGAAACTTTTGATAATGAATGTATTCTACCAATTAAAGTAACCCAGAAATTTCTTTGATTTATAATAAAGAAACCATACTTGACAATGAAAGTAAAACTACTTGATTTGCAGTCTCTAAAACAATTTCAATCATTGTGTGCTTCCTTTAGTGCCACTTTCTATACTTAAATTGGGTGTATCTTTATCAGGAGAGCTTGTTAGAAGTAATTTGAGTTTATGACTAATCTAAGTGGAAAACACCTATTAAGAAATGTAGTATTTGTCTCATTTCCATTACATTCCTACTGCTTCATCAGGAAAGGGTAAAAGGACAAATACTTGGGATTATATATAATAATTAAAAGCTGCACTAATTCTTCAAACACTCTTCAGTATTGAAAAACTTATAGAATTCATCTCAAATCAGTGACTGAAAAGGCATTTTCTCCTAAATGATGAATTTGCCTAACTTGTATCCATTCAGTGTTGAGAATATTTAGATGATTCTAATCAAAATACTAATAAATTAGAAAAGTAAATGAATTTGTATAATTTAGCAATACTTTGAAGAGCTGAAGTTTCAGGTAGCTGGTTTCTTTGCATAATAAAAAAGGAAATTTATTACAATATTCATCAGAATCTATTTGATTAGAAAAAAGGTGCAAGGATAATTATTTTGAAATATAAGTAGGATTACAACAGTCAGAGAAAAAGGACATCCCAGGTTAAGGAGAGCAGGGGCTTTTTAATGAGTGGGATGGCACGGCACAGAGTAAGAAACTAATGACAGCCGGAAGACCTGGATTCTAGATCTGGCTTTATGTATTGATTTATGTTGTTGAGAACATTCCTTTATACCCCAAAGCTTACATCTTTTTGGCATTTGTAAAATAATAAGACATATAAGATCTATTATTCATATTCCAGCTTTAAAAATTTCATTGAAGACTGGGAAAGATTAGTGGCATGTGGAAATTAGGACTAGAGAATTAATAGAAAGCTATGTTGTAGGGGCTTTGAGGGGATGACAGCCTGAGGGAATGTATAATTCTGTAAATTAAGTGAAATGGAAGTTTTTTCATCAGCACATTCTGTCAGTAGAATCAATAAAATCTTTCTCTATAACAAGGGACATAAGATCATGATAATAGTTGAAGGGGATGCTTCTCATACTTCTACTGATGTGTTCCTAACGGCAAAGGAATATTAGGCCTAATCTAAAGGAGCCCTCTGAAAGTGAAGGTCTCTTTTTTTTTAATATTTGGGTTTAGCTTTAAAATTTGTGAGACCTTTCACTATACATAATATATCCATAGTTTTTGAAATGATAAAATACTTTCCCTTTGGGAAAATTACCTTTGAGGTACGTTAAACCTCCAGAAACGTGTTCCATGTTTACTCTCTGGCTTGACCTAGTGTCTCATGTGCCATCTCAGACTTCTAGAGATGTGTCTGTTTAGGAGAGACAGGTCTAAAGTGTGCGTCTGCACATCTATATATTTGTATGTATATATGTATATATGTGTGTATAGGTGTATATTTTTTGAAAATTACAAAATGAAACAAAAATGTAAAGACCTCACAATCACTTCTATATACCTTATTATCTACCTATTTTATTATCTTCTTCTAGGTCCCTTGTTGTATTGCACAATTGTGCTATGTCTTTAACATTTAAATAGATGCAGTTTAAAAACTATCATTTTTTTTCATTAGCCCAGAGCTAAATTTTATAAAACAAATTGATTTAGGGTTATGTTTCAGCAAACATGATTTAACCAATGAATTTGTAAGTGTGGCTATAAATACAAAACTTGAATAAAGAAATAGCCCAAGTTGAACAGTGCTAAATACATTAATAGAAAAGGACCCAATAGTGTTTAATCATGAAAATTAAATCAATCATTTATGTAGCTAAGAATTCCAAGGCGGCAGAAAAAGAGTGAAGAAAAAATTAGTTAAAATTGTGTTTAAGTATGTATGTGTAAATGTATATCATATGTATATGTGTGTGATATCATATATATATAAATTAAGGAACACTTGAAAGAAGTTCATATAAATAACTATTGCTCCCCAAGTGGAATTTTGCACCATGAACTAGGTCTTCTTATGTATAAAGGAAAGCATAATTTTTAATGTTTATTGTATTTTCATTAGATATTAAAGATTTATTAGATTAAAAATTTAGATCACTCTGTAAATTTTGATAGACCATTCAGAGAAAAGCAATAGAGGAATTAAATTTTTAAAATAATCTGTTAATAAAATTAGCACCAAAATTTAATATATAATGAACTTCTAATTTGAATTAAAAACAATGTTTCAAAATTGTGTAAGAAACCTCATGTTCTTGTGCATTTAATTAACGACTTTTATTACAAATTAGCAAAAATAGTTATTGGACATCTATCACGTGCTGTAGATGGTTCAACATATTAATCTATGTTAACATCAAAATGTACTTACTCTCTGAAGGATAATATTCTAATGATCAGAAATTAGACTGACATATGTAGATACATACATTAACCACCTACTAAGTGACAAAATTTTAATTAGTTGTCAAGTCTGTTCGAATAAAAGCCCAAGATTTTCCCACCTTACCTTGCTGCTTCTCAACCTATAGAAAATATTAGAATTTGAGGAATACTTTTCATGGTCTAAAACACTCAGGAAGTGATTGGTCATTGAGTGTGAATGGTGGAAATAATCCCAATCCTTTGCCTTTAACCCCTGAACTCAAGCTTTCTGAAGTTCTTTACATTTCTTATATGTACAATTATCCTGGAATTAGAGTTTTTGACATATGGATTTGAATTGATTGTCTCCCCAAACTTTTGGTTGAAAGAGAACATCATGCAACGTCAAGTGTTAATACTTTCTCAGACTGTGTTCCAATTTTCTAAACAATAATTACTGATAAAATTATTAAGTGAAGAAATGGTAGAGGTAAGAGAAAGAAATGGGAGAGGTAATTTGGTCAAATAAACTACTCTGCACTAATATGTAGGGTTTACATTACTGAATCTCTGTTTCTTCCTCCTTCAGTTTTGTTATTTAAATTTTTTATATCTCTCAGGTGACTTGGTCATTCCTTATGACATGTACTTTCCTACATATACAGATCTCTAATATAGATGTTTTGTAGTGGGTAGGGTTATTAATTCAATTTCAATAACAGTAACTTTAAAAAAACCTTTGCATGAGTGTATAATTTTCTGGATATCCATGCAGTTTCTTCCACAGGAAAAAAGATTGCATAAAAATAATACATTAGATATTCTATAAAACTAGCAATGCATTAAGCATTTCTTTTTAATTCTAGAATGACTTTTATTTTTGGTTCACCAAAAAAATGTATAATGTATATTGATCAGGTAGCACAGACTCTCTAAAATGAAAAGAAAATTTGCTTAAAATTTTTTCTGTATTTTTGTAGTATCTCTTATAAATAAAAATGTTTTCCTGTTTCTAATTAGTTATCATTTAATACATAGGCTAACAATAAATAAACACAGATAATGATTAAAAAAAACATTATAAACAAATTCTCTATCCAATAGAATAGTGGATCTCAAAAGTTTTGTTTTCAGGATATCCTGCAACTCTTTTCATAAAAATTGAAATATAGTTGATATGCAATATTATCTTGGTTCCAGGTGTACTACATGATGATTCAACAACTGTATACATCAGTAAATGTTCACCAGGGTAAGTGTAATTACCATTTGCCAACATACAAAGATATTAAATATCATTGACTTTCACTCCTGTGAATATGTTACCCCTTGCAACTCTTAACAATTATTGATGATATATAAATATTTTTGTTTATGAGTTATATCTATCTATATTACTTATTAGATGTTAAGACTGAGAATTTCAAACATTTATCAATTAATTAAAAAATAATATAATAATTACATTTTAATAAACTATATTTTTATGAGAAATAACTATTACATAAAACAGAGTGGCAATAACAGTATTTTACATTTTTTAGAATCCCTAATTTCTTACTTAGTAGCCTCAGTGGGGTTCTTATATCTATTTTGATATTCATATTACTGCAATATCACATGTCACACAGCCTCTGGAAAAAGCCACTGTATACTTGTACATTCCATAAAATCATTCAGAAAAAGCCTTTTGAAATGGAACTTTGATTTTGCTTATTTATGTCCTGCTGGACCATTAACTTCATTAGATCAGAGATCGTGCCCCCCCATCTTATGGAGCAAGGTATACCCAAATCATTTCGAAGCTATTTCTTGTTTAAAACTTCCCAGTGATTTTCTATCCATGTTTGCTGTTGTCACCTACCCAACTCCTTCTCATTTTTTTAAAGAGATAAACTTAATTATAAGTTTCTCTATGTTTCCTTCCCTGGCACTACAGAATCCCATCTTACTTAGGTCCTCAAGTGAGAGTTAAAAATAACAGTAAAAATGATACTTAAAATTTTCTTAACTGCTTACAGTCAGTGACAACACTACTTTGTGCAGTACAACTTTACACAATAATTTATACACAATATTACATAATAATTTATACACAATTTTGGAAAATTCTCAGCTAACCTGAAAGCAAACACATTTAAAAAATAAATAGATGATTGAACATTTTTAAAAATCTGTCTTAATATTGCAAAATACTTAAAGATGGATGAGGTAGAATATTTTATGAAAATATTTATGTTTGTCTTTGGTGCATATTTCATTCCATTTTAATATTGTCTTTAAATTTCATGCAAATTAATGGGTATGTTTGTTCTTTTGTGAATTAAAATATATTATTAGGCTTGAATCTAACTCAGAAGTTAAATGCCTACTTGATAAGATGTCAGTTTACTGCTTTAGGTTCCCTTTCTATAGGTGCCAGCATTATTTTTCATTTCCCCTACAGTAGATGTTCCCTTAGGTAGTTTTTCCTTTTGATTATAATATTAATGAGGCCAGGACCTGTGTGTGTGTGTACACACAAATACATATATACACATATATACATATAATCTAATGAACATACATCATTTATTATTTTTTACTATAGGCCATCTACTCAATTAGAGTGCAGTAGTAAATTAGAATGGTAAGAGCCCTATCTCCAACCAGTTATGGTCTACCAAGAGGAGAGATTTAAAAATAGATACTTACATATAATTATCAAATAATTTTCAATAAATATCAAATAATAAACTGTAAAAAAAATCAAGTATGCAGTCTACTAAGGAGGCATACAGGGTGCTAATCAGATTTGACTAGGCTTATGTTGCAGTAATAATAACATAAAACTAACACACCTGAGTAGCTTGATACAGTCAAATTTAGTTCTCCTTGGTTAAATTTTACCTTAGGGGTAAGAAGAGGGATCTCTGTTCCATATATTTTCCCAAATATCTAAACTGACAGAGACCTCAATATCTGGAACATCATCTAATGTCATTAAAGGGATGAATTGTACACCATATGTGGGTCTTCAAACTTTAAGGATAGTTGGAGGCAATATCAAAGGTGTAAGCAAGGGAATTGCTCTAAAATCTGTAAAACTTGAATTGATGAATATGAAGTGTTCAGGGAAGGAATGTATGAAATAAGAATCCAAGTTTTTTTCTTTATCTGATAAATAGAAGATGACATTTACTGAGATTAGAAACACTATATAAAAGGAATGATATTTGAAAGTGACAGGAATTAATCTTTGAACCTCTTGTGTTTACAATCCCTAGGGATATCCAAATGGGAATATTTACTAAGTAAGTAGATGGTAGTATAGTGTAGTAGTTAAGCATAAGAGCTTCTGAGACTAACTGGATTACTATTATTTCACCACTCTAACTGTGTAACTTTGGGCAAGTTATTTCCACTTTTTATATTTCAGTTTTATTATCTATGTAATAGAAATACTCAATATATCTACCTCATTGGATATTGTGAGAATATATGAACAGTGCTTGGTGAACATCAAGTATTAATTATTTTTAATATTATTGTATACATTTGGAGGTGAGAAGAAAAGGCTATGACTGACATATGAATTTGAGAGTCATAAATATACAACTTTTGACTGAAGCCATAGGGATGTGTGGTATTGACCAAAGATACGGTATAAACCAAGTAAACTATCAGAAATAGAGGAAGGGTAGTTGACAAAGGAGTCTGAGAAGAAGCAGATGTATAGGAGAAATACCATGTGATTGGTGTCTCAGAAACAAAGGGATAAACAGAATGCTTCTAAGCAGACCTTCAAAATTGATGGCTGGAAAACACCTATTGGTTTTGGCAACATGCACTCTAATGGTGACTTAATGAGTGCCCTTCTGGTGATACAGGCTGGTGGAAGTTGGGTCCAATTGAGACATATGTAAAAGAGTTATGGGAATAGATAATAGAAATAATACTTTCAAAATATTTTTTGTAAGATATAACAGAATGTAGTGAGGTTGATGAGCAATGTTATTAGACTTGAAGATCTTGTTATACTGATGGAAAGGCACTAGTACAAAGGAAGAGGATGAAAGACAGAAGTAATGAGGGATCATTAAGCATGTAAAGTATGTACAGGAGAAGAGATGGAAACTGTTAAGCAGAGGGACTGATGTCAGAGGAGAAATCTCCTGCTTTGTATCAGAATGGGAGAATTAACTGTGATTTTGGAGACAAGTATTTCTAATTTTTTTAGTTAGAAATTGAAGATGAGTTTTATTTTCCATTAAGTAGGATACAGAGTTATTTGTTGAGGGCCTAGGGTGATATTTCTCTGAGAAATCAGATTTCTGAAAGGAGTGAAGGTTTAATATAGAAATTTCAGGCTATGGGGAAGTAAAGTGAATATAGATGTCTGGCAGGTTTAGTGAAGTTTTAAGTTTAGTAACCGTGCATTTATACTAAATCCAATCATCCCAGTATTACAATTATCTCAACTAGGTAAGAATAATTTAAAAAAAAAAAGAAGTTTGGGGGGATTAAAGATGGCAGCATGAGAAGTGAGACAGGTCTCCTCCTAAAACTGCACATAATACAAATACGAAAATATAGTTAATAAAACTAATCCTGAAAGAGAAACAGGAAAGAGGGCTGTGCCAGACTGCAGACACCTGGGGAACGGAATAGACCTCATGGAACAGGGTTGGGAACTTCACGATCTTCAGACACTCCAGCCCCCTGGCTGGCTATGGAGCTCCAAGACCCCCAACATGATACACAGCCAGCTGTGACTTCCTCCCGGCCAGCCTACACTTGGCTAGCAAACTGGCAAACCCCACCCTGGCATCAGGCCAGGCAGAGGAAGCCTCACTTACAGCAGCTACAAATGCAAAGCATAGAGGCTTATACCTGTGTGCTCCACCCACTGACTCTGGCAGTGGAGACAGGCATGGCAGCCGGGAAGCAGGAAACAGCTCTGTCCTCCACCAAGGCAACAATACCGCTCCCCTGCAACCCCCAACATTGCTCCAGGGCCTGAGCAGCTCCAGGGAGTAGAGCTTCTGGGCACTAAAGGGTGCCACATGCAAATATGAAATGTCAAAGGAACCTGGTTCAAAGAAAAATCATACATACACCAGAGAAAGAGTCAAATGAAACCAACCTCATAAATCTTCCAAAAAGAGAATTTAAAATAAAAATCATAAACATGCTCATGGAGGTACATTCAAGAACTCAGGAATGAATTCCGGTTGCAGATCCAATCATTATGGAACACAGTATCATACATGAAAGATACAATGGAAGGTTTTAAAAGCTGATTAGATATGCTGGAGGACACAATTAATGAAATAGGTATTGAGAAGAGGAATACAAAGAAGCTGAGGCACAGAAAGAAAAAAGGATCTCTAAAATAAAAGAATATTGAGAGAACTGTGTGACCAATCCAAACGGAACAATATTTGAATTATAGGGGTACCAGAAAAGAAGAGGGAGAAAAAGGGACAGAAAGTGTCTTTCAGGAGGTAATTGCTGAAAACTTCCTGAATCTGGGGAAGGAGATAGTCTCTTAAGCCATGGAGGTGCACAGATCTCCCGACACAAGGGACCCAAGGAAGACAACATCAAGACATATAATAATTCAAAGCTGCACTAATTCTTCAAACACTCTTCAGTATTGAGGAAGTAAAGAAAGTAGAACAGTTAATTAACAAGCAAATGCAAAATTAAATCAACTACCCCCAAAATCAGTAAAGGAATAGACAAAGAGTACAGAATATGATACCTAATATATGAAGAATGGAGGAGGAAGAAAAAGGAGGAGAAAAAAAGAACCTTCAGAGTCTGTTTGTAATAGCATACTAAGTGAGTTAAGTTAGACTCTTACATAGTAAGGGAATTACCCTTGAACCTTTGCTAACCATTAACCTAAAGCCTGCATTGGCAATAAGTACATACCTATCCATAATCACCCTAAATGTAAATGGTATGAATGCACCAAACAAAAGACATAGAGTCACTGAATGGATAAAAAACAAGACCCATTTATGTACTGCCTACAAGAGACTCACTTTAAACTCAAAGACATACTCAGACTAAAAATGAAGGGATGGAAAAAGATATTTCATACAACTAATAGGGAGAAAAAAGCAGGAGTTGCAGTACTTGTATCAGACAAAATAGACTTCAAAACAAAGAAAGCCACAAGAGACAAAGAAGGACATTACATAATGATAAAGGGGTCAATCCAACAAGAAGATATAACCATTATAAATATCTATGCACCCAACACAGGAGCAACTACATATGTAAACAAATACTAACAGGATTAAAAGGGGAAGAGAATGCAATGCATTCATTCTAGGAGACTTCAACACTCTACTCACTCCAAAGGACAGATAAACCAGGCAGAAAATAAGTAAAGACACAGAGGCACTGAACAACACACTAGAACAGATGGACCTAACAGACATCTACAGAACTCTACACCCAAAAGCAGTAGAATACACATTCTTCTCAAGTGTACATTGAACATTCTCAAGAATTGATCATATACTAGGCCACAGAAAGAGCCTCGGTAAATTCAAAAAGATTGAAATTGTACCAAACAGTTTCTCAGACCACAGAGGTGTGAAACTAGAAATAAATTACACACAAAAAAATGAAAAATCCCACAAAGTCATGGAGGCATCACAACATGCTCCTAAATAACCACTGGATCAAGGACCGAATCAAAACAGAGATAAAGCAATATATGGAGACAAATGACAAAAATAATTCAACACTGCAAAATCTGTGGGGTGCAGCAAAGTCCAGGCTAAGATAAAAGTATACTGCAATACAGGCCTACCTCAGGAAAGACGATCAATCCCATATGAACACTCTAAATTCACAAAAAACTAGGAAAAGAAGAACAAATGAGGCCCAAAGTCAGTAGAAGGAAGGACATAATAAAGATTTGAGCAGAAATAAATAAAATCGAGAAAAATAAAAAATAGAAAGAATAAATGAAAGTAAGAGCTGGTTCTTCAAGAAAATAAACAAAATGCATAAACCCTTAGCCAGACTTATCAAGAAAAAAAGAGTCCACACACATAAACAGAATCCGAAATGAGAAAGGAAAAATCACTATGGACACCACAGAAATACAAAGAATTATTACAGAGAATATTACAAAGAATATTAATATAGAGAATACTGTGGAAAATTATATACTAACTGGATAACCTAGAATAAAGGGACGACTTTCTAAAAAAATACAACCTTCCAAGGCTAACCCAGAATGAAACAGAAAATCTGAAAACACCAATTACCAGCAACAAAATTGAATTGGTAATAAAAAAAAACTACCTAAGAACAAAATCTCTGGACCATATGGCTTCACTGCTGAATTTTATCAAACATTTAGTGAAGACCTAATACCGATCCTCCTTAAAGTTTTCCAAAAATTATAATAAGAGGGAATACTTACAAACTCATTCTGTGAGGCCAGCATAACTCTAATACCAAAACCAGGCAAAGACACCATAAAAAAAGAAAATTACAAACCAATATCCCTGAGGAACATATATGCAAAAATATTCTACAAAATATTAGCAAACAAATGCAAAAATATATCAAAAATATAATCCACCATGATCGAGTAGGACTTACTCCAGGGATGCAGGGATGGTACAATATTAGAAAATCCATCAACATCACCCACCACATCAACAAAAAGAGGGACAAAAACCACATGATACTTCCACAGATGCTAAAAAAGCATTTGACAAAATTCAACATCCATTCATGATAAAAGCTCTCAACAAATGGGTATAGAGGGCAAGTGCCTCAACATAATAAAGGCCATATACGACAAACCCACAGCTAGCATCATACTTAACAGCAAGAAGCTGAGACCCTTTCCTTTAAGAGAGGGAAACCCACTCTCCCCACTTTTATTCAACATAGTTTTAGAGGTCCTTGCCACAGCAGCAAAATAAAGAAATATAGGGCATCCAGATTGATAGGGAAGAAGTTAAACTCTCACTGTTTGCAGATGACATGATATTGTACAGAAAAATCTCTAAAGAATCCACTCCAAAATTACTAGATCTGTTATCTGAATTCAGCAATGTTGCATGATACAAAATTAATACACAGAAATCTGTTGCATTACTATACACTAATGAACTAGCAGAAAGAGAAATCAGAAAAACAATTCCATTCACAATTGCATCAAGAAGAATAACATACCTAGGAATAAACATAACCAAGGATGTGAAAGACCTATACTCTGAAAACTACAAGACACTCATGTGAGAAATTAAAGAAGATACCAATAAATGGAAACTCATCCTGTGTTCATGGATAGGGAGAATTAATATTGTTAAAATGGCCATCCTGTCTAAAGCAATCTACAGAATCAATGCAATTCCTATCAAAATACCAACCACATTCTTCAATGAACTAGAGCAAATCATTCTAAATTTCATATGGAACAACAAAGACCCCAAATAGCCAAAGCAATACTGAGAAGGAAGAATAAACCTGGGGGATTACATTCCCCAACTTCAAGCTCTACTACACAGCCGCAGTAATCAAGATAATTTGGTACTCACAAAGAACAGAACAATAGACCAATGGACCAGACTAGAGAGCCCAGATATATACCCAACCATATATGGTCAATTAATATATGATAAAGTAGCCATGGACATACAATGCAGAAATGACAGCCTCTTCCTTAACTGGTGTTAGCAAAACTGGAGAGCTACATTCAAGAGAATGAAATTGGACTATTGTTTAACCCCATACACAAAATTAAACTCAAAATGGATAAAAGGCTTGAATGTAAGTCTTGAAACAATAAAACTCTTAGAAGAAACATAGGCAAAAATCCCCTGAATATAAACATGAGCAACTTCTTCCTGAATGCATCACCTCGAGCAAAGGAAACAATAGCAAAAATAAACACATGGGCTACATCACAAAAAGCTTCTGTAGGGCAAAGGACACCATGAACAGAACAAAAGGCATCCTACAGCATATAGTATGGGAGGATATATTTGCAAGTGACATATCTGACAAGGGGTTAACACCCAAAATATATAAAGAACTCACATGCCTCAACACCGAAAAAACAAACAACACAATTAAAAAATGGGTGGAGGATATGGAGAGACAATTCTCCAAGGAAGAAATTCAGATGGCCAACAGACACATGAAAACATGCTCCCCATCGCTAATCATCAGAGAAATGCAAATTAAAACCACAATGAGATACCTCCTCACACCCCTAAGGATGGCCAGCATCGAAAAGACTAAGAACAACAAATGCTAGTGAGGATGCAGAGAAAGGGGAATCCTCCTACACTGCTAGTGGAAATGTCAGCTAGTTCAACCATTGTGGAAAGTAATATGGACGTTCCTCAAAAAACTAAAAGTAGAAATACCATTTGAACCAGGAATCCCACTCCTTGGAATTTACCCAAAGAATACAACTTCTCAGATTCAAAAAGATATGTGCACCCTTATGTTTATTGCAGCACTATTTACAATAGCCAAGAAATGGAAGCAACCTGTGTCCATCAGTAGATGAGTGGATAAAGAAGAGATGGTACATATACACAATGGAATACTATTCAGCCATAAGAAAGAAACAAATCCTATCATTCGCAACAACATGGATGGAGCTGGAGGATATTATGCTCAGTGAAATAAGCCAGGTGGAGAAAGACAAGTGCCAAATGATTTCCCTCATTTGTGGAGTATAATGAAGCCAAACTGAAGGAACAAAGCAGCAGACTCACAGACTCCAAGAAGGGACTAACATTTACCAAAGGGGAGGGGTGTGGGAGGGCAGGTGGGGAGGTAGCAAGATGGGGATTGAGGGGTATTATGTTTAGTACACATGGTGTGAGGGGTCATGGGGAAGACAGTGTAGCACAGAGAAGCCAAATAGTAAATCTGTGACATCTTACTACATTGATGGACAGTGACTGCAGTGGGGTATGGGTAGGGACTTCATAATATGGGTAATTCTGGTATAATTTTTATGGATGAAAGTAGTAGAGAGATTAAGGATCAAGGAGGTTAAGGTAATGTCAAAAGTATAAAAACATGGCCCATAGAATCTACATTTTAAGGGTATTCTGCAAATGAACACATTAGGAATATTAGAGGTGCATGTCAGGTTTACAAATTACTATTATTTAATGAATAAACTCAAAAAAATGGGGGTTTGTTCACAGAGGAGGTTTTCTCAGTTGTTGAAAAGCACAGCAGATTAAGGTGAATGCTTGGTCATGGCTATGGGAAATGACTCTTGGATTGGAAGGCAGGGGATATTTGTAGATAATAAGGTCAATGAACTGAAGCCAAACGGTTGCGTGGGCCAAAGGAATTTCATGGCTCATGCCTTCCCTCAGTAAATGAGGAGATGTAATCAGGATAATTACAAAAGACAGTCCAAATGAGAAGACTGGGGTAGACAAACATCAGCAGAGCAGTTTGAGGTTGTGTGCGTGCATGTGCACATTTGTCTGGTTGTTCTTTTGCCTGTGTATTTGTAAGTTGTGCCCTTGTGTTTATAAGCAGAGACTGTGGCTCTCATAGTGAGGAAGTTGTGAATCCCACTTTTGGACAGTGGAATACACAGAATGTTAGAGGGAGAGCAATCACTCCTTGCTTTGTGCCCATGAATGGAAGGAGGAGGAAATAATCAGTGAAGAGATTGAATGTGGAATGTATTTTTCATAGTGGATTAGGACTTCCAGATAGCGCAAAGGAAACGTTTCAGTGAAGATGACAAGTGAATGGAAGGATGAACCAGGGCAATTGATGTAGAGACTGTCAAGGGGCCAAATGTACCATGAAAATGGGAAGGGGTGGCATGGTTTACTGAGCCCTGAGCATCTCTTGGAAGAGATTGCCACCTTTCTCGTTTAGAAGGAACTATGAAACTCATTCTGCTTGCATGTTATTATGTGGCCAGCTTCCATAGTTACTCCATACAGTTTATCTGCTTGCTTCCTTTTACATTCTGCAAGCACAATTATTTGTATTTGACCTTAACGTATATAATACTTAAGGTTCTCTCTCTCTAGTGGATACCTGTTTTCTACTAGAAGTAATTTTGCCTGGCAAAACATCTTTGTTTTGGGGAACTCATAGCCTTATCCTCTAGAAGGACTACATGGGCTATCAGACAGTTTGTTGAAGTCTCACCCCAAGAATAACACTATGTAATTCATGATAAGCTCCCATATTTCTCCTGAAAAGTTACTAAATTATGAAAGTTACTAAATTACTTGCATGGAGGAATAAGTGAGCCTCATAGTAGGAAAGTGGAAAAGTTATTGAAAATAAATACTATGTATTTTTGTATTGAGATACTCAGGTAGTAATATGAAGAAAACAGGAGTTTACCTGACACTTTAAAATATTTTAGATCTTATAGTAAACCAATATTGTAATTTTGGTGAAGGGGAAAAAAATCAGAATGTTTGATGTCTTGATGTGGCCAATGGTTACATGAGTGTATATACATGATAAAATTCATCAAGGTGTATACTAAGTTTTATGCAGTTTATTGTATGTACTTCAATATAAGAAAATATATAATACTATCCAAAACAAAAACTGTGAAATTCCCAGGACCTCTCTAGTTGCTTGCTTATACAGTATTAGGGATAACATGTGTTTTAATTTCTTAAAATGGTCTTAAAGAGGTAGATAAGTACTATACCCACTGCTATTCTTTTAGGCTATGTGATCTGTATCAGACTCCTGCTTCAAAGCACTGCTCTTCAATTTCAAAATCCCAGGCCATGTGCTCAAGTACTACTGATTCTCTCTCTTTATCTGGGTGGCAGTTACACGGATGGGTTCACTTTGTAAAAATGCACCAAATCTTTAAACTTAGGATTTTTGTAGTTTTCTGCATTTGTATTAGCTTTCAGCAAATGTTTGCTTTTATAAAAAGTCATTTGCCACAGTAAATTAATGACAGCACATTGTAAATGGTGGAATGTGTCCATGAGTCAGATCATATTCCAATTTGGTGAGCAACCAATTGATGAAAAAGGCAAGTTTTCATAGCTGGGAAAGGAGTATAAAATAGAATTGGTGTATTCCAGTTGTAAACAGGTTGCACTGCTAAGACTAAAACCTGCTTCAGATCAATGTTCTCACAGAAAGTGCCTTTTAAATAGAGGTGAATTTGGTCTACCCATCCTGATTAATATTATATATTTGTTCTATTACTTTCCTTCCAACTCTTTATTGCACGTGACAATTTGTGTACTTGCAAGAGCATAGTGCATTTAATTCTACACGAAGACCCCATATCAAATTTAGCTTCTAACCTAAGTTCTGTAACCAATGCATATTGTTCTTCACCACTGTATCCTCAATGCATAGAACATAGTAAGAGCTCAATAAACATTTATCAAACTAATGAGCTGAATTTCTTCTTTCTCAACTTGATTCATATTTTTAAAAAGAATGACTTCATCCACTTTCTCTTCTACATATGGTCACCTCACTGGTGGACTCTTTTTCAGATTAGTTGCATAAGATATTCTAATTAAATTGCATTGACTGATAGTTCTGACTTTAAATTAATATCTGAGTGACAAATTGGATAACAACTGTAGTTGCACATAGCCTTTTTTATGAGTTATGGAGATGGTAGGTAGAACATAAAACAACATCAGGGTATAACATTTTCATAGGACACCATAAGCATTAGCAAACTACACTGTACCCACTATATAATTGGAAAAAAAGGTGTTTGATAATGTTAATATATATACATAAATTTGCTAGAATTCATTTATTTATAAAAAAATTAAATAAGTACTGAGTATGTACAGATATAACTATGAACATTTTCTTTATAATGATTCACAATAGCACAAAGATAGATTTCTATATATGCAGAGTATAAATAGAGAAACTTTATCAAAGATAATAAACATAAAATAAGTGCTACAAGGCAAAAAACCTGATGCTATGAAAACATATAATAGGAAAATATGTTAGTCTGAAAGCTCAGAGAAGGTTTCTCTGAGAAAATGAAGGGTGAGTATAGGTGGTGGAAGTTGGGAAAGAGAAGGGAAATATTTCAGGAAATCATTGTATGAAGTCCCAGTGGAGGCTGGAACCAACAGTGCTGGAGGAAGGGAAATACCAGCAGAGCAGCAGTTTAGAACAAGAGAAAAACAGTGAAAGATGACTCCAGAGAGCTGAGCAGGGTTCAGATCGTGCAAGACCTTGTAAGCTGTAGGAAGAATTTTACTTGACATCTTAAGAACAATGGAAAGTTATTGGTGAATGTTAAGAATGAATGTGACACCCTTAAAAGTATGTTTGAAAAGGACACTCTGGTTTGTACTTCTAGAAAGCAGACCAAAGGGTTAAGAGTTAATGCTTGGGAAATGTGAAGGGCTTGCATTAGGGAAAAATATAGCTGAGTGTCTGAGATATATTTATTAAATCCTGATTCCCAATCAATGTTATTGCCTCTAGACTAAAACATTTTGGTTGAATTATAGAGTTTATTTATGAAATGGTCTTATTACTTCCATTTGTTTTATTGTAACTATATACAAGTAAAAATCCCTGATTTAAGAACTAATCCTTGCATTCCTTTGGATTAATTAATGAAGCATTTATATTAACTTGCTATTTTGGACACTTATTTTATTACTCACATATCCCTGTGTTAATATATCATCTTAACATCTGAAATAAATTTTGAAACTTAGAGTTTATGCAATTAAAGGTATAAGTTTCACAGTAAATTATCACATAAATGTGTTCCTATTAATATTGTGAATATAAAGACCTTAAAAGAATAAAATTAGGAAGCATAGAGGGGCAATTTTACAAATAGGTTTTTATTTCATATTTTATGTGCTAGCTTTCTGAAACAGTACTTGAAATGGTTTTTGCACATGAATTTCACAGATACGTTTGATTAGACACTTCACCTTAGAACATATTTCCTTCAATTTTGCCAAGTGGGTCCATTTTGAATTTTGAAATTCCATTCTATAACTATCAATGTCTTTATTTTTATATAGAAGACTTGGTGAGGCTTTGAATTCAACATATGCTGTATTTCAGGAACATGTGAGATAAAACTACAAATCAGATTTTCAAGGATCTAAGTCCTGTAGCTAAAAGGAAAAAAAAATAAAAAATCCCTGTTTCCTGACCCCACGTTTGGGAGTTTAACATCTTGAAGCTGCCCTTTCTTCCTTTGAGTTCTCCAGTATTGTTAGAATAAGCCAAATGTCTTGTGTGGGTTTCTGCCCCAGGCTAGTTCACTATGGATTCACTGTGACCAAAGAAATGACAGTAGAATGTTCTTGGGGTGAAAGGGTTTATTACCCGGCTTGTTCTCCAGGGGGTTGGTTGAACACTAGTATCTCTGCCTGGGCCCAGAGCACTGGGCCGAGCTCTCTATATAGTGACTCAATCAATAATAGCTTATTGCCTATGGGTGTGGAAGCAGTAGCCTAGCAGCAGGCCAGTTATACCATCAAGTAGTTTAAGTTCAGTGAGGATCCTGGCCATAGGAACCCCAATTTCCCCACACCAAGCCACCTTTCTTGCATTCCAAACATCCTTAAAAATAGACCCAACCCATGGTTTCAATACTGGTACCAATAATCTTGTCAGTTACTGTTTTCAGTTTCAGACATCAGAGACTATTCTTTTTATTTAAAAAGTAATTTTATATGGGTATTACATAAATTGCAGTCTCCATGGTGACCATAAAACCTGGCTAAAAGAGCTAGGAAACACTCCCAACATACCACTGCTACTCTAGTGAGAACAGAACTGCTAATGCACTCTGTCATTGCTACCAAACAGCCCCCAATGCTGCCTGCCATAGTGATGGAGAAGTTATTCAACTTTGTTAATTATTTTCTATCCCTGTACTATAAAACAGTTTCTTTCCAGAAATGATTTAGTCTATTATACTTCCTTAGCTGATCACAGATTTGTCTATAAATAAACTACTATTCAACTATCTTATTAGCTCTAAAAGCTTCTGATGCTGTGAGTTTTTCTCTGTAGAGAAATATTATTTGCAAATAATGACCTTTTAAACTAATCCCTTTAAATACTTATGCTCTAATTCCTTTCTTTCCTTTTCTTCCTTAACTCTCTCTCTGTCTCACCATATTTCTGTCTTCCTCCCTTACTCCTTCCCTTCCTCCCTTCCTTCCATCTTTCTTATACCATAACCAGGACATTCAGTAATAAGTTAAAGGGGCTATCATAAAGAGAATACCTGTCCTCTTCTTATTCTTAAATGAAATGTGCCTATCTTGGTATTTGGAATATAACCTTTGCCATATTAGGAAAGTTTCCTTCTTTAAATTGTATTTTTAAAAAGCATTGATTTTTATCAAATGCTTTATTTACATTGGTGATATATGTTCTTTTTCTTCTTTAGCCTACTAATATGGTGACTTATAATGCCAATATATTTTTAAGTTGAATCAGCAAAGACTTTTGGGGATAAATTTCATAGCATTATTAATTTTAGTACACTGTTGGATTCACTTACATATTTTTTTTTTTCTACTTGTCCTCACTAATATGATTGGTCAAAATTGTATAGCTTGCCATTAACAAAAGTGAAAGTCCTGATCATTGTATACTGCATATCTCTTCTTAATTCTCTAGACTGAGATTGGCCTTGGCTGACAGCCGTTAAGAATCTGACCAGGACTTAGAAGTGAGCTGTGGATCTGGCATAGTCTGTGCAGTTACTCCTGGGTCTATGTGGATGCTTTGGAGGTAGCTGTATATAGGGGTGAATACAGGGTTGGAACACCTGAGTTTGAATCCCATTTATTTAGCTTTTCTATATATATATATTTTTAATTTTGCTCTTATTAATGTACAATTACATGAGCAATATTATAGTTACTAGACCTCCCTATTAGCAAGTCCCCACCACATACCCCATTACAGTCACTGTCCATCAGCATAGCAAGATGTCACAGAATCACTACTTGTCTTCTCCATGTTATACTGCCTTCCCCGTATACAACCACCCTGGCTAGATTATGTGTGCTAATAGTAATACCCCTTTTTACCCCTTATCCCTCACTTCCCACCCATCTTTTCCAGTGCCTTTGCCTTTGGTAACTGTTAGTCCATTCTTGGGTTCTGTGAGTCTGCTGCTGTTTTCTTCCTTCAGTTTTTTCTTTGTTCTTATACTTCACAGATGAGTGAAATCATTTGGTACTTGTCTTTCTCCACCTGGCTTATTTCACTAAGCTTAATACCCTCTAGCTTCATCCATGTTGTTGCAAGTGGTAGGATTTGTTTTCTTCTTATGGCTGAATAATACTACATTGTGTATATGTACCACCTCTTCTTTATCTATTCATCTACTGATGGACACTTAGGTTGCTTCCATTTCTTGGCTATTGTAAATCGTGCTGCGATAAACATACAGGTGCATATATCTTTTTCAACTTGGGCTGCTGCATTCTTAGGGTAAATTCCTAGGAGTGGAATACCTGGGTCAAATGGTATTTCTATTTTGAGTTTTTTGAGGAACCTCCACACAGCTTTCCACAATGGTTGAACCAATTTGCATTCCCACCAGCAGTGTAGGACGGTTCCCCTTCTCCACATCCTCACCAACATTTGTTGTTGTTTGTCTTTTGAATGGTGGCCATCCTAACTGGTATGAGTTGATATCTCATTGTGGTTTTAATTTGAATTTCTCTGATGATTAGTGATGTGGAGCATCTTTTCATGTGCCTGTTGGCCATCTGAATTTCTTCTTTGGAGAAGTGTCTGATCATATACACTGCCCAATTTTTAATAGGGTTATTTTCTTTTTGAGTGTTGAGGTGTGTGAGTTCTTTATATATTTTGGATGTCAACCCCTTATCGGATATGTCATTTGTGACTATATTCTCCCATACTGTAGGATGTCTTTTTGTTCAACTGATGGTGTCCTTTGCTGTGCAGAAGCTTTTCAGCTTGATATAGTCCCACTTGTTCATTTTTGCTTTTGTTTCCCTTGCCTGGGGAGATATGTTCATGAAGAAGTTGCTCATGTTTATGTACAAGAGATTTTTGCCTATGTTTTCTTCTAAGAGTTTTATGGCTTCATGACCTACATTCAGGTCTTTGATCCATTTTGAGTTTACTTTTGCATATGGGGTTAGACAATAATCCAGTTTCATTCTCTTACATGTAGCTGTCCAGTTTTGCCAATACCAGCTGTTGAAGAGGCTGTCATTTCCCCATTGTACATCTATAGCTCCTTTATTGTATATTAATTGACCATATATGCTTGGGTTTATATCTAGGCTCTCTAGTCTTTTCCATTGGTCTATGGCTCTGTTCTTGTGCCAGTACCAAATTTTCTTGATTACTGTGGCTTTGTAGTAGAGCTTGAAGTCAGGGAGCATAATCCCCCCTGCCTTATTCCTGCTCAGGATTGCTTTGGCTATTCGGGGTCTTTTTGGTTCCAAAGGAATTTTAGAACTATTTGCTCTAGTTTGTTGAAGAATGCTTTTGGTAATTTGATAGGGATTGCATTGAATCTGTAGATAGCTTTAGGAAGGATGGCCATTTTGACAATATTAATTCTTCCTATCCATGAGCACGGGATGTGTTTCCATTTATTGGTATCTTCCTTAATTTCTCTCATGAGTGTCTTCTGGTTTTCAGAGTATAAGTCTTTCACTTCCTTGGTTAGGTTTATTCCTAGGTATTTTATTCTTTTTGATGCAATTGTGAATGGAATTGTTTTCCTTTAGCTATTTCTATTTTTCGGAAAAAATGTGCAAACATCCTCTCACTTTTTAATTTTCTAAAATTTTCTCTGTTTCTAAAAAACTTAAATTTCAAAGTAAATGTGAGTATAGATTTCCTTTAAACTATTATTTTTGTAAGTTTATTTTTATTTTTCAAATATTTGCTCATTTTGGTATTCTGTGGCTAAATGGTGGGAATTCTGCTTGTTATTTCCTAACTTAATATTTATCTCATTATCTAATCTTGTTGCCTTATGTAAAATTTTCTAAATATGTTTTTCCAGTCCGTTAACTCATTATTCAAGTGTTCTAACCAGGATTTTATCTCATCCAACATAAGTACAATTTCCACTTCATTACCTTTTTTGAATTACTGATACTCTTCCATAATAAATACTTTCCATAAAGTTTATTTTGCAAATAATTTAAATTCTTATTCTATCTGTGTTAATAATTCAGCATCATGTTTTACATTTGTTACTTTTCTTTATAGTGGGTTTATTTCTCAGATATGATTAGTTTGTCTTGAGAATACATGTACCCCTGGTGGTATCACCTACCCTTTTTTGGCAGTTGTATTACAGGAGGTAAGCCCTAATCGTGTCATTCCTGGTAAAGTAAGGGACGTACAAGGATATACTGTAGGCTCAAGAATCTCATAAACCTTAGAGACCTCTTGATCAATGGCATGTCTTGACATTTTACTTTATCTGTTTTCTGGCCCTGGAGTATTCATTATATCCTGAACTTCCTAGGGTCTAGGTTAAGTTTTTGTATCCCAGAGACCCAAAGTTTCAATAACATATTCAAGAGAATTTTGTTCCTCTCTCACTTAATAGTCCAAAGGAGGTAAGATAGTTGGCTAGAGCTAATAGTCTTTCAATGACTTTGTGTTAAAGAAATATCCTAAGGATAAAAGGTGGTTCTGGGTCCAAGTTGGCTACTACATGTATTGTTATTTGTATGCAAACAAGAAAGGGCAACATGAGAAGGACAAAACATTTTCCTTTTTAAATATATAATCTAGTAGTTGTAAACATCCTTTCCACTTATATTCCACTGACCAGAATTGCATCACATGGCCACATCTAGATGCAAGGGCACCTAGGAAATACAGTACCAATTTTGGCAAACTTGTGCCCTGCTAAAATTCAGGGGGCTCTATTTGTAAATGGAAGTAAGTCTGAATAGATCCTGGCAACTTTTTATAAAACAATTACTCTTAGAAAAAGTAACACTCAGAAAAACTTTTCTACCAGGGTGGCATATCATAGATCTCTGGATCTGGAGGCATTGCATGAATATCCCACTTTTTCCAACCACACCATTAGCAATTCATGGTATCAGAGCCAAGTATTCAGGCATTGCTTGAGATTTCTGTGGTGGAAAACAATGACTTTACCAAGATAATGTGGCTCTAATGTCTGAATACTGAAACTTCCCATTTTAGCCTCCTGCTACAATTTACCTTTCTCTCAGGATTCTTTAACCCATATGGCTCTGCCTCTGCCCCCCTCCACTTATACATGCAGCATTCTTTGATCTACCAAAATTTAATTATTTAATATCAATTATTAATATTAATCCTTCAAATACATGCTTCTATGTTGCTTCTGTAATCTTTCTGGAGTAGGTTAAATGAGAGAAACCCAAAAGTATGTGCCAGTTACCATTTTATCAGATAGCAGAAGCTCACTAATTTACTTAATATTTCAACTTTTGAAAAATAATATATATATATATACACACCCCAGAGAACTTCAAAATAATTTGTAGAAAGTTAAACATTTTGTTCATAACCTTTCAATAACTTCTGAAAGCTTATTTTATCTTAACTAAGTGGATAATTTTGACATTTAATTGACATAATCATAAAGAGAAATATTCAAGAACACAAGAAGAGTGATGAGTCATCATTATTAAAATAGGTAAAATAAAATGAAAGAATAATTGTATGTAATTTTTCATTTTAATTAAACGAATAAAATTTGAGTTTAGTCAGATCTGGGGATAAATTGTGGCATTTCATATTGAAATTCTGAAAGTCTGAGGATGATTGAGTTCAATATTTTATGATAGAATGAAGTAAGGCCAAAAGAAAGATTTTATCTCAATGAATAATATAGCCAAAATGTAAATGAATAGCATTGTTCTAAGACTGAAAATTACGCTAATTTTAAACAAACAAATTATAAGATTATTGCATTGCCATACCAGTACTGCAATTTTTTATCTCCATCGTTCTGATAGAGTTTTGGCCAATTTAATAGTAAACTATCTTACATCAAGCTTATCAGAGTTTTGTATTTTAATAAATAATACCCCAATAATCCAGTCTTGGTTTGAAGTGCTAAGTCTCTGGTTGCTGATGGGAACCTATAGCTCTAATCAGAAGTGGAACAATGACACCAGAATTCTAATGAGCTTGTTCTATTGTGTGTGTGTGTGTGTGTGTGTGTGTGTGTATGCATGTGTGCATATGTGTATGTGTGTGTGTGTGTTTAACTCTACCACTTCCAAGGTAAAAGATGTAGGCTATTCTAAATGTTTCCCCTGTCCTTCCTGAAGAGTCAGTTAACCAAACCAAGGCAGATCAATGTATTCTTACTTTATTGTGCATCAAACCTTCCTTTCCTGTGCATCAATCCTAGGCTGAATTGGCGCTGAAAATTCAGATTTGTAGGCACACCTGCTCCAAACTGATTTAAATCACTACAAGTTTTTTGTCTCTTGAACTTTAGGAGCAAAGACCCATAATTGCCTAGTAATATTTATCCCTTCCCTGTGTAATAAAACTAGGCATGCTATAGACTACAATTTCCAGTCTCTTATGCAGCCTATTGTGAATATATGTTTTTATTTTCTCACTAATGGGATATGAAAAGTGATGTGCTTCTATCATGCCTTTGAAGGAATGTTTGTATGTTTTTCCAGCTTTTCTTCTATACTCATTGGCCTAGAGATGGTACAAAATAGCTACCTATGAAATAGATACCTAGAACACAGAGATAGGAGTCTCCCTAACAGTCTCCTAATTTTGGACCTACTATATATGTTCTTTTATATGAAAGATGAATAAATTTGTATATTGTTTTTGCTACTATATTTTGGAGTCTCTTTGTTATAGAAACTTACTGAACACTAATATATTCTGAAAACTAAGTCAGCTACCCTAAGTGTTGGGACTATGCCTACACTTGATATAACCTATGACTGCTTTGATTATTTTGCAACTGCTCCCTTTAATCCAGTTCTTGCCTATTACTACATTCCTTCAGAAAATAGATATGGATATAGGACCAAAACAGGTATTTTGTTGCTTGGTAACTGAGATATCAAGGATGGATCTAGCAGCAAGACCAACTGAAGTCTGAAACAATTCTCATAATTTGGCATGGTGTTGAAATTACAAATAGAAGAAAAATTGATTAACAAATATAAGAAATGGGGAGGAAATAAGCAGTTTTTCACACATCTAAGATAATTATATGATCATTTTATATACAGGAACTTACCCTAAGCTAGTTATTTCCTTACTCTTATTTCATGGAACATAATAGAAGTAGACTTAGAGGGACCAAGAAACATTTAAAAATATACTGTATCATAGTTAAAAATCACCTACTTTTTGTTGATATAGTAACTAGAATGTCAACAATCTGACAGGAATCTGTAGTCACATATAAAAATAATATTTACATGTTCAGAGACAAAACCTATGATATGATATGATATGATAACCTAGAATTTCCAGGAAGTGGTTTTTATTTCACTTATAAGATTGGAAATCATGTAAGCCACCTATCAGGCCAGCTTTCCCAAGAAGTCTTTGTAAGTACTGACTTGATTTTATAAAAAAGAGAGAAAACCACTGTTATTTTCTAAGAATTGTCTGGTCATATGTGATTAAATGAATGTCATTCTCAAATGAAATTCTAGTCGAAGCTTTGGTTGTATAACCATGTTCCCATTTATCACCAATGAACAAAAAGGATAGATTCTAACTTAACATTTACAAATAATTATTGGCATATAAAAAGAATATTCAGAAGATTCAAGATGACGGCATGAGTGGTGACACGGAAAACTCCTCCCAAAACCACAAATAGTACAAATATATAGTTAATTAATACAGCTAACCCTAAAACAGCAAGAAGAAAGAAGGCTGAACCAGACTGCATACAGACCTCAGGAACAGAGCACACCTCACGAAACAGGGTAACGTACAAAAGCCTTAATCTGGCAGGACCCAAGCCTTTCCCCCACCACAGCTCACCAGTGGGAGAAAGAGAAAAAGAGCGGTGAGGGGGTAGAAGCCTGGGACTGATGAACACCTAGCCCTGGAGATATGCTTAGTGCAGAATCCTATATTGTGTGGTGCTCTGGAAGCTGGGGAGCTCGGACAGGCAGAGTGCTTGAGAGACAGACATTCCAGTTTTTTGTGGAGGGGGCAATCCAAATCCAGCTTCTCTGTGTCAGAGAAAGGGGGGACAGTCTGAGAGGCTTCCTAGCAGTGAGAGGGCTGATGAAGGTGCGGGGTTTGCATGGAGATTGCTGCATGGGAGAAGGGAGAGCAGAACAAGGTTGTCTGGGTGCACTCTGCCCAGCTGGTTGGGAACTTTCAGGAGCTTCAGGAGCTCCATCCCCCTGGCTGCCTACTCAGCTCTGAGGCCCCGCACTGTGACACACAGCCTTCCTACTTGCCTGCAGGCACCTGCTCGCAAACACGCACTCATTGCGCAGGCGCCAGGCCAGTCAGAGGGAGGCCCCGCCTACAACAGGTGAAACGCAAAGCACAGAGGCTTACACGTGTGTGCTTGGCCCACTGCCTCTGACACTGGAGACAGGCACTGCAGATGGGAATGAGGAAACAGATCTTTCCTCCCTCCAGGCAACAGCTCCGCTCCCCTATGACCCCCAACCTCACTCTAGGGGCTGAGCAGCTCCAGAGACTAGAGTTTCTGTGCACTAGTGGGCACCACAAAGAAATATGAAATGTCAAAAGAATATGGTTCAAACAAAAATCTCACAAACCCCAGAAAAAGGGCCAAATGAAACTGAACTCACCAATCTTCCTGAGAGTTCAAAATAAAAATTATAAACATGCTTATGGAGGTACAGAAAAATATTCAAGAACTCAGAAAGAAATTTAAGTTGGAGATTCAATCATTAAGAAATTCCATATCTGAAATAAAACATACAATGGAGGGATTTAAAAGCAGATTACATGTAGTAGAAGATATGATAAATGGAATAGAAATTAGAGAAGAGGAATACAAAGAAGCTGAGGCACAGAGAGAAAAAATAATCTCTAAGAATGAAAGAATATTGAGAGGAATGTGTGACCAATCCAAACGCAACAATATTCACAATCCAAATGCTACAATATATGCATTATAGGTGTACCAGAAGAAGATAGGAAAATGGGATAGAAAGTGTCATTGAGGAGGTAATTGCTGAAAAGTTCCCCAATCTGGGCAAGGAGATAGTCTCTCAAGCCATGGAGGTGCACAGATCTCCCAACACAAGGGACCCAAGGAAAACAACATCAAGACATACAATAATTAAAATGGCAAAGATCAAGGATAGAGACAGACTTTTAAAAGAAGCTAGAGAGAGAACAAAGATCACATACAAAGGAAAACCCAACAGGCTATCATAAGACTTCTCAACAGAAACTTTACAGGCCAGGAGGGAGTGGCAGGATATATTAATACAATGAAGCAGAAGGACCTTGAACCAAGAATGCTCTACCTGGCAAGGTTGTCATTTAAATTTGAAGGGAGGATTAAACAATTTTCAGATAAGCAAAAGCTGAGAGAATTTACCTCCCACAAACAACCGCTACAGTGCATTTTGGAGGGACTCCTTTACATGGATGTATTCCTAAGGCTAAATAGATGTCACCCAAGGGATAGACAAAGAGTACAGAATATGATTCATAACATACAAAGAATGAAGGAGGAAGAAAAAGGAGGGGAATAAATAACCATTAGGATCTGCGTGTAATAGCATATGAAGTGAGTTAAATTAGACAGATAGTAAGGGAAATACCCTTGTACCTTTGGTAACCACAAATCGAAAGCCTGCAATGGCAATAAGTACATACCTATCAATAATCATCCTAAATGTAAATGGTCTGAATGCAGCAATCAAAATACATAGAGTTACTGAATGGATAAAAAAAGAAGACCCATCTATATGCAGCCTACAAGAGACTCACTTCAAACCCAAAGACATACACAGACTGAATGTAAAAGGATGGAAAAAGATATTTCATGCAACTAATAGTGAGAAAAAAGCAGGAGTTGCAGGACTTATATCAGACAAAATAGACTTCAAAACAAAGAAAGTCACAAGAGAAAAAGAAGGACATTACATAAAGATAAAAGGGTCAGTCCAACAAGAGGATATAACTATTATAAATATCTATGCACCCAACACAGGATCACCTACACATGTGAAACGGAAACTAACAGAATTAAAGGGGGAAATAGAATGCAATGCTTTCATTTTCGGAGACTTCAACACACCATTGACTCCAAAGGACACATCAAGCACACGGAAAATAAATAAAGAGACAGACACACTAAGCAACATATATTTCAACAGATTGACCTAATGGACATCTACAGAACATTCCATCCAAAAACAACAGGATACACATTTTTCTCAAGTGCATATGGAACATTTTCAATAATAGATCATATACTAGGCCACAAAAAGAACTTGAGTAAATGCAAAGAGATTGAAATTTTACCAACCAGCTTCTCAGATCACAAAGGTATGAAACTAGAAATAAATTACACAAAGAAAACTTAAATGCCCATAAACACATGTAGGCTTAATAACATGCTCCTAAATAACCAATGAATCAATGACCAAATAAAAACAGAGATCAAGAAATATATGGAGACAAATTACAATAATTCGACACTGAAAAATCTGTGGGATGCAGCAAAAGCTGTGCTAAGAGGGAAATATATTGCAATACAGGCCTACCTCAGGAAAGAAGAACAATCCCAAATGAACTGTCTAAACTCACAATTAACAAAATTAGAAATAGAAGAACAAATGACGTCCAAAGTCAGTAGAAGGAGGGACATAATAAAGATTAGGGCAGAAATAAATAAAATTGAGAAGAATAAAACAATAGAAAGAATCAATGAAAGCAGGAGCTGGTTCTTTGAGAAAATAAATGAAATAGATAAACCATTAGCCAGACTTATCAAGAAAAAAAGAGTCTACAAACATAAACAGAATCAGAAATGAGAAAGTAAAAATCACTATGGACACCACAGAAATACAAAGAATTATGAGAGAATACTATGAAAAATTATATACTAACAAACTGGATAACCTAGAACACATGGACATCTTTCTAGAAAAATACAACCTTCCAAGGCTGACCCAGGAAGAAACAGAAAATCTGAATAGAACAATTACCAGCAAAGAAATTGAATTGGTATTCAAAAAGCTACCTAAGAACAAAACTCCTGTTCCAGATGTTTTCACTGCTGAATTTTATCAAACATTTAGTGAAGACTTAATACCCATCCTCCTTAAAGTTTTCCAAAAAGTACAAGAGTAGGGAATACTCCCAAACTCATTCAACATGACCAACATTACTCTAATACCAAAACCAGGCAAAGACACCACAAAAAAAGATAATTAGAGACCAATATCGCTGATGAACATAGATGAAAAATACTCAACAAAATAATAGGAAACCAAATTCAAAAATATATCAAAAGATCACCCATCATGATCAAGTGGAATTCATCCCAGGGATGCAAGGATGGTACAACATTCGAAAATCCATCAACATCATCCACCACATCAACAAAAAGAAGGACAAAAACCACATGATCATCTCCATAGATGCTGAAAAAGCATTCGACAAAATTCAACATCCATTCGTGATAAAAATCTCAAAAAAAATGGGTATAGAGGGCAAGTACCTCAACATAATAAAGGCCTTATATGATAAACCCACAGCCAACATTATTCTTAACATTGAGAAACTGAAAGCTTTTCCTTTAAGATAGGGAACAAGACAAGGATGCCCACTCTCCCTACTTTATTCAACATAGTTGTGGAGGTCCTAGCCACAGGAATCGGACAACACAAAGAAATAAAAGGCATCCAGATTGGTAAGGAAGAAATCAAACTATCCCTGTTTGCATGACATGATAGTGTACATAAAAACCCTAAAGAATCCACTCCAACATTAGTAGATCTAATATCTGAATTCAGCAAAGAGGTGAAATTAAAAATTAATGCACAGAAATCTGTTGCATTCCTATACACTAATGGTGAACCAGCAGAAAGAGAAATCAGGAAAACAATTCCATTTACAATTGCATCAAAAAGAATAAAATACCTAGTAATAAACTTAACCAAAGCAGTGAAAGACCTATACCCTGAAAACTACAAGACACTCTTAAGAGAAATTAAAGAGGACACTAATAAATGGAAATTCATCCCATTCTCTTGGCTAGGAAGAATTAATATTGTCAATATGGCCACCCTGCCTAAAGCAATGTACAGATTCAATGCAATCCCTATGAAAAGCATACAGCATTCTTCAATGAACTAGAGCAAATACTTCTAAAATTCATATGGAATGAAAAAAGACCCTGAATAGGCAAAGCTATCCTGAGAAGAAAGAATAAAGCAGTGGGATCTTGCACCCAACTTTAAGCTCTATTGCCAAGCCACAGTAATCAAGACATTTTGGTACTGGTACAAGAATAGACCCATAGACCAGTGGAACATAATAGAGAGCCCAGATATAAACCCAAGCATATATGGTCAATTAATATACGATAAATGAGCCATGGATATACAATGGGGAAATGACAGCCTCTTCAGCAGCTGATGTTGGCAAAACTGGACAGCTGCATGTAAGAGAATGAAAGGTGATTACTGTCTAACCCCATATACAAAAGTAAACTCAAAATGGATCAAAGACCTTAATGTGGTCACGAAACCATAAAACTCTTAGAAAAAACATAGGCAAAAATGTCTTGGGCATAAACATGAGCAACTTATTCATGAACATATCTCCCCGAGCAAGGGAAACAAAATGAAAAATGAAGAAGTGTGACTATATCAAACAAAAAAACTTCTGTATAGCAAAGGACACCATCAGTAGAACAAAAACACATCCTACAGTGTGGGAGAATATATTCATAAATGACATCCAATAAGGGGTTTACATCCAAAATATATAAAGAGCTCACATACCTCAACAAACCAAAAGCAAATAAGCCAATTAAAAAATGGGCAGAGGAGCTGAACAAACACTTCTCCAAAGAAGAAATTCAGATGGCCAACAGAAACATGAAAAGATGCTCCACATCACTAATCATCAGAGAAATGCAAATTAAAACCACAATGAGATATCACCTCACACCACCTAGGATGGTCAACATCCAAAAGACAAACCACAAATTTTGGCGAGGATGTGGAGAAAGAGGAACCCTCCTACACTGCTGGTGGGAATGTAAACTAGTTCAACCATTGCAGAAAGCAGTGTGAAGGTTCCTCAAAAAACTAAAAATGGAAATACCCTTGACCCAGGTATTCCAATCCCAGGAATTTACCCTAAGAATGCAAGAGTCCAGTTTCAAAAAAATCATATACACCCCTATGTTTATCAAAGCACTATTTACAATAGCCAAGAAACGGAAGCAACCTAAGTGTCCATCAGCAGATGAATGGATAAAGAAGATGTGGTACATATACACAATGGAATATTATTCAGCCATAAGAAGAAAACAAATCCTACCATTTGCAACAACATGGATGGAGCTAGAGGGTATTATGCTCAATGAAATAAGCCAGGCATAGAAAAAAATGTATCAAATGATTTCATCTGTGGAGTATGAGAACAAAGAAAAAACTGAAGGAAGAAAACAGCAGCAGACTCACAGAACCCAAGAATGGGCTAACAGTTCCCAAAGGGAAAGGGACTGGTGAGGATGGGTGGGAAGGGAGGAATAAGGGGAAAAAGGTGTATAATGATTAGCACACATAATGTAGTGGGGGGAGTGCACAGGGAAAGCAGTATAACACAGAGAAGACAAGTAGTGATTCTATAGCATCTTACTATGCTGATGGACAGTGACTGTAATGGGGTATGTGGTGGTGACCTGATAATGGGTGGAGTCTAGTAACCATAAAGTTGCTCTTGTAATTGTGCATTAATGATACCAAAATTTAAAAAATCCATTTGTTGAATATTTAGGTTTCTTTCCATCTTCTGCAATAAATATAGTGCTCCAATAAACATCTTTCTGTGTTAAAAAAAAGCATAGGAGGTAATATATAAAATCAATTTTAGTTCTTTCAGACGTTGAAAGACTTGGCTCTCTTGAATAATCTAGGTCATGAAAAAGTCAACATAAATTACAAGAAATTTTTGTGGTATGATACAGAATCATTGCCTGCTAATTAGATTACTCAGAAGGTAAAGAAAAACCTTTTTAAAACTCTTAAGAGTACACCAATAATCCAAGAAACTCATTTTAACAGAGGAATTCAAATTCTAGTTTTGCATCAGTGTAATATTTGATGCTTACATTCTGTTTTATAAACAAACCAGTAAACTTTAGCCAGCTAAGATAAAATTCTGTTTCTGTAAACCTACCACTTTCTATATAAATTCTGGAACAAATAGTCATTTTATTTCAGGATAAAACTACCCTTTAACTTAACAAAAACATGAAGCTGCTCCTTTCTGCAATTAGTTCTCCTGGTATTCTCATTTACATATATTGATTATAACTGAACTACAGTAACTTCTATTTCACAGGAAATATATCAGTATACTTTGTGATATGATGTGGATTATTGTGAATTATCATTCATACACAAATATTTTGTACCAGACAAGCAGAGTTTACATATATACATCTCACAGCTTTTTCTAGTCATATACTTTCTTATAGTAGAAGTTCTCATTTTGGCAAAAATGAGCACATTAATAGTCTTGGATGTTTATATACACACAAACGTATCACAATACATACATAATAGATAAATACATAATACATATATTATGATACACATATCTGTAGGGAAAATGAAAGTTCCCATAGCCAGGATTCTCATCTGCCCCTGGGCCTCTTGCTCACTGCACACATGTGGGCAATACATTATTATTGACTCTATATAAAGAGTTCCACGTAGCGCTCTGGGCAACATGGTGGCATGGTGGTACTGCGGCTAAAAGGCAAGCCTGCAAGAGAGCAGAGCCTGGAGTGGCGGACAGAGACTGAGATGGCTGTGGGGGTGGAGAGGCCCAGAGGCAGAGACCTGCTTTCTGCAGGCAGACTTACTCTGAGGTGGACAGGATTCTGTTGCTTGACTTGCCACGATGAGAATAAAGTTGAGTGTAAACTATTTCACCACAAGAACATTCCGCTGCCACTTTTTTGTCTCACTATATCAAGAGTGAACTTTCCCAGGGCTGAAACACTGGTAAGACAGAGCTCAATTTTGGGAGAGGGACTGAGGAGAGACCAAGCTGCCATGTGGGTATCTCCAAAGCTCACCTAAGTGTATAAACCATATAGCATGTTTCTAATTTGCTTTTTAAGCCTCCAGTGAGTATTCTTGGTGTCTCTGAGCACCTCAAAAGCTACTGAAAGGGGGTGGGGTATGAAGTTTGAGTAACATTAAGTGGTTGATGGGTCCAGAGGAAAAGTCAGGAAGGTGGACAGAAGGGTGAAAGAAGAGGTAGGAGTGTGGAAGGGACTCAAGGATTCAAGGGAGGAGGAGAGAAGGTCAGAGGTAGTAAAAAGAGGAGGGGGAAGCATGGGTGATGGAAAGGGAGAGGTCTTAGGGGACTCAATTTGGAAGAAGGCAAGTTTCTCAAGAAGCTGTTGAAGTTCAAATTATGATCTTTAACAAAATGTAATTTTGTATTACATTGAACTGAATTATTGCTATATGGCAAAGCATATAGTCCAAGAGAGAAATGGAGAAATGGTGTCAGCTGGAACCTGAGGAGGTTATTCCAGCTATATTCAAAACCAGTTCTATTCAGATGAGTCCATGACTTGCACTTTCCAGGACAGGCCAGTAGTGGTACTGAAAGAGAGCTCCATGCACCCCAGTGAGTAGCAGTTTTGTGCTAAGGTCTGTGCCAAATCCACAAAGACCTTAAGGGTGATAAGACACATGTTTTAATGACACCAACATAGGCAAATCTTGTCCATCGGGTAGTATGCATGCAAGAGAGGTCCTATGAAAGTTACACATATGATTAGATAGTTAAATTGGAGATAAGACTTTAAAGCTGCTGGAAAAATTTCTGTCTTGCCAGTGGGTTTCAGCCCCAGGCAAGTTCACTATGGTTTCAGTGGACTGAGTGACAATGGAATATTCTTGGGATGAAAGAGTTTATTACCTGGCTTTGTTCTCCCGGTGGTAGATTGAACACTAGAATTACATCTGCATCCAGCAGTCTACGGGTCAGGTCTGTAATCCTCCTTTGTCTCTGCCTCCACCCAGAGCACTGGGCAGAGCTCTTTATATAGCGACTCAGTCAAGAATAGCTTATTGCCTACAGGTGTGGAAGCACTAGTCTGGCAGCAGGCCAGTTACATCATCAAGTACTCCAGGTTCAGGTCAGGATCCTGGCCGTAGGAACTTCAATTTTTCCCACACTCCACACCTCCAGGATACTCGCCTCACAATATACGTGCTCTCAGTCTTCCACAATGGTCCCTGCATGAGAAAGCTGGAGCACTGTAACCAGATTCCACAACAGGAATAAAGGATAACAATGGTATACAGAAAACAAAATTATGATACAACAAATTTTGATACAGGTAACAAAAATGATAATAGTCCTCAAGCCTGAGGAGGTTATTCCAGCTATGCTCAAAATCAATTCTACTCAGATGAGTCCATGACTTGCACTCTCCAGGACACGCCAGTAGTGGTACTGATAGGGAGCAAGTCACAGTTTTGTACTAGGGTGTGTGCCCAGTCCACAAAGAGGTTACAGAAGATTAACCTTTACGGTGATAAAACATGTTTTAATGACACCAACACAGGCAAATCTCTTCCATCAAGTAGTATGCATTCAAGAAAGAGGTCCTGTGATAGGACAGTGACAGGAGGGGGGGGACTTCCAGGTCTAATATACCATATCTTTACCCCTCCCCCTGTGGGGGTTACTTAGGGGTCTATATATAGTGCTACTGGAGGTGCATGCACTGGCCATAATGACAAAGCAAAGCTCCCTGGTAAGATGTTCCTACTTTCTGGCCATTTAAGATGTAGACCATACTACTTTGATGTTTGGGGGCCACTCTGCTGTTCCTCCAGGACTACACAGGAGACCAGCTTCCAGGCCTTCTCCCAAGGATCCAAGAGGACCAGCCATTATTGGCCATGTCCACTCAGTGGAGTCTCCAGGATTTAGTGCAGTTGGTGCTGGCAGCAAGATATTATTCTGGTGACCAAACTTCAGCTTCAAAGTTTCCTCCTTGGTTTGTACTTGGAATCGTATAGGGGAGGCAGCAATATTCATTAGCATGTCTACAGGGCTCAGTGTTCCCTTTCAGAGCTTCTTATTCAAACACTGCATCACTGTCCATAAGTAGACTGACCATCCACATAGACTATTGGTGTCTGAATTCAGGCCATTTTTTAAAAAACCATTGTACTTCTCTGTCATGCTTGACACGGTAGGACTGTATAGCACATGAAACTTGCATTTGATTCCTAACTGTTGCACCCATCTTGTAGTGCATGTCCAGTAAAGTGGGTGCCTTGATCACTCTCAATTACCTGTGGTCAGCCATAGGCTGCAAAGAAACACTGCAGTCCTCTTTTGGTCATCTGTTGGTCTGCAAAACACATAGGAAAAACAAGAAGTCCAGTAGCTGTTTCCACACAAGTCATTGTGTACTGGTACCCTTCTAACATGGGTAGAGGCCCAATACAGTCTATCTGCCATCCGATGAGGGGTATCGATCCCTTAGCTATTATCCCATGTTACTGTGAAATTCAGTGTAAGTCCCTTTTAGAGCATATGGTGCACTCCTGCAGGGGTCTGCTGACTTTTCCAGAGGTTAAAGGCAATCCCCACCTATGAGCTACAGCCCACATTGTCTTTTGACCAGCATGTAACAAATGATGATGTAACCATTGGGCTGCATCAGCGGCAGGCTTTCCTTCTAGCCAGTGTACCTGGGCCAATTCATCTGCTTCATCATTTCCTGGGATGCCAGTGGCAAATGACCTGTCACATGGTATACTGTAATTATTTTAGTCTGACCACAGGCCCATAAGTCTTGCCACAATTCTTGCCCCCAAAGGGGTCAGTGACCAACCAGCCAGTTGGCATGGTAACAGGTTGGTAGCCACAGGGTCAAGCGCTAATAGACAGCCCAGCTGTCAGTGCAGACAACTATAAAGGAAGTCTCCTGGCTGATCACAAGCCACATGGCCCACAACTCTGCCCATTGGCTGCTCTTCCCCTCACCATCTTCCATCCATATTGTCTCAGTCTTAGGATGGAAAGCTCTGGCCCTCCATTTTGGGGGCTGCCCAAGGCTGGAGCCATCTGTGTACCATGCATCTTCGGGTATAGGGGCTCTTCCTTCCCGATAAGGACTCTGCTACTAATGGTTCTAAAGTAAATTCTTCCTGCCTTTCACAGATATATGTCACTGGCCCCAATAAGTGTTGGGGTTCTCCACTCAAGGAGCTAGCAGAGAGGGTGCTGCACTGCTATAGGTGCACACCCCACTTGGCCAGTGTAGGCATCTGTACCACACCACTCCGTGACTTTTGGGTCCAGTCTTGTAGCCACCATGCAATGGGATAGGTGGTTATTACCCTTATAGGGGCCATTCCAGTGATGGGTTTTGTTGCCAGCAATGTTTGATACATGGTGGCCAATTGTTTTTCTGTTAAGGTGTAGCATACCTCTGCTCCTTTTCAGAGTTGTGACCAGAATACAATAGTTTGGGGAGTTCATTTAAGCTGCTGCCAGAGTCCCCAGCCATAACCATCTTCAGTCACATAAACATCCAGTTCACAGGGCCTTGATGGGTCTATTACACTCAGGGACCACACGACCCTGACTGCCCATTTTGCTGTAGAAAGACAAATGCAGATGTCTCATCCCAGTCCCACTTGACATCCTTTCATACCAGATGTTATAAGCCTTCAGAATTTGTGCCAAGTGTGGGATGTACACTTTCCAGTAGCCTAGATGGCAGCGTGCATCTAGTTTCTGGGGGTTCCCAGGTAACTGCTGAGGGTTGCAATAAATCAGTGAACATTCAGCTACTGTGTCTACCAGAGCCAGGACACATTGTATGTTCACTGGGGACAATGGATGGATATTTAAACATGTGGTCTCTGGTCCCCCCTGATCCCTAAGGGCAGGTACCCTTTACCTTCATACACTGCCTCGCAGCAACACTAGCTCAGTCTTCAACAGTTCTCTTACCTTCACTTCAATACCGCAGCTGGCGTTCTCATGCTCTTTTTGTGTTTCCCTCAGGAGTACATCCTTTACCTTCACGGCCTTTGCCTCCTTCGGAGCACCTGGCAGTGCTGCTGTCTCATTCTGTAAAGCTTTTACCTCCTCCACTGGACCTCGTGGCTCACATTCTTGTACTGCCTCTTCTTGTGCTTTTTTCAGTGGTCCATCCTTTTCCTTCATAGCCTTTACCCCTTCCACAGTACCTCACAGAAACACCATTTCATTTTTTAACAGATATTTTACTTCCTCCACAGCATCTCAGAGCTGGCATTCTTTTGCTACCTCCTCTCGTATCAGAGGTATTTGATTCTTCAATGAATCTATAGCAGTTAGCAGCTTGTGTTCTTGTGCTGCCATTTCCTGTGTCTCTTTCAGGAGCACATTCTTGTCATCTGTAGACTTTTTAATACTCTGAGAAATAGCCAACCCAAAATTCCCACCACCTCATGGTAACTCTGTTTCTCAGAGGACCTCCTTATTATACCAAGGGCCACCTCTACTGCCTCAGGTATCAGGTCCACATGACAGAGGGTGGGGCCCATACCCAGCCCTCTGGGAGGTAAGCCACCACAGACTACATGCCCACTTGGGGACATCTGTCTCCCCATTCATAGGGGCAACCTGTGGAAGCACCACTCCCATAAAGGCAGCCTGTTCTGTTCTTCTGTCTACATTGAATTCTGCCAACATTGCCAATTGTCTTGCCAATGGGTTTCAACCCTGGGCAAGTTCACTATGGATTCAGTGAGACCAAGGAATGACAATGGAATGTTCTTGGTGTAAAGGGTTTATTACCCAGCTTTGTTCTCCTGGTGATAGGTCAAGCACTAGAATTACATCTGCATCCAACAATCTGCAGGTCTGTAATCCTCCTTCATCTCTGCATCTGCCCAGACTGGGAAGAGTTCTTTATATAGTGACTCAGTCAATAATAGCTTATTGCCTACAAGTGTAGAAGCAGTAGCCTAGCAGTAGGCCAGTTACAATCATCCAGTAATTTAAGGTACGGTGAGGATCCTGGTCATACGAACTTCAGTTTTCCCCACAGTGTCCCGCACAAATACTCCACTGTAGAAGCCCCATCCCAGAAGCCAAAGAAGCTCACCCTTGACCCTCAAGTGAAATCTCAGTCCAAAAGCTGAGAAAACATCCTACCTTTATCCTTAATAAAGAAACAAAGGAAAAAAAACTCACAGAAGGACTCCAAAATTATTTTTGCTGTAAAGAGTAACACCCTATGCACTTCTACAGATAAGATATCTGGAGCACTGGGTCAGAAATGTGACTTACCACATGGAAACCAATGGATACTGATTTTTCCAATCAGGAAAAGGCACAAAAGGTCCAATAAACTGTCATAAATCCTCTGAGAAGACAATGGAATCCCAGGGGCAGTCAGCACTCAAGTCTTGACACCAGATAACTTTTCAGTAAAACAAAACAAAACAAAAAATCCTTGAGGAAAGACTTTTTTTCCAAAGACTAACTGTAGAAGGCAGACCACTCTGACTCTAAGATCTCAAGAGTGTCCACATCAGAAAGAGTGGGTCTCTCTTTTACAGTGAGGGGTAAACAAGGCTAGTAAAACCAGCTGTGGATAAGGGGATGCGAAGGTGGCATGAATTTTGATCAGGGGAGTTTTTCTTTGCAGTCAGATGAATCTCAAATAGGACCACTAAGGAGTTTTCTGTTTCAATGCTTTTAATATCATAATAAAGTTAAGGATCAGGGACCTGTGGGGAAGAGAGAAACCTAGCTAAATTTTGGTCAAGCTAAATTAGTTCCCTGTTGGTCAGAGGACACAAAGTTCAGAAAAATACTCAGGAAACAAAGAATGAAAATGTGCCTGTCCTTGTACTGGGTAAACAAGGATATCATCTTCAAGTGTTATTTAATACACCTGAGGAAGGGTAGTTCTCTGAAATAAACCATTTCCTGGAACTCAAAAAGGTGAGAGTTTCTTAATCTTCATAGTTTTAAAGGAGGACAGGGCTCAGGTAAATTTCAACATTGCCAATAATCTGACGAATTACAGAAATGCAAGTAATATATGTCGGGGTCTGGGGGTTGCCTTTGAGGTTTTGGGGCAATGTGAAGAGCAAAGAAGGCAGCGGGAGTCATCATGGAGGGTGCTCAAACAGGCCACTTTATTCTGCACAAAGCTGTACTTCTTATACTATTATGCTAATTCATGATTATGTAAGTGTTTTAATATGCGCATGCATGTGGCCTTCATGGCCAGGCATCTGGCCTTCAAGGCCCTCATCTAGCTCCTTTCCCATGGGTACAACAGGTTTCTCAAGGCCAGACATATCTAGGGTGAAGCAGCGGGCAGCTGTCCTCACAGAACAGTAGGGGAAGGAGGGGCCTTCCCTACAATATTCTATTACTATTTTAAATAACCAATTTGTGTTTGTCTCCTTAATATAAGCCATTAATCATTTAAAAAATACTGAATTCTCATAAAGTTGATATGGGAAAATGGAAGTCCTAGAGGCCAGGATCCTCACCTGACCTTAAACTATTTGGTGATGTAATTGGCCTACTGCTAGGCTAATGCTTCCACTCTCATAGACAATGACTTTATACAGTGATTGAGTTACTATATAAAGAGCTCTGCCCAGTACTCTGGGCAGAGGCAGAGCCAGTGGTGGATTATGCACCTGCAGACTGCTGAGTGCAGACATGATTTAGTGTTTGACCTGCCACCATGAGAATAAAGCCAGATATAAACCCTATTATTCCAAGAACATTCTGTGGTCATTTCTTAGTCTCACTGAATCCATAGTGAACTTGCGTGGGGCTGAAACCCTCAGGCAAGACAGCTGATTAAAATATTTCTGTCTATAACACTCTTGTTTAGAAAAGGGAATTATAATGAATAACAATAATTTGTGGCTTTCATAAATGCCCAAAGAATAAAAAACTCATAATCAAATACAATCAAATGAAGAAATGAACATAAAATTTTAAATGCTGAAAGAAAAAGGTTGAAATCACTGTTCCTGTTTATATAGAGAATTAGCTCAACTTTTTCTTAAAATTCTCATGAATTTGAGGAGACATAAACCAGTCATGGTTTTCAACTTTAGGAGTACATTTCCACCTCCAATCTTTCCATTCCAGTGGCTTTAAGGATAATGAAAAATTTAATAATAATTAATGGATCTTTAAAACTTTTCTTGAATTGAATACATATGCTAGTTACATCTCTGTTGGAGTAGAAACAGAGGAAGTGCGCAGAGAAGAGATCCATATGAGCTCAACCATGACATGAACACCTATGACTAGCTCTTTCAATAGCAGTGCACATAGTTTGCAAATGCTTGATATTCAAAGTGATTTGCTTAAAAGAATGTTTACTTTCAGTTCTGGACCTATAACTAAATTTTAAAGCATGTACTTCATGATTAAGAAGGCAATTATTCTGTCAGGCTCACTAACTCTCATGAGATACTTGATTAGCAGGTTGAAGTTTTTTAACTATCTGAAGCTGTTATTTAAATTACACTTTAAGGTTTTATTATCTTGACTCCTAACAATGCCAAATACATCTCCCATTTCAATTTTGTTTTCCCCTAAGTCGTACCTGGCTTTTGCTTTATTTCAAGCAGGGAGTCTATTAAATGCTATGCACAGAGTCCACAAATTGCTACTAGAAGTGACTATTGCTGCTAAAAATCAATTGCAAGTTAGACATTTAAATCTGAATATTTGGACATGGTTTATACTGGCTCCAAAAATGATATTCCATATAACCATTTTTACTAATTATAGAAATAAATAGGTTAGAGAAAATTATGATATTTAAATATTAGAATTAGTATCAGTAACCTCAATTAAAACATAACATTTCTTTTTCAATACAGTAATTTCTTAAAGCATTGAGAAGGGCCACATTTCAAATTTCAATCCAGTTGATAAGGCTTTACGGAAGAGTGAAAAAAAATTGCACTTCAGAATTGTACTTTCATTTCCTGATAAGTAACTTTACTCAGGTTTTTTTTTTAATATATGTCAAATGGAGTACAATATCTAGTTGGTAGCATTCTTGTGATTACTGAATCAAATAATATATGTCATAGAGCCATTGAGATAATTTGCAATATCATGTTTATTATGCATACCCCCAAAATCCTATTTCATTTTTAATGAAAACAATGTATTTATATATTGGATAAAAATAAATTAATACAGTATTTATATTAAATATTAAATACAATATTTAAATTACAAGCTGGTCATTTTTACTCAGAATTCCAAACTGCTTTTGAGCACTGAGCAGGTCTGAGCATGTTTCCCCTAATAAAAGTGTAGTCCTAGGTACAAAACCTGGTATTTTACATTTAATATCCAACTCACTATAAATGCTCCTTTGCTTTTAATATAAATGCTACTAATCAGATCCCTTCATTCCTGTACAGTCACAATATGATATTCTATCTCCTCATGTACTCCTCCCAACCTTCTAAATCCCTGATATGGCTATCTAGTCACACTTAGGCCAAAATGACAACTAGGGATGTAATAGTCCCTAAAGGATGCTTGAAATAGCAACCATGGCAACTAGCACCATATTCCAAACCTGGGGCCTCCATGGACACAATGAAGATTTCCAGGCAATCCAACCTTCCCACAATGCCTATAATTTGTCCAAATATTGCCAGCCAATCAGTGGATTTCAGAGACTTTATTTCCTTATTTGGAACAGACATGTTTTAAGTTTTAAAATCTTTAAAATCTTTTTAAAAAGCTACCTTATTTTCTCTAGTGCGTTACACAGACAGTGCTTTGTATCAGACTTTCTCTGCCAGACAATAACATTTATACTCAGTGCTCAATCTTTGGTTCCAGAGTTTTTGAATTACCTTTTTAACACCTCACAAATTCTCACATATGTTCTACCTGCTTAGATTATCTTTTCCCAGTGCTTATTCTGTCTTATGAACTTGTATTTGACCTTCACACTTTCAATCAATATCTTCTTATCTGGGAAATTATATAAGGTATCTCTAGACAGAATTTCAATAGCACTTATCATTCTTTTATAACAGTCATATTTTAGTCTTCATGAATGTGATGAAACCCTGGTTTTTTTTGCAGCGCTTTTGAGTCTCCATACCCTACCCCAGTACCTGGCTCAGAGAAGATACCCAATCAATATTGGCTAAATTAATACTGATTTAGGTGGTATTTATTTAAGACCTACTATGTGACAGACACTATTTCAGGTGCTATCAACTGAGCATTTAACCAAGCAGCAGTTGACTTTAACTTTAATTCCAGCGGGGGTCTTCACTGGTCTACCAATTCCAAGAACCCTAGCACTTCAGTTTTGTTGAGATTAGAGTCTAATTGTCCTTCTGAGTGTGAAATTCTCATGAATCCTGAAGAATCTGTAAATTCACTAGTTGGAACATATGATAAACTCTGGTCCTCAGATTGTAGTTAAGTAGGAAAATAATACTCTTCTGTTCAGAGGTGCTCAAAAAGAACAACAAAATGCTCTGGGAGAGGAGGTAAAAGCCAAACAGAGGAATGATTAGCCCAGAGATCTTGGTTGATTAGAGTACTGGAAGGCAAACAATTCTCCAGCACAGAGCACATTTCTTCTAGTTTTTAACCAGTGAAGAAAATGTTATAAACTGAAAAATGAGCCTGCAAACTTACAGAAAAAGTATAGGAAGAAAAAACTTCCATGGAACCTCAATATATAAGGCAAATCATGGAATTGTTAGTCTGATTGAAACAGAGAGGGTCGTACCATGGTTCTGCCACTTGGGCTTTCCTCTCGTGTCCTGAAAGCCCACCACGAAATCCCATGGCTGGAGGATCAGTATTGGAAAATCATGGTGTATGGTTTCATTTGTGTATGAAAAGAAATAGTGATGTGGATTTTGCTAAATGGTGAAGATGAAGACATTAGTTCTGAACATGTTAAATTGTCTTGTTGGTAGACTATTCTTGTATAATACAGGGAGATAACTTCTAAGTTTCTTAGCATTTTAATTGAGAAATGTTTCCTAATTCAGTTTCCATGTATCTCATAATGTGTTTCCTTCCTTCTATCTCTACTTCTGTAGCAATAATTCAAATACTTTCATTTCTCCACCAGACTATTACAATAGGCTTGTTACAGAGCTCCTTATTTTCAATCTGATACCTCTGCAGAGTCTCCTCCATCCCAGCAGCTCTTGACAAAGGTGTAATGATATTCTTGAATCAGTGGAAGGGAAAGGGATAGAATCACTGTTACTGCTCTATAAAAACTCAAAATGACTCAAAGATTATTCAGTAGCTCATGCTGTATTTCTCCTTAACACCCCTTAATTGCCTCTAATTTGTTACATGATGAAACACAAACATCCTTTCATGGTCCATTAGTCAAAATAGACTAGGCTGTCTTGTTTTAAAGATTAACCCCAGATCTCAGTGTATTAACCAAATAAAGTGTTCATTTTTTACTCACAGAAATCCACCATGGGTCATATATGTGCCTTCATCTTTAACTATAAAATATGGACTCATGGTGTCCTCCAAGGTAGCTATAGAAGTGGAAAAAAAGAGCGCACACTTGTCTTTAACTGCTTAGGCCCAGAAATGACCATTTTATATCATCTTCATTTGACATATGTCACACATAACATATGTGACTTTTATATTACTGCTACATAAAATCATTTGGATTGAAAATAATCCTATGTTTCTATGTGTAGATACTGGGGAATATAATGTTCTTAAGTAGCTACAAAGAGTAAAATGAAATGAGCTTCTTAAAAAGTGTAACATTGTCTCTTTCATATCTGCTATCCAAAGTCTTTCTTGATTTACCCCAGGTCTGTTTTCAGTTTTATATTCCTCCATTCCCTTTAACATTTCTAGCCATAACAGAGTATTCTCAAATGCATCATACTATGTTTCATGATTTTATGACTTAGAAAATGCTGAAATGCTATATTAACAACTCTCTCTCTCGCGCCTCTGTTTTCCTACAAAAATCTCAGGTTTTTAAAATTAAGTAATTTTCCATTCTCTGCCTTGTAGCTGTAGAGTCTAAGAGTTGTTATCTGAAAGTTTATTTATGGTATTGGTGTGCTAAGGACAAGAAAGATTAGTCAGTTGCATAACAGAAGGAAGACAGTAAGGAGAAAAGAAAAGAAGGAAGGAAATAGAGATGGAAAGAAAGAAAGAAGAAGGGAGGGAGGGAGGAAGGAAGGAAGAAAAAAACAAGAAGGACAGAAAGAAAAATAATTAGATTTTGTGTCAAACTGAATATGGAACAAGGGCATGAACAGGCATTAGGAATTGCATCAAGAGGGAAAGAATAACTTGATAAGATTTTTCAACATTCAATGAGAGGAAGTAAAACTAAGAGGAGTTGTAGATTGTAGATAAAATGAGAGTTCCTGTGGCCAGGATTTTCACCTGGCCCTGGTTGATTAGCTCACTGCATACCTGTGAGCAATACATGGCCGTTGACTCTATATAAAGAGCTCCGCCCAGTGCTCTGCGTGCAACAAGGTGGCACGGCTGCAAGGCTGCAGGAGAGCGGAGCAGAGTCTGGAGTGGTGGCAGCGCCAAGGACAGAGGCCCAGAGGATGGCTGTGCAGACCGAGAGGCCCAGAGGCAGAGACCGGCTTGCTGCATGCGACTCGCTCTGAGTGAACAGGATTTTAGTGACTGACTTGCCACCTGGGTATAACCCTTTCACCCCAAGAACGTTTTGCTGTCAATTTCTTTGGTCACATTGAATCCATAGCGAACTTGCTCGGGGCTGAAAACCATTGGTAAGACATAGATAAAGGTACAGATACAGTTGTAGATTACAGATTTATTGCAATTAGCTTATACGGTTGTCACAGTAAGGCAGTCAGCGGAGAATTATCTAAGGGGAGGAGAACCATTGCAGGCCCAGCTGCTGGTTCATGCAATGCAATGAAGTGAGTCAGCAGATCTGCAAAAACAATGAAGTGACTGTTGAGGTAGCAGGATGTAGAAATATCATCTCCTTTCCTTTGTAAGGGCTCTAATCACCAACTACAGTTCTGATCCATTGTGTGTCTCACCAATTCCAATATCTGGGGAGTTTTCCCCACATATCAAATCAATTTTTCCACACTTGTTGGATGTCTCAATTCTGATATCATCTCAATTCTGATATCATCTATCTGGAGATAGTGTCAGACCCCACAGGTTAAAGGCTCAATCCTAAAAGCCTGCTCCCCACGACCCTACCACTTCAGACACCAGTCAAAAGTCTAAGTTATCACCTGTGCCTCTGACCAACCAACTGGCTATAAATTGGAAGTTCCAATAACCCCATCCTTGGTTCTAATTAATTTGCTAGAGCAGCTTACATAACTCAGAATAACATTTTACTTACTGGATTATCAGTTTATTATAAGAGCATATAACTCATGAATACCCAAATGGAAGAGACACATAGGACAACATACGAGGGAGGGCACAGAGCTCTTCAAGTGTGCTCTCCAAGTACACTGCTCTCCGCAAATCTCCATGTGTTTATCTACCTATAAGCTCTCTGAGCCATCACCCTTTGGGCATTTTTGAAGCTTCCTTACTTAGGTTTGATTGATTTAGTCATTGTGCATTCATAATTGATTTAACCAATAACCCCTTTTCCCTTCCCAGAAGTCAGGGGTGGAGGGTGGTGTGGGTAAAATTGCAATATTTACAGAATCTCTCACCTGGCCTTAGTGCATCTCCATATCAATAAGGTGTATCCAAGGGGTGGAGAGAAGTAGTCCATCTCCATATCAGTAGGTAATTACATGGGGGAACATGGGCATATCTGGACTGGAGAGATTGGGTGGGATCCTTTTTGCAACTGGGTCATGAGAAACAGGTGAGCAGAAGTGGACAACTGCTTGTAAGCAATAAACGGGTTTCTCCCACTTTATTTCTCCCTTTGACTGATTTCAGTTTCAAAGGTATTTTGCCCCAGACTGGGAATGTATTTCCCCCTGGAGTTACTGGTGGGAAAGTCCTGCCCTCTAATCACAGAGCTGGTCCTCCTGGCAACCAGCCCCCATCCTTAGGTGGCATCCTGAAGTCACTTCACTGACACAAGAGACACTTCTGTTCCTCACATCATAGGAACTTCCAAGGGTTTTAGGAACCTTGTGCCAGAATGGGAGATGAAGATCGTATATATATATATATATATACACAGATAGATAGATATATGTAGATATATAGATATATATTTAATCACAGTATCATACCTCTGCTGCATGGAGTCTCTGATTTCAGTCCTTCTGTGAAGGACTTCCCCATCATTAAGCCAGCCCACCCAGGATAATCTACCTTTTGAATAACTAAAATCAACTAATTTGGGGGTTTATTTACATTTGCTAAGTCCCTTCTCAGCAGCGTCCAACCTGAAATGTGATTGAATTTCTGGGGGAAGGAATGTGTGTGCTACAAAAAGGCTTCTGTGTTCTTCAGCTGTCTAACTCATGAGAGAATTCTTCTGCTCACCCATTTTAACCAGAAACATACTAGACAGGGAATCCTGTGGTTTGTAGTTCATACTATTCAAGTTGACACATTATAAAACAATCAAATTAAGTGAAGGAATGCTGGGTATACTGGAGTAAAACTCAAGATCATCCTCGACACTATCTCAGGCCAAATGAAACACTACTCAGCTCTCTCATATTGGCTTATGTATATACAGTCAGTGATTGTGGTTCACATTAGTTATGTCATATAAAGTTGCTGCAAACACTGATTTAGTAAGCACTGAACTCTTGCTCCTAGCAGAAATACAGAGTTGGGTTCCTATGAACTTCTGGTCTTATCTTTTTATCATCCATGATGCTCTTTGTATTATATACAGTATGTTCATTTTCAGTGTTGTAAAACAAGCCATCTCTTGATTGTTAAAAAATACTTTTCCACATAACCCTTTTTACGTATAACACTAAAGAGGCATTTTAAAAATTGTTCTGCAACTTCTTGATCTGTAGAACCCACCTTGACTGCAAGTTTATTATTTTCTACACTGTATCATCTTTTGAAACATGCAAGTAAGCCAAAAAGAATTTGAAATTTTCCTTATCCTAGAGAATGCTCCTGTAAATTTCTTTAGCTTTGATTGTCACAGCGTTATTCACTATGCTATTTTTCCATTGTTGTGACATCTTGGGTCCATCGAGGTAGCCACTTTCCATCTTTTCCCTATCTGTAGCATGTACTGCTTACCTATGGAGCCATGGAAGTAAGCTATCCACTTCACCTATGCTCAAGATTTACATTAGTGAGAGACTTAGAGTGACAGCTGCCTGTATAGTCCATGGGTAATACTGTAAAGGATACCAGGAATGAGAATGTGTTAAATCTCATGAGAAATGTTTTGTAGAAGTATTGCCAGTGGGTGAAGGCTCACAGAACCACCTCCTTCAAATGAGGGGCAGTGCTTGTGTCCTGCATGGATTTTAGCAAGGACTGGGAATGTTGAAATTTGCAAATGTATATATAGTATATATATATGAAAAGGAGTAGGAGATAAAGTCATATACTCGAATACAAACTCAAAACTACAGAATGTTTATTAAACATAAGTCAACAACTTATTCCTGTCTCAACATAAAATTTTTAAAAGGTAAGTTGCTTGATAGTAAATTTACACAATGAGGTCCAGCATATCATATGTGCAATAAAACAAGAATGAAGAAGAAGTTGGTATCAGTAACTCTCTTCAACTTAAATGTAGGAGAAAGTGACAATACTAAAATCCAGGGGCCATGGACATTCTAAACATCCAATTCACTCAATTCTATCCACTGACACCATTATCTATAGAGTCTCTGCTCTCTAGACACACATACAAATTACTTGCAGAAAGAACTACTAAAGCTGAAGAAAATTGTTTTCTATCCTTTCTGGGAAAAAATAAAAAATGTGTGACTGATACTCTACACAGGCCCTGGAAAATCAAATGCAGTATTTTAAGCTAGTATATAAAAATAATGGTTATATTTATGTGTAAGTACACATTTCCAAATTTTTATTTGGAGTGAACATAATAGTTTGTAAATGGGGTTGATATTAATAAAAACATAAATATAATTTATGTCACAGTAATAACTTTTCCAACTTCTTTTAGAACAGTATGCATCTTTTCTAAAAAAAGAGCACTTTGGATTTACTTTGCATGTTTTTTCAATTATGAGAAACTTGCCCGCAATTTGAATATATATAATAGAACTTATTCTTGAAGAAACAGTTTAAGGTAAACAAGATAGGTTTTGGGCAGCTGAAAAGAACAGTAGTTAGTAGACTAACAAAGGAAAGAAAGAGAAGTGTGTCCCAAGTGGGCACAATTTCAGAAATGCATTAAGATCCAACCATCCAGTTCTGGGAAGATGGCGGCATGAGCAGGGCGGCGGAAATCTCCTCTCAAAACCATATATACTTGTGAAAATACAACAAATACAACTATTCCTAAAAGAGAGACCAGAAGATACAGTACAACAGCCAGGCTACAGCTACATCTGTGAGAACTCAGCGCATCGTGAAGCAGGTAAGATACAAATCCGCAACCCGGCGGGACCCGAGCACTCCCCCACCCCAGCGCACTGGCAGGAGGGAAAGAATCAGAGTGGGGAGGGAGTGGAAGTACAGGACTGCTAAATAACCAGCCCTGGTGGTCTGCATTGGGAACACAGACACACATCGCATGGTGTACTGGAAATTAGAGAAACGGAAGGGCAGGATCCGAGATGGAGAGAGCGAGCAGGTCCCCACAGCCGGCTCCCGTGAGACAAAAGAAAAGCGGGCGCTTTCTTAAAAGTCTTGAAGAGACAAGGGCCCAACAGCGGAACAAAATCATCCCAGCTCACTCAGCCCAGCAGGCTGGGAATCTTGAGCAACTTCAGGTCCCCAACTGGCTGCCAGGTAAAGCAGCCCCAAAGCCCCTCACAGAGATAAGCAGCCTGCCATTGATTCCCCCCCAGCCGGCGCAGCAGCGGATCAGCCACAGCTGTGGAACAGCGGGAGAGCGGCCCTGCCTGCAGCAACCACACATAATCTCCTCCTGGCGGGTGCACAGTTAACCAGGAAGGACCACAGAAGCCAGAGCAAGGGCTGAAAGGCACCGAGGGGTGCAGAACACGCCTGGTGTGGTTTTAAACTGCCGCAGTGCTCTAGGCTAGCTTGAGGGCGGCCCCGTCCCCTTAGGGGATTATCCCAGAGACTGCATCCAAGTGTGCGGATAACTGGCACAGGCTGTGGAGAAGGGCAAGGAGAACAACAAGCAGGAAGGGACTTTGTTCTCCCAGCTGACACATGTGGCACCTGCCTGTGACCACTTCTATCCCCATGAAAAGACAGAAGAATATGGTCCAGTCAAGACTCACCCAGAAAACCCCAGAGAGATGGCCAGGTGGGATAGATTTAAACAATCTTCCTGAAAAATAATTCAGAATAAAAGTCATAACCATGCTGATGGACCTACAGAGAAATATGCAAGAGCTAAGGGAGGAAGTCAGGATAGGTATTACAGAAACGAAACAATCAATTGACAGGCTGAAGAGCAGACTGGACGAGGTGCAAAAGACTGTTAATGGAATAGAAATCAAGAGAACAGGAGTACAGAGAAGCTGAGGCAGAGAGAGATAAAAGGATCTCTAGGAATGAAAGAATATTAAGAGAACTATGTGATCAATCCAAATGGAAAAATACTCACATTACAGGAGTACCAGAACAAGAAGAGAGAGAAAAATGGATAGAAAGTGTCTTTGAAGACATAATTGAGGAGAACATCCCCAAGTTGGGAAAGGAAATAGTTTCTCAGACCATGGAAGCCCACAGATCTCCCAACACAAGGGACTCAAGGAAGACAACACCAAGATATATAATAATTAAAATGGCAAAGATCAAAGACAAGGACAGAGTATTAAAGGCAGCAGAGAGAGAAAATAGATCACCTACAAAGGAAAACCCATCAGGCTAACATCAGACTTCTCAACAGAAACCTTACAGGCCAGAAGGGAATGGCATGATACATTTAATGCAATGAAACAGAAGGGCCTTGAACCAAGAACACTGTATCCAGCACAATTATCATTTAAATTTGAGGGAGGGATTAAACAATTCCCAGACAAGCAAAAGTTGAGGGAATTTGCCTCCCACAAACCACCTCTACAGGATATCTTAAAGGCAATGCTCTAGATAGAAGCACTCCTAAGGCTAAAAAGATGTCACCAGAGAAAATAAAATAGCAAAGAAAGCAGATGTTCCAAATACTAACTAAAGGTGTGGGGAGCTGTGTTTGGTTACTGCTTGACATAAGTGAAGCCATTTTGTGAACTTCCTCCATATTGCAAAGAGAACTTGTTTATTCTGTAACTCTTGTCCTTGCACTAGTTGTTTTGGAGACGTGAAGGCTTTGGGGCAGAGTGACCCTTCCTTGACTCATGGAACGGGGAGCTTGTTTGGGAAAAGTAGCTTTCTGTATGGTAAGGAAGTGCTTTTGTTGGGTCGCCAATGGCCTGAGAATTTAACCTTTAAGCTTCTTGCCTCTTCTTTGCTGTTGTATAAATATAAGCCCCAAAATAAAGACTTGGGCGTTCTGCACAAGACGGATTGTCCTCCTGTGATTTCTGTATATACACCCTAGCCCCCCTCTTCAGGAACCTTTCGACTGCTGACGGCTGGCTCCATCATAAAGGCAAAAAATAAAATCAACTTTCCACAAAAACAGTCAAATTAACGCAGAAGAGTACAGAATAAAACACCTAATTATAACGAATGGAGGAGGAAGAATAAGAAGGGAGAGAAATAAAGAATCATCAGACTTTGTATATACTAGCTTAACAGGAGAGTTAAATTAGACTGTTAGTAAAGAAGCTACCCTTGAACCTTTGGTAGCCACGAATCTAAAAGCCGGCAATGGCAATAAGTATATATCTATCGATAATCACCCTAAATGTAAATGGACTGAGTGCACCAATCAAAAGACACAGAGTAATAGAATGGATAAAAAAGCAAGACCCATCTATATGCTGCTTACAAGAGGCTCACCTCAAACCCAAAGACATACACAGTCTAAAAGTGAAGGGATGGAAAAAATATTTCCTGCAAAAAACAGGGAGAAAAAAGCAGGAGTTGCAGTACTTGTATCAGACAAAATAGACTTTAAAACAAAGAAAGTTGCAAGAGATAAAGACGGACTTAACATTGTGATAAGGGGGTCAGTCCAACAAGAGGATATACCATTATAAATATATATGCTTCCAACACAGGAGCGCTGGCATATATGAAACAAATACTAACAGAATTAAAGGAGGAAATAGAAAGCAATGCATTCATTTTAGGAGACTCCAACACACCACTCACTCCAAAGGACAGATCAAACAGACAGAAAATAAATAAAGACACAGAGGCACTAAACACCATGATAGAACAAATGGACCTAACAGACATCTCCAGAACTCTACACCCAAAAGCAGCAGGATACACATTCTTCTCAAGTGCACATGGAACATTTTCCAGAATAGACCACATACTAGGCCACAAAAAGAACCTCTGTAAATTAAAAAATATTGAAATTCTACCAACCAACTTCTCAGATCACAAAGGAATAAAACTAGAAAAAAATTGTACAAAGAAAACAAAAAGGCTCACAAATACATGGAGGCTTAACAACATGCTACTAATCAATATATCAATGACCAAATTAAAACAGGGATCAAACAATATATGGAGACAAATGACAACAACACCACAAAACCCCAACTTCTGTGGGATGCAGCAAAGGCAGTTCTAAGAGGAAAGTGTATTGCAATCCAGGCCTATTTAAAGAAGGAAGAACAATCCCAAAAGAATAGTGTAAAGTTACAATTATTGAAATTGGAAAAAGAAGAACAAATGAGGCCCAAAGTCACCAGAAGGTGGGACATAATAAAGATAAGAGAAGAAATAAATAAAATTGAGAAGAATAAAACAATAGAAAAAAATCAACGAAACCAAGAGCTGGTTCTTTGAAAAAATAAACAAAATAGATAAACCCCTACCCAGACTTATTAAGAGAAAAAGATAATCTACACACATAAACAGAATCAGAGAGGAGAAAGGAAAAATCACAATGGACCCCACAGAAATACAAAGAATTATTAGAGAATACTATGAAAATGTACATGCTAACAGGCTGGAAAACCTAGAAGAAATGGACAACTTCTTAGAAAAATACAACCTTCCAAAACTGACCAAGGAAGAAACAGAAAACCTAAACAGACCAATCACCAGCAACGAAATTGAATCGGTAATCAAAAAACTACCCAAGAACAAAAGCCCTGGACTTGATGGATTCACCTCTGAATTCTACCAGACATATAGAGAAGAAATAACACCCATTCTCCTTAAAGTTTTCCAAAAAATAGAAGAGGAGGGAATACTTCCAAACTCATTCTATGAAGCCAGCACCACTCTAATACCAAAACCGGGCAAAGACCTCACCAAAAAAGAAAATTACAGACCAATATCTCTGATGAACACAGATGCAAAAATACTCAACAAAATATTAGCAAACCGAATTCAAAAATACATCAAGAGGATCATACACCATGATCAAGTGGGATTCATCCCAGGGATGCAAGGATGGTACAACATTCGAAAATCCATCAACATCATCCACCACATCAACAAAACGAAGAACAAAAACCATATGATCATCTCCATAGGTGCTGAAAAAGCATTTGACAAAATTCAACATCCATTCATGATAAAAACTCAATAAAATGAGTATAGAGGGCAAGTATCTGAACAGAATAAAGGCCATATATGACAAACCCACAGCCAACATCATACTTAACAGCGAGAAGCTAAATGCTTTTCATCTAAGATCATGAACAAGACAGGCATGCCCACTCTCCCCACTGTTATTCAGCATAGTACTGGAGGTCCTAGCCATGGCAATCAGACAAAACAAAGAAATACAAGGCATCCAGATTGGTAAAGAAGAAGTCAAACTGTCACTATTCGCAGATGACATGATATTGTACATAAAAAACCCTAAAGAATCCACTCCAAAACTACTAGAAGTAATATCTGAATTCAGCAAAGTTGCAGGATACAAAATCAATACACAGAAATCTGTTGCTTTCATATACACTAATGATGAGTGAACAGAAAGAGAAATCAGAAAAACAATTCCATTCACAATTGCATCAAAAAGAATTAAAAAACCTAGGAATAAACCTAATGAAGGAAGTGAAAGACCTATACCCTGAAAACTACAAGATACTCCTAAGAGAAATTAAAGAGGACACTCACAAATGGAAATTCATCCCATGCTCTTGGCTAGGAAGAATAAATATTGTCAAAATGGCTATACTACCTAAATCAATCTAAAAATTCAATGCAATCCCTATCAAAATACCAACAGCATTCTTCAATGAACTGGAACAAATAATTCTAAAATTCATATGGAACCACAAAAGACCCCAAATAACAAAAGCAATCCTCAGAAGGAAGAATAAAACAGGGGGAATTATACTCCCAGACTTCAATCTCTACTACAAAGCCACAGTAATCAAGATAATTTAGTACTGGCACAAGAACAGACCCACAGACAAGTGGAAAGAATAGGAAGTCCAGACATTAACACAAACATATATGGTCAATTAATATACAATAAAGGAGCCATGGATATACAATGGGGAAATGACAGCCTCTTCAATAGCTCGTGTTGGCAAAACTGGACAGCTACATGTAAAAGATTGAAACTGGATTACTGTCTAATCCCATACACAAAAGTAAACTCGAAATGAATCAGAGACCTGAATGTAAGTCATGAAGCCATTATACTCTTAGAAGAAAACATAGGCAAAAATCTCTTGGACATAAACATGAGCAACTTCTTCATGAACATATCTCCCCGGGCAAGGGAAACAAAAGCAAAAATGAACAAGTGTGATGATATCAAGCTGAAAAGCTTCTGTACAGCAAAGGACACCATCAGTAGAACAAAAAGACATCCTACAGTATCGGAGAATATATTCATAAATGACATATCTGATAAGGCGTTGACATCCAAATTATATAAAGAATTCACACACCTCAACAAACAAAAAGCAAATAATCCAATTAAAAAATGGGCAGAGGATCTGAATACACACTTCTCCAAAGAAGAAATTCAGATGGGCACAGGCACATGAAAAGATGCTTCACATCATTAATAATCAGAGAAAAGCAAATTAAAACCACAATGAGATATCACCTCACACCAGTAAGCATGGCCAACATCCAAAACACAAACCACAACAAATGTTGGCGAAGATGTGGAGAAAGGGAACACTCCTACACTGCTGGTGGGAATGCAAATTAGCTCAACCATTGTGGAAAGCAGTATGGAGGTTCCTCAAAAAACTCAAAATAGAAATACCGTTTGACCCAGGAATCCCACTCCTAGGAATTTACCCTTAGAATGCAGCAGCCCAGTTTGAAAAAGACATATGCACCCCTATGTTTATCACAGCACCATTTACAATAGCCAAGAAATGGAAGCAACCTAAGTGTCCATCAGTAGATGAATGGATAAAGAAGAGGTGGTACATACACACAATGGAATATTATTCAGCCATAAGAAAAAAACAAATCCAGAAATTTGCAACAATACGGATGGAGCTGGAGGGTATTATGCTCAGTGAAATAAGCCAGGTGGAAAAAGACAAGTACCAAATGATTTCACTCATATGTGCAGTATAAGAACAAAGAAAAAAAAAACTGAAGGAACAAAACAGCAGCAGACTCACAGAACCCAAGAATGGACTAACAGATACCCTTCTAATGGGAAATATTACTAATCATTTAAATGTCTCCGAGATGAATCCTCCTCCCTTATGGCTTTTCCCTCTTCTCTCTCTTAATGATCTCATCCAGATTCATGACTTCAAATACTATATATGGTATTTTCTCCTGACTCTCATATTTCTATGATCCATACCTCTTCTTTTTTTTCTGCAAATTATTTGTGCATGTTTTATTTTTGCATATTTTTACATATTTTGTTCTTTTTTAGTTTCATATAGTCAGTTCTTCATTAAACTATAGATTCAGTTGTGTTCACATGAGCTAGGCACTATTCTTTTTGGTCTAGCTTCTTTAACATTTCATTTTAATTGAAGTATAATTGATGTACAATATTAGTCTCAGGTCTACAACATAGTGATTCAACATTTATATACACTATAACTTGCTCACCGCAATAAATGCACACCTCTTCTTGAACTCAAGTTTTAAATATCTAACTGCTTAATTGACTTCATCTTCAGGGTGTCTAAAAAGTATGTATCATCAGCCATCTAAAACTGAATTCTTGATTTCCCACAGCTCAAGCTTGTTCCTTTCTAAGTGTGTCACCTCTCACTATCTGCTCCTTCCTACCAGTTTCTTGGTCAAAATCCTGCACCCATCCATCTCCCACATGCCATATATGTCAGCAAGTCCCCTCAGGTCTGCACCCAGAATCTGACAACCCATCACAATCTTTGTTGCTCCTCTAATTCAAGCAACCACTGTGTCTCTCCTGGATCACTACAGTTACCACTCCCTGTAATCTGTCATCCACACAATTGGTGTCAGGGTGAGCCTCACTCCTTTTATCAAACATCTTTAACATCTTTCTATTCCACTGAAAGTAAAAGAATAAGCCCAGAGTAGTCTAGTTTTGTAGTACCTCCATGAACTCATCTGCTAGCATTGCCTACTTACATGTATTCTAGACAGACTGGCATCCCTTTTGTTCCTTGCATAAATTGGTTTCACTAAAGCCTCAGGACCTTAGAATTTTCTGATCCGTCTGAATGGAACACTTGCTCCCTAGACATTCAGATGGAAGGCTCCCTCCTTTTTGTTATTCTTCCTCCAAATGTGTCTTCTATTGGGCTGTCCTATTTTAAATTGTACTCCCCCACACAGGTACACCTGTAATTTTCTTTCCTCCTTTTTTCCTACAGAAATTGCCACCTTTTGATATAATAGTGATTTTTTTATTGTTTTGTTTATCTTTTTTCTTCCACTAGCATGCAAGCTTTACGAAGGAGGTAGTTTTGTCTATTTCGGTTTATTGTTGTATCTGCAGGACATTAGATAAGCCTAGGACATTTTGCAATCACTTGATAAATACTTTTGAATGATAATAATAATGATAGTTACAGCATTATTCCCTATACTGTTCCTGGTTTTGTACAAGTTCATTCATCCTCTCAAAGCCTATGGTAGGTTGTTATTCTTATTTACAGAGAGCATCAGAGAGCTTAAGCAACGTACTGAAGATAACAGCAAATAGATAAGGTGCCAAATTTTGAAGCCAGATTGTGTGTGTTTGCAGTGAAAGAAAGAGGGAAAGAGAGAAAGGCTGCTCCTTATCTAGATAGCTCTCATTCTGAATTCACAACATTCTGCAGTGTCGTTTAACAATCTTTTAGGCTACAGTCATAACAGTGCTACTTCCAGTAGTTCTGCAGCAAATTTTCTTAAAGTTGCTCCTTATTTATTTATTTATTTTCTTCTGTACTTACTTCTCCCTTACACAGAAACAAAAACTGAGATTACAGAGCAAATAAAGTACATGACAGTAATCAGGACCTGAGGTGACATTACAAAGTATTACATACTATAGCTAACGTCTCTCTAGCTAGTAGGAAAAATGCTGATGTTGCATTGTGGAAAGAGGTGTTAGTACTAATTAAACAGGTAATAGTATTAAACAGGTAATCAGTGTAATTTGAAATGCACATGTTTCGTGTCAGTATAAAAATAGAAATCACATGACCAGTTTAAAGGTTTCCAAAGTTACTAACAAAATGGTAATGGTAATTAAATGGGTTAGTTATGCCCAACTGCATATGAAGGTTCATACACTTTGCCAAGCAATACATTTACTACAGCCTTTACTATTTTAATCTGTTATTCTCTACTTCACCATAAATTTTTTTAAATATGATTTAAGAAACTGTTTTCATGTCTGTTTTTCTCAGCAGTATTTTAAATAATTTATGACTTCAGTTGTATTTGTTTTGAGAGTGAAATCTACTGCCCAATATAGCCTTTATGTCATTCTTTGTTTCAACAGTTTATATCATAATGTCACATATAAACCAAAGTCTATGAAATCCCACAATGATTAGACTAACTCAGCAGTATTTTTTTGGTCCTAGGTTTTGTCTCTTTTTATTTTCATGTGGGTGCTTTATGATTTCTAAGACAGAAAGTATATGTAAAAATCATTCTTAAGCTTCTAGGTCAAAATAGCAGGATATACACCAACATTCAAATGCTCTCCTGAATTCCCAATGGAAGTGTGTTATCAAGTACAAGGGGGCCTGGAAGCACCACAGTGAAGGAAATACAAAAGGGTGGCAGGGGAATCACTCAGGATCTGGGTGGCAGCTGGAGCCACGGGTGAGGTGACATGGAAGACACAGGAGAGTTAGTGGCTGTTCTTTGCTGAAGTCTTATGAGATGCTTAGTTTGCAGTTTAGTATGCAGATAAAGAGTTAGGTACAGAACTGAGAAAATAAGAATTAATTAAAGATTTCTCTACACAACAGCTGCTCCATATATTATTTCATCTCCACTACGTGCACAGGAATTTTTAACATTTGGGGGAGGGGTGCAGGCTAAGGTTCTCTGCCTGAAGACATTCAAATAAAGCAGGTGGCTGTCACACCCTTCTATTGTTTACATGCAGTTTCCAACCCAGAAGGAAGAAGTTTTGGGAAAACAGTTCTGTGTGTACCGTGGCATAAGAAATTCCCTTTGACTGCTTTGTGAAATTCTACCCAGTCAGTCACTCATTCCTCAAAAAGAATCAAAAACCAGGATTTGTTACATTGGTTAGGAACACAAGCAGCATAAAAGGCAGGCTGAGATGGAGAAACAAGTGTTGGTGTATATTTTTGCAAGACAAGATTTTTAGAAGGGAAACTGATCAACTGTTCTTCAATTTCTGACTATCTGTACCCCAGTAAGCTCTTCTTCCTATTAATCTGACTTCTCATCAGCTCATTTTCTCTATCAACTCTGCCATCTGATGAAGAATCAAAACCTCAAGAAATAATTTAAGAGAAAATGCACAAAGATTATATTGGCAAGAGTTGTTATTGTTATTTTGGGGGTGGGAGTGGACAGAATAGGGGACAACTGATCTAACCAGAGTAGGAAAAAGAATAATAATGTTAATTCTTGTTCATATACTGGGTAGAATATTATCCTCCCTCTAGAAACAATGGTCCTGAGGTATGTGAAATGTTTAGGACCTAATGTAAGTGAAAATGAAGGACACCAAATACCCCATATGTTATGATTCCGACCAGTCTGCAGACTCTATTTAATGCTTACTTATTAGGAGGTTTTCACTCTCTGGATAGTGAAAGCAAGAACATTTCCCAGATCTGTGTAAGCTCTAGGGATCGTGCTACCTCCAATGGGAGCTTTTGCTCTGGCTTGGATATTTCCTCACACATGTACTGACCAGTACTTAGTTTAAGACTCGAAGGGGACTTCTCTGCACGTATATGGCTCTCCGTTCAGTTCTTTGATACCCTGTCCTATGATTTCTAGGCCCTTGGCCTCTCAAACTCTTAAATTTGTTTCCTCCATTGCTGTGAAAGTTTTGGACTCTATTTTGACTCACTTCCTGTGTAGTTGCCCTTGAACTCTTCTTAGGCAGTTAGATGGAACAATTGTAGGGCTCCTCTTGGTTATTTCTTCTCTTTCAGTGATCTCTGCTTTTCAATGATTTCCAGTAAAAAAAAATTGTTTTCATTTATCTAGTTTTTTTTTTTATCTGTGTACAATGGGGCAGGTAGTAAATCTATTCCATTAGTTAATCTTGCCTGGAAGTGAATGTCCTAGTTGTTGTTTTATACATCGAATCAACTTTTTAGGAGTTGGGAGTTTCTCTGGACATCTAATCTTTCATATTGTTCTAGAAATTTGGTATGGTCTCTTTCCAGCTCCTACTATACAAATGAAATAGTCTATAATTCATTTTATTATCTTTCAGCTGTTTTTTTCACATTAAACAACATTTTCTAACATTTTCTTCCAATGAATTATTCAATTTGTAGGTATCCAAGTATATACTTTACTTTATAACTAGCTCTTGCCTTCCAGATTCCATAGTCTCAGAGATAAAGACTGAAGGAGTGCATGAATTTAGCCACATCTAAAATGAATCTTTTCACCGTCTATCTATCCTAAGGCCTATTTGTCAACTCTTCCCAGACTTCATTTCAAAATCCTCTAGTCCTGTTTTTCTATTGTTTTCCTTCATTTCCTCATCTGCATTCACCAATATCCTCTTTTTTTAGATTAATTCTCAGTAAGAAGACCATGCATCCACCAAATTGGCAAAAAGAAATATAGAAATAAGTATACTTAGACTAGAAATCCCTCTGTGGGCTACACTGAGTAATTAACATCCAGTGTTAATACTTTCCACAGTAATATGCTTCAAATTAAACCAACTGATCCAATTACCTTGAATAGCTACTGCTTGGACTGGTGCATTAATTATATTCTAAGGAATATTTTGGCATTATATTTCTTTTGTTTTTATCATTCAGATAAAAACTTGTAACAGATATTTGATTACAATTTTGGAGGAGAAACAAAATATGGGATGATAAAACTAATTATAAATTAATTTGGTCCTGTTTAACATAGTCTGTTGAATTACACAATGTATATGTGGGTTTCGAAAACGATTCATCAGTGTTTGTTGATTTTAGGAAAAGATACTTGAAGGCTATAAAATTGCAAAGCAAGAATATAAGTTCTATTGAGCTGATTTCTAATATAAAAATAGGAATCAGCATGTCATATTTTCACAGCTTTTAGTATTGATACCAAATAATAGGTTCCTACATAATATATTTTTTATGATGCTTATGCGCTCTTCGATTTATTTGAAGCATAATACTTCTCACAGCAAATAACAGTCCTGTCTAGTTGCACAGCATGCAGTCAGAAATGCTCCAGGTTGTAATACCTCCTGTTAAATGTGTCTGTAGGTGTTGAGTCTTTTTACTTCCTCTTAGTGTTCTGTTCTTAGCTGTCAGTTGATGTCATTTTTGTTGCATTTTGTAATCTCTTTAAATCATCTGTCATTTTCATTTACAGATATTAAAAACCTTTTGAAAACCTGATTAGAGTCATCTCGAATTCAAAAAGATTTACCTTCAGTATTCATTTTCAGGCCTAACAACTACAAATAATAACTAACATAATGGTCTTCAGGATGGTCCCTTTCTGTTTGCAAATCATAATGCCATTAATAAATATGTAGGGACCATTTTACATAAGATTTTTTGTGATTCTTGATTCCTAAAAATATAAAATTCAAAAATGAATAATGAATTTAAAAATTGTATTAGTTAATTATAAGGAATTACAAACATTATATCATTATCTGGTTAATATTTTAATATTATTGCCCTATCTATAAGTATTGGCTTGCTTATGGTAAATTTTTTCTTCTACAGTGTTTGAACTTGCTCAACAAGGTCTATCTAGATAAATTATAACTTAAAAAAATTTTTCAAAAAGTGTAAACTAATCTTTGCAATAAAGAAAACAATCTCAAATAGCTAATATACTCTTATATCTTTTCATTCCTATTTAATGTTCCTACATCCCTCTCATTGCCATCTCAGTAGCAATGTTTCCCTGCTTTGGTGAAGAGAATTACAGATCTCTGCTCCATTGTTACTGGCTGTTTTCTGTTGCTATATTTTATTCATTCTCATCCTATTTTTATGAAGTACCAAAATGAAATTACCATTATTTTGTTAAGGTATCATTGATATACAATCATATGAGCAACATTGTGGTTACTAGATTACCCCCATTATCAAGTCCCCCCCTACATGCCCCATTATAGTCACTGTCCATCAGCATAGCATAGTAAGATGAAGTAGAGCAACTACTTGTCTTCTCTGTGCTATACTTCCTTCTCTGTGCCCCCCATATTATGTTGCTAATCGTAAAGCACCTTAATTCCAATCTCTCTTCCTTCCCACCTGCCCTTCCCAGTCCCTTTCCTTTTGGTAACTGTTAGTCCATTCTTGGGTTCTATGAGTCTGCTCCTGTTTTGTTCCTTCACTTTTTGCTGTGTTGTTATACTCCACAGATAAGTAATATCATTTAGTACTTGTCTTACTCCACCTGGCTTATTTCACTAAGCATAATACCCTCTAGCTCTGTCCATGTTGTTGCAAATGATAGGATTTGTTTTCTTCTTATAGCTGAATAATATTCCATTGTGTATATGTACCACATCTTCTTTATCTATTCATCTACTGATGGACACATAGGTTGCTTCCATTTCTTGGCTATTGTAAATAGTGCTGTGAAAAACATAGGGGTGCATATGTCTTTTAGAATCTGGGATCCTGTGTTCTTAGGATAAATTCCTAGGAGTATAACTCCTGGGTCAAATGGTATTTCTATTTTTAGTTTCTTGAGGAACCTCCGTACTGATTTCCACAATGGTTAACTAGCTTACTTTCCCACCAACAGTGTAGGAGGGTTCCCTTTTCTCCACATCCTTGCCAGCATTTGTTCTTGTTTGTCTTTTCGATGTTGGCCATCCTAACTGGTGTGAGGTGATATCTCATTGTGGTTTTAATTTGCATTTCTCTGATGACTAGTGATGTGGAGCATCTTTTCATGTGCCTGTTGGCCATCTGAATTTCTTCTTTGGAGAAGTGTCTGTTCCGCTTCTCTGCCCATTTTTTAATTGGCTTATTTGTTTTTTGTTTGTTCAGGTGTGTGAGTTCTTTATATAATTTGGATGTCAACCCCTTATCGAAAATGTCATTTATGAATATATTCTCCCATACAGTAGGATGTCTTTCTGTTCTATTGATGGTGCCCTTTGCTGTACAGAAGATTTTTAATTTGATATAGTCCCACCTGTTCATTTTTGCTTTTGTTTCCCTTGCCCCAGGGAGACATGTTCATGAAGAAGTTGCTCATATTTATGTTCAAGAGATTTTTGTCTATGTTTTTTCTAAGAGTTTTATGGTTCCATGACTTACATTCAGGTCTTTAATCCATTTTGAGTTTACTTTTGTATATGGGTTAAACAGTAATCCAGATGCATTCTCTTACATGTAGCTGTCCAGTTTGCCAACACCAATTGTTGAAGAGGCTGTCATTTCCCCATTGTATATCCATGGCTCCTTTATAGTATATTAATTGACCATATATGCTTGGGTTTATATCTGGACTCTCTATTCTGTTCCTCTGGTGTATGGGTCTGTTCTTGTGCCAGTACCAAATTGTCTTAATTACTGTGGCTTTGTAGTAAAGCTTGAAGTCAGGGAGCATAATTCTTCCTGCTTTATTCTTCCTTCTCAGGATTGCTTTGGCTATTCAGGGTCTTTTGTGGTTCCATATGAGTTTTAGAACTATTTGCTCTAGTTCACTGAAGAATGCTGTAGACATTTTGATAGGGATTGCATTGAATATGTAGATTGGTTTAGGCAGTATGGCCATTTTGACAATATTAATTCTGCCTATCCAAGAGCATGGGATTAATTTCCATTTATTACTGTCCTCTTTAATTTCTTTTAAGACTGTCTTATAGTTTACAAGATATAGGTCTTTCACTTTCTTGGTTAGGTTTATTCTTAGGTATTTTATTCTTTTTGATGCAGTTGTGAATGGAATTGTTTTCCTGATTTCTCTTTCTGCTAGTTCATTGTTAGTGTATAGGAATGCAACAGATTTCTGTGTATTAATTTTGTATCCTTCAACTTTGCTGCATTCAGATATTAGTTCTAGTAGTTTGGGAGTGGAGACTTTAGGGTTTGTTATGTACAGTATCTTGTCATCTGCAAATAGTGACCGTTTGACTTCTTCTTTACCAATCTGGATGCCTTTTATTTCTTCGTGTTTTCTGATTGCCGTGGCTAGAACATCCAGAACTATGCTGCATAAAAGTGGGGAGAGTGGGCAACCTTGTCTTGTTCCAGATGTTAAAGAAAAAGCTTTCAGCTTCCTGCTGTTAAGTATGATGTTGGCTGTCAGTTTGTCATATATGGCCTTTATTATGTTGAGGTACTTGCTCTCTGTACCCATTTTGTTGAGATTTTTTCTAACGAATGGGTGTTGAATTTCATCAAATGCTTTTTCAACATCTATGGAGATGATCATGTGATTTTTGTCATTCGTTGTATTGATATAGTGGATGATGTTGATGAATTTTCAAATGCTGTACCATCCTTGCATCCCTGGAATGAATCGCACTTGATCATGGTGTATTATCTTCTTGATGTATTTTTGGATTTGGTTTGCTAGTATTTTGTTGAGTATTTTTGCATCTATGTTCATCAGGGATTTGGTCTATAGTTTTCTTTTTTTGTGGTGTCTTTGCCTGCTTTGGTTTTAGAGTGATGCTGTCTTCACAGAATGAGTTTGGAAGTATTCCCTCTTCTGTTTTTTGGAAAACTTTAAGGAGAATGGGTATTATGTCTTCTCTAAATATCTGATAAAATTTAGTGGTGAATCCATCTGATCCAGGGATTTTTGTTCTTGGGTAGCTTTTTGTATACCGATTCAATTTCATTGCTAGTAATTTGTTCAGATTTTCTGTTTCTTCCTGAGTCAGTTCTGGAAGGTTTTATTTTTCTAAAAAGTTGTCCATTTCTTCTAGATTACCCAGTTTGGTAGTATATAATTTTTTATAGTATTCTCTAATAATTCTTTGTGTTTCTGTGGTGTCCATAGTGAATTTTCCTTTCTCATTTCTGATTTTGTTTATGTGTGTACATTCTCTTTTTCTCCTGATAAGTCTGGCTAGGGGTTTATCTATTTTGTTTATTTTCTCAAAGAACCAGCTCTTGGTTTTATTGATTCTTTCTATTCTTTTATTCTTCCTGATTTTATTTATTTCTTCTCTGATCTTTGTTATGTCCCTCCTTCTACTAACTTTGGGCCTCATTTTTTCTTCTTTTTCCAGTTTCAATAATTGTGAATTTAGATTATTCATTTGGTATTGTTCTTTCTTCTTTAAATAGGCCTGGATTGCTATATACTTTCCTCTTAGAACGGCATTCAGTGCATCCCACAGTATTGGGGCATTATGCTGTTGTTTTCATTTGTCTCCATATATTGCTTGATCTGTTTTAATTTTGTCATTGATCAAAAGATTATTTAGGAGCATGTTGTTACACCTCCATGTCTTTTTGAGCCTCTGTTTTCTTTGTACAATTTATTTCTAGTTTTATACCTTTGTGATCTGAGAAGTTGGTTGGTACAAATTCAATCTTTTTTTGAATCTGCTGAGGCTGTTTTTGTGGTCTCATATGTGTTCTATTCTGGAAAATGTTCCATGTCCACTTGAGAAGAATGTGTATCCTGCTGCTTTTGGGTGGAGTGTTCTATAGATCACTGTTAGGTACATGTGTCCTAATGTACTGTTCAGTGCCTCTGTTTTCTTACTTATTTTCTGTATGGTTGATCTGTCCTTTGGCATGAGTGGATTGTTGATGTCTCCAAAAATGAATGCAGTTCATTCTATTTCCCCCTTTAATTCTGTTAGTATTTGTTTCACATATGTATGTTCTCCTGTGTTAGGTGCATAGATACTGATAATAGTTATATCCTCTTGTTGGACTGACCCCTTTATCTTTCAGTAATGTCTTTCTTTGTCTCTTGTTACTTTTTTTTTGAAGTCTATTTTGTCTGATACTAGTACTGCCACACCTGCTTTGTTTTCCCTATTGTTTGTATGAAATATCTTTTTCCATCCTTTCATTTTTAGTGTATGTCTTTGAGTTTGAAGTGAGTCTCTTGTAGGCAACATATAGATGGGTCTTACTTTTCTATCCATTCTGTAACTCTCTGTGTTTTTTTTGGTGCATTCAGTCCATTTACATTTAGGATGATTATCTATAGATATGTACTTGTTACCATTGCAGGCTTTGGATTCATGGTTACTAAAGATTCAAGGGCAGCTTCTTTACTATCTAGCAGTCTACTTTTACTCACTTATTATTCTATTATGAACACAGTCTGATTATTCTTTTTTCTCTCCCTTATTTTTCATCCTCCTCTGATCCTTATATGTTAGGTGTTATATCCTTTACTCTTTGTGTATCCCCTGACTGACTTTGGGGGTAGTTGATTTAATTTTGCATTTGTTAAGTATTTACTTGATCTACTTCCTTTCTGTGGTTTTATTTTCTCTGGTGACAGCTATTTAGTCTTAGGCACACTTCCATCTAGAGCAGTCCCTTTAAAAAACACTGTAGAGATGGTTTGTGGGAGGTAAATTTCCTCCACTTTTGCTTATCTGGGAATTGTTTAATCCTCCTTTAAGTTTAAATGATAATCTTGCTGGATACAGTACTCTTGGTTCGAGGCCCTTCTGTTTTATTGCATTAAATATATCATGACACTCCCTTCTGGCCTGTAAGGTTTCTGCTGAGAAGTCTGATGATAGCCTGATAGGTTTTCCTTTGTATTTGATCTTTTTTCTTTCTCTGGCTCCTTTTAATAGTCTGTCCTCATCCTTGATCTTTGCCTTTTTAATTATTATATATCTTGGTGTTGTCCTCCTTGGGTCCCTTGTGTTGGGATATCTGTGGACTTCCATGGCCTGAGAAACTATTTCCTTCCACAGATTAGGGATGTTTTCAGCAATTCCTTCTTCAAAGACACTTTCTATCCCTTTTTCTCTATCTTCTTACTCTGTCACCCCTATAATATGAATATTGTTCCGTTTGGATTGGTCACACACAGTTCTTTTAATTTTTTTTCATTCCTAGAGATCTTTTCTCTCTTTCTGCCTCAGCTTGTCTGTATTCCTGTTCTCTGATTTCTATTCTGTTCACTGCCTCCTCTACCTCACCTAATCTGGTTTTAAATACCTCCATTGTTTCATTTCCGTTATCTCCCTCCTGAATTCATCCCTTAGCTCTTGAATATTTTTCTGTAGCTCCATTAGCATGCTTATGACTTTTATTTTGAATTCTTTTTCTGGAAGATTGGTGATTTCAGTCTCACTGAGCCCTCTTTCTGGTGTTTGGGGAATTTGGGATTGAATAAGGTTCTTCTGCCTTTTCATAGTCCTGGAGCAATTGGAATGATCCCTGGCAAGTTGTGTGGTTGTTGGCTGGGAAGACAAAGTCCCTTCCTGCTTGCCTGTCTCTGCTGTGCTTATTAACCATACGTAGGGAGTGCCTTCTGGGTTAGTCCCCTAAACTGCTGTGGGTGGGGTGGCCCTCGGGATGCCCCAGGGAGATGGCGGGGGTTGCAAGTGAGCAGTGCGCGTTCTGCCATTATAACCAAGCCTCTTCGTGGCTCCCGGTCTCAGTGCCTGTCTCCACTCTCTATGCTGCTCAACAGCATGCAGGGAGTAGCCTCTGTTTCTTGGCCGGTTAGGCATGCAAAGGGAGAAGCCTCTGCATTAAGTTGGGTAGTTGCTGTTGGTGGGGGTGCCCTCCAGCTGGTCTGCAGTGATGGCAGGGACAGCCAGTTTGTGTGTAGGTGCTGGTGGGGAGGAAGGTGTGGCAGGCTGCTTATCATGCTGAGGAGCCTTGGGGCTGAATTGTAAACCAAGGGGATAGGATGCCTGAAGCTCCTGAAAGTTCCCAGCCTGCTGGGCTGAGTGTACCAGGACGATTTTGTCCACCTGTCCCTTTTCCCAAACCCTTGACCCCCTAGCAGCCCTCTGACCATTGAGAAGTCCCTTAAAGTCCCTGCTTTTCTTTTGTCCAAGGGCAGCTGTTTGTGGGAACCTGTTTGCAGTCTTAGACTCAAATTCTGCTTTTCAGCCCCTCCAATCTCCAGAGCACTATGCAATGTCAGTCCGTGCTCCTGGGGTAGATTTACAGGGCTGGGTATTTAGCAGTCCTGTGTTTCCACTCCCTTCCTGCTCTAATTCTTTTTGTACCGCTGGTGCACTGGGGTATGGGGAGTACTTGGGTCTCACTGGGTCGCGGCTTTTTACTTTACTCTTTTCCATGAGATGTTGACTTCTCCCAGATGTAGTTTGGCTAGTGTACTGTTACTTCTTGTCACTCTTTTAGGAATAGTTGTATTTGTTGTATTTTCAAAATATATGTCATTTGGGGAGGAGATTTCCACCACACTACTCATGCAGCCATCTCTTTCTCCAGTTTAAACTACCATTATTTATATGAAAATATAGTTTCTTACATTGCAATTATTCACCAATATACCTGGATTTACTCATTATTTGGAGACATGGATTCTTATATTCCTCTGCCTCTTTGAAAATAAGCACAACCAAGTAATTGTCTTTAATTTAAACATAATTTTCAGAAATCTATATTTAAGACGAGGAGTTCAGTTCCTATGCTCTTTTCCCTCCAAGTGGTTATTATCATTGTATTTGTTGATTTTGAGGTTGCACAAGAATGAAACTAAGTGCTGAATCACTACATGGAGGACAACCATGTTGGAGAGACACCTGAACCTGGAATGGATTGTATGTGAGTGAGAAATAAGTTTTCTTTTGAAAAGCCACTGAGTAATACTCATTCAGGATAAAAACTCTCAGTAAGCTGGGAATGGAGGGAACTTCCTCAGGTTGATAAAGAACATCTACAAAAAATCCATAGCTAACATCAGGCTTAATGGTGCAAAACTCAAACTTTCCTACTGAAGTCAAGTATAAGGTAAGGATGCCCCCCCTCATATCTCCTTTTCAACATCATACTGGAAGTTCTAGCTGGAAGTTCTAGCAATAAGACAAGAAATGGAAACTAAAGGCACACAGATAGAGCAGAAAGAGCTAAAAATGGAAAGGAGTGATGAATGGTTTAGTGCAAGGTATTTTTAGGGCATGGAAAATACTCTGAAACCATAATGATAAATACATGTAATCTGCATTTGTCCAGACCCATAGAATGTACAACAACAATATGAACAACCTTAACTATAGACTTTGGCTAATTATGTGTCAGTGTCGGTTCCTCAGTTGTAAGAGGGTACCAGTTGGTGTGGAATGTTGATTATGGGAAGGCTATGCATATGTTGAGGCAGAGGGCATATAGAAAATATCTGTGTCTTTCTTACAATTTTGCTGTGAACCTAAACTGCTTTAAGAAAACAGTCTTAAAAAGAGGAATGAACAAGCAAACAAAAGCCACTGAGTTCTTTTTGTTCTGAGTGATGCATTATCATAACAAGGAACTCTTCTCTACTCAGGCCATTCTACTCCAGGCCTTAAACTCAAGTACTGTTCCATTTCTCACCAGTTTTTAAGTTATACCAACCCATTTATGTCCATTTTTCTCACCTTGTCCTTTGTAAAGATTTTCCCAGTTTGCCAGTATTTATGTCTCCTTCCTGTATGTTCCTCTTTCATATATAATCTATGTTCTTGGTTTCCAAAATGGTGACTGCAAGTTCCAGTGGTCACAAAAGTAACTTACTAGTGTATAGAAAGGAAATATGTGTTCAATTTATACATATGTTTCTTATTAAACGAAAAGATGAAGGAAATTTTACACATGTTCTTATCCTTCACATACCCTGCATGCCAGATGCTCAGCTGCTGTGTATCTCAGGTGGTAAATGATAAAATTCCACGACAAAATATGGAGAGGTTGAATGTGAGGTCCTTCAACTCTTAGTCTCTTTCAGTGCATTGAAATATATTGCAGTTAATATGCATTTTAAGTACATAATGTTGAACATAATATTAATAAGAAATATAAAAGAAAACCACAAGTAGATATACTTTCCTTTAATCACATTTAAAGGTTAAAAATATGATCTCACAAGAAGATTGACAAAAAATTATTAAGTCTAGATGAAATATGGCCCCTAAATTCAAAGTTATCAGAATTACATGCAATAAGGGTCTACTTCATAAATTGCATTCATAAACTAAATACATTCTTATAATTAATTTATTGTATTTTCATATCATCTTTTCAATTCCTAATTTGTATATCTTTTATAAAAGCCATAATATGTTAATACAATTGTTGATACATAGACCTTATAAATCAGTAGTGTCCATGCTAAATATTTTTTCTGATATGGATGCACAAAAAATTGGAAACTACTAGGTGATTAAACAAACTGTATACTCCTTAAATGTTTTTCTCCAGTATTTTGACTATGTTGGCATGCTATGGATATGCTTATGTATCCTGAGAACAAAAGATAAAAAAGCTATAATATTTTTTCTTCTGTATTCTCTGTCAAATCTAGGACTGCATTGTGCACATACTAGTCAAATATATTATACATGATTATTATCATTAGAAGGCAAAATGTGAATGTGCTTCTGCGGTAACATTTAACAGTTTGTATTTATGGTAATAGTACTGTCATACCCTATCAACAATCAACTTTTGAATTGCTTTAGCTAGGCAGAAAGAATTAAACTATTTATGCATGATGAGGGTCACATGTTTATTTAGAAGAACAAATAATTTACTCCACTTCTGTGCTGATTTGTAATAGAATTCCTGATCTATACCTCTTTGAAAAGGATTTACATTTTCTAAGAAAAATATCCATTTGTTTTTTTAATTGAGGTACATGAAATAAAATGCACAAATCTTAGTATACAGTTTGATGAATTTTGACATGTGTATACACTCATGTAACCATCACCCAGATCAAGAAATAAAATATTCTCAGTAATTTTTTTCCCTCTGCATCTATTGTATAAATCTCTCACCTCCTTCCATGATGGCAAACACCAGTCCATTCTCTATGCCTATTTCTATTTTGTTTCTTTGTTCATTCATTTTATTTTTTTAGAGTCCACTTGTAAATAAAATATATGGTATTTATCTTTCTCTGCTTATTTCTTTTAGCATAATACCATCTAGATCCATCCATATTGTCCAAAACTATTTCATTCATTTTTATGGCTGCATAATATTCCATTGTATATATATGTACCACCTCAATCTGTTTCCAAAATTTCCTCCATCATGAAATTAAAGCAAAAATCCCAATAATATGAAGCTTAAAAATGTCTGTTTTATTTTTACTGAAAATTTACTTGCTCTCTATTTCTAAAAATGAAGCTAAAACATGCAATATTACAATAACTGTAGCTCCAAGAAAACATTGGATTTTATTGGCTGAGCAATGTAGAGAGGCTTTTTCTTTGGTTTGTTCCAGCTGGAATTTCTAGTCTATTAGTTTCCTTAGCTCCAAGCCTGGGATATATGCAGCAGTAAGAAAACACAGGTAACTCACCACCATCTGGTTCCTTGGATTAACCAGTCAACCTTCTCTCCAGTTTCACAGTGTTTTTAATATTTATTTTGCATGCATTTTAAAGGATTTTTAGTTGTACTTAGTGGGATAAATGGGAAAAAATGTGTCTGTATTGTGTCGTAGGTGCATTGAAATATATTGCAGTTAATATGCATTTAAAATATATTGCAAGATAAATATTATTTTCATATTATTACAAGATGCATTTTAAACAAAAGAATCCAGAAGAGTTAAAACAAATGTTAAGTAGAGGCATAATAAAGATTCCAGTTTAGTATCAGACAGATTTTACTCAGGACAAAAAAATCATAGAAGGGATTTTATAATGATAAAGCATTCAGTTCACAGGAAATACTTGTTTTATAAATATTATAATGTCAAAAATATATAAAAGGTAACAGAACACCTATACTCATGAAATAAAATCCTTAGAAAACACAAGAGATTAGAAACACATTATCAGTAGGGGATTTAGTCCATGACTGCTCAGATCAAGTGAATAAAAATGATGACTTTAAAAATTTAAATAACATAATTAATAAAGAAACTATGTATATAATAAGAATATACTTATTTCCTGGCATCTGGTATATTAGTCTATAGAGAAAAACTCAATAAAATCTAAAGTTAACTGATGAAAAACTCATAAATAAAATGGAAGGGAAAACAAGTGAAAGGAAAAAAGGACATTTATGAGCTAAATACTTATATTTATTCATGGAGGTTCCTAGAAAATGCTTTCAGATGATAAATTAAGCAATAGAGATATAAACAGAGCTGGTACTTGGGAGACAAATATTGGCATAACTTCAGGACTAGTGAACATTCATTCAGGCAGGGATGTGCTTTCACTGCACTGGTTGTTAAGAATATTGAATACTTCCCCTGAGTATGAATGTATTGTTTAGAGTTATAGAGAGGGGACTAGAATAGCTAAATAGAAACAAGGCCCAGAGCAGTTACCTCTGTGTATATTACTTGTAATTTTGCATACTTTACATTTAGTACTTTTCCATTGTGCTTCAGTTTTTATAACATTGTGGCTAAATTGCTATAATAACTTTTTAAAAAGTCACTGCTCCCACAACCAAACTTGAGCTGTACCTTCCCCTTCTATACTTACCACATACCTTTTCCTTTATATGTTTACTCTTTCCATAATACTTACAATATCAATTCTCTCCTCCAATTATATTATTCTCTCTAACATTTATTATTAACTATACTTAATAGTACTTAGTATTGCTTTCTTTTTTAAAATACTAGGTTCCACAATTTTTTGTATAAACTCCAGAGAATTTTTAATATAATATGCTTGTCATAAATCATTTTAAACATTAATAAATAAAATTATTGTAGCATATTCAAAACTGAGCTAAGAAAAGTGCTAAAGTGCTTGGGTAGAAGATCTGGTTTTGGCCCTGGATGTTCCACATAAAGTCACCTTACTTCAACTCTTTGTCTTTCCTTCTTTTGTGGAATAATAATAATAATAACTATTGCATAGTGTTATAAAGATAAATATTATTTTGATTCTTTAAAGTCCCTTGTGAAACATAAAATATTGGGTGTCTTCTTGTGACAAGATGCATATTATTTGCTTGGGACATACACGTTAACATCCTGCAACACATCTTTGGAACAATTTATTCATATAGAAAATCAGACACGTTAGAAAAGCCCTTATATGCCTTGCATCTACATTTTTTTCACTTTGCCAGTTTTGTTGGTAGCCAGTATATTTCATTTCTGCTAGGTGTGCTCCTGATGGCAGTGACATTACAGAATCTTTCAGACGTTTTGTCACCTTCATCTCATTTTCTATCAAAAAATATGCCTGTTTCCCTAATTGTGCAATCCATAATTATCTGAAAATCAGCAACAGCCTGCTGTTGATGCTAGTAAAGAAAATGAAGAAAGAATAATGTTCTTTTTTTTTACACCTGGCTGGACACTCTCCAAAAACATCTGATGTAATTGCCAGTAACACTCTTACTCTGATGCTCTTTTACATGTCTATGGCGTAAGCCTTTACATTTGTTAAATCCTCCCTGAAAACATACATTAAAAATTGCCTGGTCTTTTATTTTGTTCAACAGAGATTATGTAAACTATTGCTTGATTTTCGGGACCACTGTTTATGGTGTGATGAGATAGTATTTCTCCTTAATTAAGTGGGCATATATGTGTGTGTGCTTTGAAAAATAAAGTTAAGAATTTAGTAATTATGCATTTTTTAAATATCAAGATGGCTGCCTAGTCACTGAATCTTTTAAACTCATCAGCTAGGATATCATGTCTGGGAAAACTGTTTCAGCAACCTGAAACATACTTGAATTATACCAGTCAACCTAATTTTTAAAACAAAAGATGTTAGCCAAGTTGGGGAGAAGCAATATGTTGTTGCTCTTCTGAAAAAAGAATCATAAAAGATCTCTCTTAGCAATTTTCAAATCTAGAGAATCCTATAACAAATGTTTGCACAGAAAACTATTGTACTTAAAACATATAGGTTTTATATGGTCTCTTCTATTTAACTCATACAGTCAGCTCTTCATCCTTGCTTTTGAGTTCTTTTAGTAGTTTCTAAACTGGCTCTATCCCTTTTACTTAACTACCTTTTACTGATATCCCTTTATGTTATTATTAAAACTTTTACACCTTATTTCACATTAATATATTTAAACATTTGTTTTTTGACTACCTCAAAATGTTTTTTTCTGATTTTATGTAAATGCCCGAAATATACTTGTATATTCTCCTTACATCACAGAAGATATGTTCTTGTTCATTGTGCTTTTATAAGATGATGTTATATCTTTTATTTCTTACCCTCTGTACTGTTTTGAGGTTTATGAAAAGATACCCAAAGTTAATTAGCATTAAAATTCACAATACTGTATTTTCTCTAGCATTTTATAAATATTTAAAGTTTATGCAAGAAAGGTCCTTGAAGGGCCAATTATTGAATGCATAAAAATTATGCAAGATTTAAGATACAAAATTTGAGATGCATATTCTTAGACCACAACAGAAAAAGAACTGGTGTTCATATCACAAGCATATAGTGCAATAATAACCTCATGCATGTGCTGCATCAGCAGGGGGTAATGAATCTCTATCAGTATGACTTCCAGGTCCTCCAATCAAATATAGCTCCAGGGGTAAGGTGTTCCTGGCCCAGGGCAAGTTCCCTATGAGTCTGATTATGAGTCCCAATATAGTCTATCTGCCACCTGATGAGGGGTATTAGCCCCTTAACTATTGTCCCATATTGCCGCAGAACTTGGTGTAAGTCCCTCTTAGAGCACACAAGGCACTCTTCCCAGGCTCTGCTGACTTCTTTGAAAGTCAAAGGCAAACCCCACCAACAGGCTACAGCCCACATTATCTTTTGATCCATGTTCAAGAAACACTGATGTAACCACAGGGCCCCATCAGAGGGAGGCTTCCCTTCTAGACAGTGTACCGGGGCAGTGTGTCAGCTTCATCATTCCCTGAGGATGCCAATGGCAAATGGCTGGTCACATGATATATGGTAACTATTTTAGTCTGAGCAGAGGTCCATAGGTCTTGCCACAGCTCTTTCCCCTAAAGGGGCCAGTGACCAACCATCCAGCTGGCATGGTACCATGTCAGTAACCACAGGGTCAAGCCCCAATAGACAGCCCAGCTGTCCTTGCAACAATTATTGGGGAGGGCTCCTAAGTGATTGTGAGCCATACTGCCTGCAACTCTGCCCATTGACTGCTTTTCCCCTCTCCATCGTCCATCCATATTGTCTCAGTCTTAGGATAGAAAGACATAGCCCTCCACTTTGGGGGCTGCCCATGACTGGAACCCTCTGTATACTAAGCATCTTCAGGTATAGGGGCTTTTCCCTCCTGATAAGGACTCTTGGCTACCAATGGCTCAAAAGCAAGTTCTTCCTGCTTTCCACTGGTGTAGGTCACTGACCCCCATAAGCGTTGGAGTTCTCCACTTAAGGGGCTAGTAGAGAGGGGGCTACACTGCTGTAAATATGGGCCCCATTTGGCCAGTGTAGGTGTCTGTGCCACGCCACTCCGTGGCCTTTGGGTCCAGTCTCGTACTCACCCATGATGGGATAGGTGGTTATTACCTTGGTAGGAGCTGTTCCTGTGATGGGCTCTCTAAGCAGTAAGGTGTGGTACACAGCAGCCAGTTGCTTCTCTATCAAATTGTACCAGACATCTGCTCCTTTCCAGAGTTGCTACCAGAATCGAATAGGTTGGCTGGTCTGTTCAAAACACTGCCAGAGGCCCCATCAGTAACCGTTTTGGTTACATGAACATCTAGCTCACAGGGCCTTTATTAGCCTGGTTAGGCCATATTGCCCTGAGGGCTGCTGTCAGCCAATCCAAAAGCACATAATTCCATGGGGTCTAATGGACATTTTGTAACCTCTTCCAGAGAGAGGAGTGAATCATCAGGGAAGCCAGTTCACCCGTTTTTGCCAGACAGAAAATTGCCTTCTACTCCTAAATCCCAAAGACACCAAAGCCATGTGGGCAGAGGCTCTGAGGGCTTCTGCTGAAGCTGGGTGATCAAATCCACCAGTTCAGCCTGCATATAGGGGTAGAGCATGGAGTGCTCCACAACCTGGAGAGGGAGCCACTCCTCTCCCTAAGGAACCATTGGTTGTTGTATCTTTATTTTCCTAACTGCCACTAGGTGGTATTTCAATACAGGAGGGGCTGGTGCTTCAGGTAGTATCCTTGGCAACAGTTCTGCCCTCAGCCTCACCCCATTGTCCTCTCCCAGCTCCTCCTCCCTTGATGACTCCTCTACCATTTCGGAAGCTGAAGGCACTACCCCTTTCTTCACCTCACCCCCTGGCCTCTTGCAGCTCTCATTTTTCTGTTGCCCCCTCCCACTCCACTAGCATGTCTCTCAGCAGCACGGCCTTGGTTTTCAATATCTTTTGTTCCATTTTCAGAGGACCCCACAACTTTTCTACCTGTTAGAACTTGCCACTGAAGGGCATCTCTCTCCATAGTAATCCTTTCTAATGCCACAAAAAGCCACCATCCCACTTTTCCTGCCACCTTGTGGTCACTCAGTTCCCCTAAAAAGTCCCCAATTTTGCAGAGGTCCAGCTCCACTGCCTCTGGCATCCCTATCCTTCCCCAATTTTGGGGAGAAGCCTACTCCTCTAGGAGGCACCTTACCCCAGACCACACCCACACTGGGAAATCTCTAGGTGATTCCCTACCATCCACAGGGGAATCCCCTGGGGAATCCCCACTATCCCTAGGGGGGCGTCCAATGGTATTTCCTCACCAACTATAGGAGCAACCCGCCCAGACATCACACTCATGAGGACAGAGTATGCTAGTCATACCTGTGCTAGATGTAGCTACTGGGGGAAGGCTGTTCCCCGCCTGGGGCGAGTCCGCTATGAATCTGCTGAAACTGAAGTAAGTTAAGCAAAAGGGCAGGTCAGGAGAAAGGCTTTTATTTCTTGCAGCTCTCCCGGGATCACTAGCCAGGCCCACCTCTATCCATCATCTCTGGCTACCATATGTGATCTCCTTCCCCACCCACCCCTTCTGGAGGAAATCCATGGGCGGGTCCTTGGTGACTGACAAACTCCAGACCATACCAGGAATGGAGGGGAGGAGAGAATGGTCATTTCTCTCCACCCCTTGCCCAGGATCAACTGGCGGCTCTGAATCACCCATTGATATGTAAATGGACTAAGGCGAGGTGGGAGATTCTGGAGATTCTGGAAATTCTGCCAATTACGCCACACCAAAACGCTTAGGAACATTGTAGGAAGATGCATCTCATACAGTCAACAAGCTTGTTTTCTTTTCCTTTCTCCAGAGCATTTTTTTTCTTTTTGACCCATTGGTTTCTTGCAAACTAATAAATTATGTAATATATATATAATTACATAAATTCATACTTTTTGAATTCTTAAAATAAATGAGATTTTTAAACTGTAAACTACTCCTGTGACTGCTGTAAAGTTATTTCCTCTCAATTCTATAGCCTGAGGCTAAACATTTCAGTTTTTCTTAAGTAGCAAAAGAATACCATTTCTCTGATCTTTAAGGAGCTGGTAGGCATATTGATGCCATGTGGATGATCATATAGATAAATCATGGAAAGGTATTGGCTCAGAGGGAAATCTGATAGCACAGGCAACACTATCATATATGTATATATTTTTCTCATTTTCAGACATTTTAATTCACCTTGTGATGTTTTACTAGTTTCACTTATTTGGTATCTTCATATTTGGATGTAATTCTTGTCAGCTTTTAACTTTTCTCTCTTCATATTTAAAAATAAGTCATGTTGGAAGTAAGATAAAGCTGGTTATGGACCTGAGCTTAAAAATATACATCAGGATGATTGCTTTTTAAAAATCTTTAGAGGACTTTTACTAATTATCTGATGTTCTGGATATAATAACATGACATCGTGATATATTTTCCTTTTATTCACCTGGGATTGTCTTAATTATATAAAGACATATGAGAATCAAAGTTTCTGTGTACACAAACGTGGTATAACTGTTCATTAAATTATTTTCAGTCAGATCAAATTTTTTGCATATTCATAAAGCCAGGCTAGTTTTCAGGCTATCTCTATTTGTGATATATTTCCCACAAATGTCCAAGTGTGTGCAGTAATGAGGGAACACTTCACCTGCCATTTCAACCCATTGAAAAGACCTGTATGAAAAGACACAAAGGAAATCTTATAGAAGGAAGTAAAGAATGATCTCATTCAACCTCTTTTTATGTGCGCTAATGCTTTGAATGTTAGAAATCTATTATTTCATAAGGTTACTAAAATAGAAGAGCTATTTCATTATTAAACATTAAAGAAAACATGATATATCCATTCTATTGGAATCTTAAATAAACATAGTCTCTACACAGTCTGTTTCATTGTTAAAAATAAGTAAAATCCCTAAATCACAAAATCTCCCAGGAACACCCATAAAAAACATATTTGTGCTGCAATTTAAATGGACTAGTAAAAAGAACGTTCAACCACTTGGAACTGAAATATTCATGAGCTACTCAGAGAACAATGAAACTAAATATCTTCGGATATCCTAGAGGAACAAGAGTCAAGGAAACAAGAAAAATGACTGTTCTATTTTAACCTTTCTTCTTTTAACTTCTTTTTTTTCCCCATTAGATGATACATACAACTTAATCTTGCTACATTATGAATAGAGTGTGACATGCCCACCATTCCATGCTGAAATTTTTCTTAAAGCGTTCGACATGGTTTAATTCCACACTTTAAGTCACGGTAGGACTTCAGTTGGCCTTAAAATATTTAATCAGATGATTAGAATTATGAAAAAAATATCCCTTATCTAGGTAAATACTAAAGAAAATCTCATGACATATCTTCAGGTTAAATAAAATCGATATCTAAATTCTACTTAATGCAATATCTTAATAGGATAAAGACCCAGATTTTCAGAAATTGTATCTTCCATAATCTCTATAGACATTCTTCTTCAAATAACAATTACTCTTTTTCTGAGCTATTTCTACATGGTTCTAGGTCCCACTATTAATTTTAAATCAGCTACAGTTTTAAAGATTATCTATTATAAGTAGCAGACATAAAAACTATTTGGGAGTTTTAATCACATTGTAATTCTCAGTAAAACAATTGTTTTAAGTGAAAAATTTGCCTACTGAAAACATGATTATGTGTAGGTTTTAATATGTTCAGTGACATTTAGAAAAAGCATATACATGTAAAACTTTAAAATTTTTTATTATTAAAGCTGAATTCCTGAGTCTTAATTCTCATACCCACCTACCACCCTTTCTAATCCACTTTTTTTCTGATGATTTTTTTCTTAGTCAATTTTACTATTTTCTCCAAGTTCTCCAGATAGGTAGCCTATGTGTGTTTTTTTTAATGCTAAATCTTCACTGTCACTTACTTTGATAAACCACCCTCATCTTCTCCCTAGGTTAAGTGCAACAGTCACCGTCACTATTCACAGCGAGGTCTGTAGCCTCCAATCTGATTTCTCCATCACAACCTTTGCTCCCTCCAATCTAACCCTTCCATACAGGACACAACAGGCTTACTTTTAAAAAATACACATTATCTCTTATAACTCACCTGATTAAAATAGCTTGCAATGTGTCAGAAGAATACTCTCCATCACACTTCTACAAGTCTTCTATTACATTTTGTTCCTGATGATCTTTACAAGGATGTGTGTATAGCAAACAGCCTTGGAAGATAGAGAATAAAAGATAATGCCTGCAGCAAAGCTCAGTCAGGCTTGTAAGCAGTCTCCTTTACAAAACTGGGTGTCCTAAACTTGGGGATTCTTAGCTGTGACACGAACCCACTGGGTGGGCAACATCTGCTCAGTCCTGCTTCTGCATTGCCCCTGGGGAACTAGAAGACAAAGAAAATGAAGCAAATGCTGCATGCTGTGCTCTAAGTAATAGTCTTTTGTCTCAGATCCAGTAGCTTCCTATATCCTGCCAGCCATGAAAGTGTAGCTTGCTTAATTGTTAGCTCAAAAGGATGGAATCTCAGACCCCTCACCATTTTTGGTCATGCACTTAGACTAAAATTTCAATTCCTGATTTGACTCTTATTCTTAACCTTCTTTTATTTCTCCCTCTGACTCACCAGCTTTCAGCCCCATCAATGTTAGTTTACTTTCTTGAATTTGCTAAATGTTTTCCAATATCAGTGAAATTCCTTATCATGTGTCTTCTGCTTAAAAAATCCCTTCATTCTAAATATCACCAGAATATTACTGTTTAATTTATCCACCATCTCTAGACTCTCCAATATACACAAATAACCTGCTTCCACCAAGATATTATCCTCCAAGTACTTCTTCACATTTTTTAAGACTGTGTCTTGAAGTAAAAGCAATAGAGGATATACTAGAGTTGTGCCCATAGGAAAATCCCATGCAACTTCATGCTTGGAACATTTCAGTCTGAGGATATTGTTGTCTAGAATCTTCACACATAGTTTTTAAGTCCTCTCTGTTCACAGAGGCTTATAAGATTCCAGACCGATTCCAGACCACCGAATGTTAGGTTGTTCACAAGTGATACGTTACGTCACCAATTAGAGCAGGGGAGGGATTACAGACTCACTGGAGAACAGTTCGTCCTATGATCGTTTCCCCTCTGCTTTTTGTTTTGCTTTGGGAGATGGCTCTTCCCTTTGTCATCTGCCTGCTCTCCCTTTACCTTTTCTTTAATTTTTATTTATCTTTTATTTTGGTATCATTAATGTACAATTACTTGAACAACATTGTGGTTACTAGACCCCCTATTATAAAGTCCCCCCATTACAGTCACTGTCCATCAGCGTAGTAAGATGCTGTAGAGTCACTACTTGTCTTCTCTGTGCTACACTGCCTTCCCGTGCCTCCCCACCCCCTCTATATTATGTGGGCTAATCGTAATGCCCCTTTTCCCCCCTTATCCCTCCCTTCCTACCCATACTCCCCAGTCCCTTTTCCTTTGGTAACTGTTAGTCCATTCTTGGGTTCTGTGTCTGCTGCTGTTTTGTTCCTTCAGTTTTTTCTTTGTTCTTATACTCCACTGATGAATGAAATCATTTGATACTTGTCTTTCTCTGCCTGGCTTATTTCACTGAGCATAATACCCTCTAGCTCTGTCCATGTTGCTTCAAATGGTAGGATTTGTTTTCTTCTCATTTCTGAATAATATTCCATTGTTCATATGTACCACCTCTTCTTTATCCATTCATCTACTGATGGACACTTAGGTGGCTTCCATTTCTTGGCTATTGTAAATAGTGCTGCGATAACCATACGGGTGCATATGTCTTTTTCAAACTGCGCTGCAGCATTCTTAGGGTAAATTCCTAGGAGTGGAATTCCTCGGTCAAATGGCATTTCTATTTTGAGTTTTATGAGGAACCTCCATACTGCTTTCCACAATGGTTGTGCTAATTTACATTCCACCAGCAGTGTAGGAGAGTTCTTCTTTAACCATATCCTTGCCAACATTTGTTGTTGTTTGTCTTTTGAATGTTGGCCATCCTATGTTGTGTGAGGTGATATCTCATTGTGGTTTTAATTTGCATTTCTCTGATGATTAGTGATATTGAGCATCTTTTCATGTGTTTGTTGGCCATCTGATTTCTTTGGAGAAGTGTCTGTTCAGCTCCTCTGCCCATTTTTTAATTGGATTATTTGCTTTTTGTTTGTTGAGGTGCATGAGCTCTTTATATAATTTGAATGTCAACCCCTTATCAGATATGTCATTTATGAATATATTCTCCCAAACTGTAGGATATCTTATTGTTCTATTGATGGTATCCTTTGCTGTACAGAAGCTTTTTAGTTTGATATACTCCCATTTGTTCATTTTGCTTTTGTTTCCCTTGCCCGGGGAGATATGTTCATGCAGAAGTTGCTCATGTTTATGTCCAAGAGATTTTTCCCTATACATATTTCTAGAACTTTTATGGTTTCATAACTTATATTCAGGTCTTTGATCCATTTTGAGTTTACTTTTGTGTATGGGGTTAGACAGTAATCCATTTTAATTCTCTTACATGTAGCAGTACAGTTTTGCCATCAACAATTGTTGAAGAGGCTGTCATTTCAACATTGTGTGTCCATGGCTCCTTTATCATCTATTAATTGACCATATATGGTTGGATTTATATCAGGTCTCTCTATTCTGTTCCAATGATTTATGGGTCTGTTCTTGTGCCAGTATCAAATTGTCTTGATTATTGTGGCTTTGTAGTAGAGCTTGAAGTTGGGGAGCATAATCCCCCCAGCTTTATTCTTCCTTCTCAGGATTACTTTGGCTATTCGGGGTCTTTTGTCATTCTATATGAATTTTAGAAGTATTGGCTCTAGTTCATTGAAGAATGCTGCAGGTATTTTGATAGGGATTGCATTGAATCTGTAGATTGCTTTAGGCAGGATGGCCATTTTGACAATATTAATTCTTCCTAGCCAAGAGCATGGGATGAATTTACATTTATTAGTGTCCTCTTTAATTTCTCTTAAGAGTGTCTTGTAGTTTTCAGTGTATAGGTCTTTCACTTCCTTGGTTAGGTTTATTCCTAGGTATTTTTTTCTTTCTGATGTGATTGTGAATGGAACTGTATTCCTGATTTCTCTTTCTGCTAGTTCATCATTAGTGTATAGGAATGCAACAGATTTCTGTGTATTAATTTTGTATCCTGCAATTTTGCTGAATTCATATATTAGATCTAGTAGTTTTGGAGTGGATTTTTTAGGGTTTTTTTTATGTACAATATCATGTCATCTGCAAACAGGGACAGTTTGACTTCTTCCTTGCCAATCTGGATGCCTTTTATTTCTTTGTGTTTTCTGATTGCCATGGCTAGGACCTCCAGAACTATGTTGAATAGAAGTGGGGAGAGTGGGTAACCTTGTCCTAAAGGAAAAGCTTTCAGCTTCTCGCTGTTAAGTATGATGTTGGCTGTGGGTTTGTCATATATGGCCTTTATTATGTTGAGGTACTTGCCCTCTATATCCATTTTGTTGAGAGTTTTTATCACGCATGGATGTTGAATTTTGTCGAATGCTTTTTCAGCATCTGTGGAAACGATCATGTGGTTTTGTCCTTTTTGTTTATGTAGTGGAAGATGTTGATGGATTTTTGAATGTTGTACCATCCTTGCATCCCTAGAATGAATCCCACTTGATCATGATGGATGATCATTTAGATGTATTTTTGAATTCGTTTTGCTAATATTTTGTGGAGTATTTTTGCATCTATGTTCATCAGGGATATTGGTCTGTTCTTCCTTTTTTTGTGATTTTGGTATTAAAGTGATGTTGGTCTCCTAGAATTTATTTGTGTGTATTGCTTCCTCTTCTACTTTTTGGAAAACTTTAATGAGGATTGGTATTAGGTCTTCACTAAATGTTTGATAAAATTCAGTGGTGAAGCCATCTGATGCTGGGATTTTGTTTTAGGTAGTTTTTTGATTACCAATTCAATTTTTTTGATGGAATTTGTCTATTCAGATTTTCTGTTTCTTTCTGGGTCAGCCTTGGAAAGTTGTATTTTTCTAGAAACTTGTCCATTTCTTCTAGGTTATCCAGTTTGTTAGCATATAATTTTTCATAGTATTCTCTGATAATTCTTTGTATTGCTGTGGTGTATATAGTGATTTTTCCTTTCTCATTTCTGATTCTCTTTATGTGTGTAGACCCTATTTTTTTCTTGATAATTGTGGCTATGGGTTTATCTATTCTGTTTACTTTCTCAAAGAACCAGCTGCTGCTTTCATTGATTCTTTCTATTGTTTTATTCTTCTCAATTTTATTGATTTCTGCTTTAATCTTTATTAGGTCCCTCCTACTGACTTTGGGCCTCATTTGTTCTTCCTTTTCTAGTTTCATTAATTGTGAGTTTAGACGGTTCATTTGGGATTGTTCTTTCCTGAGATAGGCCTGTATTGCAATATATTTCCCTCTTTGCACGGTATTCGCTGCATCCCACAGATTTTGCAGTGTTGAATTATTGTTGTCATTTGTCTCCATATATTGCTTGATCTCTGTTTTTATTTTGTCATTGATGCATTGATTATTTAGGAGCATGCTATTAAGCCTACATGTGTTTGTGGGCTTTTTTGTTTTCTGTGATAAATTCATTTCTAGTTTCATACTTTTGTGATCTGAGAAGCTGGTTGGTAAAATTTCAATATTTTTTAATTTACTGAGCTTCTTTTTGTGGCCTTGTATACGATCTATTCTTGAAAATGTTCCATGTGCACTTGAAAAGAATGTGTATCCTGTTGCTTTCAATGGAGTGTTCTGCAGATGTCCACTAGATCCACCTGTTCTAATGTTGTTCAGTGCCTCTGTCTCTTTACTTATTTTCGGTGCTTGATTTGTCCTTTGGAGTTAATGGTGTTTTGAAGTCTCCTAAAATGAAAGCATTGCATTCTATTTCTCCCTTCAATTCTGTAGTATTTGTTTCACATATGTAGTTGATCCTTTGTTGGATGCATAGATATTTATAATGATTATATCCTCTTGTTGGACTGACTTTTTTTATCATTATGTAATATCCTTCTTTGTCTCTTGTGACTTTCTTTCTTTTGAAGTCTGTTTTGTCTGATACAAGTACTGCAACTCCTGCTTTTTTCTCCCTATTAGTTGCATGAAATATCTTTTTCCATCCCTTTACTTTCAGTCTGTGTATGTCTTTGGATTTGAAGTGAGTCTCTTGTAGGCAGCATATAGACGGGTTATGTTTTTTTATCCATTCAGTAACTCTGTGTCTTTTGATTGGTGCAATCAGACCAGTTACATTTAGGGTGATTATCGACAGGCATGTACTTATTGCCATTGCAGGCTTTCGATTCGTGGTTAACAATGGTTTAAGGGTAATTCCCTTAATATCTAAGTCTAATTTAACTCACTTCATATGCTATTACAAACACAACCTAAAGGTTCTTTTTTTTTCTCCTCCTTTTTCTTCCTCCTTCATTCTTTGTATGTTATGAATCATATTCTGTACTCTTTGTCTATCCCTTGGGTGACATCTATTTAGCCTTAGAATACTTCCATCTATAGGAGTCCCTCCAAAATGCACTGTAGAGGTGGTTTGTGCGAGGTAAATTCTCTCAGCTTTTGCTTATCTGAAAATTGTTTAATCCCTCCTTCAAATTTAAATGATAACCTTGCCGGGTAGTGTATTCTTGGTTCAAGGCCCTTCTGCTTCATTGCATTAAATATATCCTGCCACTCCCTTCTGGCCTGTTAGGTTTCTGTTGAGAAGTCTGATGATAGCCTGATGGGTTTTCCTTTGTATGTGATCTTTTTTTCTCTCTCTAGCTGCTTTTAAGTCTGTCTTTATCCTTGATCTTTGCCATTTTAATCATTATATGTCTTAATATTGTCTTCCTTGGGTCCCTTGTGTTGGGAGACCTAATCACCTCCACGGCTTGAGAGACTATCTCCTTCCCCAGGTTGGGGAAGTTTTCAGCAATTACCTCCTCAATCACATTTTCTATCCCTTTTTCTCTCTCTTCTTCTGGTACCCCTATAATGCGAATATTGTTGCATTTGCATTGGTCACACAGTTCTTTCAGTATTCTCTCATTCTTATAGATTCTTTTTTCTCTCTGTGCCTCAGCTTCTTTGTATTCCTATTCTCAAATTTCTATTCCATTTACCATCTTTTCTACTACATCTAATCTGCTTTTAAATCCCTCCATTGTATGTTTTATTTCAGATATAGAATTTCTTAATGACTGACACTCCAACTTAAATTTGTTCCTGAGTTCTTGAATATTTTTGTGTACCTCTATAAGCATGTTTATAATTTTTATTTTAAACTCTCTTTCAGGAAGATAGGTGAGTTCAGTTTCATTTGGCCCTTTTTCTGGGGTTGGTGAGATTTTGTTCTGAACCATATTCTTTTTACATTTCATATTTCTGTGTGGTGCCCACTAGGGTGCAGAAGCTCCAGTCTTTGGAGATGCTCAGCTCCTAGAATGAGGTTGGAGGTCATAGGGGTGTGGAGGTGGTGCCTTAGGGGAGGAAAGACCTGTTTCCTGGTTCCCGTCTGTGGTTCCTGTCTCCTGTATCAGAGCCAGTGGGCCAAGCACACAGGTATAATCCTCTGTGCTTTGCATCTCTTGCTGTTGTAGGCGGGGCCTCCCTCTGGCTGGCCTGATGCCAGCACAGTGACTGCTAGTTTGCACACCGGTGCTAGCAGGCTAGAAAGAAGTTGCAGCAGGCTGTGTGTAACAGTGGAGGGCCTTGGAGCTGAGTAGGCAACCAGGGGCATGGAGCACCTGAAGCTCCCCAAAGGTCCCAACAAGGTGAGCACAGCACACCCAGACCACCGTGTTCAGCTCTCCCTTCTCCCGCACAGCAAGCTCCATGCAAACCCCACCCCTTCATCAGCCCTCTGGCTGCTAGGCCTCTCAGACTGCCTGCCTTTCCCCTGACACAGAGCATCTGGATGTGGATCCCCTCCTCCCTAAAGGCAGAATGTCAGTCTCTCAAGCACTCTGCCTGTCCGAGCTCCCCAACGTCCAGAGCACCACACACTGTAGGTTTCTGCTCACAGCACATCTCCAGGGCTAGGTGTTCAGCAGTCCCAAGCTTCCACCCCCTCCCCTCTGTTTCTCTTCCTCCTGCATGTGAGCTTGGGTGGGGGAAGGGCTTGGGTTCTGCCAGATTAAGTCTGTCATACATTACCCTGTTTTGAGAGATCTGCTCTGTTCATGAGGTATGGGTGCAGTCTGGTTCAGCCTTCTTTCTTGATGCTGTTTTAGGGTTAGTTGTATTAATTAACTATATTTTTGTGTAATTTGTGGTTTTGGGAGGAGTTCTCTGTCTCACCTCTCATGCCACCATCTTGAATCTCTCTCTCCCTTTACCTTTTGTTTTTATTTACTTCTCTGTTTTTTCCTCTAATTTTTGAGTTATCTAGTCTTTCCAAGGCAAAAACTAACAAAAGCCAGTTTTTTGGTCTGAAACTTCTTAGTTCTGACCTTGTTTTCCACCCTTTAGTATAGATGGATAGATGGAAGGAAAATGTCCTGGTGTGACCAGTGGGAGAAGTCAGAGATAATTTTTGGTTACTACTTATTGATATAACTCAACCCTATATATTCATGTTTCCATTTCGTTGTGCAGAAATAGTATACGCTTCTGAGGGAATGTACTACATCTTGTTTTCACTTCTAGTCTGTGCACTACATACAGTATCAAGCACAATGAATTTCTGCAGAGCCCCCTAAATAAGTGGTTTCTCTGCCACAAGTCTTGTCCCTCTTTGACCTAGTGTGAATATTTCATGCACAATGATTTTTCTGAATTACATATATTATTAATCTGCTTGAAACATTCAGAAGATTTCAAACTGCTACAAGAAGTTCCAGAACACATTCTGGAGTTTGGAGAGAATCCTCCTCCAATGCTACATGCTTCCTTGTAACACCCTGAATATATCCCATCATGTATTCATTCAAGTACTGCTTATTCAATTTTGTATTTTCTCTGTAACAATATATGTTTACATATCATTTTATCCCCAGCATCTGCTTTGGTCTTAGCACAAAGACACCAGATATATATTTTGTAAATAAATTAATAGAACAATCAAATAGCTCACTGCTTTTCATGTAACAGTGTTTGATTTTTAGTGGTAAAATTAATTTGTTCCCTCATTTATTTATCTATATGCAATGGTATGTAACCTAGATTTTTTTGTGCCAAAGTAAGATTGTGCCACTTACAATCACCACATATTTATTGTTTTTATCTGAACATTTTTCTCTTATACATGAACAGCAGCCTCTACTAATCTAAGAGTATCTATTACATAATCTAAGATACCTTCACCTATATTACATAATGAAAATAAACACAAGATAAAATGCTATAACATATGCATAAATTTAATATGGAAATAGATATTTTTGCATTCCTATACTATTAATAAGTTTGTTTTTAATGCATTTGAAAGTTTGAGTTATAATTAAATGATTTACTCTGCAACTAAAGAAATACTGTATATAAAATCCAGGATCTCTTTCAAGTCTCCTGAATTAATAAACAAAACAGTAAAAGGACCGATCTTTTAATATGTGCTATGAAAAATATCTTCTGATTATGGCGCTTCCATATTATTTCACACAGTTTTACATTACTCACATAATCCCATTCATCAATTTGTGTACTTAATTACTTGTCAAATTGCAGTTTGGGAGAAGGCACTACATGCATATACAATATGGAGCCATGTTATTATAATCAGATTACCTGGTGATGATTAATTATTCAGAATCCACTTATGATATCATAGGCTACCACAATAACATATTTGATTTTATTACCTAGTCAGAAGAGTAAAGAAGTAACAGTGTTTGCTATTTTAACTTAGATCACAGTAAATATTGTGTATGTTCAGTAACCTTGTCCTCTCTATTGTATCAGATGCTTACAAGATGCCATTAGTTTATCTGAAAATATATCAAGAAAAAAATCAACTAAAATTGAATGTCTCACTGTAAAACTCCTGGAACTCCTTTCATGCTGAAATTGAGCAAAATATTTTTTCTGTTTGTAATAAAATATCTCTCTATTACAGACTCAATTCTTTACTCCCCCAGGAGCATATCTATGGCATATAGATTAGTGTCTATGGAAATAATCTCCTAAGAAACACCGCACAATAAAATAGACAAATATGTTGCAAACTAATAAAAGTTATTTGATTTTTAAATCTTCGTTTTAGTCAATCATCTCATTAGTATATCTTTATCATTGCATTTAGGCTAGGAAGAAAATAAGATAAACTAGTCCTTTTAATATTATGTTCTACCTTAGAATGCACAAATTTAATGATGATTATTTTCTCTAAATTATGATGAACTAGACAAAATAGCACAATTTAGCAAGCTGGCAAAATTAGTAACCTGGATTGTAAACTACTGCAAGAGACCACATTTTCTTGCCACTATGGTCTAATGTTGGGGACTAACTTTGAGACTGAGAACAGCTGACACGTCCCTTCACTTCCTACTATCAGTGGCTAAGTGGCTAAGCAAGTAATGAGAGGTCTGCATGTATATGAAGGACTCAGTTTGTGAGAAGGTAACCCATTTTTCTCATCTATGTTGTCTGCTTTAGTGTTTTCTCCCACTCGATAATGGTGCCACTCAGGGCAAGTGAGTCAGTGTGCACTCACACATACTTGTTTTTGTCCGCCTGCCACAACTAAAGTTGGTGCCTTATATATGTTTGCAGAACCCACAAAACTCCAGAGCATCCTGGCTCAAAGTATTTCATTTTATATAATGTGTAGCCTAGATGATTTATTTTTCTTTTATTAACTTATTTATTCAAAACCCAATATCTTCCTCTGATTTAATATTCTGTTACATCAATACCTACAAAAGCCCCCCCAGTTCTTCCCTAAGGTGGAATTAAATCATCTATTGTTCTGTCCCTGAAAGTTCTTTACTCATTGTCATGTGATGATTCAAACTATAATTTTATTAACATGAAGAGAGGGTGTTATTTCCATGGCAACCAGGAGAAGGGCCTAAGCTATATAATCTCATTTATATTACATAATCCATTTAGTCACACTTAAGCTCTAAAACTGTGTTCATGGCTTATCTTATTCTTGTAATGACAACAGTGCAAACACTCGGTAATGTGTGATGTTCTCCCTATACTGACTTTATCTGGTAAGGTTGAGAATGAAAATGGGAATTCAGCAGAAACATTTTATATGTACGTATATCAGAAAATGTTCATATCCTTTATGAGTTTCTTTATTATTTTTCCTTTATTGTATATTTTAGCACATATAATGTAATGATAATATGTTAATATTAGGGATAGTGGGTGTTTGTGTTTACTCCTGACCATACATTATAAGAATCATTTTGGTATTTCTATTTTCAGGATTATCCTGGTTTGATAGTTGAAATTGATACATTTTATCATGTTAAGTAACTACATACCTAATCTTGATAAATCAGGTGGTTCAAGCAAGACTGATTATTGTTTTCGGTCAAACCCCATCTCAGCATCCATGGTGACGATCATGTTGTAGTATATCATGTAATACAAGGACTTTAGAGCCAGCCACTTTGGATTCAAAATCTGACTTTACCATCTACTGGCTACACAATTTTAATAAAGTTAAACCTGGCTTTATTTTAGTTTCTTTCAGTTGTCTTCTCTAAAATGGAAATAATATGGAAATAATGGAAAACAATATACATGTTTCTTCATATTATTCTTATTATATGGTTTCCTTAAAATATGAAAATAATAACTATATAAATATGTTCTCTAATGTGTAGCCATCCTTGCATCTATTTAACAAATATGATTGGTTTTGATGAATTATCCTTTGAATCAAGTGATAAATTCTGCTGTTAATATTTTACTTAGAATATTTACAACATTATGTATATTACTTACCTAAGGCTACAATAACAAATTAGCACAAATTGTATAGTTGAAAATAACAGAAATGTATTCTCCCACAGTCCCAGAGGTCACAAGTCTGAAATCAGGGTATTGGCCTGGCCACGCTCCCTCAAGCGATTCTAAGGGAGATTCCAGTCCTTGCCTTGTCTAACTTCTGGTGGTCCGGGGTGTTCTTGGCCTATAGCTGCATAAACGCAGTCTCTGTATCTGTTTTTCACATAACCTTCAACTCTGTGCCTTGAATATTCCTCTTCCTTTCTCCTTCCTCTTATGAGGATTTAGGGGCCACCTGGATAACCCAAGCTGATCTCATATACCTCATATAAAGATCCTTAATTGAATTATATCTGCAAAGGTCCTTGTAGCTCTGGGGAGGGGAGGTGGGGAATGTGTTCCCAGTCTGGGGAAAATAAACTTTTGAAACAAAAATCAGTCAAAGGGAAAAATAAAGTGGAAGAAACCCATGTATTGCTTACAAGTAGTCCTCTACTCCTACTCACCTGCATCTCTTCAATCCAGCTTCGAAGGCCCCCAAAAAACCTCTCTCCTCCCTGCATCACTCACCTCTCCACCCCCTTGAAACCCCCTATTGATATGGAGATGGTCTACATCTCTCCACCCGTTGGAAACACCTACTGATATGGAGATGCACTAAGGCCAGGGGAGAGATTATGGAAATATTGTAATTTTACCCACAGTCCTTTCCCAAATAAGATCAAATTCACATTTTCTAGGTAGAAATATCTTTTGGGGGGTCAATACAATATTTATAATCATGATCGTAATTATATTTGTTTAGGTAATATTTGTCAGGTTTTAGTTTTAGAAATATACTTGCTTTAAAAATATGAGTTATTTTTTCTTTCATTGTTTAGAACAGCTTAAATAGAATCTAAATGAGGTCTTCTTACAGAGAACCCTTCCATAAAATAGTTTATACTTTGCCATTTTATTATGTAATTTAGGGAATCTCCTGTACAACTTTTTCTCTGTGTGTGTTTTTAAGTAAACCTTACACAGATCATTTCTTCTGTGGCTTATTTTGTTAAGTTACATTTTCCCAGAAAATTCTTTGGTTTGCCCAAGTTTTTCAAATGTTTGGGCAAAATTATTTACTTTAATATTTACATTTTTTTGTCTCTTTCTCTCTTATCCTTTCATATTTTGTTTTTTTGAACATATTACCTTATAAAATTGACTGTATAAATTATATTTTATGTCTTTTTCTCCCTAAAAGATCCACCCACACTACCGTTTACAGCATGAAGGGTGATGTAAGTAGATATTGGTGAGAATCAGTTATCCAATCAAAGTCACAATCTGAGATAAGGGCACTAAAGGGTCTTCAAGCATGCCATGATTGATTCTAGGCCTTTTGTTTTCAAAACAGCGGTAATTTGGGCCCAGTGATTAGTATCACTTCATAGACAGTGTCAGCAGTTCCTGGAAAGTGGTTATTTCCCTTCCCACATTACTTATTCCTCATGATAATGAATTGGAGGTCCCTTCTGCAAGAGAGAGGGAAAGACCTACAGTGTGTGTATCTTAGCTATGGCTTAGAGTTCAAGGGGCTCTGATTGTGTGAGGTAGCTTAGATCTGAAATATCAGAGAGAAGTAGTAACATTCTGTTGTGGTTAAAGTTGACAGAATGTTCATTGGACCTAGATATTTTGTCCTGTTTTATTTATTTTGGATTATAAAAGTACACTGAGACCTTAGTAAGCTGCTCATATAATTCAGTAAGAGGGACGTCATGAATATCCCTACCGCTTAAGCCATTCTTGTTATCAGTTGGACTTCTAGATCTTTGGAGTACCATGCTCATCATGTGTTTAAGAACAGAAATTGTGTATTTTAATACACCTAATGCAGTGATAATATGCTAATATTAGGAAGAGTGGGCATTTATGTTTACTCTTGACTGTACTTTGGGATGATTCTTCTAACTATATGAAATTTATAAGGGTATGCCTAAATAGCTGCTTTTTTAAAAATTAGATGAACCATGATTCCCTTAAATGAGGTCGCTCATTTAAGGCTAATGCTTCATAGTCCATATACCGGACATCAAATTTAAATTAAACAAAGATATGTTGTAGAGTAGTATATCCAACTTCCTTATCCATTTAATGGATAAAACAAATGGATTGTTTAAAATTAATCATTTACTAATGAACCACCGAATATCAGTTATTTGGCTATAAAATATGAGACACTGCTTACTTATAAAATACATATCATCCATAAATGAAATCTTAGATATACAGTTAATATGCAGTTATACAAGGAGTCAGATATCACAGGTTCAAATAATCCATGTGAAAATATCACACTTCATTTATATCAATAATCAGAAATATGGATTGAAATTTTAGGTACTATCACTAACATTAATTAATATTTCTACTGAATATGCCTTGAAATGTATATATGTTACATAGCAGTAACCTGAAAGAACAAATGTTACCTGTTTGCACTGCCACAATTAATTCAGGCAGCCACTAAGCCTTTAATGATGGTACTTATTCACCAGAGGATAAAACTGGCTGTAATGTGTCTTTATAGACTGAAATATAGAGTCGAACAGCCTGAGTTCAAAGTGAAGTACTATCACTTACTTTGTAATTTGGGGCAAGTCGCTGACACTTTAGTTACCTTGCTTTTTTCATGTATGAAACAGGTATGTGTATTTTTCACTTTCTATTGCTTATGTGGGAATTAAATGAATTAATACATGAAAAGGAATTACAGCATTGCCTAATGTGAAATAAGCTCTTGATACATTTTAGTTATTTTATTATTAAGCAGCAGTAACAATAGTAATGTTGTTGGTTGTGCCTATTATTTTCACAACTTAAAATTTCACGATATGGAAACATCTATGTTACTGGCACTGAGAAAAGTCCCACTAACAAATTGATGCCCTGAAGCTGAGTTTCTGCTGCTAAACAGGCAGGCTAGTGCCAAGAATTTGTGGAAGTTTATGAATCATTTCTTCTAAATTTGAAATATAATGGACCTGTCAAGCTGGGCTGAAAAAGTTTACATTTCCTTTTCAAAATCTCAACTTTTCTCCAAGCAATAAACTCACTGAAAACAAACAAATTCTTCACAAATATATTCAGGTTAGAAAGTGTGCTTGAATATACAGGAAAAAGAAGAGAGAAACATAGAGTGTGGCAATGACAGAATAAAACCAACAGAGACAGAGAATAGATAGTTTCCAAAATTAACTTTTTTAGATGATTTTAGCATGAGGTTTATACTGTGTATAACTTCTTTAGGTTCAAATTAGCTATTTCTTCTCCACTGAATTTATGGAATAGAAGAGATTTTATATTTGCCTATAGCAGGGCTTATGATTTTATTATCCAAACATCGTATGTTCGAGATATTACTCATTCTTGGAAAACTTCATGTATTATAAGGATGGCATTCAAAATGATTTATAGCAAATATTGAGATGCATATTCCGTAAATAGTGGGAAATAGTCCATAAATAAGGGGAAACTGTGAGCAAAGTTCATGAGCCAGTCCCACAGCAGCAGCTCGGTGATCCTTTGTTTGATCTACTTCATCATTCTTAAATACTTTTTAAGTTAGAACATGTGCCCTTTACTTCCTGGGAAGTTCACTAAGAAACATAAAGACACAAATTTCACTGTTTTTCTCCAGAAATAATATAAAGCACACAATAACACCAAAAGCTACATAAATGAATATGCAAAAACTCTTCATTGTCATATGTTTACTTCCCAACTTACTCTCCACTGACCATAGCTCTCTACAGCCATCGAAATTCCTTTAGGTCAGAAACTATTTATTAACCACCAATTACCCTAAGAGTAGTCCACCTCATCCCTTCCCAGTTATAAGTGTCAGAAAACCAGTTTTTCTTTGAATTACTATTGCTCACTCATCTTCCAAATGTTAATCCTTATATTAAGTACCAGAACAGGGATGAATATAAATATTTGAGTAAATAATGGCCAAATCAAATTTGGTAAAATTTGGTCTACCAGATAAGATGGTAACAAAATAAAACAGCCATAGAAAATGAAATAGAAAGCAGATTAACAATAGAGAAAATCAGTGACATCAAAAATGGGTTCTTTAAAAAGATCTAAAATTGCTCAACATCTGGATAGGGTAATGAAGATAAAGAAGAGATAGAAGAAATTACCAAAATCAGAATGAAAGAGGGGATATAATTGCTGATTCCACATATGTTAACAAGTTCACTTGGGGAAATGTAGAACAATGCTATGCCAATAAATACTACAACCTTGAGGACAAATATAAATTGCTTAGTAGATGCAGATTATAAAATGACAAAAAAAAAAGAATGGAAATTTGATGCTTGTAAATAAAAATATCTTCCCATAAACAAAATCTCAGCCCCGCATGTGTTCACTGGTCAGTTCCATCAATCATTAAGGAAAAAAATTGTATCAATCTTGTATAAACACTTTCAGAACTTAAAATGGAAATGAATACTTCCCAACTTATTCTGTGAAACCAATATTACCTTGATTCCAAAACCAGACAAACATATTACAAGCAAAAATATTACAGACAAATATACCTCTTGAACACAGGCATAACTATATAATGTAGATAAAATTTCTATGTGGCTGTCCATACCCCCATTCCCTGTCAAAAGATTATGAAATTTAAATTTGTAATGAACGTCTGCTTTTATGTCAAATGCCTTTAATAGAGCTTTTATATGTGTATTCGTTTTTTTAGAAATTATATTTGCTATGCTCATTTTGCTTCCCAATTATTTAATTATTTAGAAATTATCTTTAAATTGTACTGACTTTATCATGAACTGAACTACGTCTGTCATGTTATCTATTGTGTATCACCTGGTACAGTCTTTTATTTCTAAATATGCTGAATAAATGGGTAATTGCTGATTTTCAGGTATAGGTTGCTCTTTGACACTAATGTTACCAGAACTGAATGGTGATATTAAATCATTTTCTAAGAAAAGAATCCCCAATATTACTTTGAAAATCATATCAACATATTTCAATATTTAAGTAAAAAATGAGTAAGAAGACATTTAAAGACCTGTTTGTGGGTGAAACAATCACTTGCCAATAGTAAAAATAATATCAAGTTATAGGATGACAAATACTGAATAGATATCAGATTTTCCCCCATTTTTATTCCCTCTGAGAACTAGGAAAAAAAACCCAGTAAAGTCTTCCTTCGTCATACTTGTGCACTGATAAACCACATGTAAGAAAGAAGCTGCAGTGACAAAATAGTGATGCTATTTTCATTTTCCAAACTTTGAACATTTGGCTTGTCTTACAAAGGACTTAGTTAGAGTAAGTTTTTCTTCAGTAATAAATATAAGCATAATAAGCAAAACTTTCTACCTTAAACAACTCTTCACAACACCTTGGCAACATTGTAAAGTTCTAACATATGGTTCATTTACATGAAGAGCATCTTAGCAAAATGTTTTTAAATATCTAAGCCTCAAAGATGATAAGACAAACATCCTGGCGCAGGAGGTGATTAATACCATTGTAGACAACCATGATTGATTGCCCAGAACACGTTCTTCTGTCAATTTCTCCTGGTAAAACCTCAGTGCAAATGAAACTTTATTTTTGTCATTTGGAATATTATAACAGCTTCATTTCCTTGGGTAAAATGATTAGTGCATAATAATTAGCATATATCCTTGTGTTGACTATCATGAAAATAAAGTTAATGCACACTTTCAGAATATAAACTACTATAATTTAAACCTATTTTTGTTTCTTCTATTTAGTAGTTTACAGAGATACATTTTTATGTTGAAACATAGAGGACAATGTAAAAGCTAGCAAATACATGGATCCCTCAAAAATCTTGAAAAATGTACATATTCTAAGAAATTTATCTGAATCATGGTTTAAAATTACTAATTATGATTGGAAAATAAACCCCTTATCCTACATGATATAGTATTTTAATTAGCACTGTACCAAAAGCTTCTGAACAAAAAGAATTATATATTTACCCATGGCATTAACTCTATTAGATCTTTCCATTATATCTTCAAGACTGCATTTGTTTCAATTTTATAATGCTATAAATAGTTTATAGGAATAACTATTTTGTAATATCATGGAAAACAACATTGTTTCCTTTTTTCCAAAAATAACACAAATTATCAACCTTGTTCTTAATATTGAAATTATATTTGTATCTATACCTACCACACATATCTAAAGACTAATATCTAAGCATATAAAAATAAACATATTCAATCTGTACAAAATAAATGAATATTTTTTCTGACAATGTAAATCCCTGCATAATATAACATCTCTATCTAAGATGTTATGCTTGAAGAGAGAATGAATATTCCTCTAATATACCAGGGGCAGAGATAGTTATGTGAACTGATAAAATAATAGAGCAAGACTTGCATGACTTTGGGTAAAAGGTAATCTGCTGCAACAGAGACCCCAAATACACAAACTTAAGCCAGATTCATCTATTTCTCTCTCTTTTAACATTCCAGTGGTAAGTGATTGAAGACTGAGAAGTGGTTGCCTCCTAACGTAGCTTCCATCTCTGGTTCCCAGGTGCCTATTCCAGCTGCAGTATTTCCAGTTTCAGAGGTTCTAGAGAATAGCAAATAAACATAATGAGTAATCTGTAATTTCTCGTTCTAAAGAAACTATATGTTTCAATAACTTTATTAAAATGCCAAAAGGGTAAAATATATGAACTAAGTTTTAATGGCAAAAAAAATAAAAAGAACTAAACCAGATCAATCAAGAGAAATGAGCTAACACACAAAAATTAGTGAATTTCAGAGTTCTTTCAATAATTATGGATGTAAAATGTATGTGATAATCATTCAGGGAAAGGCAGAGCAGACAGGGCCTAAGGGGCTATGACCTCACAGAGAAGGATATATAACAATATGAAACTCACATTTGCTCTGATCTTTTCCTTGAGTGCATTTTCTAGTTCATTGCAGGAGAGAACAGTTTAAACAGAAAACGAGAACCTCAGCTGCTGGAGATGGAGGCTGGTGTTTGCGGTGTATGCTGACACAACTGAGGAAAAGGGAACCACAGAGAAGTGAGCCTGACATCCACTTAAATTTTTTTTTGAAACTTAACATCAAGTAAAAGCTCTTCATATGTAGAGTAAAACTCCAAGAAGCCAGCAGAAAGTTGATTCTAGGAGGTTAAAGACTTCATCAGATATTTTTGCTGCTACAAAATACAGGTGAAGCAGAGGATGGAGTAAAGGTCTTCAATAGTCATAGGGCTTTTATGAAAAAAACAGGCTTTTCTTTGAAAGCCCGGGAGTTCTACATTGTATGTAGAAGGACCTCACCATTGGACTAAAGACAAAAATGACATCTATAAGCCATAAGCCATAAACAAGTCTAAAGCACACCTAACAATGTCAAACCAATCTACCTATAAACTTACTGCCTACCAGAAAAAAATTAATGTAATTGTCTATGGAGAATGATAATATTATCTCGATTCAACACTAATTTTCATACATACAGCATTCATTCAAATTTATGAGGCATGTGAAAGTACACAAATACTCTGAAAGGTCAAACAAAATAGAAACATAACTTCACATAGCTCCAGAGCTAATTAGACACATAATTTAAAATAATCATAACTACATGATCAACAAAGGAGGGAGAAAATTAAAATTTTAATTATTTTCTTATTTCAATAGATCAGTTAACATGCTTATATTTATTATGTCAGACTTGTTAGTATTATGTAATTATGTTTATTTATTTATATAATATTGGGCCTACAATTTTGATATGTAATAAGTGTTTTTTTTATCTTTTACAATCCTCTATGAATGCTTTTATATTTTAAAATTCACCATTTTGTCCCTTTTAATATAGTCTTAGATAGTCTTATACTTTAATATAGTGTAGATAGTCTTATACTTTGCAAATGTATATATTCTTCTTAAATCTCTATTTTTTGGTTTTTCCACTTTAGACAGAATTTATTTGTGGCTCCTCTCTCCTTGCTGGAAAACTTTAGAGGTGTTAGCTCTGACATTTCCACCTGTCTTCTTGCTTGACTCCGTGTGTGTTAATATGACTTTGATCTTTACATTTAACATAGTCATTCTGTTTAGTTTTAGTTCTATACAAAAATGGATCCAGTGCCTAACAAACGAATAGCTTTCAGTATTCAGTTACTGAGCTTCTGAATTTTTATTTTTATTCATCACGTATGGTTGGATTTAAAATTCAAGTATGTTTGTTAGAAAAGTATCATGTTTGCTAAATCCCCTAAATTATTTTAAGATTGAGATAGTCTTTATATTTCCTTTACATGAAAGGCAAAATTTCATCCAAGTCAATTGGCAGCAAGAGCAAAACCTGGGTATTAGGAAGTAGTCAAAATGCAGTATAAAAAATGGCTTAGGACAAGTGTGTCTGAACAGGACAGAGGTTGTGAAAATTTAGTGCATGTGTAAGTCTGTTTCATATATTGCAATCCAGGTGGCCGTGGAGACAGATAAAAGAGCTGTGCACAACTAAGCATGCCATGTGCTTATTAGTCCCACTGAATTTGAATTAAATAAAGGAACAAAAACATTTCTGTCATAGAACACAATAATTTTAAGATCGATTGTTAAATAGAAAAGTCAACATTTCTATTTGATTTTATCAGTCATTATGCTTGCAATATCTAATAGGGGGAAAGAAAATGGCCTATGAAAATGATAGAGTATGTATGAACTTGCAAGATGGCGGCGTGAGAGGTGAGACGGAGGGCTCCTCCCCAAACCACAAATTGTACAAAAATATAGTTAATTAATACAAGTAACCTTAAAACAGCAACAAGAAAGAAGGCTGAACCAGACTGCACACAGACCTCACAAACAGAGCAGACCTCAAGAAACAGGGTAACGTAGGAAAGCCTTAATCTGGTGGAACCCAAGTCCTTCCCCCACCCCAGCTCAGGCCGGAGGAAGAGAAACGGAGTGGGGGAGGGGGTGGAAGCCTGGGACTGTGACACCCAGCCCTGGGGATCTGCTTAGTGAGAAGAATCCTATAGTGTGTGATGCTCTGGGCATTGGGGAGCTCGGACAGGCAGAGTGCTTGAGAAATTGACCTTCCAGCCATTTGTGGAGGACGGGATCCACACCCGGCCACTCTGTGTCAGAGGAAAGGCAGGCCGACTGAGAGGCTTCATAGCAACGAGAGGGCTGCTGAAGGGGCGGGGTTTGCACGGAGCTTGCTGTGCGGGAGAAGGCATAGGTGGACAAGGTTGTCTGGGCGCGCTCTGCTCAGCTGGTTGGGAACTTTGAGGACCTTCAGGTGCTCCATCCCCCTGGCTGCCTACTCAGCTCCAAGGCCCCGCACTGTGACACACAGCCTGCCCAGCCTTCCTACTGGCCTGCAGGCACCTGCTCGCAAACCTGCAGTCACTGCGCAGGCGTCAGGCCAGCCAGAGGGAGGCCCCGCCCACAACAGCTAGAGACACAAAGCACAGAGGCTTACACCTGTGTGCTTAGCCCACTGGCTCTGACACTGGAGACAGGCACCGCAGACGGGAATCAGGAAACAGAACTTTCCTCCCCCCAGGCACCAGCTCTGCTCCCCAGTCACTGCCAACTTCACTCTAGGGGCTGAGTAGCTCCAGAGACTGGAGTTTCTGCACACTGTGGGCACCACACAGAAATATGAAACGACAAAAGAACATGGTTCAGACCAAATCTCATAAACCCCAGAAAGAGGGCCAAATGAAACCGAACTCACCAATCTTCCTGAAAGAGAGTTCAAAATAAAAATTATAAACATGCTTATGGAGGTACAGAAAAGTATTCAAGAATTCAGGAATGAATTTAAGTTGGAGATTCAATCATTAAGAAATTCCGTATCTGAAATAAAACATACAATAGATGAATTTAAAGGCAGATTAGATGTAGTAGAAGAGACAGTAAATGGAATAGAAATTAGGGAAAAGGAATACAAAGAAGCTGAGGCACAGAAAGAAAAAAGGATCTCTAAGAATGAAAGAATATAGAGAGAACTGTTTGACCAATCCAAACGCAACAATATTTGCATTATAAGGATACCAGAAGAAGAAGAGAGAAAAAAAGGTATAGAAAGTGTGATTGAGGAGGTAATTGCTGAAAACTTCCCCAATCTGGAGAAGGAGATAGTCTCTCAAGCCATGGAGGTGCACAGATCTCCCAACACAAGGGAACCAAGGAAGACAACATCAAGACATATAATAATTAAAATGGCAAAGATCAAGGATAAAGACAGACTTTTAAAAGCAGCTACAGAAAGAAAAAAAATCACTTACGAAGGAAAACCCATCAGTCTATCATCAGACTTCTCAACAGAAACCTAGAGGCCAGAAGGGAGTGGCATGATATATTTAATGCAATGAAGCAGAAGGGCCTCGAACCAAGAATACTTTAACCAGCAAGGTTATCATTTAAATTTGAAGGAGGGATTAAACAATTTCAAGATAAGCAAAAGCTGAGAGAATTTACCTCCCACGAACTACCTCTACAGTGAATTTTGGAGGGACTCCTATAGGTGGAAGTATTCCTAAGACTAAAAAGATGTCACCCAAGGGAAGACAAAGAGCACAGAATATGATTCGTAACATATAAAGAATGGAGGAGGAAGAAAAAAGAGAAAAAAAAACCTTTAGGTTGTTTTTGCAATAGCATGCGAAGTAAGTCAAATTAGACTGTTAGATAGTAAGGGAATAGCTTTGAACCTTTGGTAACCACGAATCTAAAGCCTGCAGTGTCAATAAATATGTACCTATTGATAATCACACTAAATGTAAATGGTCTGAATGCACCAATCAAAAAACATAGTTACTGAATAAAATAAACAAAATAGATAAACCCCTAGCCAGACTTACCAAGGAAAAGAGTCCACACACATGAAAAGAATCAGAAATGAGAAAGGAAAAATCAATACAGACACCACAGAAATACAAAGAATTATGAGAGAATACTATGAAAAATTATATGGTAACAAACGGAATAACCTAGAAGAAATGGACAACATTCTAGAAAAATACAACCTTCCAAGGCTGACCCAGGAAGAAACAGAAAATCTGGATAGACCAATTAACAGCAAAGAAATTGAACTGGTAATCAAAAAACTACCTAAGAATAAAACTCCAGAATCAGATGGCTTCACCACTGAATTTTATTAAACATTTAGTGAAGACCTAATACCCATCCTCACTAAACTTTTCCAAAAAGTAGAAGAGAAGGGAACACTCTGAAACTCATTCTACAAGGCCAACATCACTGTAATGTAACACCAAAAACCAGGCAAAGATACCACAAAAGAAGAAAATTACAGACCAATATCCTTGATGAGCATAGATGCAAAAATAATCAACTAAATACTAGCAAACCGAATTCAAAAATACATCAAAAAGATCATCCATCATGTTCAAGTGGGATTTATCCCAGGGATGTAAGGATGGTATAACATTCAAAAATCCATCAACAACATCCACTACATCAACAAAAAGAAGGACAAAAAACACATGATCGTGTCCATAGATGCTGAAAAAGCATTCGACAAAATTCAACATCCATTCCTGATAAAAACTCTCAACAAAATGGGTATAGAGGGCAAGTACCTCAACAAAATAAAGACCATATATGACAAACTCATAGCCAACATTATACTTAACAGCGAGAAGCTGAAAGCTTTTCCTTTAAGATTGCTAACAAGACAAGGATGCCCACTCTCCCCATTTTTATTCAACATAGTTCTGGAGGTCCTAGCCATGGCAATCAGACAACACAAAGAAATGAAAGGCATCCAGATTGGCAAGGAAGAACTCAAACTGTTCTTCTTTGCAGATGACATAATATTGTACATAAAAATCCCTAAAGAATCCACTCCAAAACTATTAGATCTAATATCTGAAATCAGCAAAGTTGCCAGATACAAAATTAATGCACAGAAATCTGTTGCATTCCCATACACTAACAATGAACTAGCAGCAAGAGAAATCAGGAAAACAATTCCATTCACATTCGCATCCAAACAAATAAATTACCTAGGAATAAACCTAACCAAGAAAGTGAAAGACCTACACCCTGAAAACTACAAGACACTCTTAAGAGAAATTAAAGAACACACTAATAAATGGAAATTCATCCCATTCTCTTGGCTAGAAAGAATTAATATTGTCAAAATGGCCATCCTGCCTAAAGCAATCTACAGATTCAATGCAATCCCTATCAAAATACCTGCAGCATTCTTCAATGAACTAGAGCAAATAGTTCTAAAATGTATATGGAACCAAAAAATACCCCGAATAGCCAAATCAATCCTGAGAAGGAAGAATAAAGTAGGGGAAATTATGCTCCCTGACTTCAAGCTCTACTACAAAGCTACAGTAATCAAGACAATTTGGTACTGGCACAAGAACAGACCCATAGACCAGTGGAACAGAAGAAAGGGCCTAGATGTAAACCCAAGCATATATGGTCAATTAATATACAATAAAGGAGCCATGGATATACAATGGGGAAATGACACCCTTCTCAACATCTGGTGTTGGCAAAACTGGACAGCTACATGTAAGAGATTGAAACTGGATTATTGTTTAACCCCATATGCAAAAGTAAACTCAAAATGGATCAAAGACCTGAATGTAAGTCATGAAACCATAAAACTCTTAGAAAAAAATATAGGCAAAAATCTCTTGGACATAAACATGAACAACTTCGCCATGAACATATCTCCCTGGGCAAGGGAAACAGAAGCAAAAATGAACAAGTGGTATTATATCAAATTAAAAAGCTTCTGTATAGCAAAGGATACCATCAGTAGAACAAAAAGACGTCCTACAGTATGGAAGAATATGTTCATAAATGACATATCTGATAAAGGGTTGACATCCAAATTATATAAAGAGCTCATGCACCTCAACAAACAAAAAGCAAATAATCTAATTAAAAAATGGGCAGAGGAGCTGAACAGACACTTCTCCAAAGAAGAGATTCAGATGGCCAACAGGCACATGAAAAGATGCTCCACATCGCTAATCATTAGAGAAATGCAAATTAAAACCACACTGAGATATCACCTCACACCAGTTAGGATGGCCACCATCCAAAAGACAAACAACAGCAAATGTTGGTGAGGATGTGGAGAAGGGGGAGCCCTCCTACACTGCTGGTGGGAATGTAAATTAGCACAACCATTGTGGAAAGCAGTATGGAGGTTCCTCAAAAAACTCAAAATAGATATACCATTTGACCCAGGAATTCCACTCCTAGGAATTTACCCTAAAAATACAGCAGCGCAGTTTGAAAAAGACATATGCACCCCTATGTTTATCGCAGCACTATTTAAAATAGCCAAGAAATGGAAGCAACCTAAGTGTCCATCAGTAGATGAATGGATAAAGAAGAGGTGGTATATATACCCAGTGGAATATTATTCAGCCATAAGAAGAAAACAAATCCTACCATTTGCAACAACATGGATGGAGCTAGAGGGGATTATGCTCAGTGAAATAAGCCAGGCAGAGAAAGACAAGTATCAGATGGTTTCATTCATCTGTGGAGTATAAGAACAAAGAAAAAACTGAAGGAAGAAAACAGCATCAGACTCACAGAACCCAAGAATGGACTAACAGTTACCAAAGGGAAAGGGACTGGGGAGGATGGGTGGGAAGGGAGGGATAAGGGGGAAAAAGGGGCATTACGATTAGCACACATAATACATAATGTAGTGGGGGTGGGGTTGGGGGTGAGGTGCAGGTATATGGGGAAGGCAGTATAACACAGAGAAGACAAGTAGTGATTCTATAACATCCTACTATGCTGATGGAGAGTGACTGCAAAGGGGTATGTGGTGGGGACTTGATAATAGGAGGAGTCTAGTAACCATAATGTTGCTCATGTAACTGTATATTAATAATGGCAAAATTAAAAAAAGAGAGTATGTAGTCTTAACTTACAGTACATATGTAAGATCCCATGAAATAATCTACATTTAAAAAGAATGTTTGGATGCTAATATTTTCATGGCACCAATGCCCTTTTTTTATTCAGATTCAGGGATAGTTTTAACTCACCGATGTTTAAAAAAATCCCTCTTTAGAATTCCATTTATATAATACGAGTATATATTACCTTACATTGTTTCTGAAACAAAGGCTGTCCTATTTTAGTAGAAATACCTTTGGGGCAGAGGTGGAATACAAATAAAAGCGGTTTTGAAGTGTTATACTGAACTTTCTACCAACAGAGATATGTAATTATGGGCAGGTAAAGCCTCTAGCATGAAGGTAGGCACAACTTTGTTGTGCTTTTCTAGTTCTTACTTAATGGTTCACTGAATGTGGTAACAGGGAACCCAGGGTAGTGCTAATTGGATGTAATGTTCTCAGTGGTACATTGACATTTTTGGGAAAAGGTGTGGAATATCTGCCTTTGACTTGAGGCTTCCTGCTCAGGAAAACACACTTTCTAAGTCCTTTCTTTTCTAATATAAATGTTTGTTATTGTGTGTATGTGTGTGTTTGGTACCCAGGATTATTTAATAAACTTTTTTCTTTTGCTTTCCTATTTTTTCCCTTAAATTTATGTATGCTTTTATTAAAACCAAAATAGCAATCAGAATAAGGACATCCCCTCTGCCAATTTCTCTTGGAAAAAATTATTATCCTTGAAATTGCTTCTAGAAGGCCCCATGGAACAGGGAGGTAAGTTCATGAATGGCTGATTAATGTGGAAGCTTGTACCCTGGAGAACATAATGTAATACCAAGCAGATCAGAAAACGTATGCTGAATTATTGTTATGGTAATTATGCCCCACTGAATTTATCTTGGTGTTAAAAGGTAATAATAAAAAATTTTGAATAGTTAGAATAATTACACTTAACTGCTGTAATTAATAAATTAATTTTAGAAAATGATTCATATCAGGAATGAATTCTAATGACTAAAATTGAAAACCTCTGGCTAACACTTTGTACAACTTTTTAACAAATTGTGTTTAAATCATTATTAAAAAGAGTATTTTTCTGGCTTAACTTTTTTGTATCTTCAGTTTTTGATCTTTGTAACTACCAAATTTTAATATGTCATCAATCTCTTTATTTTATAAGGATATATGAAACAAATACACTTTGAAGAAGTTACATTCATTCACAGGGACCATTGTGAAGTACTGTTATGTTCCCAGACAAACATATAGGTCAGTGCACACATACACACAGGCTCTACTATAAACAGCACATGAAAACCACATACATAGATGGATTCTGTTATTTGTCACTAAAGCTTATAGAAACTTCATGAAGACTGGGGTAACTATAACTCAATAGTAATCTGTATGCTTATTATCCAAAATTCCACAATAATTTTGGATAAAAACATAAACTTGTGAAGAAGGCATTACATGCAATTGTTTTTGGCTCAAACACTATTTCAGAAAATTTTTACAACTTTTAAGTAATGCGCTTTCAACATTTATTGGTCCATATTTCTTAAAAGTTCACTTAGTACTCTGAGAATTTAGCTGGATAACTGCTAAGAAAGCCATGCGACACAATAGGTGCTGTAGTAGTAAAGGAATGAGAAGGTGCCGATTGTGCCTCTAGAGTTAGATTTCTTGGAATCATTATTGTGTTTTTGTAAAAACTACAAAAAATTCATACTATATAAATTGTTCACATTGTTATAAAAAAATACAATAATCTGGGAAGAGATATTTTGAAAATATTAAAGCATATTAAAGATTTAAGCAACATTATAATATTGTTATTATAATTAAGCATTTCCAAACTTAACATGCCATAAAACAGATACCATCTCAGAAACAATGAAAAAGAAATTTCTATTGTTAAGAAATCAAAGTACTGTTTTAGTGTCATTTTAATCCAGTAAATAATGATTCCATTATTTATTTCCATGGCCAAAGTGTGTTTGAATCGTCAACTCAATTTCTCTTTCTTCTTCCCTTCTTCCTTCCTTCATGCTTTCTTTCTCTTGCATTTGTTCATTCAGTTATTATTATTTTGGGGGGACCAGTTACAATTCTAAAACTACAGGGTGCTCTATGGTTCACTGTCGAGATCTGACATTTATGTATCAGAGAGTAATGAATGCTGAAATGAAAATGGAAATATACTGAGTACTAGTTTAATTTCTCTTTAAAATAATGCTCTTCCCCTGGCCTTAGGAAAAACATGTTTCTTTCTCTTCCAAATGATACATATTTTAAAGTAGACATGAAAATGAAAGTTAAAATTGGAAGAAAGCTTATAGCAAGGAGTGTCAAATGAAAAACTAACAACCGTATAATTAATGGATTTTCACTTACATAGTTTCATGTATTTTATTCACTTATGTTAATTCCTGAAAACGGATGGGTACTAAATATCTGGAGTGTTAAAGGAAGGTAGAGAAAGTGAAATGAGCCCATTTGAAAAGATTTCAGTTCTAATTGACTGGTTGTTCCACGACAGTCACAAATTAACTTTACTTTTGGTTTCCATTTTTGCGTGTACACAGCATGTAGTGGCCACACATGCTGAAGAAGATTCAGGCGACTGCATCTGCATTACAGGCTTAGCGACCGACAGCTCTTGTCACAAGTTATTTCTTTAAGAAACAATTTCAGCATGGCTAAATTCAAGAGCATGAGACATTTTACTCTCTGTTTTGTGGAAAACATTTCTGGACAAACAGCCTACCTTTCTCTACCTTTCTAGCATTTGTTTTTATCGAGTAAATTACTAGGATTCCAGGTTCATACAAAAGCAAATGCTAATAGTGATCCATCAACTTTATATAAGTTTATTAGTTGGTGCATTTCCTTTTTGAATATAAAACGTTTATTGTCATCAAAACATGCTTTCTTAAAAACACCATTCATGCCAAACTTATAAACTATCACATTCCTAAGTTTATAAAAACTCTTACAACCAAAGACATTTGGATAATAAACATTTCCTGTGTTTCATATTTCACAACTTTTGATCTTTTGCCCAAAATTTCAGATAAGGCATGGTATATAGTCTATCTGGGAGCCATAAAAGTTGAGTATCAGATTTTTAAAGATACTTTACATGGGCAACTTTTGTCAAAAGCATTAAAATAGAGAGAGTCATTTACAGTGAACCTGATGTTTGACAATTGGCAAGGGTGCCTGATTCATCTAGTAGTTTTAAATAGAAGATGCTATCTCCCTGAATGCATGCACACCCAAATAAATGAAGGCACACGGGAAAACAGAATAGTATGGTTATAATTGTAAGCAATCTAGAGAATCATCAGTCTGACATTTTTTCTTATTCCATTCCACAATGTACTGTGATTGAAAATAGAATCCCAAACTTTGACAGTTTGCCAATGAAAGATGTATGCATTTTGATCATTTCAACTTCAGTGCCTTGTAATGGGTGGGAGGAAGGGGGGTAATACTTTCAATCTTTGCTTAATTTTGTCATAACAGAATTTCTCCTTATCCTCCTACTTATAATCTCAGCTCTCACAGCAAAGGAAAATGAGATCTACAAGCTGATAGTTTAAATTCAAAGAAATGGCTTGGTACACGTTCACTTGGAAACAAGGCCCTATTTGTTAAAAGACACACGTGCTGCTCTTTGTTCTCTTACTTTGTCTCTAGTTTGGAGTGGATTCTTTAGGGTTTTCTAGGCACAATATATGTCATCTGCAAGGGACAGTTTGACTTCCTCCTTGCTAACCTGGATGCTTTTATTTCTTTGTGTTGTCTGAATGCCATTTCGCGGACCTCCAGAGCTATGTTGAATAAAAGTGGGGAGAGTGGGCATCCTTGTCTTGTTCCAAATCTTAAAGGAAAAGCTTTCAGCTTCTCACTGTTAGGTATAATGTTGGCTGTGGGCCTTTATTATGTTGAGGTACTTGCCCTCTATACCCATTTTGTTGAGAGTTTTTATCATGAATCGATGTTGAATTTTGTCAAATGCTTTTTCAGTATCTATGGAGATGATTATGTGGTTTTTGTCCTTCTTTTTGTTGATGTAGTGGATGATGTTGATGGATTTTTGAATGTTGTACCATTCTGGAATCCCTAGGATGAATCCTACTTGATCATGATGGATCATCTTTTTTATGTATTTTTGAATTCAGTTTGCTAATATTTTGTTGAGTATTTTTGTATCTATGTTCATCAGGGATATTGGTCTGTAATTTTCTTTTTTTGTAGTTTCTTTGCCTGGTTTTGTTATGAGAGTGATGTTGGCCTCGTAGAATATGTTTGGGAGTCTTCCCTCCTCTTCTACTTTTTGCAAAACTTTAATGAGGATGGGTATTAGGTCTTCACTAAATGTTTGATAAAATTCAGCAGTGAAAACGTCTGGTACAGGGATTTTGTTCTTAGGTAGTTTTTTGATTACCAATTCAATTTCTTTGCTGGTAATTGGTCTATTCAGATTTTCTGTTTCTCCCTGGGTCAGCCTTGGAAGGTTGTATTTTTCCAGAAAGTTGTCTATTTCTTCTAAGTTATCCCGTTGTTACCATATAATTTTTCATAGTATTCTCTCATAATTCTTTGTATTTCTGTGGTGTCTGTATTGATTTTCCTTTCCCATTTCTGATTCTGTTTATGTTTGTAGACTCTCGTTTTTTCTTGATAAGCCTGGCTAGGATTTTATCTATTTTGTCTATTTTTGTCAAAGAATCAGCTTCTACTTTCATTGATTCTGTTGTTTTATTCTTCTCAATTTTATTTATTTATGCTCTAATCTTTACTATGTCCCTCTTTCTACTGACTTTGGGAGTCATTTGTTCTTCCTTTTCTTGTTTCTATAATTGTGAGTTTAGACTGTTCATTTGGGATTGTTCTTCTTTCCTGAGGTAGGCCTATATTGCAATATATTTCTCTCTTAGCGCAGCATTTGCTGTGTCCCACAGATTTTACGGTGTTGAATTATTGTTGTCATTTGTCTCCATATATTGCTCGATCTCTGTTTTTATTTGGTCATTGATCCATTGATTATTTAGGAGCATGTTACTAAGCCTCCATGTGTTTGTGGGCTTTTTTGTTTTCTTTGTGTATTTTATTTCTAGTTTCATACCTTTGTGATCTGAGAAGTTGGTTGGTAAAATTACAATATTTTTTAATTTACTGAGGTTCTTTTTGTGCCCTAATATATTATCTGTTCTTGAATATGTCCATGTGCACTTGAGAAGGATGTGTATCCTGTTGCTTTTGGATGGAGTGTTCTGTAGATGTCCGTTAGGTCCATCTATTCCAATATGTCGTTCAGTGCCTCTGTCTCTACTTTTTTTCTGTCTGGTTTTCTGTCCTTTAGAGTGAGTGGTGTGTTGAAGTCTCCTAAAATGAATGCATTGCATTCTATTTCCCCCTTTAATTCTGTTAATATTTGTTTCACATATGTAGGTGATTCTGTATTGGGTGCATAGATATTTATAATAATTATATCCTCTTGGACTGACTGTTTTATCATTATGTAATGTCCTTCTTTGTATCTTGTGACTTTCTTTGTTTTGAAGTCTATTTTGTCTGATACAAGTACTGCAACTCCTGCTTTTTTCTCCGTATTATTTGCATAAAGTATCTTTTCCATCCCTTTACTTTCAGTCTGTGTATGTCTTTGGGTTTGAAGTGAGTCTCTTGTAGGCATCATATAGACGGGTCTTGTTTTTTCTATCCATTCAGTAACTCTATGTCTTTTGATTGGTGCATTCAGACCAGTTACATTTAGGGTGATTATCAGTAAGTATGTACTTATTGCCATTGCAGGCTTTAGATTCGTGGTTACCAAAGGTTCAAGGGTAATTCCCTTACTATCTAACAGTCTACTATAACTCACTTTATATGCTATTACAAACACAACCTAAAGCTTCTTATTTTTCTTCGTTTTTCTTCCTCCTCCATTCTTTGCATGTTATGAATCATATTCTGTACTCTTTGTCCTCCCTTGGGTGACATCTGTTTAGCCTTAGGAATACTTCTGTTTATATGAGTCCCTCCAAAATACACTGTAGAGGTGGTTTGTGGGAGGTAAATTCTCTCAGCTTTTGTTTATCTGTGGCATGAGAGACTATCTCCTTCCACAGACTGGGGAAGTTTTCAGCAATTACCTCCTCAATGCCACTTTCTATACCTTTTTCTCTCTCTTCTTCTTCTTGTACCCCTATAATGCAAATATTGTTGCATTTGGATTGGTCACACAGTTCTCTCTGTATTCTTTCATTCTTAGAGATCCTTTTTTCTTTCTGTGCCTCAGCTTCTTTGTATTCCTCTTCTCTAATTTATATTCCATTTACTGTCTCTTCTACTACATCTAATCTGCTTTTAAATCCCTTCATTATATGTTGCATTTCAGATATGGAATTTCTTAATGATTGAATCTCCAACTTAAATTTCTTCCTGAGTTGTTGAATATTTTTCTGTACTTTCATAAGCATGTTTATAATTTTTATCTCCATAAGCATGTTTATAATTTTCATTTTGAACTCTCTTTCAGGAAAATTGGTGAGTTCGGTTTCATTTGGCCCTCTTTTTGTGGTTTGTGAGATTTTGGTCTGAACCATGTTCTTTTGTCGTTTCCTATTCCTCTGTGGTGCCCACTAGTGTACAGAAACTCCAGTCTCTGGAGATGCTCAGCCCCTAGAGTGAGGTTGGGGGTCATATGGGAGTGGAGCTGGTACCTGAGGGGAGGAAAAATCTGTTTCCTGACTCCCGTCTGCGGTGCCTGTCTCCAGTGTCAGAGCCAGTGGGCCAAGCACACACGTGTAAACCTCTGTGCTTTGCATCTCTAGCTGTTGTAGGCGGGGCCTCCCTCTTGCTGGCCTAGCGCCTGCACAGTGACTGTGGGTTTGCGAGCAGGTGCTTTCAGGCCAGTAGCAAGGCCACACAGGCTGTGTGTCACAGTGGGGGACCCCGGAGCTGAGTAGGCAGCCAAGGGGATGGAGCACCTGAAGCTCCCCAATGTTCCCAACTTGCTGGGCAGAGCACACCCAGACAACCTTCTCCAGCTCTCTTTTCTCCTGCACAGCAAGCTCTGTGCAAACCCCGCCCCTTTAGCAGCCCTCTTGCTGCTAGGAAGCCTCTCAGACTCCTTGCCTCTCCTCTGACACAGAGCAGCCGGGTGTGGATCCCCTCCTCCACAAACAGCCAGAACGTCAATCTGTCATTCACTCTGCCTGTCTGAGCTCCCCAATGTCCAGGGCCCCACACACTACAGGATTCTGCTCACAAAGCAGATGTCCAGGGCTAGGTGTTCAGCAGTCCCCTCCTCCACTCCCTCCCCTGCCCAGTTTCCGTTCTTCCTGCCGGTGAGGTGGGGTGGGGGAAGGGCTTGGGTCCCTCCAGATTAAGTCTTTCCTATGTTACCCTGTTTCATGAGGTCTGCTCTATTCATGACGTCTGTTTGCAGTCTGGTTTAGCCTTCTTTCTTGTTGCTGTTTTAAGGTTAGTTGTATTAATTAACTATATTTTTGTACAATTTGTGGTTTGGGTAGGAGCTATCCATCTCACCTCTTACGCCACCATCTTGAATTCAGTAAATTGATTTTTATGTTTTCACTTTTGGTTAAAATTTGAAAATGTGTTTTACAATGTTGCTGTTTCAAAATTGGGAAAAGTTTGAGTTACCTCTGGCCATGAAAAATATATACAAGTTGCTTCTGGATGCATCTTTTAAATACTTTTAAACATGTATTGGTTAGTTTATTTAAAACCATTCAATACAGGAAATCATCAGGGTAAGCATGCTTTATTTTAGGTTGAATTAAAGTTAATATTACTTGAAAACTATTTTATGCCTTTAACTATTGATATATGAAATGTTGAAATAAAGTGAAATGTATTCATCATTTCTCAGGCAACTTTAAGCAAAACTGAACATTTTAATTGTATTTGATTTGACCACTGCAATCAGATCAGATTTTCTCATCATATAGAGACACAATATTATATTCACTTTTTGAATAAGAAGAGGAAAAACAGGGCAAATGAGGAGAAAGCAGAAGGGAAGGAGGAGAAGATAAAGGAGGATAGTAAGAAGTAAGAAGAGGAGAAAGGATGTGAACAAGGAATTAGGATGACTAGAAACATCACTTAACTTTTAGGGCATTTAACACTAAATCTATACAACATGGAACTAAGTTAACATTGAGAATTAGCTAATTTTTTTATATAGAACATTATTTTTGATTCAGTTCTCAATGAGCTATTTTTATATCTGAGATTTTCTAGTTTGGGTTTTGTTTTTACTCCAGTGAATATTTGTCTTTTGTACATAGATTCTACATTAGCGATTCACTATTTATGCATGTGTACACAATGGAAGTGGAAAAATTAGTGAATTTTTAAGCTAATTTATCTCCAACACTATTTACCACAGCTAGATTTGCTATATTATGTTTAAATGAGTTTCACTGTGTTCCCTTCCAATTCGTTTGCCATCAAGTGAATATAAAGTTATACTATATGTCCACAGAGAGAAAATGTGATATCAATTTGTGTAGGGCCTGCCTAAAATACATTAACATATATTGTCAGCAGATGTGAAGATTATATTTACATTTATTTATAATTATATTGATATCTAGATATTTTTATTATTATTTATGTGTGAATTGGATCATTCTGACATTTGTGACAAGGGTCAAAATGATTGAAATCCCAATTCAGTGAGATTATTTCACATATATAGACATAGTTTATATACACAGACACACACCTGATGTGCAGACTAATTTCTGGAATAAAAACTGATCACTTTGCAAAATAACAAGAAAGATCATTGTGTCCTTGTTAAATTACCAAGTTTATTTTCTCCCCTATGGTCACAATTTCCTGGTATCTTACATCCATGAGATTTTCTAGAGAAAGCTTCTACCCAAGCATATTTTAATCAGATGTAAAGCTTTTATTTTTTTCTTATTTTGAGCTCTTAAAGTATGATATGTGAACTCTGTTTTTGCCAACAGTAGCAAAACATGCAGCTCATTAGCTTATCCAGACCAAAGCAGAACTGCAAGTTTAGCCAACTGAACAGCAAAAAGCATATTCACTATCTACAGAACTCTTAACTTTCTATTAGTGGTTCTTTCCATCATAGCTTCTGGTTTGTTCATTACCAAACCACTGACTTTCATCAAAAGCAATTATGAGCATCCATTCCACCATGACACCACAGAATCACGGGATTATGATCAAGCTTTCAGTTCATTTATGCTGTGCAATAATTCACTCTTTACATTATAATTGCATAGGAGATTGAAAAATACGTGGCTAAATCTAACATGACTCCAAAGCTCACTGTAAAGCTGATTTTTAAATAGTATAAATTTAAATTCCCATACTTATGTTTTTAAGAATAGTTTCTGACATTTCTGAAAATCCAAAATTGTTTTTACCTGTAAACTCTAGAACATTTTAGAATATTGTGAATTGTGAATATTTAGAATATGTGAAAAGTCTTATTGAAGTCGGTAAAATTTGAATTAGTATACTTGGAGGGTACACACCAAGGGGTATCTTCCCATCTGGCTTCTTAAAGTTAGATTTCTTAGAATTCGAGAGTTAAATTCTCTACAGTATAAAGCCTAATGTGTAAAACCTGCCAAACTGAAAAAGAATTAGTATATGGTGCTTTATTATTACACAAGTTTTTATCAGATGATCTCTATTATTATATGGATTACACATATCTCAAAGAGAAGTGGGATCTCTGCCTATTGACTGATATGCATATGTGTTGACCACCTAGTTTTCTATTTTGTCCTTGGCAGCTATCAATGCATGCTTATGTCTGAATACTTATATCCACATTTATTTCTGCAAACCAAATAATTAAGCTCACCCCTTTTGCTGACCAAAAAGGCCTTAAATTTCCCAGCTACTTGACTAAATTTAAAATTTTAAATTAGCAAGGCTTCTTTCTGACTGTAAGTTCCTGACCCCTATTTTCTTAGAGCATTCACTTTAGAAAACTTGCAGTTATGAGTTCTTTCCTTGCCCCTTTGAAAAGTAAATCAGCCCAGGAATGTCTTTATCTAGGATTTGGGACCCATGCCTTGAAATGTAACTATTGAAGGGAATATTTCTATCTCTGATTCTTTGTAGGAAGGCAGGAGCCTAACTTCAATAAATTACAATTAGCAAACACAGATGGCCTAATCATACTGAGCAGCCGCTTTCCAAAGTCCTTCAAGATCTTTCCATTGGTTCACCCCAGCATTTAAAAATCCCCCTGACTTTTGGTAGAGTTGAGTTTAATCTCTCTCCCTTATTACAGTAGTCTTGACTCCTATTCTAATAGTATGGAATATGTCTTCCTTGCCATTTATAACAAGTGTTGAGCACAATTTCTCTTTTACACTTCCCTGATTGAATTCTTAACCTACAGAACCCACGTACATTATAAAAGAGTTATTTTATTCCATTAAATTGTATGGGCATTTTATTTTATACAGCAATAGTATTTAGAAAACTCTTCTGCAAAAATTACCAATGAAACCTATAGTTGAAATAAAATATAAATTAAAAATATGAGGAATACCGATAGTGTTTCAGTATAATGCATAATATATAATAAAAAGATTACTCTAAAGAAATTCCTATTGCCAGACTATATCCTGGATGAAAGCATGTTTTTTTCTCTACTCTACTGACCATTTTCCACCCAAACAGCTTATTCCTGAATCTTCCTTCAGTGTCCCCATTGACTTGGGATATAATGCTGACCAGCCTTATGCCTTTGCTGCAGCCGTCCTGTGTGGAATTGCAGTGTGCAGTAAGGAATAAAGATGTCTCAGGGAATATTTTGGCTTATTTCAAATATGTGTGCAGCCTATCATATGTTAATGCCTCGAATATGAAATACTTCTAAAAGAAACTCTGAATAATGTTTTGTAGTGCCTCAGTTTCTCTCACATGGTGGCAAAAGAAGCTCATTAATTCATTCAGGATGTCAGTGTACTATTTAGTAAACCATTCCATAATTGTGTTGTTATATCCAAATCTGCTATCCATCCATGGACAGGTGCATTTCCTTCTTTTAACTTTGAAATGCTTAGGTAACTTCAGAGCCTGAGTTATTTAAATCTGATTGAGCTGAAGGCTAAGGCTTCTTCCTATATTATTCTGTGTCCAGTGCTGTTTTCATTTTGAAGAAAAAAAATTTTAATGTCAGGAACGCCAAAGCTAAATAGATACGGAGTCAAAGAAAAGCAACTATTCTATGATAAATGAAGTAGACTTTTACTAATATGATAAAAGTTAAGAAATCTTAAAGGGTTCTCTACAGGTGCTAATTTAACTACTTGAGTGAAATTAATAAGACTCTCTATAAAACAGCAGGAGATCCTTAGATTATACGAGTAATCAGCAAGAAAATTTATTGTAGTTTCATGAAGCATAAAGTGTTTGTATAATATATGCAAAAGTGGTACTTTATTCTCTGCAGTGAACAATTCTCAGTCCTTATAATAGAAAAATATTTAATTGTTTGACACCTCTTGAGGCATAGTTTTTTTAAGTTATTCAACTGTGATTAATTTGACTCAAGACCAAATAACAATGCAGCAATGCTGGATCCTGTAAAACTACTGGAGGATCTTATACATTAGGATAATGATGTATATTAGGGAAAAATGTAAAAGGTCATCTGTATTTCCTCTTTGAGTTATAGGCCGAAGTCTAGAACAATCCAGAGCACACAGTTGTATCTCAGAACACATGCATTTAATAAGTGATGTGAAAAAATGAATAATCAGAAACTAACTAGAAATAATTGATCTGAAAGCTGGGAAGGAACTATTAATGAAGCTAGTTCGTCCCTGGAATATAATATTTTCAAGGAGGATTAAAGCAGATAATGACTTGACTTTAGACTATAAACTATAGAGTACACATTTTACACTTCACTGATTTAATCAAGTCCTATGTTATACTTTGCTTCATATTGCCAGAAAAAAATATTATATATATTTTTAACTGGGGTCTTTTTTTCCGCATGTTCCTTCATCCAATGCATTTGGTCTCTATAAATGTCCCCTAGATTGCATACGTTTAGGCTTTGGTCGTGGGTGTCTTTGGAGTGGACTCTACACCAGTGTTGGCACAGTTACCTATGCAACTCACAGCGTGGGAATCGCTATGTGGTGATTTTTGTTATTTAGTCCTCTTCCAATATCCTTCAAGAAAGATTTCAGTGAAAACAGTACGCAGATGGGTACCAGCACTGGGAATCCAATGTGGGACTCTTTTTTGCAGGTGTGGTTCTTAGGAACATAAAAAACAGAAAGTATGGATGAACAAGAAAAAACATGGTCATGGCAAACTTAAGAAACATTTTTTAAAAATTAAAATATTTAACATATGTTGGAAGGAATATATAGTTTCACAGGTAACTATTAAGAACATATTACATACCAGACACTTTTCTAAGACATTTTCATATTAACTTATATAATTAAAACAATGATAACTTCATGAAGCAGGTATGGTTATTGACCCCATTTTATAGATGAGGAAACTGAAGGACAAAGGATCAATTAGCCCAAGATATTATCTGGTAGAGTCAAGATTTAAATCTTGGGTGCAATGACTTTAAACCCTTGTCTCATAAACAATATAATATACTGTTTTCCATAAAGTGAAGCAAAAGATAGAGATGCTGGTTCTATTTACAAGCATGTCTTATGAACTAATTAAGTTCCTATATCTATTTGTGACTTATTTTGGAAATTGTCAAGAGTCCTTTCTTCCTCTTCCTAGAGAATATTTTGTTTTGTTTCATATTTCTCCAAGTACTGAACTGTGGTGCCCAGTAAAATGCATCATGTTACATAGGGAGTTTGCTAAATTGTTCAATGACTCTAAAACTGGATGTTTTCAAGTAAACTGGGGAAAGAATATACCTGAATGGGAGAACAGAGGAATGAGTCCTCCAAGAAAAGTCATGACAATCAAATGGATATTCTGGATTGATTTTCAGAATGCTTCTGATGAGAAATGATAAAATAAAATGAAAAGTTGCCCTAATAACCTATTAATCATTTAAGGTAAAACATGCTTGTCTGAGTAGTTAACCTTGGATCTTTCTAATATGCATAGTAATGCAACTAAGTAATAAATAATAGTTCCCTATTAGATATTCATAACATAGATATGCCAAGTCTGTTTTCAATTTCATGAAAATTTTAATGTCCAACTTCTTTGCATAAAGTCGATTTGTTATTACTTGTAAATATAAGTTTTGAACTTACGAGTATTTGCACTTTGGGAGCACTTAACATTCATTGATTTGAGAAATTAAATGCAATTTTCTGTACTTGTTATTTTAATTAAGTGACTGAAAGTATCAATATAAAATAGTTGATAATTTGAAATTGAATTAAATTAGAGCTAAGCCAAAAAAATGATCAAAAAGTTCAAGCTCTAATACAATCTTCTAGTCCAACTGTTTTCTCTGAAGTAATTTGTCATTCCCATATTAGAGACATGGCTGCCAGATCTTTTTATGTTGATGAGTAAAAGTGGATATTTTTCTATGATCAGACTAGATATCTTATGACTAAACATAAAGTCAGTCTTAAGGTTCTAACTATATATATGATAAACTAATTATATGTATATGAGAAATATAAATGAAAATCCAAACTTGTTTTTGCCCATAAATTTAGAACATTTTAGAATATATGTAAAAAGTTTTACTGAAGTAGTTAAAACTTAAATTAGTATACTTGGAGGGTACACACCAAGGGGTACCTTCCCATTTGGCTTCTGATGAGATTTCTTAGAATTTGAGAATTAAATTCTCTACAATATAAAACCTAATATGCAAAATCTGCACAACTGAAAAATAATTAGTATATGGTGCTTTATTATTATACAGGTTTTTATCAGATGATGTCTATTATTTGGATACACATCTCAAAGAGAAGTAGAACCTCTGCCTCTTGACTGATACATATATGTGTTGACCACCTAGTTTTCTGTTTTGTCCATGGCAGCTAATTTATTCCCCATATTGAAATATATAATATTTATCATTTATGCAACTACACTGTAAGAACTATCTTTACCTATTTTCTCTCAGTTTAATTGACGTCCATACTGTGGAAGATCATTTGCTACTCAGGCTAGACCCTTAACAGTAAATGAGGTCTACTCATCAGCTTTGCAAATTCAGACAATTTTATCAGTTCACCTATGGATGATCATACTCTCAATATTCTAATTCTTATGTCAATGCATTTATTCAAAATGGGGTATCTTTTTAGCATGGTAAATGAGCATTTTTGCAAATAACATACACTTCTGTTGTATAATTGTACTCAAGAGCCATATTTCTGTGTCAGAAAGAAACTTAGAATAAAATTAGACAAAATTTAAATACTATTAGGGCTATTACACAGAATTTTAGATTAATTAACTAACTATACATTTTGCTTTTGTTTTTGTTGAGTAATCCCTGTGTGTCTTTTACAACCTAGGCATTGCGTCTGGTGCTGAAATGCAGAGGTGATATATGTAAAATCCTTGCCCTTACAGTGTATACATTCTTTTTTTTTTTTTTTTACAATTTATTTTATTTTAGTATCATTAACCTACAATTACATGAGCAATATTGTGATGATTAAACTACCCCCTTCATCAGGTCCCCCCCACCAACCCTATTGCAGTCACTGTCCATCAGCGTAGTGAGATGAGAATCACTACTTGTCTTCTCTGAGCTGTACAGTCCCCCCCATGGCCCCCCACCCTATGTCTGCCAATCGTAATGCCCCTTTTACCCTCTTATCCCTCCCTTCCCGCCCTTCTTCCAGGGAAGCCAGGTTATACACAGATGCACTCTAAATTATGTAAAACTGCAGTAGATATTTTAGACTGAGTGGTAAGGGAATGTTTCTCTGAGGAGATGTCCATTACCTAAAGGACTAAATGGGGGAGGAAGAAATGCCATGTAAATATCAGCAGGAAAAGAATTCCCAGCTCAAGAATCAGCAGGAGCGATGACCTGGAAGAGGAAATGAAGACCAGGAAGGGAGCATAGAACTAAATGAAAGAGGGCGATGTAGGAGATGTGAGAGAAGCACACTGGAGCCGGTCATCAGGGCTCTTTAAGCCATGGTAGACAAGGAATTTGAGTGATTAGTTCTCATTTAAGAGTTGTAAGGAACTCTTAAGAGGCTGTGAGATGACAATATTTAAATCCGTCAAATATACTGGCTGCTGTGTTGACAAATCATTGCATGGGAACGTGTGGAAAAAGGAGTACTGCCAGGGAGGTTATTGTTATGGTCTTGGTGAGAGCCTACAGTGGTTTGAACCAGAGAGACAGTAAGGAGGCGGTGAGGAATAATTGGTTATTAGTTAAATCAGGAGGACTTGCTGATATATAGGATGTAGAATGTGATAAAAAGGATGATTCAGTAATAATCTTAGGACTTTGGCCTGAGAAATCAGGTGAATAGAGATTGACATTTACTGAGATGGTGAAGAGTGAGAGAGAAGCTGATGTGAGAGGAAAAGCGAATGTTCAGCTTTATATTTATTAAAAATCCAAATAAGTACATATATTTGAGCCATGTATATATCCACTTTGATATATTTTATTACAAATCCAAGTGTAAATGATACGCAGGTAGTTGGATGCAGGACTAGGATTAACAGGACAAAAACAAAGCAAGAGGGAAAATACTAAAAGCAGAAAAATGGTAAGTGTTGCCAGACATTCAGATGCCAGAGAGATTTGAGTAAAGAGTGAAGATAAATGTAAAAGTATAGAGGAAAAAATCAGAGAATGTGAGGGCAATAAAGTGTTTGGAAGGCAAAGGTAGAGTTTTGGGGTAAACCAGTAGATTGTATATGTAGTTTTCTAAATTCTTGATTTCAACATAAAACAAGATAGTAGTGCTATCCCAAAGGCAATTGAAATAGAAGAGCATAGGTAAAATATTCTGAGAGTATGTATGGATTCAGAATTCATCCTCAACACATGGGTAAATTCCAGAGCTTGAATATACTACCATAGTGGAAAGTGGAATTTGTCTTTTTATCTATATGCTTTAGATTTTTGTTGATTCTGTTGTTATGGGGGGTAGGGGTAGCTCTGCTTCTCACAAAGTCATCAGGGCCCTAAGGGTGAATTGTTAAAATAACTGAAGCTATAGTCCTCATAATATTATTTAGCATTCATACTATGGAAGTTAAGAGTAGGAACAACAAAAAGAACAAGAAGTAATATCCAAACTGGTTTAATCTTTCATTACAATGTTCCTAAACATAATTTTCTATGTCTGTATTAAAAATAGTGAAAGATTGAATAAACAAAACAAAAATTTTAAAAATCATACAAACCCCAAAAATGAGGAATCCCCTTCAAAATGACATCTTATAAATATTTAACCTTGAAAATATTTCCTTCATCTCACTATTACATATCTTTTGCTATATGTTCTCCTAAGGTAAATTGCAGTCATTATCTTTACTATTTACTATTGATGGGTTGTCTTTATAAGAGGAATTGTACTGAACCTCTGTAGTCCAGGTATGGAGAGAGGAAGGAACCTTCTGAAGGGAAAGAGTGTTTGTAAACAATAGATTGGTTGTCCACAATTATCAAACTGTAGGAACATTTCCTGGACAGGGATAATGCTTAACTTTGTATGTTTCAAGAGTTCTGATTATTGGTGTTTTAGAGACAGAGTTAAGGTAAGAGTACTCGGTGAGATCTTTATGCATTCATTACCTTTCAGAAGTCATAATGCATGTTCACAAATTAAAAACAAATTTAACTGTATCTTCTCCTCTGTTATGTGCAATATCCTTAATATACTGAGGGCAACTGAGAGAATTTTGACTGTAAATGTAATGGGTAAAATCACATTATATTTATCAATTATTAGTGACTGTTGACATTTTAATTTGACACTTTGTTGCTGAGGGATAAGCAGTATTCCAGGAAGTTTCCATGTTTACGACTCTGCCAGCCACATCAATTGCAGAATAATTTATTTGCAGAACTTAGTGGTAGAATAAAATATGGCCAATAAGAGAAAACAATGAAGGGGCAGTATATGGTTAAATTTCACTCATGAAATTGGAGGTGAAGGTGATTGTATTAATTTACAATTTCTGCTGTAAAATATTACCACAAAGTGTAGTGACTTAAAGCAATCAAATGTATTATGTTAATGTTTAGGAGTCTACAGTCTGCAATGATTCTTGGTTGGCTAACATCAAGGTACCAGCAGGCCTGTTAGTCTCTAACCTTTAAGAGACAATTTCTTTCCTTAGCTTTCCCAGTTTCTAGAGGCTTCCTGCATTCCTTGGCTCCTAGCGGCCACACTCTGAAACCGTGCTCTTCGTCACGTCATCTCCTCCTCTGACCTTCCTGCTTCCCTTCTCTAGAATCCCCCAAAGGATAATTAGGTCTCCCCAAATAATCTAAGATGATCTCCCCATCTCAAGGTCTTTAACTTAATCACACCTGCAGAGTACCATTTGCCATGTCATATAACACACTCATAGTTTCTGGAAATTGGGATTTGGATGTTTTGGGCAGAACTTTTCAGCCTATCACAATAATCATTAAGCCTCGGTTTGGAACTCATGACTCTGTTTGAGATCATAACCGTTCCACTGCTTTTAATATTGGGTAAGATTCTGTCTTTACACAAAAACAGGTAGAACCAAAATCCTTCCATAATTTAAAGATTGAATTACAATACCTGTAATTATAAGTGTGTCTTTCTAATAATTTCATGAGAGTTGCCATTCAGAAATTTTCAGGAATTTTAAGTGTATTTCAAAATAGTGCAAAAATATTTCCTAATATTAAAGCAATATCAAAAAATCACTGAAATTATAGTATTTTCACAAACATTATCACATACCAAAAGATTTTTTTATTAAGGTATCATTGATATACACTCTTATGAAGGTTTCAGAAGAAAAACAATGTAGTTATTACATTCACCCTTATTTTCGAGTCCCCCTCCACCCATTGCAGTCATTGTTCATCAGTCTGATAAGATGCCACAGAGTCCCTATTTGTCTTCTCTGAGCTACACTGTCCTCCCTGTGATCCCCCACACACAATGTGAACCAATCATGATACCCCACAATCCCCTTCTCCCTCCCTCCCCACCCGCCCTCCCACCCCTCCCCTTTGGTAACCACTAGTCCCTTCTTGGAGTCTCTGAGTCTGCTACTATTTTGTTCCTTCAGTTTTGCTTCATTGTTATACTCCACAAATAAGGGACATCATTTGGTATTTGTTTTATCTGTCTGACTTACTTCACTGAGCATAATACCCTACAGCTTCATCCATGTGTTGCAAATGGTAGGATTTGTTTTTTTCTTATGGCTGAATAGTATTCCATTGTGTATATGTACCACCTCTTCTTTCTCCATTCAGCTACTGATGGACACAGGTCCTTCCATTTCTTGGCTATTGTAAATAGTGCTCCGATAAAAATAGAGGTACATATGTCTTTTTTAATTTGAGAACTTGTTTTCTTTGGGCAAATTCCTAGGAGTGGAATTCCTGGGTCAAATGGCATTTCTATTTTTAGTTTTTTGAGGAACCTCCATATTGCTTTCCATAATGGTTGAACTATCTTACATTCCCACTGGCAGTGTAGGAGGGTCCCCCTTTCTCCACATCCTTGCCAGCATTTGTTGTTCCTAGTACTTTCTATGTTGGTCATCCTAACTGGTGTGAGGTGATATCTTGTGGTTTTAATTTGCATTTCCTTGATAATTAGTGACGTGGAGCATCTTTTCATGTACCTGTTGGCCATCTGAATCTCTTCTTTGGAGAAGTGTCCGTTCATGTCCTCCACCCATTTTTTAATAGGGTTATTTGCTTTTTGGGTACTGAGATGTGTGAGTTCTTTATATTTTGGATTTTAACCACTTGTCAGATATGTCATTTACAAATATATTTTCCCATACAGTACAATGTCTTTTTGTTCTTCTAATGGCATCCCTTGCTATACAGAAGCTTTTGAGCTTGATGTAGTCCCATTTCTTCATTTTATATTTTGTTTCCCTTGCCCAAGGAGATGCATTTGGAAAAAGTTGCTCATGTTTGTATTCAAGAGATTATTGTCAATATTTTTTTCTAAGAGTTTTATAGTTCCCCACTTACCTTCAGTTCTTTGATCCATTTTGAGTTTACTTTTGTGTATGGGGTTAAACAATAATCCAGTTTCATTCTCTTGCATGTAGTTGTCCAGTTTTGCCAACACCAGCTGTTGAAGAGGCTGTCATTTCCCCATTGTATATTGATGGCTCCTTTATCATATATTAATTGACCATATATGCTTGGGTTTATACCTGGGCTCTCTGTTCTTTTTGATGCTATTTTGAATAGAATTGTTTTCCTAATTTATCTTTCTGCTAGTTCATCATTAGTGATTGTGTACTTTGAATTATTGTTGTCATTTGTCTCCATATATTGCTTGATCTCTGTTTTTATTTGGTCATTGATCCATTGATCATTTAGGAGCATGCCTATATTTTGGGGCTTTTTCATATGCTTTATGTAATTTATTTGTAGTTTTATACCTTTGTTGTCTGAGATGCTGGTTAGTACAATTTCAATCTTTTTTAATTACTGAGGTTCTTTTTGTGGCCAAGTATATGATCTATTCTTGAAAATGTTCCGTATGCACTTGAGAAGAATGTGTATCCTGCTGATTTTGGATGGAGTGTTCTGTATATGTCTGTTAGGTTCATCTTTTCTAATGTGTTGTTCAGTGTCTCCGTCTCCTTACTTATTTTCTCTCTGGTTAATCTGTCCTTTGTAGTGAGTGGTGTGTTGAAGTCTCCTGAAATGAATGCATTGCATTCTATTTCCCTCTTTAATTCTATTAGTATTTGTTTCAAATGTGTAAGGGATCCTGTGTCTGGTGCATAGATATTTATAATAGTCATATTCTCTTGTTGGACTGACCTGTTTATCATTATGTAATGTCCTTCTTTGTCTCCTTACTTTCTTTGTTTTGAAGTCTATTTTGTCTGATACAAGTACTGCAACTTCTCCATTTTTCTCCTTTTTGTTGCATGAAATATATTTTTCTATCCCTTTACTTACAGTCTTGTATGTCTTTGCATTTGAAGTGAGCCTCTTGTAGGCAACATATAGACACCTCTTGTTTTCTTATCCATTCTGTGTCTCTGTGTCTTTTGATTGGTGCATTCAGACCATATACATTTAGGGTGATTATTGATAGGTATGTACTTAATTGCCATTGCAGGCTTTAGATTCATGGTTATCAAAGGTTCAAGGGTAATTCCCTTACTATCGAACAGTGTAATTTAATTAGTATGCTATTACAAACACAACCTGAAGGTTTTTCTTTTTTCCTCCTTTTTCTTCCTTATCCATTCTTTATATATTGGGTATCATATTCTGTACTCTTTGTCTTTCCCTTGATTGACTTTGGGGGTAATTGATTTTATTTTGCATTTGCTTAATAATTAATTTTTCTCCTTCCTTTGCTGTGTTTTTTTTTTCCCCTGGTGACAGCTATTTAGCCTTAGGAATACTTCCATCTATAGTGGTCCCTCCAAAATGCACTGGAGAGGTGGTTTGTAGGAAGTAAATTCTCTCAGCTTTTGCTTATCTGAAAATTGTTTAATCCCTCTTTCAAATTTAAATGATAATCTTGCCAAGTAAAGTGTTCTGGGTTCAAGGCCCTTCTGTTTCATTGCATTAAATATATCATGCCACTCCCTTCTGTTTCTGTTGAGAAGTCTGATGATAGCCTGATAGGTTTTCCTTTTTATGTGATCTTTTTTCTCTCTCTAGCTGCTTTTAAAAGTCTGTCCTTGATCTTTGCCATTTTAATTATTATATGTCCTGGTGTTTTCCTCCTTGGGTTCCTTCTGTTCAGAGATCTGTGCACCTCCATGGCCTGAGACTATCTCCTCCCCCAGATTGGGGAAGTTTTCAGCAATTACTTCCTCAAAGAGACTTTCTATCCCTTTTTCTCTCTCTTATTCTTCTGGTATCCCTATATCTTCTGGTATCAATATAATATGAATATTGTTCCGTTTGCTTTGGTCACATAGTTCTGTCAATATTCTTTCATTACTAGAGATCCTTTTTTCTCTTTGTGCCTCAGCTTCTTTGTATTCCTCTTCTCTAATATCTGTTCCATTTATCATCTCCACCACTGTATCTTATCTTTTTAATCCCTCCATTGTATATTTCATTTCTGATACTGTGTTCTGTAATGATTGAATCTCCATCCAGAATTCTTCCCTGAGTTCTTGAATATTTTTCTGTACCTCCATGAGCACGTTATGATTTTTATTTTGAACTCTCTTTCTGCAAGGTGGGCGAGTTCAGTTTCACTTGGCCTTTTTTCTGGTGTTTGTGAGATTTTGGTTTGTACCAGGTTCCTTTGACATTTCATATTTGTATGTGGTGCCGTCTAATGCCCAGAAGCTCTAGTCTCTGGAGCTCCTCATCCCCTGAGTGATTTTGGGGGTCGCAGGGGAGTAACACTGGTGCCTAAGGGGATGAAAGAGCTGTTTCCTGCTTCCCAGCTGCAGTGCCTGGTCTCCACTGTCAGAACCAGTGGGCTGATCACACAGGTGTAATCTTTTGTGCTTTATGTTTGTAGCTGCCATAGGTTTGGCCTCCCTCTGGCTGGCCTGATGCCGGGGCAGGAACTGCCAGTTTTCGAGCTGGTGCCGGCAGGCTAGGAGGAAGAAGCAGCAGGCTGTGTATCACCATGGGGAGCCTCGGAGCTGCTTGCCAGTCTGGGGGATGGAGTGCCTGAAACTCCTGAAAGCTCCCAACATGCTGGGCAGAGCATTCTGTGACAACCTTGTCCCCCTATCCCTTCTCTGGTGCAGCAAGCTCTGTGCCATCCCCGCCCCTTCATCAGCCCTCTTGCTGCTTGGAAGTCTCTCAGAACACCTGCCTTTCCTTTGTCCCAGAGCAGCTGTATGTTGATCCATGTCCTCCACAAACAGCTGGAATCTCAGTCTCTTCAAATATTCCATTTGTCTTAGCTTTCCAACCCCACTCATCTCGAGAGTACCATGCAATGTAGGTTTGTGCTTCCAGAGCAGATCTCCAGGGCTGGGTGTTCAGCAGTCCTAGTCTTCCACCCCCTCCCTGTTCCATTTCTCTTCCTCCCACCAGTGAGCTGGGGTGGGGGAACAGATTGGGTCCCACCAGATCAAGGCTTTGGTACATTACCCTGTTTTGTGAGGTCTGCTCTGTCCTCCAGGTGTATACAGTCTGGTGCAGCCTTCTTTCCTGTCGCTCTTTTAGGATTAGTTGTATTAACTATATTTTTGTATTATATCTGGTTTTGTGAGGAGTTCTCTGTCTCACTTCCCATGCTGCCATTTTTAATTTCCACCAAAAGATTTTCAGGAGATCTAGATCTTAGTTTTCTTTTGTTATTTTAAAAGCCAGAATTTAGAATATACTTAACCATTAAACCAAAACCAGAACCTTAGTACTTGAGAGAGAGAAAAAAAAATTCTGTATGAGTTTATAATGCAATTTTACTTATCATATAAGATAGAATTTCATCTTCAGATATCTAGAAAATAAGTAACAAGACAAGATATACTTTTTCAAAGAGAGACTTTAAAAAATAACCATTAATAAATACAATCTCCTTTTAAATGGTGGTCATTCTACATGAGACAGTCTAATAAGATTGTTGGTGAAAAGCATCATCATTCTAGCTGTTATAAACCAAATCCCACCTCCAAAATGAAAATGTGACAATGCTCCTCAAAAATTCACTGTGGCGTAATTCTGTGCTTACTATGGGAATAGTGGATTCACAGTTCAAAATCATCTGAAGACAAGAGGAAAGATCTGACTGCACAGGAAAGAGCCACATTGCAGTATAACTGTGTGATAAAGGTACTAAAAAGGTTTTTTATGATTTCTCAGCATTATATCTGTGCACAAGATTGTAGCAAAAACAAAAATATGAGGAAACTATTATCAATATGATCTTTACTATACAGTTGCATAAATTTTGAACATAAGTAATACATATCTTAAGTGAATAAATTTATGCTCCTCAGGTGCGTGCAGTGATGCTAGCAGAGGGGAGAGGTCTAATTCTGGGCTTTCTCCAATCTGGCAGTTGTAGCAGTTGCCAAACTGAGCACTCAGGGGCAGATCTACGATTGCCTCTGGAGAACTCTGGGTCAGTAAGCCCATGAACAGAGAACATTAAGGCATGAATATAATATTTTCACCAAGGGATGAAATCTTTCTCTGAAAGTGCTCGTTTGCTAAGAGAGCATTTTAACCTTATGTTCTTTAGACCAATGTTCCGAAATGTCAGGGAAAAGAATGAGCTAAAACTCCCTGCAGAACATGAGCATTACATAAGCCTTTAAACTGTCCAGTATTCTGTGATACAGGCACACGTGCTCCTGGAAGATGGTTTTACGAATCGGTTTGAATGAAAAACTAACTTGTGGAACTCTTGAGTTATTCCTGGCAGGCGGCAGTGACATCTGTAACAGAGAAGTCAGAGGAAGCTTTTGGCATGCTTCCTGGCTTAGCGTAGACAAGGCTATCTGAGATCCAAAGACCTCATAGGTTAACTTGAAGAGCCTCTTGGAGGACGGATCTTGCTGTCTTGTTTCTCATGGATCACTAGATGCGAGGCTACACCTGACATATTGATGTCACGATAGTGGAGGCAGCCTGTCCTGCTAGACTAGAAAAAATGAAGAGCTCCACATCAGACAAGAGTCCCTGGCACATCAGAAATGAAAGCCCAGGTGCCAGTTGCTTCTAGTTCAAATGATATGATTGTCTCTAGGGATTAACTGTATGTTTTTGGTCTCAGATCCATAGTGGAATAACCCAAAGTTTAAGTAGTATTCAAATAACTAGTCCAGCATAGGATGGGGTAAAGAGACTTCTACCTACATAAGAAGCTTATTTTGCATTATTAAGAAGGACCTTACTAATATAGAAATTGAAGATCCATATTTCACATATAGGCCTCCCTCGGTTCAGTTTTCTGTTGTTCTTATTTGTCCTACCTATCATGTAGGTACTGCTAAGACTAGTGCATAATTGCATGTTTTGTTTTGTTTCCTAATTACTTCATAAACATTACTCCTAGAGGGCAGGGACTTATGTTATCTTTGACCACTTCCATTAAAATGACCTATTAACAGAACTAATGAAAAATAAACAGAGCAAAACAAAATAACATTCCTCCTTTTTAATTGATTGTACAAAGAAATGAGGAATCTGACCAGCATGAGCATTTTGTAAGTTCAGTTTTGTGCTTTATGCAATTTGTATTTTTAGAAAGTGTTCATGAGTTGCCTTAAGAACAATTAAGTGAAAAATCCTCTGTATCTGTAAATTTTAACAAAAACAAATGTGAGTGTGGTTAAATTTTTTTTTTATTTTATGAAATGTTGAATATTCTTAATGCCAACAAAATTATACTTACATAATTATAAAATATATATCCTTGAGACAAGAATGGTTGTCATCTTAAAGTTGCATTTATGGTTTTAAAAATTAATGTGCCTGCCTATTGGTTGAAGAGTGATCCGTTTTTCAAACTTGTATGCACAATGAATGATATATTTAAAAAATGATTTATCTCAACTAAAAATTACAAATTATAATTCCTATTCATGTCTATACTCCCATATATATTTTCAATAATGCTAATCATTTAAATACTGTGATATATTACTCCATTATAAAGTATTACTTCCTCCTGAATGTTTTCTATTAATATTCAATGTTGAGTTCTAGATAAAGGTACGTCATTTTTTCTTTATGATAACTGTAATAACCAAGTATCTCCTATTCCTTACCTTTTAAAGAACCAGATTTGACTTCTCATTCGCTTCCATGTGGATTTATTTTCCATAATCAATTATGCTTTAATGTTTGCCAAAGGTTGTTACTTCATAATAAATGGCTAAGGACGTAGATTTTGTTTATACTAAAGCTATACATCAATTGATTACAAAAGAAACTTGAGCATCATTTTAAAATTCAGGGATCTCTGCAGCAACATGTGTCCAAAGGTATCAGAAAAGCCTAAGAGAGGTTATTTTTTAGGTCTTGGAAAGCTCAAAATGTTTTTATATGAATTAATGGTAATTGCTTCTTTGGTTTTTACTATCTCGGCATAGTAAAGGTTTTATAGGAACGCTCTACTTTTAGACAGCAGGGGAAACTTGTATATCTGAAATATAAAATGCAGTATTATCTCATATACAATTTATTTTCTACAGATAGAAATATTTGGAATGCCAAACATCATAGAAAGGAAACAGGAATTCTAGATAAAAGTACTTAAGATTAATTTAACATGCACGGTATTTCCCAATTAAAACTTTTCCATTAGCATTGCATTTTAACACTTAATCTCCTAATGAGACATCCCCAGCAATGAGAAGGAAGTTGCAGTACTGAAAGTGGCCCTGAGGCCTGGAAAGGGCTACATTTTGATATTTCAAAAATTATTTTATTTGAAAAAGAAAGTGCTATACTGCCACCTTCTGACAATGACTTTTTCCATGATCAGAAAAATTTCTGACTTATATGGGGCATACATTGCTTATATGCTTTTGATATAGTTAATTATTTTAAGGCATAAATGATTTATTTTTGATTATATTTTTTTAAAAAAATGATTTGTACTGTTATGCATATACCAAATAATTTAAGCTGCATATATATAAATTACACAAAATAACAACAAATAAAACAATCGTGGACCCACCATCCAAATTAAGAATTACTCATTATCAACAATGTTGAAGCTGGCTGTATGCACCTCCCAAATCCAATCTAAGTTTAAAATTTCACTCTGAAAATGAATCCTTTTTTTTTTTACATATGCCATTATTAGAGTGACCTTCATCTGTGTAATATTCCTGCAGCCTGTTTACTTAGCATTTCTGTGGTTCACTGTTGCTCCTGACCTATCTGACACACATGTCGTTGAAAATGATTGTGAGAGCTTTTGTAGATAGATTGCCTTTCTCCTTTATCTTTTACTATGTTAAGGAAAAATACTTCATTTATTTAACAGAGATTTATTGGACACCTGCTATGTGTCAGTCTTAATAGCAAGAACAGATCATTGGAGAACAAGAACAAGAACAAGAAATAATTGCTCACCCAGTGGACAAGTTTTAGGAGGAACTAACTCAGGGAAACAATCAAACGAAATCCAGGAAGGTAAGTGCAGTGCCGTAGTTAAACCGATACAGAGCTCTCTTTCCCAATCTGGCTGAACTTCAAGGAGGTGAGGGTACTGCAGACACTGGGAGAGGTTCTGGCCAGCACAGAAACTTAACTAAATAATGGATCGGCTAATCAAATGTTCTATGAGGAATTCTTTTTTTATCACAGTTCACTTAAATAAAGTAATAGATGTCCTGCAATACACAATGTTGTTCCTCTACAAAAATTGGCAGATGTTATTGACTATGCATTTCATAAGAAAAAAATACCTAGAAGGGAGGTAGATGAAAATGGCATTAGCTTATATTTAAAAGAAAATAATTGTAAAGATTGACATAATAAAGTTTGCTTACAACTGTCTAAGACAAAAATGGTGGTACTTAATGTTCATGTCATTTTCCTTAAATTTTAAAATAATAAAAAAATCAAATTGTAAGCTCATTTACATAAAGTATTTTCAAAAGTAGAAGTATTTCATGTAACTGTTAATTGAAATAAATGACTTTCACTGTTCGGAATTATGAAAATTAGAAATACTAAACAATATATAAGAGCATCTGATTTAACCAGTGACCAAAAGTCAGGCAATGTAATGAGAAAGGTAAGTTTCTGCAGTTTTAGTAGGTACGCATGTAAAATGGGTTAAGTTTGGAAAATGACAAAAAAAAAACCTCTCTTTAGGTTTTGTACTCTTGACTCTACATCAGTTTTAAAAATTGTGTATGGATATTTTCTGATGTTTTACTGTCTTAGGTAGAAATATGAAGCCATCATCCCACAACTATTTTTATAGCGTTCCCTGAAAACAGTCTTTTCCTTGTTTGCTGGAAGAGCACTGCAAGTATCTCACTTTTCTGAAACCATCTCGTGTCTTATACTTGGATAAGGCCGATTCTACTCAAGCTGTTCTACCATGGTATCCTGATGGGTGCTGGTTTGTTACTAAGGAAAAAGAAAATCACCTTTCTCTATCCAAACAATCCCGTTATTTAAATATCTCTAAACAACACCACCCTTGACTGTTCCTAATCTTCAATGTTCCTGGATTTAGAGCATATAAATATCAAATGGTTTTTCCAACAGAACTGCTATCAGATCTGGATCTTGTATAGTATTGTCTTCTTGAAATCCATCATCTAAACAATAATTAGATCACCCTATTAAAGAATATTCAGTATCATTTTGAATTGTTTAAGCAATGAAATGAAATGATATTTTACACATATAAAATTGCCCTATTCTATATTTCAATATTTTTCTCTTTGGTTTATATGCTGTCTTTCCAAAGCATTATACAGTTTGTCTTTTCTACTTATATTCCCTTTATATTATTGCCAGTCATCTTTGTTCCTTTTAAAAGTATAATTCTTTAATTTACAATATACTCACTTGGAGTTTCGTTTTTCCTCCTTTTTACTTGTCATCTGTTTCATCCCCCTAAACCTCAGTGGAACTTATAAAAACATCATTTTTAAGGACTAGTCCAGGCATAAGCAAGGCATTTATATTTGAATTATTTAGAGCTTGAAATATTGTTCAGGGAAGATAATAGCAGGTATTCTCCCTCCAGACAATTAGTAATCTCTATTTGAAAGGGCAGTCTGCATCAAGGTGCAACATTGCCAGTTTAGTTATTGTGATATTTGGACAGATTACTGACAGGGCACCAAACAGTCTATGCATCAGACATCAGAGAGAAAATGAGACTATGATTTACTCTGTGTGGATACATGATTGTTAGTTCCTGTGTTTACGAATATGTAATTTAGAATGGAAAACCTGGCTGGAGTAAAATTTTAATAATACAGTGATTTGGGAAAGAAAATTTTTCCAATACTTGATCTATGGCCATTTATAGGGACTAAAATAAAAGCAACTTTGAAGTATTGTCAAGTCCCTTATTTTCCTTTTACTCAAACAGTATTGGCATTGCACAAGGTTAAATTATGCGCCTAACCACATCATGAATTTTGTTTTACTGTGAATTAAATTGCAAGTGCCTTGCCTTGCAATATTAGAATTGTTTTCCTTTAAGTCCTAAAGGTTTTTCAATCTTCAGTAGTTCCTTATTAAAATGCAAATACTGTAGGATTGGAAAGCCCTTAACTCAAGAGCGTTTAACATTTTAGGAAGCAGAAGGACATGATGACCTCCACCCGGGAGTAATTCCCTGATGTCAGGCACGGAGAAGACAGTGATGGGGAGTGGAGAGTGTGCTGGGGAAGACCAGACAGCCAACTGGCATTGTCAATATTGCCTCTCTACAGTTTGAATGTGTGACATTCTCGATGTATCTAATCATTTCTGTTTAATCTATCTTTTCTTTAATACATGGGAGTGGAGTTTTTCCTCTCGTTTTCCATGGGGCCCAGAAGGGAATAAAACCAAACCAATGAGGTTTAACCGCCTGCCAGTCTGAGCTAGAAGTGACGTGCTTGCTTGAACAGGCTACAGCCCAAATCTGTTCAAAGTTCATAGTTGAATAGGATTTTATTTCATTTCCAAAAACTTCCTTCAGTGATACGTTGCTTTGCTAAAAACATAGGATTAAGAAATCCTAAATTCTTCAGCAAGTATTTGTACATCTACAGTTTCTTTTTCATAACATTCCATTTTGGCCAGTGTACTTGCAGACTAAATTTATTTTAAGTTTCTAGTCAAAGTTCTGGAAATTTATGAACTAAAACTATCACAGTTGTTGCGACTATTTCTTATTCATTATAATATGGCAGTATTGAGCACGATATAGGAACTACTTAGTTACAGTATAAAACAGGAATTAGGAAAATCATGGTTACAGCTATAATAATCTGTTTGTGTCTATGATATATAGTTTATGAAGATTTCTTGAAATAAATGAAGAAGCTAATGAATCCTGAATTATTCAAGAGAATTGAAATGCAATGTATCTGAATCTGCTAAGTCTTTGATATAGAACTCACAAGAAACCAAAATCAAACAAAACTGTGTATTTGCTGATACTCTTAACCATTTAAGATGAAGAGGCAGGAAATTTTTCAATTTTTGTTTAATGAGGGGATCTACTTATTTTTAAGAAATCTACCTATTTATCAAAAATCCCATTTCAACCCTCTCCGCCTTCCACACTTCCAGCTTCCCCTAGCTAGAAGCTAGAGTAGCCTCCAGCTTTCCATCTGCACACCACACAAGAAAATCTTAGTTCCCTTTGGCTATTTTGGAGAAGAGACAGACTGTATTTCCATTGTCTCTCTGGAAAACTTTGCCTCGTATCTTATTGATTCAAAGGGACTTAAACGTCCATTGCTGAGCATATCGTTTTAACCAGGAAAATGCCATATGGTTAGTACGGGCATGGGTTATCTGCCCTGATCACTGTAACAAGGGAGGGGTGGGGTTTCGCCCACTGGGGTGTGACAACGAGGTTTTATTTGAGGCACACAGATAGTGTGGCTGATGAACATGCTGAAAGAGATGTTGGGGAAACATCCAGATTGTGTCACATATAACCTGTCCCAGGACAGCTTACCGCTCCTCATTATCATTTTTAAAATGTTCTAACATGATTTAAAAAAATATATGAACAAGAGCTCATAAGTAGAGTACAGTCACGGATACCTGACATTGACATAATGGCACATAGGGACAGAATGTGTACTTTTCACACACATATGTACATAATCCTGCCATGAAGTCACACACACACATAGATGCACCAAAAGCAGTTTGAAGACACCATGATGTATATATATTTGTGTGCTTAAAATGGTATACATATGTGTATATATGAAACCTTAGAGGTTATGTAGAAATATTTATACTAATATTAAATAGAATGACCCCACAAAAATCCTTCCTGGACTTTTGAGTTTTTATGTGTTTGTGCAGTGCTTATAGCACACTACATGCTTATACAAAGTAAATCTGTCAGTGCCTCTTGAAAAGGGGACAGCTCTCATTTTTAAAGTATTAACCATAGGACATTTTCATAGTAACAACCAATGATTTATTATTTCAAATACCATTTTAAACGTTTGAAAATGTGTTAAAGATAACTTCCTAAATCTCATCCTGTAAAATGAATATGCTATTTTATAACGTGGTTTAGCAAATTTTTCCAGCAGAGGCAAAATAGTGAATATTTTCCACCGGGCATGACATGTGACTGCTGCTGATAGTATAGTGTAAAAAGCAGCCATGGCCGATATGCCAATGAATGGATTTGTCTATGTTTCAATAAAACTTTATTTCAGAAATAGGCAGCAAGCCAGATGTGGCCTGTAGGTAGTAGTTTGCTTGCCCTTGTTACATGAAGTTATTCATTCATTCACATTGAAAAATTAAATTTAGATGCATTGTTGATTGATTTTTAAGTGACATGTAATTTGAGTTAGGTGTCTAGTAAGAATAAGTTTACTGCATCAAATCGTGGTCAAAAATATGACTTGCAGACATCAATCTGAGAGATACATAGATTCATTCTTGTAATTATGCTTAATCTCATGGATACTTTTGAGATAAACTTTTCCTCTTACCTTACCGTATTATTGCAAAGATAGATTTCCTCATGAACTTCACTTATTTTAACTTAACAAAGAATGTGTGTATTTCTGGTTTATAAAGAATCTCATTCGTTGTTGTCTCTGAATAATTAAATATAAAGCAAAGCGTAACAAATTTGTGAAAGTTGGGAAATTTTGAATAAAAAGTTATGTTTAGATATGAAAATGCACATGGAAGCAAAATAATCTGAACAATCAAACTGAATAGTGCCAGTGAAAACCCCCAGTCTAGTTGATAAATGTGGAGGCACCTTGATCAAAAAAACATAGAAACATCTAGAATTACAGATGTTTTATAATTATTTTATTAGTAGTAATTAACTTTTAATTAAATAAATATTTGTTCATCAGGAAAATAAAGGATTTAACAAAAATCAGTACTTCACATTTTATCTACATCATAATAAGCAGGTACTTTGACTTACAATGCGACAGGAATAGTACTAAATATCTTCACATATGTTAACTCTCTTAATCTTTTAAACAACCCTATAAGGGAGACATTACCACCACCCTCACTTCACAGGTGAGGAAACCAAGGAACGAAGAGCTGGAAAAGGCATTCAGGGGCATGTGGCTACCAAGTAGCAACACCAACATCTACATTCCAGGCAACCTGAAAGTAGCATCAGCCTGTGGAAATCTATTTGTGCTGGCTCTTATGTATATTTTGAATTCCTATCCCAGGCTACCTGGTACTAATCATAAGTAATGTTTTTAACAATGTGAGCCAAACAATGAACAGATAAGTCAAAGATATGGTGAAGGAATCATTTCCTGAACATTTGAGTTGAAAGAAATTTTGCCTTTAAATATTTTCCTCAACGTTTGTGAAAAACATCTAGATTTATCTTAATTTTAATTTTATTTTTATTATGCACTACCTAATATATGGCATAACATTCTAGCAACATAGGTGAACATAAATGAGTTGTTTTTTTTTTGGTCAGGAAAATGCTTCCTTAGTCAATTAATTTTCCCCAAGTCCTTTCATACATAATAGTAATAAACTCCATGGAACTCCACTGGTATATATAATGGGCAACCATTTTTTCCATGCCTCCATTAATGATTGTGGATGTCCAAAGTGGCCACTCCAAGGATAAGCAAACACATGGCCATGACAGGAATTGCAGGGAGAATATCCAACCATGTGTGATAAAGTTACCTAGCTAGAAAATTTTTTGTCACTAATAATTTAGAAGCGTCATTCTTCAGAGTTTAAATAATACCATCTTAAAGTCAAAGGGACATAAATCGATATTGATTAGATCAAAATTGCAATAAGTGAGAGAAAGTATAGTGTAGGAATAGATGAATCAGACAGGAATTTAGGCTTAACATTTTGTGAGTTCATTAAATTGAAGAACTCAAAAAACTATTTCATGAAATCATATTCTGGAAATTAATTTTTCTCCAACTGTCTGTGGACCTTCATTCTTGCAATCAATCTTGTTTGGAATTGAGGGAGTTCAGTGGTAGGCATGCTTGAACTTCTGAGTTTTTGCCTTGTTCTAAAATTCAAACTGGATCTTCTAGGTACTAGATGGCTATTGTGCAATATATGGACAAGGCAAGATTTGAAACTATGAGATAGAAGGAGGGTCTTTTTTGAAACCAGAGATGACAGAAAATTTGGGCCATACAAATATTATAAAGTTAGAAGTCCCCCAGAGTCTAAGAAATTCCATTGCTTAAAAAAATGTCTAGAGTGTCTGACATTGGGAATTATTAGGTGATACTAGTATATGGGAAATGTCCTTTTTTGTTGTCATAGACAAGTTTGAGGTACTGAAAAACAAACCGACAAGAAAACACATACGGCAGGGTGGATAGCTGATGGGATTTGTGACAGAGATATTGAATATTTAATGCTCAGCAATCTGCCTTACTCTTCCTACCGCCCTTGCAGTTAGGTAAGAGCCAGGTGACTGGTTCTGGCTGACTAACAGATTAGTTGTGTATGTTATTTCTGGGCAAAAGAGATTTAGAGTTGATAGGAAAACTCCATCTCTTTCTTATGGTTCCATGGAAAGTTTAGAAGTCAGATATTCCAGAGGATGCACTTCTGATGAAGCTCTACGTAAAGTCACCAGACTTAGGAATATGTCATTCTGCTAAACCACTGAGATTTCAGGGTTTGATAGTTGTGCCTCCTTGGGTTGGTCACTCTGACTAATATATAGGGTGCATATGTTACCTGATAGCCGTTTGTCAACAGAAAGATGAGAAATTGTCTGTCTAAAGGAGAGGTTTCTGTAGGTGACAATCTAAGGGGGTGGCAAAGAACACGTTGGAAAAGCATACATCCCAGAATGGAGTCAGTGCGGCAGATTTTATAGCAAACAGTTACTGAGCAAACTCATGTTGCCTGACTTCTATTAATAAAGACAATTTGAAAAAAATCACAGTAGGTATATGATTAGAATATAAAGGTCAGATACAAGATGACAGTATGTTTCCAGTTCCTGAATATAAACTCCCGCAGGCCAGTTCCCAGGGGAAGAGCAGAGATTGAATTACAGCCCGGGCAGGCCTTCGGATACCCCCAATCCCAAATTTGCACCCAGGGTGCCAAGGCTGGCCACGTACTGTGACTGCCCTGGCAACACTCCTAGGGTATTTGAAGACCTCAGAACGGATGGACCAAATTGCTGAACAAATCAGAGCCTGCTCAGATTTTGATGAAACTTGAGATGTTTTTGCTTCAGATTTGAGAAGTACATTCAGGGTCTAACTGAATCATGATCTTTCACAGGAAAAATAAAGGGATGTCAAAAAAAGATAACTGAATCCTGCTGCTAATGTGTTCACATGACATCACTAAAGGTTTTTTGTGTAGGTCTTAGGTTTCTACAAGTAACTTTTTAAGACACAGCCAGACTAAAGTAGGCGTAGACAGAGGAAGAAACAGGTAACATGAAGGAGAGGTTAAAAGACATGACGGATAGAGACTGCATAGCAATGTTTAATGTGAGTGCCAGAAGGAGAAAGAGAGGGGAGAAGGCAGAGAATTCCCATCAAGTAAGAAGGACAGCAATCCTCGATTCAAATGGCCCGGTAATTCCAAAATGATGTTTGCAAAGAAAGCATCAAAGGAAGAGAAAGGAAAAAGGGAAGGGAGAGCAGGTAGAAGGAAGGAAGGAAGATAGGCCCCAATTTAGATGCATCATAGTGAAACCACGGAATGGAGAAAAACGGACAGTCATATAGCCAATGAATATCCCGTCTTGGAAAACAGGAGAGGTCGTCTTAGTTACAATAGTCATAGCATAGAGGTGTTTCTGCTCTGTGTCCAGGTTTTGATTTATAAAGGTGACTGAGTGATGACATGTAGAGGTCAGTGTCACTGAGAAAAAGTTTAACATTAGTCATAGTTCCCCTAGAAACAAGAGCACTGGCTTAACCACTCAAGGTCACAGGAGGGATGCCAGGTTTTGGTCAGAAAGCAGAAACAGGCATGAGGGGATGGCTTAGTCCAGTAGCCTTTATTAGGGCTTTCTCAGGAAAGACAAGGCAGGGCAAGATAAATAGGATTGGCTAGTCTGAATAATTTCGATGGGCTTTGGGCTATAGACCATGGTCCCTGGTTGTCTGGAACCTGGTCCTGGAATGATTCAGGCAGAGGAATACTGACTTGTGGGGTGTATAGTCGGATGGGGGAGGTACCCCTGGATTAGTTAGTTTGCCCATCACACTTGCTAGTGGCTGGACCCTCTGCCGTCTCTAAGAAATGGCTAGCCCTGGGGGGGACAATCTCTCCCAGCCAGAAAGGTCTTTTAAGATGTCAAAAATCATAATATAGAGAAAATAAAAATATGACTAATACAATTTTTTGCTTCATGTGTGGATAAATCACAAAAGGAAGCACCATGTCTAGCCAGTCTGCACCTCTATTTGGGAGAAATAGAGTGCAAGTTGCAAATGCTGGCGCTTTCCACTGATACTCAAAATGCATCCAGACTGAGGAAAGGAGGGGATGCAACTGTGGGGCTTTCCCTTGCCCTCCACTTATGGTCTTAGTTTTTGCCAGGTAGTGGGTGCCAATGGCTCACCCCACGTGCTTGCCTGGCCCGCTGATCTTCCTCATGTAAAACATGTGTGAGGGAAGGGAAAACAGGAGAGTGGGAGGCTGGACCAGCATGAAGCACGAAGGCCAATATCCCGCCACCCAACTTTCCATCAGCCCAATTCTCTTGTAAAGATAGCTATTAAAATGCCCTGAAGAATTTTTCATGTATATGTCAAGTGCAGCTATATTGTCAGTGCGGATGCAGTAGTTAATAAATTTTTAATATTCATACTTAATCATATTCTTCTGAAAGTAGACAGAAGATTGTAGAACAGGAAAAGATCAATTATTACTTGAAGCAAGCACTGCATTATTTCCCTTTGCCTTGAATTTTCCAGTTCTGGGGTGATGTGATGAAAGCCGTACGGACAACCCTGTGCCTTTGTGGGTCGTACGCCTGGAGAGGAACCCTGAAACTGTGAATCTGAGAGTGTAAAGATATAGCTGTCAGCTCCAATTCCATTGCTGAGAGACCAGAAAAGTTTGCTTCCTAATATAAACAACTTCTCCTCCAGAAGAGACAGGAAAAGAGCCCCGGTATATTACATATTGGAATGTAAATAAATGTTTTCAGAGAAAAGATGAGAGGAGCTTCTCAGAGAATACGATCCCTAAAACAGCATGGATCTGGTTCTCATCCTTGATTGAAATGTAAAGAAATCTCTCTAGATGAGTGCATTTCTCTAGATGGTCTCTCCCCATCTATTCAGTAATGTTCAAGGTTTGTGCTTTGACTCAGGTGCTGGTCAAATGTTGAGAAAGCCTTAATCATGTAGAAAAAATATATATTTTCTTCCTAACAGTAGTATCCCTTTGGGAAGTACCCTGATCTTTTCAAAGATAATTTACCAAAGGAAGAGACAGTCACCAATGTTCCCATGATTGTTTTCCCAAGATATCTTCTTCCCATGTTCATAGTAGTAATGGTCATAACCTAGATTCTGATCTAGTTTGGGACCATGGTTGTTGCAATGCAATGCAGTATTACATTTATCCATAATGTCATCTGATATTTGTAGAGCACCGCTCAGTGCCAGGCACTGTTCTAGGTGCTGGAGAAGCAGCTGTCAACAAAACCTACTCCCCAAGCCCACAAAAACCCTGCCTTCATGGGGCTTGCAGTAGGATATGCTGTAACGTATGCCAGTAATTTATTCAACAAAAAACATAAGTTTCCTAAATGATGTAATGACTTTTAGGTTTTTTGATATATAAGTGTGTCCATCCCTAAAAGGCCACTTTATATTCTAACATGATTTTTGAATGGTAGATACAGGCTGACCTTAGCCTAGTTTGCCAGAAAATATGTATAACCTAAATGATTTGTGTTTAAGCTAGAAATAGTTTGAAGAATGCTGGTTTCATAAGCTTAAACCTGGGATCTGGGCACTTGTTTTTATGCAGTTACTATAGTTTTTTAAATCAGTATGGACTAGATGATTTAATAATTTTTATTTAATGGTAATGCTTTGTTAAATGAGTCTTAAATTTCTGTTTAACTTTCAATATTTAAAATTTATGATTAGGGGATATATTTTCATTAATTTTTTTAGCTAAAGAAATAGGAAAAGTATGTCTTGGGGATTATGCCAAGTACTATGTTGTGAACAAGTTTTTACTTATAGGAATAGGTTATCAAAATTATATATCTATATTATGTTTAACATTGCTGGGTGGTATGGCACTTTTGAAATAAACAAAACGTCTTTGTTCCATTAAATGGGAACTGAACACAACAGGCTAACTGCTTTTATACATTTTTAATTTTTTTTCAGTGAATGTAATTACCAGGATTTCCCCAAAGCTCTTGGATATAAAACATGCTTTTCTTCAACAAATCAATCATTAATTTACCTTTTATTATAACTAAAAGCAGGTTTTATGGAAACAATAGGATATTTTCAAATAAAGCCGGGTATTTGATAACCCAAAGCACTCTAAAAAAATACAGTGCTTTCTAAATAAGAACTTAGCCATTTTAAGGCACCTAAACATAGGCAGATAAATGCTGAGACTACAGAAAAAAAAAGTACATTTTCTTAGCTCTCTCACTGCCAAAAATATATAGCTTTCAAAATTTAAAAAGTGCAAGAGGTAAGAAATTATGTAAACTTCGACTCAGTGATGACCATTGTTATTTTTAAATTATTTCATATGATATTAATCTTTTGGGTGATATATTTTCATTGTTTACATTACTTTAACAGTAAGGAGAAAAATCATGATCTAAAAACAAGATAACCTATCAACAATGGGGTGTGTGTAAACAGCCACTTCTAGTGGAGCTAAGGGAACTTGCTGTACAGTCAAGATCTCTAATAATAATTGATGACCTGGAAGTAATTGCTGGCAGTTCTCCCGTCAGGTTTATTTTCCGTGATCAAATTCATTTAAAAGAGCACATTGTATGCAGAATGCTTTCTTTGTTTTGATAAAACCTGAGTGGTTGTGAAGTTGTTCCCAAGGCTTGTCAAAAGCAGATTTAGTTAGCTACCTTTCCTGATGGAAAAGGAATCAAAGCATAATTAACAACAACAGGGAGAAATCTGTCCTTTGAGGCAATGCAAAGTTATATACAATTGACTTTGTAGCTCTGAATTCAGCTGAAAAAATGATTCAATGCACAGTATTTGTGAACCATGATCAAGAGAACACTTTAACACTGGGTTCAGCATTAGCTGTTCTAATAAAAAATAAGAAAACGCAGTATTTTTGAAGTGAGGGAAATGTGGGGAAAGGTGAATAGCATCTTTAAAAGCATATCGAAAGTTTTTCTCAGTCACAAATCCATAAAGTCCAAGCAAATGGGGCCAAGGAGAGTCAGAGTGGCCCAGCTCAGAGGAGCAGATCCAGGAAATGAGCGCCTCTCTTTTCTGAGGTCTGCAATCCGTGACTGTGCTAAGATGGAAAAGACCCTGGTATTCAGTTTAATCATCTTCCATTGAATGAGAGGAGTCGCAGATTTGTACCTGAAATCTCTACACCCAGATGTTGTATAGGTAATGGCTAACTTTCCCATCTGCCTGCCATCTGTTTGAACCCACTTTTAAAAAATAATTTTAATCATCTTGACGAAAATAAGAGTGGAACTGTCCTGTCTCATAGAGGGTAAAAAAAAGGGTGTATCTGAATTCATATTCAGGGCATGTGTTTTGAAACTCATGACTTTCCCTATTTAGGCAGAAAGGAAAATTATATACTGCAAGAGTTTTACTTACGACATGCAAAAAAAAAAGCTACTATAAGTCCTTTCTTTTCTGTATAATATACTATTGTATTCTATTTCTACCATGTCCCTGTATAATGTGATGAGAATCATAAGAATGGAGTATAAATTATACTCCATTTTTAAATTATAAAGTCAAAGGAGAAATAAACTAGGTAAATTCATTTTTATGTTTATTGAACATGTATATTATACACACACATACACTCAAACACACTTAATGAGGAATTAGTCATTGAGCTATCTATTTATCTAATATTTACAAGTTTTCATCAATGATTTTAGTATCATAGACCTCCGGTTCTATTATTGTTTTTACACTTTTTTAAAAATAAGGTTTAATATACTCATCCCAGGTCATCTAAGACTTTGCTAAAGGTTCCATAACCATGCTTGTAACTCATGGTCTGCCCTGTGATTACTAGACAAGAAAGCTTCTATGGCCATTTCTATGGCCACATGAAGATAGATGAATCCTCTAAAGCAATGGTCCTGACTCAGTAATACTCACCCTTGAAGAGGCAGAGGGCTGCACTACTTCAGAGCTGTGCGATGTGCATCTCCAGCTCCGCATAATGAATGCACAGGCCTTCCTCTGGAGAAGAGGCAACGCGTTTGCAGAGCCCCTGCAGAAGTTCCAAAGCAGCATCCCAGGTATCACCTTTTCTCTCACTGCTAGTCCTGCTGTACTGTGGTACAACCTTGGATTCTTCGCATTTCAAATCTTGTTTTTAAGTGACTGTTAAGAAGATTTGAAAAGCAACTGAACCAAATCATAGGGTAGCTGAAGAATTGGAAAGAAGGTTGAAGTGGCAATTTTCTCTTCTCCCCTTGACAAAATGATCTATCCTAGTCCAAGAACGTAGCCACCAGACTCAATGAAAATAGTAACAGCTACAGTTTGGGTAAGTCTCATATTGCACCTAAATATAGCTTCAAGCAGCTTAATAGGCACATGTAAACTATACCTTAGGCTAATACTGTATGGATTAGACATTAAAATTGTCCCTTGGACACTGCAGGGGGTTGGGTGCTGAGCCCCCCACGTGGTCCAAAATCCACATACAACTTTCGATGTTCTCAGAACTAAGCCACTTATGGCCTACTGCTGACCAGAAGCCTTATCGGTAGCATAGAGTCAATTAGCAAACATTGTATGTATTATATACTGTTTACTTATGATAAAGTAAGCTAGAGAAAAAAATTGTTTTTTCAAACTGTTGCGAATTTCCAATTGTTTTTCCATCCTATGTATTTATTTAAGAAAATATGCATATAACTGGATCTGCACAGTTCAAACTGTTTTTGTTGAAGGGTCACATGTACTTTATTTCATTGATGCACAGCATGGTTTTTGACATTCTGGTATCTCAGAACTTGGGATGCATCCACTTTTTAGACGGAGGAATCTGAGTCACAGAGTCTCCCTCACTATCACATAGGCAGGATTCAAAATCCGGACTAAATGACAATAAATTTTTTATTAACTGATGCAATATTCTACTTATCATATTCCCAATTCTTTTGGAAGCAAGCCTATGGCACATAATCTCATCCAGTTAAATTATGAGAAAAATAAAAAAGGATAGAAGCGTAAGAGGGATTCAACCCGAGAAGGATTCTCAGCTGCTGGTTCTGAAGATGGCGAGTGAAGTGTGAGACTCTGGGGACTGAGAGTGGTTTCCCAACTGATAACCAGCAAGGAAATGAGAACTTCAGCCTTAAAGCCTCAAGGAATTAAATAATAAAGGTTGTTGAATGCTAACAAGCTGAATAAGTAGTTAGCAGATTTTCCCCCAGGGCTTCCAGATATGAAAACAGCTTGGACAAGGACACATTGAATGTAAGACCTAAGTATAACACTCTACTCAGAGAACCAAGTTTATTTATGCCTAGACTTCCAAGCTACAAGGACAATGAAGTAACCGATAGGTACTGCTAACTAAGCCACCAAGTATGTTGTAATATATTACACAGAAATAGAAAAATAATACAGACTTTTGTGACAGGAGAAATAGAGAGACAGGTGTGTGTGTTGGGGGGAGGGGGCAGAAGGTGAGGAGAGAGAAGAAAATACACAAGGGGAATGATAGAGATTTATTAAATGTCATAGGCAATCCATACCTGGACAGTCTTCTCTTTATTATTGCAGCATTCTGAATCATGTTGAAACATGATCACACATTTTCTCAGATCATCACATTCTCTTCCTTCTACTTCTGGGAGAAATGACAAAAAGAGTACCACAATATATCATAACAAAAAATGGTGGTGGTGTGCCTCTCATCACTGTATCAACAGTTAGATCAAGGTTCTGTCAGTGGCCCTACACTTCATTCATTCTTTAACCTGTGAGAATAGGGCTCTTTTTGTTGATGACAGACTAAATACTATAGCTTGGGCCAGTGAGCGGGTTGTATAGATCTTTAATCAACAAGAGCATCTGCATGCTAGTGTATTATATATGTAAATTATCATGCCATGTTCTTTATATAGCTACACTCAGTGACTCCTCTAAACAACTCTGCATCATTGTATTATTTTTTTCATTTTGCAAATGTGGGCGAAAAGTGTGGAGAATTGCTGTTTAATTTTTAAGCCATGTTCTTTCTCTATCCTACTTCAAGCATCTCTCAATTAAGGTCTGTCTCATTGTTGTATTGATGCATGTCTTTCAAAAAGTAAGCATATAATGTAGATTAGAAAGGACACATCAACACAATCAAGCAATATTTGAATATATTTGCCCTTGTGTGATTTAATGAGTTATAAGAAATACATATTTGGTCCTTCATATGACCAAATATATGTTTCCCAGGTATATATGTCCTAAAAACACTGCAGAGTCTTAAAGGTGAAATAGGTGTTTTGTCATGTTAATGAGAGACTTTTGGACTCCCACCCAAGAGGGGCTGGAGGATGAATTAGCCAATGGCCAATAATTTAAGTCAACGATGACTATGCAATGAAGCCCTCACAAAAACTGCAGAGAAGAGCTTATCTTTCTCTGCTCTGCTCTGCCTGCTCTGCTTGGTTGGATTCTGCTTCTTGTTTTGAGAGAACTTTTATGCTTGGGGAGCCAGAACGCCTCCATGTACCACCAAGTTAGGTCCAACACTCCATGAGGATAAAAGCTCCTTTATTTGGGACCTTGCCTTAAGTATTTTTCATCTAGCTATTAACTTGTATCCTTTTTGGTATTCTTTATTAAACTGGTAAATGTAAGTGTCTTCTTGAGTTCTGTGAGCCACTCCAGCAAATTAATCAAACTTAAAGGCAAGGTCATGGTAACCTCTAGTCTGTAGCTGGTAGATCAGACACACAGGTAACTGTGTGGGGCTTGCGACTGGCATTTGGAGTAGAGGTTGAAGAGAAGTCTTGTAGCATGGAGCCCTTAACCTGGGGAATCTGGTGCTGTCTCCAAGTCAGAGAGCATCATAACTGAGTTATCAGACAGCCTGCTAGTGTTCAAGAATTCCTTGATGTAAGTATGCGTGGGAAGACCCCTTTCACACACTTATTAGAATAGGGTCCAGGAACCTGAATAGAGTTATAGTATTATTATTGCTTGTAACTCCTGGGGGAAAATATGTTCCTAACCCAGGGCAAATAATCTTTGAAGACAAAAATCTGTCAAAGGGAGAAATAAAGTGGGAGAAACCTGCTTATTGATTACAAGCAGTCATCTACTGCTCACCCATGTATCTTGTGACCCAGTGGCTAAAGGACTCCCAAAATACCTGCAGTTCAGGTGCATATTTTCTCTCTGCCCCCTTTGAAATCACATATTGATATGGAGATGGATTACTTCTCTCCACCCCTTGGAAACACCTATTGATATGGAGATACACTAAGGCCAGGTGAGAGATTCTGGAAATATTGCAATTTTATCCACAGCCCACCTCTCCAGAAATCTTGCCAAATAATCAACTCACTTCCCATATTCTAAAATGGCCCCTGTGTGAGAAAATGAGCACTATAACCATGCTAATAACATATAATAACAACAGCATTAAAATCATGATAATCCTCAAGCTGGAGGATTCAGCTAGGTTCAAAGTCTTATGCGGATTAAGTCCATAGCTCACCAATTCCACAGGCAGCCAGTGGCTGAATGGGTAGGGAGTTCAGAGCAATCATCAAGCAGCAGATGCATCCAGGGGGAACTTCCAGGCCACAGGGAAATAGAAGAAAATAACCTTAAGGGCGATAAGATATGTGTTTTAATGACAACAGCATAGGCAAATTTTGTCCATGTAGGATGCATGCAAGAGAATGATCCTGTGAAAAGACTGTGGCAGGAATGGTCTAGTATACCAGACCTTCACTCACCTCCCTGTGGGAGTAACAGGTTATGGGTCAATATATAGGGCTAGAGGAGGTACATGCACTGGCCAAAACGATAAAACAAAACTTCCCTGTAAGATCTTCTTATCTCCCCAGACATTTTGGGTACACTACCATGATCTTTGGGGGCCACTCTGCTGTTACTCCAGGAACACACAGGAGGCCAGCTTCCAGGCCTTTTCCCCAAGGTGCCAGAAGGGCCAGCCATTGCTGGTCCATGTGTCAAAATGTCCAGGGCCACGTCCACTCAACAATGTCTCTAGGTTTTAATGCAGTGGGGTCAGGCAGCAGGATGTTGCTCTGCTGGCCGTATCCTGGCTTTAATAACTCCTCTTTGGTTTGCACATACAGTTGTATAGGAGAGGCAGCAATGTGTGTTAGCATGTCCACAGGACTCATGGCTCCTTTTCAGGGCTTCTCATTTAAACTCCGTATCACTGTCCATAACAAACTGACCAGCCATGTAGACTATTAGTGTCTGACTTCAGGCCAGATTTCATTAAACCACTGTACCTCTCTATCACACCTGTCCAGTAGGGTCATATGGTACATGAAAAATCCACTTTATCCCTAATTACAGCACTCATTCTTGTAATGCATGTCCAATAAAATGGGTGCATTAATTGCTTTCAATCACCTGCATCCAGCCACAGGCTACAAAGAGACACTCTAGGCCTCTTCTGGTATTTTGCTGATCTGCATGACATACAGGAAAAGCAACCAACAGTCCAGTAGCTGTGTCCACACAAGTCATAACATACCAATATACTTCTGATATGGGTAGAGGCCCAATAAAGTCTATCTGCCACCTGACAATGGGTATCAGCCCTTTACTATGGTCCCATGTTGCTGTGGGAATTGGTGTAAGTCCCTCTTAGAGCACACAAGGCACTCTTCTGGGTTCTGTTGACTCCTTTAAAGGTCAACAGGCTACACCCAACATTGCCTTTTGCCCCATGTGTAACAAACACTCATGTACCCATTGGGCTACATCAGAGGCAGGCATTCCTTCTAGCCAGGGCACCTGGGCCAATGTGCCTGCTTCATCATTCCCTGGGGATGCCAAAGGCAAAAGGCCTGTCACGTGATATACAGTAACTTACTCTGACCAGAGTCCCATAGGTCTTGACCACAAAGGGGCCAGTGACCAACCATCCAGCTGGCATGGTACCATATCAGTAGCCACAGGGTCAAGCCCTGATAGACTTCCCAGATGTCAGTGCAGAAATATATAGGGGAGGGCTCCTCGGTGATCATGAGACATACTGCCTGCAACTCAGCCCATTGTCTGCTCTTCCCCTCTCCATCCTCTATCCATATTGTCTCAGTCTTAAGATAGAAAGCCACAGCTCTCCACCTCAGGGGCTGCCCATGACTGGAGCGTTCTGTGTACCAAGCATCTTCAGGTATACGGACTTTTCCCTCCTGATAAGGACTCTCGGATACCAATGGCTCTAAAGAAAGTTCTTCCTGCTTTCCACTGGTATACATCACTGGCTCCAATAAGCTTTGGAGTTCTCCACTTAAGGGGCTATTACAGCGGGTGCTATGCTGCTGTAAATATGCAGCTGTTTGGCCAGTGTAGGCATCTGTGCCACGCAACTCCATGGCCTTTGGGTCCAGTTTTACACCGACCACATGACAGGGTAGGTGGTTATTACCTTAGTAGGAGCTGTTCCGGTGATGGGCTCTATAGCCAGCAAGGCATGGTACACAGCAGCCAGTTGCTTCTCTATCAAGATGTACTGGAACTCTGTTCTTTTACATGGTTGTGACCAGAATCCAATAGTTTGGTGTGTCTGTTCAAGCCACTGCCAAAGGCCCCATCTATAGCTATTTTCAGTTACATGAGTATCTAGCTCACAGGGCCTTCATGAGTCCATTACACTCAAGGCCTGCACAGCCTTGACTGCTCACTTAGCAGCAGTAAAAGCAGCTGCACATGTTTCATCCCAGTCCCACCTGATGCCCTTTCATACCAACCGGTATAAGGGATTCAGAATTTGTGCCAAGTGCAGGATAAACACTCTCTAGTACCACAAAGGACCCAAAAAACTCCTAGGGGTAGGGAAAGCCTGGACCTTGTCCATGACTGCTTCTGGGATATAACTTTAGTTTGCCTGACCAGACAACCTCCAAGAACTTAACTGATAAGCCAGGTTCCTGAACCTTGGTGCTGCTCACAGCCCATTATTTCTCCTGTAAATGTGGCAACAGTCTAGGAACTGCCCCTTCTAAATCTGTAAGAGAATCAGTTGAGCATATCATCAATGTAGTGATACAGCTGCACCATTTGTGGTGTCTTCCATGTAGCCAGTCCTGCACTACAAGTCCATGACAAATGGTGGGACTGTGGAGGTATCCCTGAGGAAGGACAGGGAATGTCGACTGCTGGCCTTCCCACATGAAGGCAAATTGTTCCTGACTTTCCAGTGCTATGTTAGTAGAGAAGAAAGCATTAGCAAGGTCCACAACATAATAATATGTCCCTAGTTTATGACCGAGATTGTCCATAAGGGCTGCTGTAGAGGGGACAGCAGCATGAAAAGGATGTGACTTTATTCAATTACCTGTAATCCACGGTCATACAGCAGGAGACATCTGGCTTTTTCACTGGCCACACTGGGAAATTAAAAGGACTTTCAGTGGACTTTATATTCTCCCCCTTCACCAACTCCTGTAGGGTTTCTCCAATTTCCTTGTGTCCCCCAGGCAATATATATTGCTTAGAATTTGTTGCCCGCTGAGGTACAGGCAGAGGGTGCCTAGCATGTCCCCTCAGAACTGCCTTTACCACACGTACCCTCAGTCTGAACTCACCCGCAGTGGTCTGTAACCACAGGCCCTGCAGGATATTGACCCCAAAATATATCAGGGATTGGAGAAATGTACACAGTATACTCATTATACATTCAGCTTCTGTGTCCACCAGCATGAGAACACATTTTACATTAATGGGGGATCAATAAATTGCTAATTCTACATGTGGCTCTAAGTGCCCACCACGTCCCCCAAAGTGAGGGCCTTAACCCCCCCACCCCAGTCAGACCACAATGCCAAATCATCCTCGTATGGGGGTTAGGGCCCAGGCAGAGCCTAAGAACTGTCTTCCCGGACACAGGCTGGATATGAGTTTTGCCCCTGGCTTCTGTATCCTGGACCTCAGTGGCTGGAACTGCTGCTCTGGCTTTAATTGGTGCCACAGTTCCAACAAGATCATATTGGGATGCCTATCACGTTTTTCTTTCACTACCCTAGCTTTTATCAAAACAATCCACATCTGGGTCCTCGAGATGTTCATGGGAGCCTTTGCACCTCTCCTTTCAGTCATAGCCTGTACTTCCTTCTGTGCTTTTATTGTTTCAACCTCCCCTAGACCTGCTAAAGTATGAGTAGCCTCTCTTATGGGTTTCACTGTGCTGGAGGGCAAGAATAGCCACTAAGAACCCAAAGAGAAATGAGGGAGCTGTATGGAGCACTAGGTTTCTCATTCCTACAGTGAACAGCTCCTCATCAGGGCCCTGGGGGTCCATATTATAGATGATACATTTCATGCCCATCTCCTGTAACACCTGCTGGGACTCTGCATATTTTTTTCCAGCTAGTGAGTAAGCATTGTAAATCACCCTGATTAGGCCAAACTGCTCTGATGGCTGCTGTCAGTCAATCCAGAAGCATCTGATTCCCCGAGGTATGATGGGCATTTTGCAACTGCTGCTGGAAGGGTGAGTCGTCAGGGAATTTAGTCTACCCATTTCAGAATCTGACATAACAATGTTTTTGACCCACATATCCCAAAGACACAAAAGCCATGTAGGCAGAGGATGTAACAGCTTCTGCTGCAACCAGGTGCTTATGTCCACCAGCTCTTCCTAGATATAGGGGCAGAGCATGGAGTGCTCCACAACGTGTTGAGAGGACTGCTCCCCCACCTGAGGAGCCTGCTGTTGTTGTTTTATTTACTTTTTAAAATTTTTTATTAAGATATTATTGATATACACTATTATGAAGGTTTCACATGCAAAAACAATGTGGTGACTACTTTTAACCATATTATCAAGTACACACCCATACCCCAATGCAGTCACTGTCATCAGTGTAGTAAGATGCCACAGATCCACTGTTTGCCTTCTCTGTGCTACACTGTCTTCCCCGTGACCCGCCACACCATGTGTACTAAACATAATACCCCTCAATCCCCTTCTCCCTCTCTCCCCACCCCTCCCCTTTGGTAACCACTAGTCATTTCTTGGAGTCAGTTAGTCTGCTGCTATTTTATTCCTTCAATTTTGCTGCATTGTTATACTCCACAAATGAGAGAAATCATTAGGCACTTGTCTTTCTCCACCTGGCTTATTTCACTGAGCATAATATCCTCCAGCTCCATCCATGTTGTTGCAAATGGTAGGATTTGTTTCTTTCTTATGGCTGAATAGTATTCCATTATATATATGTACCACATCTTCTTTATCCATTCATCTACTGATGGACACTTAGGTTGCTTCCATATCTTGACTATTGAAAATTATGCTGCAATAAAGATAGGGTGCATATGTCTTTTTGAATCTGAGAAGCTCTATTGGGGTAAATTCCAAGGAATGAGATTCCGGGGTCAAATGATATTTTCTATTTTTAGTTTTGTGAGGAACCTCCATATTGCTTTCCACAATGGTTGAACTAATGTGCATTCCCACCAGCAGTGTAGGTGGGCTCCCCTTTCGCCACATCTTCACCAACATTTGTTGTCGGTCTTTCCGATTCTGGATATCCTTACTGGTGTGAGGTGATATCTCATTGAGGTTTTAATTTGCACTTCCCTGATTAGTGATATGGAGGCATCTTTTCATGTGTCTGTTTGCCATCTGAATTTCTTTTTTGGATAATTGTCTCTTCATATCCTCTGCCCATTTTTTAATCAGGTTATTTGCTTTTTCTGTGTTGAGGCATGTGAGTTCTTAATATATTTTGATGTTAACCCACTGTGAGCTATGTCATTTACAAAAGTATTCTCCCATAATGTAGGATGCCCTTTTGTTCTGTTGATGGTGTCCTTTGCCATACAGAAGATTTTTAGTTTAATGTAGTCCCATGTGTTCATTTTTGCTTTTGTTTCCCTTGATCAAGGAGATGCGTTCAAGAAGTTGCTCTTGCTTATATTCAGGAGATTTTTGCCTATGTTTTCTTCTAAGAGTTTTATGGTTTCATGACTTACATTTAGGTCTTTGATCCATTTCGAGTACACTTCTGTGTATGGGGTTAAACAATAATCCAGTTTCATTCTCTTGCATGCAGCTGTCCAGTTTTGCCAACACCAGTTGTTGAAGAGGCTGTCATTTACCCATTGTATGTCCATGGCTCCTTTATTGTATATTAAGTGACCATAGTTGGTTGGGTTTATATCAGGGCTCTCTAGTCTATTCCATTGGTCTATGGGTCTGTTCTTGTGCCAGTACCAAATTGTCTTGAGTACTGTGGCTTTGTAGTACAACTTAAAGTTGTGGAGTGTAATCCTCCCAACTTTATTATTCCTTCCCAGGATTGCTTTGGGTATTCGGGGCTTTTGTGGCTCTATATGAATTTTATAATGTTTGCTCTAGTTCATTGAAGAATGTTGTTGGTATTTTGATAGGAATTGCATTAAATGTGTAGATTACTTTAGTCAGGATGACCATTTTGACAATATTAATTCTTCCTATCCATGAGCACGGGATGTGTTTCCATTTATTGGTATCTTCTTTAATTTCTCTCATGAGTGTCTTGTAGTTTTCAGAGTGTAGGTCTTTCACTTCTTTGGTTAGGTTTATTCCTAGGTATTTTATTCTTTTTGATGCAATTGTGAATGGAATTGTTTTCCTGATTTCTCTTTCTTCTAGTTCGCCATTAGTGTATAGAAATGCAACAGATTTCTGTGTACTAATTTTGTATCCTGCTACTTTGCTGAATTCAGATATTAGATCTTGTAGTTTTGGAATGGATTCTTTAGGGTTTTCTATGTACAATATCATGTCATCTACAAACAGGGACAGTATAACTTCATCTTTGCCAATCTGGATGCCTTTTATTTCTTTGTGGTGTCAGATTGCCATGGCTAGGACCTCCAGTGTTATGTTGAATAGAAATGAGAAGAGTTGGCATCCTTGTCTTGTTCCCGATCTTAAAGGAAAAACTTTCAACTTCTCACAGTTAAGTAAAGGTTGGCTGTGAGTTTGTCATATATGGCCTTTATTATGTTTAGGTACCTGCCCTCTATACCCATTTTGTTGAGAGTTTTTATCATGAATGGGTGTTCAATTTTGTCAAATGCTTTTTCAGCATCTATGGAGGTGATCATGTGGTTTTGTCCTTTTTGTTGATGTGGTGGATGGTGTTGATGGATTTTCGAATGTTGTACCATCCTTGCATCCTGGAATAAATCGTGCTTGATCATGATGGATAATCTTTTTGATGTCTTTTTGAATTCGGTTTGCTAATATTTTGTTGAGTTGTTTTGCATCTAAGTTCATCAGGGATATTGGTCTGTAATTTTTTTTTGTGGTGTCTTTGCCTGGTTTTGGTATGAGAGTGATGCTGGCCTCATAGAAGAAATCCCTCTTCTACTCTTTGGAAAACTTTAATGAGGATGTGTATTAGGTCTTCACTAAATGTTTGATAAAATTCAGCGGTAAAGCCATCTGGTCCAGGGATTTGGTTCTTAGGTAGCTTTTGATAGCCATTTCTATTTCATTGCTGGTAATTGGTCTGTTCTGATTTTCTGTTTCTTTCTGGGTCAGCTTTGGAAGGCTCTATTCTCCTAGAGAGCTGTCCATTTCTTCTAGGTTATCAGTTTGTTACCATATAATTTTTCATAGTATTTTCTAATAATTCTTTGTATTTCTATGGTGTCTGTAGTGATTTTTCCTTTCTCATTTCTGATTGTTTATATGTATACTCTCTTTTTTTCTTGATACGTCTGACCAGGGGTTTATTTATTTATTTTATTTTTTCTAAGAACCAGATCCAGCTTTCATTGATTTTTTTCTGTTCTTTTGTTCTTCTCGATTTTATTTCTTTCTGCTCTAATCTTTATTATGTCCTTTCTTCTACTGAGACCCGACATTTGTTCTTTTTCTAGTTTCTTTCATTGTGAGTTAGACTGCTCATATGGGATTGTTCTTCTTTCCTGAGGTAGGCCAATATTGCAATGTATTTTCCTCTAAGCACAGCCTTTGCTACATCCCACTTATTTTACAGTGTTGAATTATTGTTGTCACTTGTCTCCATATATTGCTTGATATGTTTTTATTTGGTTATTGATCCATTGCTTATTTAGGAGCATGTTGTGAAGTCCCCATGTGTTTGTGCGAGTTTTCATTTTCTTTGCATAATTTATTTCTAGTTTCATATATTTGTGGTCCGAGAAACTGGTTGGTACAATTCCAATCTTTTTAAATTTACTGAGGCTCTTTTTGTGGCCTAGGATATGATCTATTCTTGAAAATTTTCCATGTGCACTTGAGCAGAATGTTTATTTTGCTGCTTTTGCGTGTAGAGGTCTGTAGATGTCTGTTAAGTCCATCTGTTCTAATGTGTTGTTCAGTGCTTCTGTCTCATTACTTATTTTCCGTCTAGTTGATCTGTCCTTTGGAGTGAGTGGAGTGTTGAAATCTCCTAGAATGAATGCATTGCATTCTATTTCCCCTTTTAATTCTGTTCGTATTTGTTTCACATATGTAGGTGCTCCTGTGTTGGGTGCATAGATATTTATAATGGTTATATCTTCTTGTTGGATTGACCCCTTTATCATTATATAATATCCTTCTTTGTCTCTTGTTACTTTCTTTGTTTTGAAGTTTATTTGTCTTATACAAGTACTGCAACTCCTGCTTTTTTCTCTTTATCAGTTGCATGAAATATATTTTTCCATCCCTTCAGTGTTAGTCTGTGCATGTCTTTGGGTTTAAAGTGCGTCTCTTGTAGGTAGCATATAGATGTATCTTGTTTTTTTATCTGTTCAGTGACTCTATGTCCTTTGATTGGTGCATTCAGACCATTTACATTTAGAGTGATTATCTATGGGTATGTACTTATTGCCATTGCAGGCTTTAGATTCTTGGTTACCAAAGGTTCAAGGTTAACATCCTTACTATCTAAGAGTCTAGCTTAACTCACTTAATACACAATCTAAAGGTTCTTTTCTTCTCCTCCTTTTTCTTCCTCCTCCCTTCTTTACATATTAGGTATCATATTCTGTACTCTTTGTCTATCTCTTGATTGACTTGGGGATAGTTGATTTAATTTTGCATTTGCTTAGTAATTAATGGTTCTACTTTCTTTACTGTGGTTTTATTACCTCTGGTGACAGCTATTAAACCTTAGAAACACTTCCATCTATAGCAATACCTCCAAAATCCACTGTAGAGATGGTGTGTGGGAGGTAAATTCTCTCAGCTTTTGCTTATTTGGAAGTTTTTTAATCCCCCCTTCAAATTTAAATGATAATCTTGCCTGATAAAGTATTTTTGGTTTGAGGCCCTTCTGCTTCATTGCATTAAATACATCATGCCTCTCCCTTCTGGCCTGTAAGGTTTCTGCTGAGAAGTCTGATCATAGCCTGATGGGCTTTCCTTTGTGTGTGGCCTTATTTCTAATAGTCTGTCCTTATCTTTGGTCTTTACCATTTTAGTTACTATATGTCTTGGTGTTGTCTTTCTTGGGTCCCTTTTATTGGGAGATCTCTGCACCTCCATGGCCTATGAGATGATATCCTCCCCCAGATTGGAGAAGTTTTCAGCAATTACCTCCTCAAAGACACTTTCTATCCCTTTTTATATCTCTTTTCTTCTTTTACCCCTATAATGTGCATATTGTTCCGTTAGGATAGATCACATAGTTTTCTCAATAGTCTTTCATTCTTAGAGATCCTTTTCCTCTCTGTGCCTCAGCTTCTTTGTATTCCTCTTCTCTAATTTCTATTTCATTTATCATCTCTTCCACTGTAATCTGCTTTTAAAACTTTCCATCTTATGTTTCATTTCTGATATTGTATTCAGTAGTGATTGGATCTCTGATCGGAATTCATTCCTGAATTCTTGAATATTTTTCTGTACCTCCATGAGCATATTAATGATTTTTATTTTGAAATCCCTTTCAGGTTGATTCATGAGGTCAATTTCATTTTAATCTTTCTCAGGGGTTGTATTCATAATTTTACCTTGAACCAGGTTCCTTTGGCTTTTCGTATTTATATACAGTGCCCTCTAGTGCCCAGAAGTTCTACTCTCTTTAGCTTCTCAGTCCCTGAAGCAATGTCGGGGGTCCGGGGAGTGGTATTGGTGCCTCAGGGGAGGAAAGAGCTGTTTCCTTCTTCCCAGCTGCTATGCCTGTCTCCACTGCCAGAAACAGTGGGCCAATCACACAGGTATAAGCCTCTATGCTTTGCGTTTGTAGTTGCTTTCGATGGGGCTTCCCTCTGGCTGGCCTAACACCATGGTAGGGTTTGCAGATTTTCAAGCCAGGTGTGGCTGGCCAGGGGAAAGGCACAGTAGGCTGCATATCACGGAGGGGGTCCTTGGAGTTCTGTAGCCAGCCAGGGAGCTGTAGCTCCTCAAGATCATGAAAGCTCCCAACCTACTGGGCAGAGTGCACCTGGACAGTTTTGTTTACCTGTCCTTTCTCCTGAGCAGTAAGATCTGTGCAATCCTTTCCCCTTTAGCAGCCCTCTTGCTCTTAGGTCTCTCAGACTTCCCTCCTTATTTTTTTTCCCAGAGAAGCCGGATATGGATCCCTGCTTTCCACAAGCAGCTGGAATCTAAGTCTCTCCAGGTATTCTGCCTGTCTTTGCTTTCCAACCCCCTAATCATGAGAGTACCATGAAAACACCGTGAAATGTAGGTTTGTGCTCCCAGATCGGATCTCCGTAACTAGGTATTCAGCAGTCCCAGGCCTCCACTCCCTCCCTACTCTGTTTCTCTACCTTCTGCTGGTGAGATGTGGTGGGGAAAGTCTTGGGTCCTGCCAGGCCACAGCTTTGGTACATTACCCTGTTCTGTGAGGTTTATTCTTTTCTCCAGGTGTATGCAATTTGGCACAGTACTCTTTCCTGTTGCTCTTTCAGGATTAGTTGTATTAATTATATTTTCATATTAAATGCAGTTTTAGGAGGAAACCTCGGTCTCACCTCTCACACCACCTTCTATAATCCTCTTGAACATGGCTTCCTGTTTTATTTTCTTAATTACAACTTGGAGGGCCTTTAATATGTAGAGACTGGTGCCTTGGGCAGTGGCCTTGGCTGCAATTCGGTCCTTGGACCCACACCCTCATATTCCCCTAATATCTCTTCTGCCATCTCCGTGGATGAAGGCACCGCTCTTTCCCCCTTTGCCCCCGTGACATCCTGCAGTGTGGATTCCCCTGCTGCCTCCTCCCTTGTTGCTAATGTATTTTCCAGGAATGCGACCTTTCTTCTCAATAACTCTTTCTTTCTTAAGGGCATCCCATAGGTCATTGCCAACTCCAAGTGATGTCAAAGTGTGTCTCTCCTTGATAACTATCTCAAGAAACATCCCACAATCCCAGCTGCCACATATATACTCATGGCCTCTAAGCAGTCTTCTACTCTTGGAGGGCTAATTACACAGCTTCCAGTGTCTCCACCCTGGCCCCATTTCTGGGGAAAGGCCCACCGATCTAAGAGGTTCTTTACCTTAGACCAATTTTCCACTAGGATCTCCCCAAGTGGAAGTCCTGTGGATGGGGGTGGTTACCATGTGAAGACGCCCACTTCACCACTGCCAGAGCAAAGGGTGAGTTATCACTCCCCATGACAGCAGCCACCGGTGTCTCCCCAGCATCCACCAGGTGATATCCAGGTATCTCCCCACCATATCTAGGACAGCCCACCCAATTGTCACACCCGTGAAGGCAGACTTTGGGTTCAGAAGTCTTGCCAACTACAGCCAGGTATAACCCTGGGGGGAAAATATCTTCCCGGACCAGGGAAATAACCTTTAAAGCTAAAATGAGTCAAAGGGAGAAATAAAGTGGGCAAAATCTGTTTATTTCTACAAGCAGTCGCCTACTCCTGCTTGCCTGTGTCTCTCATGACCCAGCTTAAGAAGGACCCCAAAATATGTCTCCAAGTGCACATTTTCTCTCTGCACTCTTTGTAATAACCTATTGATATGGAGATTTACTACTTCTCTCCCCACCTTGAAACACCTATTTGGAGGTGTACTGATATGGAGATGCACTAAGATCAGGCAAGAGATTCTAGAATGTTGCAATTTTACCCACACTGCTGTGTATAATATAATATTGTTGTTTTTATACATACATGTGGGAAAAAAAGACACCATTGCATTTGGTGTCAGATGAGTGGGAATCACACCTTGATAATGTAAATATTGGACATAAGGGAGATAAATAAGTGTTTTTAAGGTGTTCAAACTGAATTATGAATTCTCAAAGTATTCTGTAAATATAATTGTAACAAGTATATGATACACCTTTTGAAGATCCATTAAAAATTAGATTTTTACTAGTGAAAAATAATTAGAATCTGTTGTAACAATTTTAAATCCACTGACGAGAACCACCAAAGATTTTCTATATGGACATACTCTCTATTGACAACAATGGAGTGTAACAGGGTGGTTTAAATTAATATTATTTTGTAAATTATTTGTTGAGAATGAGCAACACATCTTCTTTTAGAAGCAATTTTAAAAATCATTCCTAATTAACTGTCAACCAACAGAAAATTACAATGCATTAAGAAATATTAATTAGTTATTATTATAAAAACCTGCAGTAACACAGAGCTTAATAGCTTACAAAAATTTTCAAATATATCATACAGTTGTATGAACTGATGTTTTCAGGATCAGATCAATTTTACTTAAAAATAATTAAAATGTTATTTCTATAAACAAGCGCATTATAAATGCCCACTTGGAATACAGGAGCTGACCTTCCATTCTATAAGATATTGTAGAATAAGAATCCATTTTTATCACATTGTGCACCACTAGCCCACGACCTAGGCTTCATTTCTCTTTTCTTTCAACATTCATCATCTGAAAGCTTTTCTTTTGAGGACTACTTTTGAGGCATCAGAACACCTCTATGCACACAATAAAGAATCATAACTGTCTGGTACGTTTGTCCTCCTTGGCAGGCAATACACGTTGGAGTATAAAAGCCCAGAAATCTTTGACTCAGTGTGGGAAATTCTGAGTTATACTTACACTCCAGAATGTGAAGGCATTTCTTAATACATCATTTGCACATGAATATTTGTACTGAGTTAACTTCTGGAAAACTTTTCTTGTATAAATAACAGTCATGGTCCTTGAAAGCAGACTCTAAAGATGAGATTCTGAATTTGACTTATTCACAGACTAGGTGGCAACAAGGACCATGCCGATAAGACTTTCATTTGTCATGAAGTTGGATGGGACAGAGGTAGAAATAGATGCATTGACTCATATGATATCTCTAGCATCTGAGATTATATGGAGGGAGGTAATAGTAGTTATAAAAACAGAAAATATTTGCTGAATTCTATCAATGCAATGAAGAAAAAGAATGTCAACCCCATGTTATTAAATTAGCAATATAAAGCATGCCATGAAAATCAGAACACCATCACAGAAAGAGGTCCTCATATCATACAGTCCAAAAGAATATTATTCTGTAGACCAAGCCAAGTACTAATTATAAGATAGGAGAACCTCAAAAAAGAGTGACTTTGGGGCCTAAGTCTCCTGACATTTGGGGTGTGGATATTTGGAGGTATGTGCTTAAGAATAAGAATAAGCACATCCCTCCCTAGCTAACAGCGCCCAAATCAACAAGTCCCAGAGTGGCCCAGTCGAAGGGTTGTTGCTTCTGATAAGAGCCAAAAGAGAGCAATCACCAAAGGTGTTGTAGAACAAAACCATTCTGTAGCAGGAGGTACCATGGAATCTTGCCTGGGCTAGATCTTGAAGGACTCAGTCCAGTAGGAGCAGACTATGAAGCTCAGTGATGGCAGGTGCTTTGATATGGGAACACTTTCTCATGCTCAGGACTTAATACTCAGAAAAAGGTACCTGGATCAGGTCATAATATGCTCCTGGAATCGCTTTGTGAATCTTTCAAACAGTGATGATTAATATTAAGATTGAGATGTCAGATTTTCCTTGGCAGAACATCGAGAAGAGATTCCCAAGGCACACAGAAGTGAGCTTTATAGAGTGAATCTATTATATAAGACCCCAAACCACCACTACTCCCTCTTCTATTGCCGTGATCCTTGAAAGAGGCAGAGAACACTATTTTAAACAGTGATAAGGACTTCATCACAGAGAAGCCCAACAATCGCTGCTATTTTCCAGTCTAGCACTGACAGTAAAAGATGCTGCTATACAGCTGGACTCCTTAGTGTTGGAGAAAGATGACAGGATGCTGAAAATATAGAAACTTGGTGGCCATATTTAAAGTAAAAAATAAGATACATTTAATTACTATAATCTGCATTCAGTCTTAAGTATTGCCAAGATCCTTTCCTAGAAGGATCTTGGCAATACTTAATGGACAAGGGTTTTCCAGAGAACAAAATATGGTTTTACTCACTCTGCTTTGGCCAAATTAATACCTGTGAGCTCATAGACTTTCTGGCTCTTTACTTGTGATATACCTGTGGTAGATTGTTGCAATATTGGCCTTCAGTGATTTGTTCCTCCCTGTATTGACACCCTTTAATAAACCTTAAGATACATTGACTCTGGCTTTACTATGTAATTTACTTTGGCCAATGCAGTGGGACATTAGCAGATATGTGAAGCAGACAATACAATACAGACAAAAAAGCATGGAAACTGCTTGTGCACAGTGGCTTACATTCTCTTGTTTCTCATGTGGAGTTTGCAAATGTTGCTGTGTGAATAAGCTGGGCTAGTTTGCTGGAGACAGATGGACACAGCACCCTATCCAAAAGCCAAGACCAGCTGTCAGACATTAAAGTAAGGCCATCTTAGTCCAGTCAGACCATAGCAAACCTGTCACCTAGTAGATCCAAACAAAACCACGCTCCACTGAACCTAGCCCAAATTTATAACCCCCCAAAATCATGGCAAGTACATGGTTTTTTAATTTTAAATTGGGTAGATTTTGGTGTGGTTTGTTTTATAGCACGTGTTAACTTATATACTACTTTTATCTCATCTAGCCTGTCCTAGGTCCTCCACTCATTTATAGCTTCTTCTAGAAGAATTTTCTGCATAAATCATTTACATAGACTATTTCTTTCAGGCTGTACTGGGAAACATGATCCAAGACAACAATAATTAACTCTCTAGACGTTCTAGACGTCATGAAGAGAAGATAGTGTTACATTTACACATCTACATTACAAAAATGGGCACTTTCCAAGTATTTTGAATTTGAAAAAAGAAGTTATTTATAACAAAGCATGGGAGGATTCACCTGGATTTTCCAGACCTACATTCTTCTTTCTCCTGTGCCTGATGTGACCATCCATCCTATTTTACCAACTTTGTGGAGAATGTAAATTAGGGGACTAGAGCCTTGCCAATGGGTTAATAATTCTAGAAATTTAAAACACATTCTAATTCTAGGATAGATAGGCTTGCTGTTGTATTACCAAGTGCTGTATTCAACAACAGAAAATGCAATACAAAAAACTGGCAGTGAGATATTTGCTCTCATGTCCAAAACACACACCACCAAGTGTATGTTCCTTTCATTTGTTGCTTGATAGAGGATTCATAGAGCTCAAATCAGATAAAGTCTTTCCCTGCCCCTCCCTGGACAGGATTTGTTTACACTGCAGAGCGACTAAGTCTCAGGTGGGTGGAGGTGGTGTATGTGCAGGCAGTACCTATATAAGCTCTCAGTCTCATCATTTTTGGTTGCCTTCCTGATTGTAAATCAACTACATATACAGGTGAAATGAAATTCCCATTCATATCACCCTGTGGGGATTTGGAACATGGAGAACTGACACAAGATGCTACCTGACCTATAAACTTTTTCTCTGATCCAGAAGCTTCATGCTCATGAACTTTTTATCCCTTTCTATATATGTATGTGTATATACACATATACACATATATATACATACATATGGAGTGTATATATATTATTAATTGAATATAGTAATTTTGTTTCACTATATGAAAATATAAAATATTTTCACATGGATATTTGTTATGCTGACTGCAAATGAGGGTAGAACATTTTTTAAACAAATATTTGCATCTATTGAACTTAAAAATTTAGCTAACACCAAAGATCATAAAGTTTTGAATAAAGTGGTATCTTTTCCATTAAATCATCTCCATTTTAAAAAGAAAGATAAAATTATGAAAATAATCAAAATGTAATAGAGAATATGCTAAATGCCATTAATAAGCATGTATGCATGCCATGATAAGTGATCTATGTTTCAAACCTGTCTGACTTCTCTTTGTTTTGCTTCTCCTGCCCCCAGGCAGAAAACCATTTTTACTTTTAAGGGTTCATGTAATCAGATTGTACCCACCAGGATCATTCAGCATAATTTCCATATTTTAAGTTCTGAGTCCTTAATTACATCTGCAAAGTCCCTTTTACCATTAACAACATATTCACCAGTTCCAAGGATTAGGGCATGGGCAGTTTTGGTGGGCCATTCTGCCTATCACAGCCCATACACAAGGTGCAAGATTTGTTTTTTTCTTAGAGTCTTAATTTCCTCATTTGTAAAATGGACATACCAACACTTAACTCAAAGGAACATTTTGGAAGTTAATCAGATAATTGTAAAGAACAGACGACCTTTCCTTCTCCAGAGTTCTTTTGAACCCTTTCTAGTTCAAATACTACTTTCTTCTTCCCAGGAATGACTCAGGCTTTAATCTGATTTGCATATATGTATTTTAGAGATGGGTGATGATGAAAGCATTTCTTACAGAACTGAAATGATCCCTTCACATTGCTCACTGTTTTCAGTTAGTATAGAAGCTAAAGAAGTGTATAGATAACATGAGTGGCAGAGTAAACTATCAGGCAAGTAACGGCTTAAAGTCAATCCAATGTTTACATCTATAACAGAGGACTAAACTAGTGGTATTTTTGTTTTGCTGTTTAAAGAAAAATCCACATGTTTTAGAGACAAACCTGTAGGAGAGCACTCTTAATAAGCAATTGTTAAGAAGGATTTGTGTTTATCTGTTGTATCCCTGCCACACATCTAGACTAACCTTCAGAACACACTTGATAAAGATCAAACACCATACCTTCTCTGCACTGTCAGGAAACACACATTTTATTATGTCACTGCAAAATTCCTACATAGAAAAATAAAAATAAAGATTGGAAAAGTTCCTAATAGAACAAAAAATGGCATTGGTTCAACAGAAACGAAAAAACACAACAAAATATTTTACCTTGAATAATGCATATAACTTTTTGCAAAATACTTCAACTATTATCTATGAAGGTAAATGATTATTCTAAATTTATACATTCTCAGGAGAGGTACATGATTTAAACTATCTATACAGCTAGAAATTCACAGAAATAGAATCTGCATTCGGATTTTTTTCCTTTTTTTAAAAAAATCTTTTTTTATTTATTTAACAAGTATGAAGCATAAGTGGAAAAAAATAATTTCATTATATAACAGTTGTGGGTAAAATTGCAGTATTTGCAGAATCTCTCACCTGGATTTAGTGCATCTCCATATCAACAGGTGTTTCTAAGGGCCTGAGAGATATAGTTCATCTCCATATCAATGGGTAATTACCTGAGCAACTGAGGGCTTATCTGAACATGAGAGGTTGGGGGGAGGAATTTCTTGCTTCTGCCTCTTCAGGAGAGAGACAGATGCTGGACGACTTTTTGTAAGCAACAAATGTATTTTAAACTTTATTTCTCCCTTTGACTGATTTCAGTTTCAGCTAGGTATTTTGTCTCATGATTTTCTCTTCCCGGAGTTACACAGTTGAAATTTTTTTCAAGATTTTCATTATTTTCGCAGTATGATGTTTAAGAGAAATCAAAAAGGTTGCACAGATGTAGGAGGGTTAGTAAATTTTCAGTGTGTTAAATCAGCCTTCACTTTTTAACTACAGAGCAAAGAATAGACACTAGATAACATTGGAATGAGAAAACTAAAAGGTCAGATTTACTAACATATCAGTGTGCTTCTGTTCCTTAATATTGACAAAACAAGTTTTTTAAAATAATTTTGTAATGCCAATCAGAAAACTGACTTTAGAAATTTCCTTTTCTTCTGCAGAAGTATTAATGATGAAATTGCAAGAAGTGGAAAAGTAAATACACTATCTAATGGAAAATGACAATTGTCAAGAGGAAATAGAATGATACAGTGAAACTCATTTAACTGATTGAGGTCTTCCAATTTTGTTGAAAATGAGTTTTACTTTATGATAAATTACACAGAATGTGGAAAATAAATGTTCACATTGTTGCTGGGCAGCTGCATCTGGGTGGTTTCTCCCTGTGCACCAGGTGAAACCTCAACCTAGATGGGGGAGTTCCTGGCTCTGAACAAGAAACTCTAGATCAGGTCAGATGAATGTAGGTAAGGAAGGAATTCATTAGAACAAGAGTAGAAATGAATGGCTGCGGCCTTGCAGGTAGCTAAGAACAGGAAAATGCAGAGAGAAAGAGAGAAATTTAGCTGAACATTTTCTTGGTATAGGGCAGGTTCCAATGCCATCTTTTAAGTCAGGGTCACTTAGCATCCTGTGTCTGCTTGTATCTGCACTGTGTATGGGCTAGTCCCTACCGCCCAGAGATTTGGGGAGCCATGGAACATGGTATGGAGTGAGATTATGTTCTGAGAACTTCCCAAAGAAAGGATATTTTCAGGCAGGCTCCTGAAGTTGCAGTTTGGTCAGGGTCACCCAGGTAATGGTAACTTGCAGGCCCAAATCTGAGCTCTCAGTGGCCCCTTGCTACCTATCAGGAGTAAAGTAGAGACTAAGTGAAGACTTAGAAATACAAGGAAATAGCAAAGAAACAAAGACACCACTGGAAACGTGCAGAGAGACAAATCACAAGTTGAGCAGTGAGAAAGCTTTATTTAAAGTTATACACTTAAAGAGAAAAAGTGTGGGTGTCCTAAAGAGGTTCACTAAATGCTGCGGGTTCCCTATTTTGAGGATTTTTCAAAGGGCCAGGGGGTATAAACTTGTAAAGTGGTCTCAAAATGCTTATTTCCGGTGAGATACATTAAGTCTCTTCTATTATTGGTGAGGAAATACTCAGAAAGTTCTCAAATCCCTCCCCTTATTGGCAGGTGTGGTGGGATACCAAGGAAGCCAAGGAAACAGGGTTTCTGTTAAAGCTTCAGGAATGTAGAGGAATCACAAGGTGCTTGGGTGCTTGAGATTAAAACAATGTACCAATGTATTCCCCCCCCCCGCCGACACATACACCAGGACTCAGAGGTATGGAACAGCCTGTTCATCATAGTCATGGAAGCCCATTAGTTCATGAACAGTATCCGGGTAACCTTTACAAAAATAGATTAAAATATAAATAGCATCTTGAATACACGAATAGTGACCTAAAAGATCCTATTGCAACAGGTCCTTGGTGCTGACTCCCCCCTAGCTTTGTAGTAAATGTATAAAAGGCATGGCCCTGCTGTACTCGGGGCTCAGACCTTGGGAGATCACTCTCCTCTGAGCCCACTGGTGTGAAATAAACCTCCACCCTCCAAGACCTCTGAGTGCTGCTTGGTTCTTCCATCAGTGATCCAGTCCAGGTTTTCCATAACATTATCAGTCCTCCAGGTAATTCTGCAAAATTAACTTAACACAAGAAATTGCTCAGTCCTCTCCAAGATAGCAGCTTCCCTCGGAACACATCACTCAAGACTGTCCTCCCTGCCCCTAAGGTGGGCTGAATTATTGCCTGTTTGCTAAAGAATATGTTAGTGTTAGGGGGGCATTGCGTATTTTCCTCTGTTCTGGTCACCACCACAACAAAGAATTGAAGTACAGAGACATAGTAGTGAAGCAGAGTAAAAGTTTTATTTAAAGTTACTTAAAAGAGAGAAAAGGTGCAAGTAACCTCAGGGAGGAGAGGCACCCTGAAAGATTGGAGAAAAATCTATGTACTTAAAGAGTACAGGTGACCTCAGAGAGAGGTGCACATTGAAAGGTTTAAGTTTTATTGAAAGAAAGTCTATGCACTTACAAAACGCGGGCAACCTCAGAGATAGGTGCATGCCAAAAGGTTGGAAGTTCCCCCTTTTCAGGATTTTTCAGGAATGTGACTAAGGGCTGGGGGTGCAGGCTTGTGAATTGATCCCCAAATATTTAAAATTAACTTAACGCAAGAAATTTACTGCTCTGATTTCTCCACAAGATACTAGCATCTAGGTCTGGGAGCACATCAAACAAGACTGCCTGCCCAGCCCCCAAGATGGGCTGAGCTATTGTTTGTTTGCTAAGAATCTTACTTTTTAACTTCCTGGATTTTAAAATGCAATCTTATCTTTGACATGGAACCTTTCTCCCTTCTACTATGTTGTTTACGGCTGGGCCTGCTTGCTAAATTAGTTGCCCAGGCTGGAGATTACTTGATAATGGATGAAGGAGGAAAAACATCATATAGGTAAAGTTAAAAAATAAGCTGGGCCTGCATGATTAACACAGTAAAGACATGGGCTATGCTGAGATACCCTCCTTTATCTGAGGGAATATTCAAACATTTCCTGGTCAACTTGCTCCTGGCCTTTTGAGCTTTAACTGATTATTAACTCTGATCATTAACTGTGAGTCTTTTCTGGGTTTCTAGTTTTAACTGGTTAACTTTTTGAGGCCATTCTAGTGGGTTTTATGGCCTTATTCTCTTTCCACCCTGCTCATACCTACTTTCCTGCCTAATATTAGGAATCTTACTCCCTAACTTCCTGCTTTTTAAAATAGAATCTTAGCTTTAAGATGGAATCCTTCCTGTTCTTACTATACTGTTTATATCTCAGAATTTTTTGGAAAAATGAATCATTATGCTTGTCTCCTTTCTCTGCCCTCCATCATTGTCATTTAACAGCATTTATTAAAATATGATGCAAAATAGAATAATTTTTTTTATTTTCAGTCAAATTTAGAAGGGCCATTTACTTAGGTTTTATATTTAACAGTATCATTATTGGAGAGAGAATATTTAAATTGAAATAAATTGATTCTAAAGCCAGTGCTCTCTTTAACTCAGTATACAGTAGTTGTAGACAAAAGTCTGTTGAACTGTAAGGGAATATTAAAAAATAAATACCTATTAAGTTAAGTACAATAATCTAGATACTCCAGGCAAAGTGTTAAAATGAGACAGTCAATGAATGAGGTCAAGTACTGCTCTCTCCTTGTCAAATGAGTGGAGAATTATAGAACTGTTAAATATACTGGCTCAACATGAGGGCTGCTGTACAGACTCAAAAAACATGCATATTTCCAATATGAAATCTCATTCATTATATGAAGAATATAAGAGGTTTTTATTTAAAATTATGAAACTTCAGTAGAAAGACTACTGGCGACATTAGACAATAATAATTTATCATTTAAAACTATTTACAATTATATTTGTGGTGATGTCAGCTAACATTAGGTGACAAATATGGCTCAGTGATCAGATGTCCTAAAACGATTAGAGAAAATATGACTGTCTTACATGAGTTAAACCATGGGCCATCAAAGAAGAGATATGCAGTTCCTGTGTAACTCCAGTGGGGAAAATGTGCTCCCAGCCCAGGGCAAGTAAACCTTTGAGGTCGAAATCTGTCAAAGGGAAAAATAAAGTGGGAGAAACCCATTTATTGCTTATAAGAAGTCGTCTACTCCTGTTTGCCCATGTCTCTTGTGACCTGGTTATGGAGGCTTACATCTCTGGTTGAGATGTGCTCTGGCTCTATGCCCACCTTATGATCACCTATTGATATGGACATGGACTGCTTCTCTCCACACCTTGGAAACACTTATTGATATGGAGATATACTAAGGACAGGAGAGAGATTCTGGTGATCTTGCAATTTTACTCAATCCTGTTACTAAAAAAAAAAAAAGATTACTGCAAGAGCAACTATAAGAGAATTGAGAGAAAACTGATTAATGGCCAATGTTTGCCTTAGACTGAAACAAACATTTTTCTTCAAAGTTTTATTTTATTAGTCTTACTGTCTTTACATTAAAACATATATTTCATGTCTCTCTTCCTTTCCCTTTCATTTTTTATTGTTTCCCACCAAAATATGTATATATATATTACTAAAGCTTCAGCATCTCTTACAATAGTAGTGGCTTATGACTGAGGAAATAGAATATTGACTTAGCTAAAGATAGACCATGTCAGTAATATAAAGGCTTATTCAGTGATTAAAGCACAAAAAACAGTACACTCCAGTAGTATGCACTTGGGGAGAAGATACTGCAAGCAACAGTAGAATATCTGATCTACCTAACATATTTATTTCTCAGTACAAATTAATAGTTTGAATTTTGGTTCATATATCCCTGCCTCTCCTCAGTTTAGTCAAAATGAGTCCATCAACTGGATTCTGGTTAAATCTAGAATCCAGATATGGTTGAGTTTCTACCCAGGCAAGCTGTCCATGAGCCTCTCCTGTGGCAATGCCCCAATCAAACAACTTCTCTGATGGACATTCTGAACTTGATGACTTTTTTCTCAAATTTCTACTTTTTTTAACTTAAAAAAGTGATAAAAATTAATTAACAATATATACTGAGGGTCCCCATGCACAAGGCAGATACTTATCCTTATGGGGGAAGAAACTGTAGTAACAGCCACAGGTGTTAGCAAACAAACAAAAACAAAAAATCTGTAAACAAAGAAAATAATGTATAAGCACAAGGGGAACATTAAATCTTAGCGTTAACCTCTAAACATAAGAAATACCATTAAATAGGCAAAAAGGTATTAAATTATGTCATTTTTAGGTCATGGACATTGCTTAAAAAGGTTTCATGGAGCAAAACAGGAATTGGGGTAGAAAATGGAAACTGAATGGAAACAGACATTTTGAATGAGAAAAACTGTATGAGCAAAGGGTTAGAAATTTTAATTTCAAAACTAAATTTGTATATACTGGAGGACAAATCATAATTTCAAATTATACACATTTTTAACCCCTTAGTTGGCTATAGTGGGATTAAATATTCAAAGTGAAATTAAATATTCAAAGATATTTTCTACTGAGATGAGGACTAATTGAATCCATGTGAATGGAATCTAAACTGGAATAATCATATACTGTTGGTAATTGCATTTCAGCTTCTTTAATGAATTCTACTAAGTAAAATGGAAATGGAAAAAAAACACCATCTTATTCACCTAGCCTAAAAATAAAAGACAATATTTATCCCAGAATTGATAATTAAAGGAACCCTAATCGACTTGTCCCTTGAGAAAAACATGTATAAGTTTAAACACTATAGAGTTGCAGAATAATTTTCCTTTCTAATCTCTTGTAAAACAAGAGAAGACATAAAAATATTTTACAGAATCTGATCTTGTACTGTCACTTATCTTTGTCTCTTAATGTTTATTCATAAATAATTTCCTGAGAATGAATACAGTTGGGAATATGAGTCTCATTTTGAAATGCATATAGCAAATTAGGACAACTTCCTAAATAGGATTTACTTCCTAAATAGGATTATCTTCCCCCAATTAAATATATGTAAGTATATATACATATGGGGAAAATATGCTAAAATTCTCAAAGGTAATGCTTTAGAAGCCAATATTGAAAACATGACTTCATCACATGAAAAACTTAAGAAATTTGGGTATAGATGACTATTAAAAAGATTATTTCTAGTCTAACTTATCACTTCAATAATATTTGTTCAGCTTTATTAAGATATAATTGACAAATTAAATATATTTAAAGTGTACAGTGATGATTTGATGTAAGTGTAAATTGTGAAAGGAATACCATTAAATTAATAAAAACATCCATCACCTCACATATTTACTGTTTTATTTCAATTGTTTTATTCAATTTATATTCAAGTGAGAAAACTTAAGTTCTAATCTCAGCAAATTCAAATAATACAGTATAGAATTATCAACTATAATCACCATGTTATATATTAGATCTTAAGACTTTATTAATCTTATAATTGAAGCTTTTTAACCTGTAACCAACTTCAACCTATTTCCCATGCCTCTCATCTCCTGATAACTACTCTTCTATTCAAATTTTTAATGTTTTTTTGATTCTACATATGAGTAATGCCAGGCAATTTGCCTTTTTCTGTTTGACTAATTTCACTTAGCATAATGTCCTCCACTTTCATCAATGTTTTTTATTAAGGTATCATTGATATACAGTCTTATGAAGGTTTCACAAGAGAAACAATGTGGTTATTACATTCATCCATATTATCGAGTCGGCCCGCCATACCCCATAGCAGTCACTGTCCATCAGTGTAGTAAGATGCCACACACAGTCATTACTTGTCCTTGTGCTACACTATCTTCCCCATGATCCCTGCCACACCATGTTCGCTAATCATAATAACCCTCAATCCCCTTCTCCATCCCTCCCCACCCCTCCACTTTGGTAACCACTGGTCCCTTCTTGGAGTTTGTGAGTCTGCTGCTGTTTTGTTCCTTCCGTTTTGCTTTGTTGTTATACTTCGCAAATGAGGGAAATCATTTGGTATACATTTTTCTCTTCTTTATTTCACTGAATATAATACCCTTTAGCTCCATCCATGTTGTTGCAAATGGTAGGATTTGTTTTTTCTATGGCTGAGTAGTATTCCATTGTGTATATGTACCACTTCTTCTTTATCCATTCATCTACTGATGGACACTTAGGTTGCTTCCATACATTGGCTATTGTAAATAGTGCTCTGATAAACATAGTGGTACAGATGTCTTTTTGAATCTGAGAACTTGTTTTCTTTGGGTAATTCCTAGGAGTGGAATTCCCAAGTCAAATAGTATTTCTATTTTTATTTTTCTGAGGAACCTCCATATTCCTTTCCAGCACTGTAAGAGGGTTCCCCTTTCTCCACATCCTCACCAGCATCTGTTGTTCCTAGTCTTTTCTATGTTGGCCATCCTAATTGGTGTGAGGTGATATCTCATTGTGGTTTTAATTTGCATTTCTCTCATAATTAGCGATGTGGAGCATCTTTTCATGTGCCTGTTGGCCATCTAAATTTCTTCTTTGCAGAAGTGTCTGTTCATATCCTCCACCCATTTTTTTAACAGGGTTATCTTCTTTTTGGGTGTTGAGGCATATGAGTTCTTAATATATTTTGGATGTTAACCCCTTGTCCAATATGTCATTTAAAAATATATTCTTCCATACTGTAGGATGTCTTTTAGTTCCGTTGCTGTACAGAAGCTTTTTAGCATGATGTAGTCCCATTTTTTCATTTTTTATTTTGTTTCCCTTGCCCGAGAAAATGTGTTCAAGAAAGAGTTACTTATGTTTATATTCAAGAGATTTTTGCCTATGTATATTTCTAAGAGTTTCATGGTTTCCTGAGTTACATTCAGGTCTTTGACCATTTAGAGTTTACTTTTGTGTATGGGGTTAGACAATAATCCAGTTTCATCCTCTTGCATGTAGCTGTCCAGTTTTATAAACACCAGTTGTTGTAAAGGCTGTCATTTCCTTTGTATATCCATGGCTCTTTATCATACATTAATTAACCATATATGCTTGGGTTAATATCTGGACTCTCAAATGTGTTCCATTGGTCTATGTGTCTGTTCTTGTGCCAGTATCAAATTGTCTTCATTACTGTGGTTTTGTAGTAGAGTTTGAAGTCAGGGAGTGTAATCTGCCCTGCTTTATTCTTCCTTCTCAGGATTGCTTTGGCTATTTGGGGTCTTTTTTGGCTTCTTAAGAATTTTTTAACTATTTGGTTTTGTTCCTTGAGGAATGCTGTTGGTATTTTGATAGGGATTGCATTGAATCTGTAGGTTGATTTAGGCAGTATGGCCATTTTGACAATATCAATTCTTCCTATCTGTGAGCATGGGATGTGTTTCCATTTATTGGTATCTTCTTTAATTTCTCTCATGAGTGTCCTGTAGTTTTCAGAGTATAGGTCTTTCAGTTTCTTTGTTGCCTTATTCCTAGGTATTTTATTCTTTTTGATCCAATTGCAAATAGAATTGTTTTCCTAATTTCTCTCTACTAGTTCATCATTAGTGTATAAGAATGCAACAGATTTCTGTTTATTAATTTTGTATCCTGCAACTTTGCTGAATTCATTTATTAGATCTAGTAGTTTTGGAGTGGATTCTTTAGGGTTTTTTATGTACAATATCATGACATATGCAAGGAGGGACAGATTCACTTCTTCTTTACAATCTGAATGCCCCTTATTTCTTTGTGTTGTCTGATTGCTGTGGCTAGGACCTCCAGAACTACTTTGAATAAAAGTGGTAAGAGTGGGCATCCTTGTCTTGCTCCCAATCATAAAGGAAAAGCTTTCATCTTCTCACTGCTAAGTACGATGTTGGTTGTGGGTTTGTCATATATGGCCTTCATTATGTTGAGGTATTGCCCTCTATACCCATTTTCTTGAGAGTTTTTATCATGAATGTGTATGGAATTTTGTCAAATACTTTTTCAGCATCTATGGAGATGATCATGTGGGTTTTGTCCTTCTTTTTGTTGATGTGGTGGATGATGTTGATGGATTTTCTGATGTTGCACCATTCTTACATCCCTGGAATAAATCCTACTTGATCATGATGGATGATCTTTTTGATGTACTTATTAATATGGTTTGCTAATATTTTGTTGAGTATTTTTGCGTCTATGTTCATCAGGGATATTGGTCTGTAATTTTCTTTTTTTGTGGTGTCTTTGCCTGGCTTTAGTATTAGAGTGATGCTGGCCTCATATGAGTTTCAGAGTGTTCCCTCCTCTTCTACTTTTTGGAAAATGTTAAGGAGGATGGGTATTAGGTCTTCACTACATATTTGCTAAAAATCAGTGGTGAATCCATCTGGTCCAGGAGTTTTGTTTTTAGGTAGTTTTTGATTACCAATTCAATTTTGTTTCTGGTAATTGGTCTGTTCAGATTTTCTGTTTCTTCCTGGCTCAGCCTTAGAAACTTGTATTTGTCTAGAAAGTTGTCCATTTCTTCTAGGTTATCCACTTTGTCAGCATATAATTTTTCATAATATTCTCTCATAATACTTTGTATATCAGTGGTGTCTGTAATGAGTTTTCCTTTTACATTTCTGATTCTTTTTATGTGTGTACAGTCTGTTTTTTTCCTCATAAGTCTGTCCAGGGATTTTTCTATTTGTTTATTTTCTCAAAGAACCAACTCCAGCTTTCATTGATTCTTCCTATTGTTTTTTTCTTCTTGATTTTATTTATTTATGCTGCAATCTTTATTATGTCCCCCATTCTATTGACTTTGGGCCTCATTTGTTCTTTTTCTAGTTTAGTTAATTGTGAGTTTAGACTGTTCATATGGAATTGTTATTTTTTCCTGAGGTAGGCTTGTGTTGCAATATACTTTCCTCTTAGCATGGCCTTTGCTGCGTCCCACAAATTTTGCAGTGTTGAATTATTGTTATCATTTGTCTCCATATATTGCTTGATCTCTCTTCTTATTTGGTCATTGATCCATTGGTTATTTAGGATCATGTTGTTCAGCCTTCATGTGTTAGTGGGCTCTTTCATTTTCTTTGTGTAATTTATTTCTAGTTTCATACCTTTGTGGTCTGAGAAGCTGGTTGGTACCATTTCAACCTCTGAATTTACTGAGGCTCTTTCTGTGGCCTAGTATATGATCTATTATTGAAAATGTTCCAGGTGCACTTGAGAAGAATGTGTATCCTGTTGGTTTTGGATGGAGTCTTCTGTAGATATCTGTTAGGTCCGTCTGTTGTAATAGTTTGTTCAGTGCCTCCACCTCCTTACTTATTTTCTGTCTTGTTGATCTGTCCTTTGGAGTGAGTGTGTGTTGAAGCCTCCAATGAATGCATTGCATGCTATTTCTCCCTTTAATTCTGTTAGTATTTGTATCACATATGTAGGTGATCCTGTGTTGGGTGCATAGATATTTACAATAGATATATCCTCTTTTTGGATTTAAATCTTTATCATTATGTAATGTCCTTCTTTGTCTCTTGTTACTTTCTTTGTGTTCAACTCTATTTTTTCTGATACAAGTACTGCTACGCCTACTTTTTTCTCCCTATTAGTTGCATGAAATATCTTTTTCCATTACTTTCAGTCTATGCATATCTTTGGGTTTTAAGTGAGTCTCTTGTAGGCAGCATGTAGACAGGTCTAATTTTTTTTATCTATTCAGTGACTCTGTGTCTTTTGATTGGTACATTCAGACCACTTACATTTAGGGTGATTATTGATATATATGTACTTATTGCCATTGCAGGCTTTAGATTCATGGTTACAAAGGTTTCAAGGGTAATTCCCTTACTATATAACAGTCTAAATTAACTCACTTAGTATGCTCTTACAAACACAACCTAAAGGGTTTTTTTTTCCTTCTTTTTCTTTCTCCTCGATTTATATATTAGGTATCATATTCTGCACTCTGTCTATCTCTTGATTGACTTTGGGGATAGTTGATCTGCTTTTCAATTAATTGTTCTACTTTTTTACTGTGGTTTTATTTTCCCCTGATGAAAGGTATTTAACCTTAGGAAGACTTCCATCTATAGCAGTCCTTCCAAAATACACTGTAGAGGTGATTTGAGTGAGGTAAATTCTCTCAGCTTTTACTTATCTGAAATTATTTAATCCCTCCTTCACATTTAAATGATAATCTTGCCTGGTAGAGTATTCTTGGTTCAAGGCCCTTCTGTTTCATTGCATTAAATATATCATGCCACTCCCTTCTGCCCTGTAAGGTTTCTGTTGCGAAGTCTGATAATAGACTGATGGGTTTTCCTTTTTGTATGATCATATTTCTCTCTCTATCAGCTTTTAAAAATCTGTCCTTATCCTTGTTCTTTGCCATTTTAATTATTATATGTCTTGGTTTTGTCTTCCCTGGGTCCCTTGTGTTGGGAGATCTGTGCACCTGCATGGCCTGAGAGACTACCTTCTTCTCCAGACTGTGGAAGTTTTCAGCAATTACCTCCTCAAAGACACTTTCTATCCCTTTTTCTCTTCTCTTCTGGTACCCCTATAAAGCGAATATTGTGCCATTTGGATTGGTCACACAGTTCTCAATATTCTTTCATTCCTAGAGATCATTTTTTCTCTCTGTGCCTCAGCTTCTTTGTATTCCTCTTGCCTAATTTCTATTCCATTTACCATCTCCTCTACGATATCTAATCTGTTTTTAAATCCCTTGTTGTATGTTTCCTTTTAGATATGGAATTTCTTAATGATTGAATCTCCATCCTAAATTCGTCCCTGAATTCTTGAATATTTTTCTTAATCTCCATGAGCATGTTTATGATTTTTATTTTGAACACTTTTTCAGGAAGATTGGCGAGTTCAGTTTCAGTTGGGCCTTTTTCTGGTGTTTGTGAGATTTTCATTTGAACCAGGTTCCTTTGACGTTTAATATTTGTATGTGGTGCCCTCTAGTGCCCAGAAGCTCTAGTTTCTGTAGCTGCTCAGCCCTTGGAGTGATATCAGTGATCAAGGGGAGCGGTGCTGGGGTTAGGAAATAGCTGTTCCCTGCTTCCTGGCTGCTGTGCCTGTCTCCATTGTCAGAACCAGTGGACCCAAGCAGCCTCTGGACTGCGTTTGTACCTTCTGTAGGTGGGTAATATTTCTGGCTGGCCTGATGCCAGACCAGGGACTGCTGGTTTGTGAGCTGTTGCCAGTATGCCAGGAGGAAGGTGCAGCAGGCTGTGTTTCACACTGGGGGTCCTTGAAGCTGAGTAGCCAGCCAAGGAGATGGATCATCTGAAGTTCCTGAAAGTTCCCAACCTGCTGGGCAGAGCACACCCAGACAACCTTTTCCACCTATCCTTTCTATCCTGCAAGCTCCTTTCAATCCCCACCCCTTCAGGAGCCCTCTTGCTTCTAGGAAGCCTCTCAGGCTACCCACCTTTCCTTTGTCCTGGAGCAGCCGTATTTCCCCTGTGTTAGCTTTCCAACCCCACTAATCTCCAGAGCACCATGCAATGTAGTATTCAGCAGTCCTAGGCTTACCCTCCCTGCTCCATTACTCTTCCTCCCACCAGTGAGCTGTAGTGGAGCAAGGGCTTGGGTCCCACTGGATCAAGGCTTTTGTATGTTACCCTGTTTTGTGAGGTCTGCTCTGTTCTCTAGGTGTATGCAATCTGGCGCAGCCTTCTTTCCTTTTGATCTTCTATGAGTCATTGTATTAAGTATATTTTCATATTATATGTGGTTTGGGGAGGCTTTCTCTCTTTCATCTTTCATGCCGCCATCTTTAATCCTTTCTCTATCTCACATTTTCTTATTCACTCGTCTATCAATGAATAGTTAGGTTGTTTCCATTGCATACCTTGGTATTATGAATAATGCTGAAGTGAAAATGGATACATATATGCCTTTAATATCCTGTATTCATTTATTTGGGGTATATACCTAGAAGTCAAACTGCAGAATCATTTGGTAGTTCTACTTTTTAAATTTGGAGGAATCTCCATACTGTTTCCTGTTGTGGTTATACCAGCTTATATTCCTACCAACAGAGTACAAAGGTTCTTTTTCTTTACATCTTCACCAGCAGTTGTTACCGCTTTTCATTTTGATATTGGCCATTTCAACAGGTATAAGGTGATATCTCTTGTAGTTTTGATTTAAATTTCTCTGATTATCAGTGATGTTGAGGACCTTTTAATATACTTGTTGGCCTTTTAGATGATGTCTGGAAAAATCTCTATTCAGGAGTTTTCCCATTTTTAATGAGGTTATTTGTTTCCTTTGCTTCTGAATTGTATGATTCAGCAGTTTGTATTGAATAGTTTGGATATTAACCTTTTATGGGATAGGTGGTTTGCAAATATTTTCTTCCATTCTCTAGGTTGCCTTTCCATTCTGTTCATAGTTTCATTTGCTGTGCAGAAACTTTTTAGTTTGCTGTAGTCCACTTTTTTATTTTTGTTTTGGTTGTCTTTACTTTTGGTGTCAAATCTAAAAAAATCATGGCCAATACTAATGTCAAGGAGCTTACCCCTGTTTTCTTCAAGGTATTTTATAGTTTAAGGTTTTATGTTTAAGTCTTTTATCCACTATAAGTTGATGTTTGTATATGGTGTAAGATAGTGGTCCTGATAGAGAAAAATTTACAAGGTCAGCAATCTAGTCCACGTGGCTTCCTTCTGCTTCTCTTCTTAGCAAAGACAACAGAACCTCCCGTTTTCCAACTCCCCTTCACTTCCTGCTCTGTCAGGCATGCACTCCCTAAACTTACTCCCCCTTGCTTGCTTGCTGTGCACCTAGAAATGTTGCAGAAAGATATATATTCCTCCACTTGCTTTGTTCGGTGCTCAGACCTTGGGAGATTACTCCCCTCTGAGCCTGCCAGTGTAAAAATTAATCCTCAACACTCCAAGACCTCTGAGTGCTGCTTGGTTCTTCCATCACCAATCCAGTCCAGGTTTTTCAGGTTTTTCCATAACATTTGGTTCCCTGACTGGGAATCCCAACTGCACTGGCCCTTTGTTGCCACTGGTTTAGGGCAAGGTGGGGTGATGACAGAACGGGTGATCACAACGGAGAAGGCACGCCCCCACCCGATCTTTTGGCACTCTCCTGCCCGGTTGTCGTGAGTCAGCCCCTCTCTGCTGTTCCCACCAGACTCAGGGAAGCTTGGCAGCTGAGGACTGGTTCCAATGTCGGATTACAGTAAGGCCCCAGGGACCCTGACCCAGCCAGTTCCCACCAGTTGGGGTGGAAGGGGAGCCTGATCATCTCCTGGAGACTTCTTAGAAGTCTCACAGGTAGGGACTCCCAGGGAGGGAATGTTTAAACTCTGGTCTGAGTGTGTGAGTGAGTGTTCAGGGAAGCTGATGCCATTCAGTCTGCACTGAATCTGTGATTCTACAGCCTGTGCTATGGAATCTGAGAGGGCCCGCATCCGCATTCACGGTCGGCTGCCATGACATAAGGGTGACTCAGCTTCGGCTGACTTGGCCCGGGACTTATACAGGTGCATCTTAGTCAAGGCTGATAAAAGTCTCCAAGAGGAGCATGAACAGACAGGCATATGATTGGTCTCCTTTCTACAGGAGGCAGCCCCCCTTATCTGTTGTCATGACATCATTACACAGATATGTCATGGGGTCAGGGCAGAGTAAACCCTAAGTTCTTGACCCCATGATCAAAAATTTTAGGAAGGGATTTTCAGGAGACTATGGAGTAAAATTAACTCCCAGCAGGTTGAAAACCCTGTGTGAGTCTGAATAACCCACCTTTAGTGTAGGATGGCCTCTGGAAGGGACCCTAGATGTCCCAACAGTCCGCTGGGTCTGGCGGGTCATCACTTGAGATCCAGGTCATCCTGACCACTTAAAATATATCAACTCCTGGTTAGAAATCACCCAGACCCTTCCCCCTTGGCTATGACTTGCTTGCAACAGGCAGGGACAGGGTAGGGTCTTAGTCACCTCAACAAAGAAGCCTACAAAGAATCAACAGAAGCCTGAGACTCCACAAATTCTTGCTGGTGATCCAGAGGAAGAGCCCATATTGCCCCCACCTTATGCTCCCCCAAGGCCATCAGCACCCAGTCCCTGGTCCTGGACACCCTACACCATCAGCCTCCCCAGCACCTCCAGAACGAGCTGACCCGCTCTCCCCAGGACCAGCAGCCAGACTGCCATTCAGGTGCCATTCAGATGCCAGTGCAAGAGACGCGGAAGCCTGAGAAATGTGATGAAGACAGGACCACCCAGCCAGGCCAGTCCATGCTTTAGTATCAATCCTTCTCCATGACTGACCTCCTCAATTGGAAACACAACACCCCATCATACTTGGAGAAGCCACAATCCTTGGTTGATCTAATGGAATCCCTCTTCCAAACCCATCAGCCAACCTGAGAAGACTGCCAACAGCTTCTCCTCACCCTGTTCAACACTGAGGAGAGGAGGTGGATTATAAAAGGGGCCCACCAATACCTGGAACAGCATGCACCAGCCAGGGTCCTTGATTGGGGTGCATGGGCCGACATCACTCACTGTCCCTGAGGAGCACCCTGAATGGGACTTCACCACCCAAGGGCCAGCACCAGATCTGCTGATATCAGGAGGTTCTTCTCCAGGGGATCAAAGCTGGGCCCAAAAAGCCTATGAACATATCTAAAGTTTCCTCTCTCAACAATCAGGAAAGTCTCCTGGAGACTATTATGAAAGACTATGTGAAACTTACTGCATCTATACCCCTTTTGACCCAGAGGTACAAGAAAGCCAACAGATGGTCAACACCTCTTTCATGGCCCAAGCTTCCCCAGACATCAGATGAAAGCTCCAGAAACTTGAGGGTTTCATTGGGATGAATATCACTCAGCTGACTGAAATTGCCAACAAAGTATATCTAAACAGGGAAGTTCAGGCTGACAGAGGCTGAAAGAAGAATGAAGAAAAAGGCCAGCCTCCTGGCAGCTGCCCTAAAGAAAAGAGAGATGACCAAAAGGCAGAGAAAAGCCAGCCACCAAGAGGGGGGAAACCTAGGCACCTCCTATCCAGGGACCAGTGCACTTACTGTAAAGAAAATGGGCACTGGAAGAACAAATACCCCAAATGAGGCAAAGCCCCGAAGCCCAGTCGCTACCAGGAAGAGCCTCACAGGGAACGCTCACTGGCCTGGCAGGAACAGACTCAGATTGACAAGGATGGGCTCTCTCACACTCGACCCCCATGAGCCCACAGTCAAAATGAAAGTGGGGGGTCAAAACATGACTTTTATGGTTGACACATGGGCAGAAAACTCTGGGTCACCCTCCCTGTAGCCCCTTTCAGTAAAAAGACTGCAATTATTTTTGGAAACAGTGGGACAAAAGTATTCCAACAATACTTTTGCCAAGCCTGCCAATGTAAACTTGGAAGCCACAAGGTCCAACGTGTGTTTCTCTACCTGCCTGAGTGCCCCGTTCCCCTCCTTGTCTTAGATATACTCTCAAACTTGGAGCCCAGATAAGTTTTGAACCAACTGGCTGCACCAGCCTCAAACTAAACCCAGGCCAAGAAGAGCCAGGGTCCCTCGTACTGGCAATAACCACACCTGGGGAAGAAGAATAGAGGCTATTCTATGCCCAGATTCTCTCAAGTTAGCCCACCTGAATTCAGAGCTGCCTTCCCCTCAGTATGGGCTGAAGACAACCCACCTGGACTTGCTCATAACCGAGCCCCTGTCATTGTAGAATTGACTCCGGGGGCCCAGCCACAGAGACAGCGGCAGTACCGCCTCTCACAAGAGTCGATAGCAGGCATCCAGGAACACCTGATCAGACACAGAGAGGCAGGCATTCTAATCAAGTATCAGTCACCCTGGACCACCCCTCTTCTACCAAACAGCCAGGAGGAGGGTACCAGCCTGTTCAAGGCCTGTGAGCCATTAACAAAGTGACTGTCTCTTTACACCCGGTGGTCCCAAATCCGTACACTCTCCTCAGCCAGATCCTGGGGGCTGCCAAATGGTTTACTTGCCTTGACTTAAAAGATTCCTTTTTCTGACTCCAGCTGGCCCCCCAAAGCCAGCTCTCGTTTGCTTTCGAATGCACTGAACTGAATACGGGGCAGCAGATACAATTAACATGAACACGGCTTCCACAACGGCTCAAGAACTCACCCACTGTTTGAAGAGGCATTGGCTGCAGACCTTGCCAGCTTTCCAAGGGAAGCCATACGCTACACCCTCCTCCAGTACATAGAGGACCTCCTCCTTGCCAGTCACATCCAGGAAAATTGTGCAAAAGGCACAAAAGCCCTCCTGCAACTCCCGTCAGACTCAGGATATGAAGCCTCATGGAAAAAGCCACAAATCTGCCAGTAGAGCGAGTCTGGTACTTGGGCTGCCTCCTCACCCGGGGAGAAAGGGCCCTAGGGCCAGAGAGGAAAAAGGTCATTTTCTCCTTACCTCAGCCCCAGATGAAGAAAGGCATATGAGAGTTCCTGGAGTCTGTTGAGTTCTGCATAATCTGGATTCCCAGATTCTCGGTAGTGGCAAGACCCCTCTACAGCCTCCTGGGGGGCCAGACCAAAAGCCCCCTGTCTGGAGAGAAGAGGCAAGAGCCGCCTTCCTGGAAATAAATGCTGCTTCAGAACAGGCACCAGCCCTAGGCCTGCCAGATACAGAAAAGCCCTTCAATCTCTTTGTACATGAAAAGGAAAAAGTGGCCCTCAGTGTTCTCACACAGACTATTGGGCCCTGGCAGCGGTTGGTCACATACTTGTCAAAGAAACTGGACCCAGTGTCAGCAGGATGGCCACCCTGCCCCAGGGTGCTGGCAGCCACAGTTCTCCTCATTAAGGAAGCAGATAAACTCACCCTGGGAGAAGAAGTAAATGTCAAGGTTCCCCATGCTGTTGTGTCCCTCATGAACATGCAGGGACACCACTTCCTTTCCAACTCCCAGCTGGCACAATATCAAGGGCTCCTCTGTGAAAATCCATGAGTCACTCTGGAAACTGTACGGACACTGAATCCAGCAACTTTCCTCCCCTCCGAAGAGAGGAAACCAGCTCATGACTGCTCTGAAGTAACTGATGATGTATCCGCAAGTTGTCCAGATTGGCGAGATCAAGCAATACAAAATCCAGAACTCACACTGTTCAATGATGGCAGCAGTTATCTACAGGAGGGTGTACAGAGAACAGGTTATGCAGTAACTACTGCCACTGAGGTCTTAGAAGCAAAATCCCTGCCAGCCAGATGGTCAGCACAACGGGCTGAACTGCATGCCTTAATCTGAGCCCTCACCATCAACAAGAGCAAGCCTTTGCTCCCGATAGGTCTTTGCCACTGTGCACATACATGGGGCAATCTACAAGGAAAGAGGTCTCCTCACAGCAGCAGGGAAAGCAGTCAAGGAAAAGGAAGAAGTACTACAACTCCTCGAGGCTGTCTGGCTCCCAAAAGAAGTAGCAATTCTGCATTGCAAAGGACACCAAAAGGGAAATGACCCTATAGCACGAGAATTGGCTGGCAGATGAAGCAGCTAAAGCAGCAGCCAGTAAGGAGACAGGTAAAACTTCTTCCCTCAGTATGGCCCCAACACCCCCGGGGGAGACCCCTCCACCCAAGTACACTGAAAAGTACAAGGACAGGGCTACAGCTGAAGGATCCATCCTAACTGAAATAGGATGGTGCGGTGGATGCTGCCTGACAGACGCATCTTTGTCCCAACTGCAACCGGAGAGCATTTAGTCAGTGAATACCATCAGCTCACCCACCTAGGAAAATCTGCACTGAACGCCCTCCTCCAAAGGCAATACTACATTAGCCAGTTGCCAGTATTATGCTGAGCAAAAGGTGAGCAGTGTGGAACTTGCACCACAAATAATGCCCCATATGCACCACAACCCCTGCCCTATTTCCAAAGAGCGGGAGTTGCCCCCTTTGAAGGCCTTGAGATAGACTTCAGATGTCCAGCCAAGGAGAGGACTCAGATATCTCCTAGTAATAGTGTGTACACACTCTGGGTGGGTTGAAGCCTTCTCAACTGGGACAGAATGAAGCCAGGAGGTAGATAAAGTCTCCTGAGAGAAATTGTACCCCATTTTGGCCTACTGTCTACAATTCACAGTGACAATGGACCTACCTTTGTAGCAGATGCAGTACAGATTTTAACTAAATCTCTCAACATTACCTGGAAACTATACACTGCACACCGGCCACAAAATTCAGGTAAAGTGAAGTGAATGAACCGCACCCTCAAGGGAACCCTAGCTAAGTTTTCCCAAGAAACTGGCCTCCCGTGGTTGGACCTACTGCCCCTGGCTCCCCTGCGGGCTTGCTGCACACCTCGTATTCAAGGTTTTTCCCCTTCTGAATTAGTATATGGACAACGCCCTCTCCCATGTCTAGGGAGCCTTCCAGGGAACCTACTCCAGATAAGAGATAAGGGAGCAAGAGAACAGCTCCAGGCCTTAAAAGCCACCCTAAATAAGCTGCAACAATATACCATAGAAAGAGCCCTGATCTCCTTAGGGACCCCAGTACATTCCTTCCAGGATGGGGACTCAGTCTGGGTCAAAAATTGGAAAAGGGACCCCCTTAAACCTCAGTGGACTGGCCCCACTAACCACTCCTACTGCCTTCAAAGCTGCAAGCATCACTCCATGGATCCATAATTCCAGAGTAAAAAAGGCCCATAATCCAGATGAAGAAATACATGAGTTGAAGGCCCAGCCAAACTTCCAGAATCGTCTCTGCCTCCGCATCCAGTGATGACCCGCTGACTAATGGACACCTGCGCACCGTGGATCTTGGACCTCCCGGAGTGATTCTTCCATCCCACACATCGGACTTTCTGCCGTTGCCCCCCCAGGACTGGACTATTCCTCAAATGTTTCCTTTTCTATTGTACTTATTCCTCCCAGGAAGATACTGGGAAGTGGGCAGTTTTGTCTGCTCTTATTGCACTAAGTTTGGGTATATTAGCTGCAGGGAGGAGTCTCCTGTACCCACTTAGAAACTGTTTGCTATAGTTCTGTGGGATCATGAATTCAAGCCCCACTGGCTATCAGAGCTAATATGGAGGCCTGAACCTTGGATGGCAGCTATAAAAGTTGGGGTACTTGATGTGCAGACAAGCCCCTTCCAGGGATGCTAGCGATCTGATTCTGCTGTTAGAGTGAGCCAGAGGGAAAAGAGAGGAAGTGCCTACCTGCTCTTTTAAACTCCAGGGAGGGTCATGGTCAGCACTAGACACATGGTGATGGGAATCTGGACCCTCAGGCAGCAGCTTGTAAAGTTGACTGTCAAAACCTTTCTGGGGAAAGACTTGGAAATGGGTAATTTTTCCTGTTCCTCATAAACTGAGCCCTGGGAGGATAGCTGGGGGCAGTGCTTTCATACCCATTATCAACTGCTTTCTTGTTTGCTATTGTCCTGTGGGAATAGTGAACAGAAGCCTTGTTGACTACCAGAGCTGGGGGATTTGAGACTCCATCCCTCGGAAGGCAGCTTTATGCATTAGGACACTAGACGTGAGGTCCAAACCCTTTGCTTTTTAAGGAGGAACTGTGAGTTGGGGTTTTCTTCTGATCGTACAGTGCACTACTAGGAATGTACTTTATGGCAAGAGAGTATCATGGCTTTTCCTATCCTTTTCCATGTAGGCAATTTTCTCAGTCACCTGATATATAAAAGTCACTAGTTTCTGGATTTCAGGGCAAACTGCTCCATGTGTTGCTATTTATTCAGTGTGTCCATGGAAGGAGGAAAATTCGGGAGCCTCCTATCTTTCCATTTTGGTCTGGAGTCTGAATATTTAAAACCAAGGTTTGGGTACTAGATGGGTTTATTGCTACGAGGCCCTTTCAGCAGACAAAGCTTTATTCATCTATTAAACTGTCAACAATAATCAACTAAATGCTGCTGGCTGGTGAGAAGGGCACTCTCCTAATTGCTGACAAAGTCTGCAATTCAATATTTTTGAAAAATGTTCATCAACCTCTTTCTGAAAATTCACAAAAATGAGAAGTTCAAGACTTTAAAAAATGAATTTATACATCCAATCAGAGTTTTAAAATTGAGTACTTATCCTTAAAGTGTTTCTGTTGTTTGTAATCTGTAGAGTAATAGTAGAATGAATCAACACTCCTTTTCAACAAATCTTATCTAAAGATTAACATTTGGAGTTTCTCCGGCCATTTTTCAATATGGTCCTTATACCAACTTAGATGTTTAATTTTAGACACAGACTAATACGTCAATATTTCATTTTAAGTCATAGAAAGTGATTTAGGTGAAACTGATTTAGGGGATTCAAATCGAGGTTAAAGGCTTTATAAACCAGGTGACTCCCCGACTGTAACGGGCTCAAGGTTTTATGGAAGAGCAAGGTTGAGTGCATGACTTTGTGGGTTTAGTTTATGTGGCAATTCTTAACTCAAGCTGAAACTCAAGTTTAGGCATTGTTTCTGTTATCATGTCCCTTTCTTGAAGTCCCAGCAGCTATGAGACTGGTATTTTCTTAGAATTATTTTCACAAAACTGTGAGTTTCCCAGCAAGTCAAATTTTGGAGACAGGGGTGTAGATAGCAATAAATAAAGAAAAAGGGGCAAAGGTAGAAGACAAAGAGAAAGTGGTGGCTGTGTATCATATCTATGTTAGTATTTTTATAAAAGTCTTTCAACTATGGTTTGATGAGCACCAAGAATGGGTGCCATCCACCTTTATCTATAGTCTTTTATTGATGCCAAGACTGCATTCTTCCACATTATTTAAAATATCAGCTTATACTATGTCTTACCTGGGCCTTTCAGCTCCAGGCAAGTTCACTCTCCATTCTGTGATACTGAATAATGACAATGGAAAGTTGAGAGTAAAAGCACTTATATAAAGCTTTATTCTCATGATGGCAGGTCAAGTGCTAGAATTACATCTGCATCCAGAGTCTGCAATCCATCTCAGCCTCTGCCAGCCAGCCAGGAGCCAGGTAGGGCACTGGTTGCAGCTATTTATATAGCAACAAAGACAATAATGGCTCATTTCCAATAGGTGTATAAGCATTGGCCTGCCCAGCAAGCCAGTTACATCATTGCATGTGCACAGTGGACAAGTTTTTAGGATCAGGTGGGGATATAGGAACTTCCATTTTCCCTACATACTAAGTTTGTGACCATCAGATATCCTCAATTATTATCCAAATACATCTTCTTTTGGAAATATATTAAGTCTGCCAGACCTATTTATTACTGTATCTATAGTTCCCATTTTACATTTCATTACCTTTAAAGGAGAGACCACTGCCTGGGAAAGCCTCTCACCCAACACAGTTTTTTGCTTAGACTAACACTACCAGCCATTTTCTCTACTCTTCACTAATATCTTCACTAATGTTGTAAGATGAGCCTTTGACATCACACATGTACTTTGGTCTTTCTGCCACTTATCCTGTGTGAGCAAACTATTTTTTAAATGCAAATTAATGATATTGCAATTTCAACTTTTAAAATAAGTCTTGAAATTTCTGCCTTTTAAGCTGGTCAAATAGAAGGTTTTCATCATGATTCTTGAATAAATGTATAAGCACTCAGATGTCCAAACATTCTGGTGTGCTGCTCTCATACTGATTTTTCTCTGTTCACTCAGCCTAGTTATGAAGAGTACCTCCTTTTATTCTCAAAAAAAATTCCCAGTTTAAATGATAAGTTGTGTGTTCAGACATATATATCTTGGAATAGGCAATAGCATTAGCAAGTCAAATGCAATAGGACAGTGGTGAGAGGTAGAGGACACAATGTAATAATCATTATTACAATGTTTACAATTATTACAATAAATGTCAGAACTATATCTGGTCACTAGATCATAAGAGACTATTACACACCGTCTCAGTTTGGTTCATGATTCTTAATACTAATTGTCATAGTTAATTTGATCATTCAACAAGCATCCCACATCATTAAAATTGTTCAGATGGCTGGGCTGAAATGCTGTGTAGATCTGACCAAGGCCTTATTCTAGATCTGATCTTAGCCTTATTCTAAGTCAATTTGTTATGGAAAGTAAAGAGCTGTGTTACTTGTCATAGATTTCTTTGGGAAGTAATAATTATAAAGAATATAAGTGGGCAGATAAAGAAAGTAGTCATAGCGTAAAAATTCTGCTCTTTGGAACACATATAGAGGGCAAATCTGAACAATATATTACCCTCAATATGAACCTGTAATAAAAATACAAAGAGCATGCACTTCTTTTAGACTCACCATCCGCAAGGTCCATAGCCACTTATTCTCTATCAGCCACCCGAGGCATCACAATCTGTGTGGGCCCTGAGGAACTTCATGCAGGCATCACTGTATGTGCCTTGCCTCATACCTGTTCCTTATATGTTTCACTTCCAGTCCTGGAACTAACCTAAGGCAGTAAGGAATGTGAGATCTATGAGGCCTGCTTTGCACCCATGTACGTAGAACATAGAACTCTGAAGAAACTAATGCCAGGCATGGTAAGGTGCTAAAAGAATGTTTTCAACTTGGGGAAGGTGGAGAGGATTAAGCAAGATCCAGGAATAAGTAAATTGTGGATTTACAGTGAATTTTTGGCAAATCTCAATTTCATCAAGTAGTCAGGGGTTAAAATCATGTTCCAGAGAGAATGGGAGAAAACCATGGAGAACAAGGACCCATGAGAACCACAGAGGAAATTCTTAGTCCTTCAGTTTATTTCTCAATTATGCAATTCTAAAAAAGCGAAACAGATGAATGGCTCCAAGTCGGAAAGAAGAAGCAGAGAGATCTATGGAAAGATATAATAGCAGGAAATCCTGGAACCAGGGAGAATGAGTGGTGTGTGCTGAAAGTTGAAGAAAGGGGCCCCAGGTTGGCAATGTCTAGAGACCGGAGGACAGTAGCACACAGAGAGTGAATTGATTAAAAGTGTACTCAAATGGGTAGAAGTCTTATCCCCCTCTAAAATATTAGGAAACATCTTGCTCACTAATGCTTTTGAAGATTATGTTTGAAAAGTAGATGAAATAGAATAATTGAATCTTTCAAGTTTGGTGAGAATATAAAATGGACAAGAAGATGAAGGATTTATAAATAAGAAGACGGACAGCAGGAGAATTCCACATGCTTCTTTCTCCTTCCATAGTGAATTGGAAGGATAACCATGTTTGAGGGGACTCATGAGAAACAAGATTGGTGGACTCCATCCTTGCATAAAGAAATCTGTATTAATTGTTTTTGTTGCAATAAGAAATTAAACAGCAGTTTAAAACAACACACATTTAATTATCTCACAGTATGGAAGAGTATGTAGGTCAGAAGCCCAGCAGGCTTGTCTACGTACATGCATGTGGTCTCATGGAGCAAAAATCAGGTTTTGTCCAGTTTGGGCTCTTATCTTGAGGCTCTAAGGAAGAATACACTTCCAGGCTTATTTAGATTGTTTACAGAGTTCATGTCCAGGGTCCTATTTCCTTGCTAGATGTTGGCCAGGGTTTCTAGAAGCCACTCTTCAGTTCTTGGCTCATGGGCCCCTTTCTCTATCTTCAAAGACAGCAGTGGTCCTTCATGTCCTCTCACACTTGCAATTTCTCTGACCTCCCTTTCTGTCTAATCTCTCCTGCTTATCTTTTCTTTGCATGTCTTCTGATTCCAACTGGGAAAAGTTCCTCTATTTTTAAGGGATTAATTGATAAGATTGGAACACCTCAGATAATCCAGAATAATTTTAGGTCTCTAATCTTAATTGTATCTGCAAAGTTCCTTTTGTGATGTAACATAATCACAGGATCCAGGGATTAGGATGTTGAACATCTTTGGAGGAACTATTTGCTCAATTATATTCTGTCTATTTAATTTTCTTTTTAATGCTTTTTTCTATGTTAAATCTCATTTATAAGCATAATTCAAACGTTCTTACAAATGTCAGATTCTGGATAATAGGCCGATCTTATTTTTACAAAAACCCTAGAGTGGGAAGGCTAATGACAAAGTGTAATACCCCTAAAATATGGCCTTTTATACCAGAAATTGAGTCAACACATGTAAAATAAATTATTTATATCTATCTGGATGACCCTGGAATTACCAGAATCCTTTTCTAAATAGTTTGGGTCACCTCCTTATCACTTCTCATGCTAGCTCTTCCTAACCTTTACCACTCTCCTAAGTCTATTACTTTTTATATTATTCTGGATCATTAGTAGAATGACTTTGCCCTCTAAGAAAGGCATATGCTGCCCACAAAAATATTAAACAACATGCACAGATTTGATATATTCATTGGCATTATAGCTTCACAATTCTATGGTAGGCCACAGACAGATCTACTGAAGAACTAATGACCCAATAAGAACAGAACACAGGAACAAGTTACCATGACATAGTAAGAACTACCTTATATGTTAGACCAGTATGGTGCAATAGTACTTTCTGTGATGATGGTAACATCCTAACTGTACTGCAAAATAATCCACCAACCAGTCATAGTTCTTAAGTACTTGAAAAGAAATTCGTGAAACTGAAGAACTGAATCTTTAATTTCATTTCATTTTAATCTATTTGAATTTAATTTTCCATACATGGCTGTGGCTAGAGGCTACTGTCTTAAAGAGTGCTGTGTTAAAAGATGGATGCTTCTGTCCTGGTTTTGTTCCTTTGCCTGCCTATTGGTCCCTGAATTCCTCTGGCCTGAAAGGTATTTCACCTTGCATAGATCGCACTGACCATCAAACTTAAGTATACTGCCATAAAGAGGTTTTGGGAAGCTGTGTAAATGCACTCCAGTTAAGTTATTGGCTACAACCCTTACTCTGTTTCTTGATCTGCTAATAAACTAACTAGAAAGCAACCCTAAACAGAGTTGGAGTAATAAATCTATTCAGTTTTGAAATTGAAATCCTTTTTGTTGGCTTGACCTACTTTCTCACAAGCAAATAATTAAAATGTGGATTCATTTCTTTGGGAATCGGTCTTTAAATTCAATTTACCTAAATGTATTTTAAGTTTTACCTTTTCTAAAGTTTCCTAGATACAGATTTTTCTGCTGAGTTCACTGGTTAGAGCTGATTATAAGTTCCAGAAAAACAAAGTTGATAAAGGAAACGTCAGCCAAGTTTTAACTCTAGCCTCCTAGCTATAAAGTTCGGTATGCATCACATTACACTCCTCTTCAAAAGTGTTCTTTATTCTATGTGGAGTAATTCCACCCCTCTAATAGATGTATGCATGATGCATCTTAGTGCATTACCTACTGCTAAGAATGAATCATAGTAATGTAAACCTTCACTTCTCCCTAGCACTGAGATACGACTTCTGGTTATGATACCATTCTATATCGGATTTGACAAACTTCAAATAATTTAATGAAGCAATATTCCCACTCTGGAAGTGCAGGACTCATGAGGAAAAAAATCATTCTTGCATTAGTATTATATACAATGTATATGAGCAATCATTACTAATATAAGTCATCTTAAATATGTATGACTTTATTTTAGTATGGTTATTCATATCCCAAAACTTATACTCCAGTCTGCATTTCTTCTCTCCTTTGAAAAATATCAAAATAACTTATCTGCCCACTGAGAAAATAAGAAGGTGTGCTACAATTGTAGACACTCTGCCTTGGTGTGTGGCTTCAAATTTCCTAAGGGTACTATTTTTTCTTGACATTATGAAATGAAACTTTTGTACTTCATCCAGTCTTTTTTAACTTTCTGATTTCTTTCTATCAATTACTCCATACCTAGTGTGTTGATGGTCATGATGGGCATTATAGAAGGCCATCCTTGAGAATTTATGGTGAAAATATGAACTATAAAGGGTGCAGAGACACTATAAGTAGAGAATAGAATTTTTTTTTTTACCTAACTTGTCTAAGTTAAAGCCATTCTATTGAATCGCTTTTAATGTAATTGGTATAAAATAAGAGAAGGCAAAGGGAGTACCAGGAGAGGTATTGTTAAAGAAGAGCAATAAAAGGAAATACATGACAATAGAAATATTCCTTTCATAATCTTTCCTTGCACAATTTCTTTGTTGCTCTTTTGTTAAAAAAAAAAAGAAAAAGAATATACCCGTAGAAAAATCCAAATGAAAGTCCTATGTTTCTAGTTTTGAAATAATGGAACGAAATGTTTTTTTTTTTAACTTTATATCATGAGAATTTCTGAAATTAAGGGCCTGATGACATTATTTGAGATTAAAAAAAAAAAAGAAGTAGACTAAATTGAATGATAGAATAAATGTCCTAACATTACCAAAGGAATTTTCATTTCATCAATTGTCATCAAATATTTAGCTATGATTCTGAAACATCATAGCAACTGCACTACAAATAACATTCTACAGACTTGTTAAATTCTCTATTTACTCACAAGAGAGATTAACTACAATTAGTTAAATTTTCTTTCACTAAATCTTTATACTTTTGTTTTGACGTGGTGAATTGATTATAGCCTCTGATAGTCTCTGCATATCATAATGTTAGATATGCTGCTCTGATAGTATCCACTCTAAGTTTCAATAATTCCACATACAAATTAATTTGTTTAAAAATATAAAACAATTTGAGTCAAGGATTAAAGATGGTGGTGTGAGAGGTGAGACAGAGAACTCCTCCCAAAACCATATGTAATACGAAAATATATTTCATACAATTAATCCTAAAGGAACAACAGGAAAGAAGGCTACTCCAGACTGCATGAATCTGGAAAACAGAGCAGGCTTCAGGAAAGAGAGGAAGGTACCAAAGCTATGATCCAGCGAGACCCAAGCCCTTCCCCCACCCAAGATCACCGGCAGAAGAAAGAAAAATGGAGTGGGGAGGGGTTGGAAACCTAGGACTGCTGAATACTGAGCCCTGGAGATCTGCTTAGGGAACACAAACCTACACTGCATGATGCTCTGGAGATTAGTGGGGTTGTAAAGCTAAGAAAGGCAGAATACTTGGAGAGACTGAGATTCCAGCAGTTTGAGGGATCCATATCCAGCTGCTCTGGGACAAAGGAAAGGCAGGAAGTCTGAGAGGCTTCCTAGCAGTGAGAGGGCTGCTGAAGGGGCAGGGATTTCATGGAGCTTGCTGCACGGGAAAAGGGATAGGTAGACAAGATTGTTTGGGCACGCACTGCCCAGCGGGTTTGGAACTTTCAGGAGCTTCAGGTGCCCCATCACCCAGGCTGGCTACTCAGCTCTGAGACCCTCCCACGGTGACATGCAGCCTGCTGTGCCTTCCTCCTTACCTGCCAGTACCAGCTCACAAACTAGCAGTCCCTGTCCTGGTATCAGGTCAGCCAGAGGGAGGCCCTGCCTATGGCAGCTACAAACGCAAAGCCCAGAGGCTTACACCTGTATGTTCGGCCCACTGGTTCTGACAGTGGAGACAGGCACTGCAGCCAGGAAGCAGGAAACAGCTTTTTTCTCCCACCAGGCACAAGTTCCACCCCCTCTAACTGCCGACCTCACTCCATGGTCTGAACAGCTCCAAAGAGTAGAGCTTCTGGGCACAAGAGAATGCCATATATAAATAAGAAAACTCAAAGGAAACTGGTTCAAACAAAAATCTCACAAACACCAGAAAAAAAGCCAAAATGAAACTGAATCCACCAATCATCCTGAAATAGAATTCAAAATAAAAATCGTAAACATGCTGATGGAGGTACAGAAAAATATTCAAGAACTCAGGGACGAATTTAGGACAGAGATTCAATCATTAAGGAATTCCATATCTGAAATGAAACATACAATGGAGGGATGTATAAGCAGATTAGATGTAGTAAAAGAGACTGTAAATGGAATAGAAATTAGAAAAGACTAATACAAAGAAGCTGGTGCACAGAGAAAAAAGGATCTCTAGGAATGAAAGAATATTGAGAGAACTGTGTGACCAATCCAAATGGAGCAATGTTCGCATTATAGGGGTACCAGAAGAAGAAGAGAGAGAAAAGGGGATAGAAGGTCTCTTTGAGGAGGTAATTGCCAGAAGCTTCCCCAGTGTGGGGAAGGAGATAGTCTCTCAAGCCATGGATGTGCACAGATCTCCCAACACAAGGGACCCAACAAGACAACACCAAGACATATAGTAATTAAAATGGCAAAGATCAAGGATAAGGGCAGACATTTAAAAGCAGCCAGAAAGAGAAAAAAGATCACATACAAAGGAAAACCCATTAGGCTATCATCAGACTTCTCAACAAAAACCTTACAGGCACAAAGGGAATGGCATGATGTATTTAATGCAGTGACTTTGAAGGAGGTTGTGGATAAAATGAGAGTTCCTGTGGCCAGGATTCTTGCCTGGCCCTGGTTGACTAGCTCATTGCACACCCTGTGGGCAATACATGACTGTTGACTCTATATAAAGAGCTCCACCCAGTCCTCTGAGTGTGACACAGTGGCATGGCTGCAAGGCTGCAGGAGAGCAGAGCAGAGGCTGGAGTGGTGGCAGTGCCAAGGATAGAGGCACAGAGGACGGCTGTGTGGGACGACTGTGCAGGCAGAGAGGCCCAGAGGATGGCTGTGTGGGATGACTGTGCAAGCAGAGAGGCTCAGAGGATGCCTGTGCAGACAGAGGGGTCCAGAGGATGACTGTGTAGACAGAGGGGCCCAGAGGCAGAGACTGGCTTGATGCATGCAGACTCGCCCTGAGTGAATGGAATTTTGGTGACTGACCTGCCACCTGGAAGTAAAGTTGAGTATAACCCCTTCACCCCAAGAACGTTTTGCTGTCAATTTCTTTGGTCACACTGCATTCATAACGAACTTGCCTGAGACTGAAACCCATTGGCAAGACAGGGGGATTAAATAATTTTCAGATATGCAAAAGCTGAGAGAATTTACCTCCCACAAACCAACTCTACAGTGCATTTTGGAGAGACTTCTATAGATGGAACTGTTCCTAAGGCCAAATAGCTGTCACCAGGGGAAATAAAACCACAGTAAAGAAAGTAGAGCCATTAATTGCTTAGCAGATGCAAAACCAAATTAACTATTCCTAAAGTAAATCATGGGATAGAAAAAGAGTACAGAATATGATACCTAATATATAAATAAGGAGGAGTAAGATAAAAGGAGGAAAAAAAGAAACTTTAGATTGTGTTTGTAATTGCATACTAAGTGAGTTAAATTAGACTGTTAGTAAGAGAACTACCCTTGAACATTTAGTAACCATGAACCTAAAGCCTGCAATGGCAATGAGTACATACCTATCAATAATCACCCTAATGGAAATGGTCTGAATGCACCAATCAAAAGACATAGAGTCAATGAATGCATAAAAAAACAAGACCCATCTATATGCTGCCTACAAAAGACTCACTTCAAACTCAAACACAGAAACAGTCTGAAAGTAAAGAGATGGAAAAAGATGTTTCATGCAAACAATAGGGAGAAAAAAGCAGGTGTTGCCGTACTTGTATCAGACAAAATAGGCTTCAAAACAAAGAAAGTCACAAGAGACAAAAAAGAATATTACATAACGATAAATGGATCAGTGCAATAAGAAGATATAATTATTATAAATATCTATGCACTCAACACAGGATCACCTACATCTGTGAAACAAATACTAACAGAATTAAAGGGGGAAATACAATGCAATGCATTCATTTTAAGATACTTCAACACACCACTTGCTCCAAAGGACAGATCAACCAGACAGAAAATAAGTAAGGAGACAGAGGCACTGAACAAAGTATTAGAACAGATGGACTTAACAGACATCCACATAATATTCCATCCAAAAGCAATAGGATGCACATTCTTCTCAAGTGCACATGGAACATTTTCAAGAGTAGGTCATATACTAGGCCACAAAAAGAGCCTCAGTAAATTCAGAAAGATTGAAATTGTACCAACCAACTTCTCAGATAACAAAGGCATGAAACTAGAAATAAATTCTGCAAACAAAATGAAAAAGCCCACAAACACATGGAGGCTTCACAACATGCTCCTAAATAATCAATGAATGAATCAATGACCAAATCAAAGCAGAGATCAAGCAATATATGGAGACAAATAACAACAATAATTCAACCTCACAAAATCTGTGAGACACAGCAAACGCCATGCTAAGAGGGAAGTATATTGCAATATAGGCTTATCTCAGAAAAGAAGAACAGTCCCATATGAACAGTCTAAACTCACAATAAAAGAAATGAGACAAAGAAGAACAAATGAGGCCCAAAGTCATTAGAAAGAGGGACATAATAAAGATTAGGGCAAAACTAAATAAAGTTGAGAAGAATTAAACAATAGGAAGAATCAATGAAAGCAGGAGTTGGTTCTTTAAGAAAATATTCAAAGTAGATAAACCCATAGCCAGATTTATCAAGAAAAAAAGAGAGTCTACACATATGAACAGGATCAGAAATGCAAAAGGAAAAATCACTATGGATACCACAGAAATACAAGGAATTATGAGAGAATACTGTGAAAAATTATATGCTAACAAACCGGATAACCTAGAAGAAATGGACACCTTTCTAGAAAAATACAACCTTCCAAGGCTGAGCGAGGAAGAAGCAGAGAATTTAAGTATATCAATTACTAGCAAGGAAATTGAATTAGTAATCAAAAAACTAAGAACAAAACCCCTAGAACAGATGGCTTCACTGCTGAATTTTATCAAACATTTAGTGAAGACCTTATACTCATCCTCCTTAAAGTTTTCCAAAAATTAGAAGAGGATGGACTACACCCAATTCATTCAATGAGAACAGCATCACTCTAATACCAAAACCAGGCAAAGACACCACAAAAAAAGAAAATTGCCAATATCCCTGATCAACATAGATGTAAAAATACTCATCCAAATTTTATCAAACTAAATTCAAAAATACATCAAAAAGATCATCTATCATGATCAAGTAGGATTTATTCAAGGGATGCCAGGATGGTACAATATTCAAAAATCCATCATCATCCACCACGTTAAGAAAAGAAGGGAAAAAGACACATGATTATTTCCATAGATGCTGAAAAAGCATTTGAAAAATTCGACATCCATTCATGGTACAAACTCCCAATGAAATGGGTATAGAGAGCAATACCTCAACATAATAAAGGCCACACATGAAAAATCCACAGCCAACATCATACTTAACAGTGAGAAGCTGAAAGCTTTTCCTTTAATATTGGGAACAGACAAGGATGACCACTCTCCCCACTTTTATTTAATGTAGTTCTGGGGATCTTAGCCACTGCAATCAGACAGCACAAAGAAATAAAGAGCATCCAGATTGCCAAGGAAGAATTTAAACTGTCCCTGTTTGCAGAAGACATGATATCGTACATAAAAAACCCTAAGGAATCCACTCCAAAAGTACTAGATCTCATATCTGAATTCAGCAAAGTTGTAGGATACAAAATTAATACACAGCAATCGGTTGCATTCCTTTGCATAACAATGAACTAGCAGAAAGAGAAATCAGGAAAACAATTCTATTCATAATTGCATCAAAAAGAATAAATCACCTAGAAATAAACCTAACCAAGTAAGTGAAAGACCTATACTCTGAAAACTACAAGACACTCTTAAGAGAAATAATACCTTAATTAAAAAATATACCAATAAATGGAAACACATACTGCGCTCATGGGTAGTAAGAATTAATATTGTCAAAATGGCCATCCACTCTAAAGCAATCTACAGATTCAATGCGATCCCTATCAAAGTACTGACAGCATTCTTCAACTACCTAGAGCAAATAGTTCTAAATTTCATATGGAGCCACAGAAGATCCCAAATAGCCAAAGCAATCCTGACAAGGAAGAATAAAGCAGGGGGTATTACACTCCCCAACTTCAAGCTCTACTACAAAGCCATAGTAATCAAGACAATTTGGTACTGGCACAAGAACAGACACATAGACCAATGGAACAGACTAAAGAGCCCAGATATAAAACCAAGTATATATGGTCAATTAATATATGATAAAGGAGCCATGAATATACAATGGGGAAATGTCAGCCTCTTCAACAACTGGTGTTGGCAAAACTGGACAGCTACATGCAAGAGAATGAAATTGGATTATTGTTTAACCCCATACACAAAAGTAAACTCAACATGGATCAAAGACCTGAATGTAAGTAATGAAACCATAAAACTTTTAGAAGAAAACATAGGCAAAACTCTCTTGAATATAAACATGAACAACTTTTTCCTGAACTCATATCCTTGGGCAAGTAAGAAACAATATAAAAATTAATAAATGGGATTACATCATGCTAAAAAGCTTCTATACAGTAAAGGACACCATCAGCAAAAAAAAAAAAAAAAAAAAAAAAAAGCATCCTACAGTATGGGAGAATATATTAGCAAATATATCCGACAAGGGGTTAACATCTAAAATATATAAAGAACTCACATGCCTCAACACCCAAAAAGCAAATATCCATACTAAAAAATGGGCGGAGGATATGAACAGGCACTTCTCCAAAGAAGAAATTCAGATGGCCAGCAGACACATGAAAAGATGCTGCACATCGCTAATTATCAGGGAAATGCAAATTAAAACCACAATGAGATATCACCTCACACCAGTTAGGATGGCCAACATAGAAAAGACTAGGAATGACAAATGCTTGTGAGGATGCGGCAAAAGGGGAACCCTCCTACACTGCTGGTGGGAGTATAAACTAGTTCAACCATTGTTGAAAGCAATATGGAGGTTTCTCAAAAAAATAAAAATAGAAATACCAGTTGACATGGGAATTCCACTCCAAGGAATTTACCCAAAGAAAACAACTTCTCAAATTCAAAAAGACATCTGCACCCCTATGTTTATTGCAGCACTATTTACAATAGCCAAGATAGGGAAGCAACCTAAGTGTCCATCAGTAGATGAATGGATAAAGAAGAAGTGGTACATGTACACAATGGAATACTATTCAGCCATAAGAAAGAAACAAATCATACCATTTTCAACAACATGGATGAAGCTAGAGGGCATTATGCTCAGTGAAATAAGTCATTCAGAGAAAGACAAATACCAAGTGATTTCCCTTATTTGTGGTGTATAACAACGAAGCAAAACTGAAGGAACAAAATAGCAGGAGAGTCACAGACTCCAAGGGACTAGTGGTTACTAAAGGGGAGGGGTAAGGGTGGAGGTGGTTGGGTGGGGAGGGAGGGAGAAGGGGATTGTGGGGTATCATAACTGGTGCACATGGTGTGTGTGGGATCACAGGGAAGACAGTGTAGCGCAGAGAAGACAAAAAGGGACTCTCTAGCATCTTACTACACTGATGGACAGTGACTGCAATGGGGTATATGGGGACTTGATAATAAGGGTGAATATAATAACCACATTGTTTTTCTTGTGAAACCTTTGTAAGAGTGTGTACCAATAATTCCTTACTTAAAAAAAGATAAAATAATAATAATTTGAGTCAAGAAACTGGAATTACACATCTGATTTAGCTGCTAAGTAACAGATCACATTGAAAAATAGTTTCTTGATTCCAGATCTCAAATTAAATCTCTTAAGTATCATCCCCTCAGAGAAGTGTTCATGCACACCCTGGGTAGTAACCACTCTTCTACCTCAGTTCCTTGCTCATTTTCCTTATAACCCTCACTGTCTACTCATAATTTTCTTGCTAACAGTCTGTTAGAAGGTTCTATTGGTCTCCTCTGCATTTCAGTTTAAGGAATGCAAGTACCTGTCTTATTATCCTGTGACTCTTCAGTTCTTAGATCACCCCTAACACAGTGTAAGCACTAGATAAAGATGTATGGAAGGAATTAATTATTACATACACATTGATTATTACTAATTAACCCTTACATATCAATAATTTATTATAGATATATCATCAAGACTGCTGGACATTATGTCTAAGACCCCCTTCAGTTAAAAATTATGTGATTATAAAGCAGTAACTAAAAAATCTTAAGGACTAATCTAAATGGTAACTAATAAGTCATTTTTGGTACATATTTTTCTTAAACTCATCTACTTTTTATATATTTTAAACTCTTACTCTTTGTCATGAAAGATATATAAGATGAAATTTAATTTAAAACTGTCTTACTCATTATTGTCTCCAAAAAGCTTATGAAGCTATAAATAAAACACTGCCATTTATTTGTCTATTGATAATTTATTTTAATTATATGGAAAATGTTTAAGAAGAATTAAATTACTTGTTAACTGCCAACCTTGAACATAAACCTATTAAGTATAGCTAAAAATCACATTTTTCAGTCTTTTAAGGTAATATTTGACTTGAAATAGTAATGTTATGCTCACTTCACAAACTTAAAACTTAAAACATAATAAATAAATGGAAATACTCCAAATCCTGTCATCAAGATAACCACTAATAGTATGTCCTTGTAGTCTTTTCTTATCTAAATATTTGGATGAACTAATAAAATTACCAATATAAAATAATTTGCACAATGCAGCAAAGGTAGTTTTATATTTCAACCTAATATTTTGCAATTATTCTTTATAAAAAGTTCTGTAGCTTGCATTTTTAAATTAATATAACATTTTTAAACATGCATTATGACTGATCATGATTACACTAAGGCACATTTAACAAACCCCTTATTATATGCATTTGTTTTTAATGTTGAAGAATCTTTCTTGGTACATAATTCTTCAACTTCAACAGTTGGTGACTATTTTGCTTTATTTTGAAAGTGTATTATTGTTTCAAATAAAGAGGGAAGAATATTTTTAAGACTTTTGATATATATATTCCCAAAATATTTCCTAGAAATGCCATACTAATTTACTCCTTCAGTGCAAATTTGAGCTTGCCTACTCTCTATGTTAAAAAAGAAAATCTGTGTTAATTTGATAGATTAATGGTAAAAATAGCATCTTAATTTAATTTTAATTATTGGTGCAGTTAAATATTTTATACATTTCCTAGCCATTCCTTTTCATATATATTTTAAAAGTGATTTTGTATCAACCTTGAATTTATTTTTTGTGTTAGTGTCTTTGCCCTCTATTTTATATGATCCAAATATAACTATTATGCATATGTCATACTTTGAAACATTTTTAATTTTCTTTTCAATTTTGTAGGAAAATTCTAAATTTAGAAAGTTTATTTTGTTTAATGTTTCTACTGGTCCATGATCTTTTATTTGATATCCCGAAATACAAATTCAGAATTTTATCCAAATTTTAGATGAAATAACATTTTTAGCCAGACATTATGTAACATTCCTCCCCTTGCAGCACCATATAATCACATACATTAACATTTCTGAAGTAAAAATATGAATGTTCACACAATAGCCTCACTTCTATACATGCCAGGTCCTCTAAATGAGTCTTGGTGTCAGCTAAACAAACAAAAACAACCAACTCTATGTGTATATAGCTTTCTGAATCTTGCAATTGAGGATAAGTAATCATGGACCTATGTTGCTTCATGAATTTTAAGCCATACTTTGCAGAAGGTAGTCCCATATTACTCATGATCTTAAAATGTGTAATATAGGTATATGAATTTCATTGAAGTGTTGTTATAATTATCTTGTTGCTTGAGGGATTTCCCATAAGAATAGGTAGTGTATATACATACTTTTTAAATTGTTTAATTCAAATACTGCTATAAAATGAACTTTGGTTTGTAGTTGGGGCAGACAATATCCTTTTCTTGTCTCTGATGCTGTCATTTACAGACATTTCTAGGCACAAGGACACAGGAGAATCAGACTAAGATCAATTTTGTATGCAAAAGTTAAAAAACAGTTTCGTTGCCTCTAATCTTTATAACATATCTTCTTGCTTTGCCTCATCATTTGGCTAACTCCTTATTTTCCTTAAGTTAAATGTAAGATTTTTCCAAATTCGTTGACTAGGATAGGAAACCTGATTCTTTCTTTCATTTATTCAACAGCCATTTGTCAGATGTTTTTGTTTTCTCTGCCAGTCATATTTCTCTAGTTGTTGATAATACAGAAATAGGCGTAACAGGGAATTTTTTCCTTTTTTGAGCCTTACGTTGTAGAAATAAATAAGTAAATACATAGATATACAGTATGATGTCAGTCAAGTCAGGGATACAAATACTGGAGAAAAACAAACAAGAGAGGGAATAGAGCATCTGGAAGTAGACGCTATTCTAGAAGGCCTCTCTGAACAGATGAATTTGATGCTTAGACAGATCAAGGCATGAGGCCAGTGTGTCTGAAGTAAGAAAGAATAGTAAGGAAAGATTCCTGAGAACCAACCAAAAGCCAGATACTGTTATGTGTTATAACTAATATGTCTGTAACCTTTTATTTCATACTTTCATATTTCTCACTTCAACTCTTTGAAATCTTGCAATGAAAATAAATAAGCAAGCATATAAATGAGTACATGGTTCATATATACACCTTCAGTAAGACATTGGTTGCTCAGTAAATGCTTGCTAAAGTAATGAATATATTTAAGATAATAGCAAGTGATAGAAATGAATATTTTCTATACTATTAAAATATTAAAAATAAGAGAAGGCTTCAAAGAGAAAATACAAGCAGCATAACTGATAGGTAAGTCACACACATTAAAGTGAGACTGTTTGAGAGAGAAAATGTTTTTAGATTATTTCTAAACGCCAGTTTGAAGAATTCCTATAGAGTCTCAAAATATACAATAAAAAGGACTTATCACCTGATGAAATAAAAGGTAGATGATAACAAAACAGGCTCCAATAATAAATAGGTTTATTTATTCAAATCAATCAAGATGTGACATTTAAACAAAACATCACAAATTGTGGGAACTTTGAATTTAATGTAATGAAGAGTTGAAAAGCTCTAAGTTTAATTTTCAATGTATCTATTAAAAACGGGAACTTAGGTCAAATGAACATAAATTAAGGATAATGGAGCATTTTAATTCCCAGGGTGATTAATTAGCAGGTTCTTAATTACTTTTAGTTTAGAATGATCTTGGGAATGACTACTATCTGCTAAAAGAATAACACAATATCAAGGTACATAAGTTAATAAGATTTCCCTCATGAATGGAATAAGCAAGAGTGTACTGTTGAGACTTGTAGGCAAGTATGAATTTCTCTTCTAGGTCCTATTCTCCAGAGCAAATTATTCATATATTTAGATTATTTTTTGAATGGGATGTATGACTTACTTTGAATTCAGTGTCTGGGGCTCCCAGCAGAATTTCCTTAACAAACATCACAGCTGTTAGGAAATCTGTCACATGGAAGCCTGATCGGTGTGTTGTTTTATGAACTTCCAACACATTGTTTCTGCATCCAGCCATTTCTGAATGAAGCTACATACATGGTGGACACTAAAGACTATGATGGAGAGTAGATCACATAAGCTTTTCACCTAGGCCCTAAATTATGCCCTTTTGAAATGCAGGGATTAAAGGAGATGACTTAAACTACATTTTCAAATCTAAGATTCTATCAGTTCCTGAAACTTGAATGAATTAATGCCATTAGCAGTTATTTTGACTATTTTGGAAATCTGTAAGGAAAATATTTTTTCAACTATATATCAATAGTACTAATATTTTGTTAAATCTAAACACACAAAGTAAATAACTAAGAAAATTATTTGTCCAAATCATGTATAAAAAGTGTTGCATGATATTTTTATATATGCAGTTGCACACACTTCTGATTCACTTTACCATGCATCCATATTTTGATGCCAAGAATTTCTTCTTTATTTTTGAGCATTCTCTATAGCAAAGAATTCTGATTAGTAGTCAAAGTTCTTAAAATCTTTTATCTTCAACCTTTTTGTAGACAAACCAGAGTAAAGGGATATAGAAAGCATTAGGACATATAGCATATGTCCATCTTTGTGTTAAAAGTCCAAGTCAGGATTTTTTAATATTATTTCTTCAACTGTCAAATTCAAATATTTTTCTGTAATTACTTTCTTCAAAAATCACACAAAGATTCCCCCCATTTCCTTAAGAATTATCAAATGAAGAGAGCTCTAAAGTCTATTACCTCTCAAAGAGTATCAAAAATAAATGGTGGGGATCAGATGGCATGCTATTGTACATAAAAAATCCTAAAGAATCCACTCCAAAAGTACTAGATCTAATATCCGAATTCAGCAAAGTTGCAGGATACAAAATTAATACACAGAAATCTGTTGCATTCCTATACATTAATGATGAACTAGCAGAAAGAGAAATCAGGAAAACAATTCCATTCACAATTGCATCAAAAAGAATAAAATACCTAGGAATAAACATAACCAAGGAAATGGAAGACCTATACTCTGAAAACTATAAGGCACTCATGAGAGAAATTAAAGAAGATACCAATAAATGGAAACACATCCCATGCTCATGGATAGGAAGAATTAATATTTTCAAAATGGCCATCCTGCTTAAAGCAATCTACAGATTCAATGCAATCTCTATCAAAATACCAACAGCATTCTTCAAGGAACTAGAACAATAGTTCTAAAATTAATATGGAACCACAAAAGATCTCAAATAACCAAAGCAATCCAGAGAAGGAAGAATAAAGTGGGGGAGATTACACTCCTTGACTTCGAGCTCTACTACAAAGCCACAGTAATCAAGACAACTTGGTACTGGCACAAAAACAGAACAATAGACCAATGGAACAGACTAGAGAGCCAAGATATAAACCCAAGCATATATGGTCAATTAGTATACGATAAATGAGCCATGGATATACAATGAGGAAATGACAGCCCCTTCAACAACTGGTGTTGGCAAAACTGGACAGCTACATGCAAGAGAATGAAATTGGATTATACACAAAGTAAACTAAAAATGGATCAAAAACCTGAACGTAAGTGATGAAACCATAAAACTTTTAGAAGAAAACATAGGCAAAACTCTCTTGAATATAAACATGAGCAACTTTTTCCTGAACGCATCACCGTGGGCAAGGGAAACAAAATAAAAATGAACAAATGGGACTACATCATGCTAAAAAGCTCTGTACAGCAAAGGACACCATCAGGAGAACTAAAAGGCATCCTACAGTTTTGGAGAATATATTTGCAAATGATATATCCAACAAGGGGTTAACATCCAAACTATATAAAGAACTCACATGCCTCAACACTCAAAAAGCAAATAACCCTATTAAAAAATGGGTGGAGGATATGAACAGACATTTCTCCAAAGAAGAAATTCAGATGACCAACAGGCGCATGAAAAGATGCTGCACATCACTAATTATCAGGGAAATGCAAATTAAAATCACAATGAGATATCGCCTCACACCAGTTAGGATGGTTAACATAGAAAAGACTAAGAACAATGAATGCTGGCAAGGATGTGGAGAAAGGGGAACCCTCCTACACTGCTTTTGGGAATGTAAAATTGTTCAACTATTGTGGAAAGCAGTGTGGAGGTTCCTCTAAAAACTAAAAATAAAAATACCATTTGACCCAGGAATTCCACTGCTAGAAATTTACCCTAAGAATGCAGAAGCCCAGTTTCAAAAAGACATGTGCACAACTATGTTTATTGCAGCACTATTTAGAATAGCCAAGAAATGGAAACAACCTAAATGTCCATCAGTAGATGAGTGGATAAAGAAGATGTGATACATATACACAATAAAATATTATTCAGCCATAAGAAGAAAACAAATCCTACCTTTTGCAACAACATGGATGGAACTACAGGGTATTATGCTCAGTGAAATAAGCCAGGTGGAGAAAGACAAGTACCAAATGGTTTCGCTCATTTGCGGAGTATACCAATGAAGCAAAACTGAAGGAACAAAACAGCAACAGACTCACAGAATCCAAGAATGGACTAACAGTTGCCAAAGGGAAATGGACTTGGGGGTTGGTGGGAAGGGAGGGAGAAGGGGAATAAGGGGCATGACGATTAGCACACATAATGTAGGGGGTTGCACAGGGAACACACTATAGCACAGGGTAGACAAGTGGTGACTCTTTAGCATCTTATTACACTGATGGACCATGACTGTAATGGGGTATGTGGTGGGGATTTGATAATGGGGGAAATCTAGTAACCACAATGTTGCTCACATAGTTGTATATTAATGATACCAAAAAAAAAAGCAAATTGCTAAGCAATATTAAAAAAAAATACATCAAATATATAAAAATCTATGAGCCCATTGACCTTTCTCCCCACCAGCCACCATCTCAAGAAACAAAATTTCACTGGTCACCTTTTGGGAATCATAGGGTATCAATCATTCTGACAAATATAAAAATCGTAAGTAAAGGGAAATAATATAGCTTTTATCTTGCAAAAAAGGTAAATGCAGGAATCAATATTCTATGCCCAGGAAGGGGTCATTAGAGTAAGGCTAACTACACATAAATTATGTCACATTTCCAACCCCTTCCTTAAACAAGATGAGATGATTTTTAGTCAAGTGGGAAATAGAAAGAGTAGTGATCAATTTTAAAGGTTTTTACAATTTTTTATTTTCTAATTTCTTCATAGTCAATTATCAGTTTAAATGAGGTTGCCATTTTTTGTCTTTTCTATAAAAATTCCCATTAAGGAAATATATTTAAACTTGTTTATTACTTCATTTCCATGGCACATTAATTTGAAAATCCAAGAAAAAACACGTTTTTCTTATATTTTTTGAGATTCCATGTTTTTCATCTTACTTTTATGATCTATTAATTATAATTAATACAAAGTAGACATTGAAAAAAAGAAAAAAAAACAAGCAGACAAGCAAGCAAGAAAAAATCCCAAAAGCCCATAGATTACTCATCAAATAAAATATGTCCCCTGAAAAATTAAAACTCAGGGTAATTGCGTAAACTCTACCATTTCCCCAATTTTCTGATGCTGACTCATTTTAGAATTTGGAATTAACACGCATAATAGTGAAAGAAACACAATTCTATGCCTAAGAGACTTTTTGTTATAATATACCAATAATATTTTCAATCTAATAAGTTAAATTTACATAGATTTTCTGTAAAGAAAACCAACCCTGCTTGTTTGTTCTACTGAGACTGCCTACCTGGGGGATATTCTTGCTTCTTTTGTGGGTGCCTGGAGATCACAATACTTAATCTCAATTTATCAGGTTCAAATATATTCTAGGTTCCTACCACTGCAATATAAAACTCTCCCAAACTTAGTGTTTAAAACATCAATGACATATTTCTCAAATTTTGTGGATTTACTGGTGGTTCTGCTGGTCCCACTGGGGTGCATTAATGCCGCTTCACTCACGGTGCATTGACAGGGGTAGGATTTTCACGATGTTCTCACTCACAGGTCTGCAGTGAGGGTGTCTGCTGTCTGCTGGAGGTGCCTCAGATTTTCTCATTATGGCCTCTAATCCTCTAGTGAGCTTGACAGATTTCTTTCAGAGTTCCAGGAAAGACAGAAACTCAAGGTTTCATAATGGCTGGGATCTGCACTTACACAAGGTCACTCCCATGATATTCTATTGGTCAAAGAAAATCCTAATGCCAAAGATTGTTGTTACAGCATTTAGCCTACCCTGACCGCTATAGACATTGTAACTATAATATAGGTTAGTACCAGCCAACAAAAACATTTAGAGACACATGGAAAGGAAAGGGTCAACGGCAGTGGTGCATTGGAGGGCCAAATGTTTGGAAAGCTACAATGCATATCTTGGAAGCAGATCATATGTCTACCAGTTCAAGGGGAAATGTTTGGAAAGAACCATAATAATAGTGTATATTGGTTATGACTACTTGGTAATGTATCATCAGACAGAAAGAAACCCATGGAAATGATCGGCCAGTTTGTAAAACAAAACAAAAAACTGAAGTAAAATAGAATTGAGGTAGTTGGGGCCCCTGAAAGACTTAAAAAACTGAGTTTCTGTACGCAAAATGTATGAAATGAGAATATAAAAAGCTTGTGAGCAAGGATCTATTAAAACTAAGTGTCGCAGCAAAGATCAGATGAACAAGGTGGTCGCTCCACCTAAGCCTGATCTCACAGTAGGTTTCATTAAGTTAGATTCTTGGGGATGAGGAAGCAAAGTAAATCAGGCTTAAGAATTATGTGTAGAGGACCCTTTGGGTGTGGTTAGTCTCACAATGAACTAAGTGTGAGAAAATTAACATTTGAACTGTACTACTTTTCAAATGAATTCATTTCCAATGCTACCACAGACCTAGGCTTAAAAAATGTCTATTGTCTGTTATAGGTTGAATTGTATCCTCTGAAAATGTATATGTCCCTATCCCTTACTGCGAAATGGGACCTTATATGGAAAGAAGGTCTTTGCAGATAAAATTAGTTAAGATCAGGTAATACTTGAATAGGATGGGCCCCCATTCCAATGAAACTGTTGTCCTTATAAAAGAGAAAATTTGGAAAAAGAGACATACACACACACACAAGAATACCAGGGGAAGATAAAGGTAGATATTTGCAAGCCAGGAAACACCAGAGATTGTTAACAAACCACAAAAAGGTAGAGGAGAGGCATGGGCAGATTGTCCCTCATCACTATCAGAAGGAATCAGCCCTGCAAGTACCTTTATGTTAGACTTATAGTCTCCAGAGCAATGAGACAAGGAAATCCTATTATTTAAGACACCCAGTTTGTGGTACTTTGTTAAAACAGCCCTAGCAAACTAACACATTGCCATACAAACAAAAACCACATGCACACACACACACAAAAAAAAAACCAAAAATGAATAACTGTTTAGTTCCCCATAGATCCAGACCTCATCAAAGATCTCCAGTTAGTTCTATATGTAGGAAGCATTCATAATTTCTAACCAGGAATTAACAAATTGTTATGAACAAATAATTGTCATATGTCCCTCTCCTACTCCTCACTGAAAATAAATTTCTATTATTATTGTAAAGAAAATGAAAAAAATTTCCTTGCGATGAGAACTCTTAGGACTTAATCTCTTTAACAACTTTCAAATATATCATAAAGCAGTTTTAACTATTGTCAGCATATAATGTACATTACATCCTTAGTACTTATAACTGGAAATTTGTACCTTTTTACCACCTTCATCCAATTTCTGTTATTGTTATTCTATTACTAGTAGAGCAGATAATTTGACTTTTTGGTTCACAATTTGCCAAGGGACCATATTAGTTCCTGATGTCCATTATCCAGAAATAATGGACTTTTTTGCCAGATATAGTGACTTTTTTGGGGCTTTGTATTCTCTGCCTTGAGGAGGAGATGTGTGTGTTCTATGTGTGGGAAAAGGAGAACCCGATTTTGGTGAACAGAAGGCTGGATTTCTCAGAAACTCTTTTATTCTCCAATATTATTTCCTTTTTCTTACTAGATACCACTAGATTATATTTTTCAGCTTTACTTGCAATAAGGTATATTACAAAATGTTAATGGAAGTGATGTGTACCCTTTCCAGATTTGACGCATGAAGCCTCCTTTGCATTTCTCTGCTTCTTTTTCTCCATTCACATATTGAGGGGAGAGGATTCTATGTTGTGCGCCTCAGAACAATCTCCTTGGTGGGCCTGGGAGTGTTCAAGTATCAGTTGAAATTCTGGGACCCCTTCCGTTCTGGACAAACTAGGACAATCGGTGACCCTACAGGGGATACTAAGGAGAGTGTAAACAAAACAAGGAGATAGACAGACTCTCACTGAGTGTGGAAAGCAGAGTTTTCTACCAATCCATGTTGGACTATGATATAATAAAAAGTGAACTTTTGTTAAGTAAAGACCTGAAATCTAGTTTGTTGTCTACAAATTATACTACCCTAAAATGTCTCATCTCCATTTATCAATGCCTCACCTTTTTCTACTATTCAATCTGCCAGTTCTACTTATACTTTTAATTCATTAACTACTTAATTTTCTTTATGCTTTGTATTTCTTAAAGTTCATTGAGAAAGTTGAATACTATTTATATTGGTTTCATTAAAAGAAGTTAAAATAAAGTCCAGTTTTATTAAGCAGGAAGGAATTGAACAGAGGGAAGTAAATTCTTATACTGTCTGGATAAGCTGAAGGAGAAGGATTGTTAATGAGCCACTTGGAATGACTTCAACCACAATAACACTAAGGGAGTACCATCAATCTTGTCACTGAATCCTCCAGTGGAACTATGCTGGTCTATGTCAGGAATTAACACTCCAGGCTATTACAGCTGAGCCTTGAAGAACGGACACCCAAGTCTTGGTCCTAATATTAGGGAATCAGATCAAGAGGCTGTTGCTACTGTCACTCTTTGCGAGCCCTGTTAGAGTGCTAACTATAAATGATAAACATCTGTGTCTCAGAGTAGGGTGCCATTTCTTTCTTGCTCCAGTAAAAAGTGGGCAGCTATTTTCCAAACAAAGAACAAGTCTCCTTTCATTTGCCATCTCCCCATGTTTTCTTCTTGGTATGCTGACAAGAAATCTCATGCTGGTTTTGTTAGTGTTCTTTTCTAGGTGTCATGCTATTTTTCTACAGAAACATTTGTGATCTCTTAAAGGTTGAGGGTTATAATTTACAAATGTATATTGTAGGTCTGGATCTCTTAACAATTTTTATTTAGGAATTTAGTGGACTCAATATGAACACAGAGATCCTTATTCAGCCTTGGATCTTATCTCATATTTTATTTATTTTTAACAAACCCTCCCAAGAGTCTATAAAGCACAGCAAAAGGGTAGATGGTGTCGAAAGGCTAACGAAGGCCAAGGCGACCGTTCGGGGAGAGATCACCATGCGCATCAAAGGAAAGGCAGTGAACAGCTCCAAGGTAAGGCAGGTTAGCAAAGATCTCTCCGAAACAAATGAAGAGAGAAAAGCAGCTTTAATCACCTGTTCAGGACTGACAGTGTATCACTAGTTGAAACAGTGTGAGTCAAGTAGGATCTTCACCTTCCTGTCCTCTCCTTCCTATTCTCTGGCCCTTCCCAGAAGAGATCAGAAATTTTGGTACACAAGCTGGGGTAGTGGAAGCAAAAGCACTAGAATGGCAAAGAAAGGGAAGCCGACCAAGCCTTGCCCTCGCCAGCAGGTCCAGGCATGGCTATGGCTCCATGACTGAAGAGGAGCATTTAGTACTCACACGTGACTGGGAATTGGCCTAAATTTTTTCTAGAATACAAGTCCATCAAGTAGGTTTGAAGGGTCCAGGGAACAAAATTCAATCCCTTTATAATAATAACATTCCACAAATTCACCCCCCACTCCCAGGAATTTATTTTGAAAAATAAACAAATATGGTATTATAGAAATTATAGAGTCACTGTTCTCTGTTCATATTATCAAATGAATTTTTAAATATCTGGTATAAACAGTTGTAAAAAAAAGGCAGGAATTAACAAACTTTCCCAGTTTCATTAAAAATAAGTTATGACAAACTTAACAAACTTATGTAAAGATTCAGTATACAATCATACAAAACATTTCCTAAAATATCTCTCCATTCTGTTTGAAAAAAATGAAAACTGTGAATGAACTGAACTATAATGTGGGTACAATAATTTATAGCCAGTTTTATACCATACACAGAGTATTGGGCAATGCATGAATAGCAACTTGGAAAGAAAATATCAGCAGAGTAACGTAATACATCTTTGCATATGTAGTTTTGAATATTTCTGTTACTTGGATGACCATATACATGGCAGGACTATCAAATGGGAACAATAGAATAATTTTTAATAATACAGCTGTACATTAGATCTGAATATTCCCCTAACCAGGCAAGGACAAACTTCAATAAATGTGTATGAATTATTTGGGAGAAAAATAGTTATACATTCAGTTTTACATAAGGGTGACAGAAAATTTTTAATGAGTCAAAATAAAAGTAAAAATTATTTTATTCTTACCACATGGCAAGTTCTTTGTTGAATGTTTTAGGTGTAGTGTCGTATTTAGTCCTCTCAACAATGTTATCCGATAGACAGTATGTTTACCTTCTTTTTTGTAATGTTAAGAAACAGGCTTATACAAGGAAAAAATGACAATCCCCAAATCACAGCCATTTGGGGAAAACCAGATTTTGGTGTTCTACGGAACTGAAGGTTCAATTCACCGTTGCCTGTTCCTTCAGCACTGCCCCAGGACAAGTGATCGGTTGCCTCTTGAATGAGAAGCAGTAGTGTCATCCAACAGCAGGTTTCTTTCTCACCAAACCACAGCCTTGCTTCTTGGGTCACAAAGCCATACAAACAACTTTTATCTGCTTAAAAAAATACATTGAGTTCAACATTATAAAAACCTTTTTACTTTAGGCTTTATAACTCAAGAGTACGTCTGTACTCTTACACATGGTTTCTATGTGAAAGGATGCTATTACATGATTTTAGGTTGACTATGGGAAGAAAAAGCGAAAAGAAAGAACAAGGAGAAGGAAGAATGGAGAGCGGCATTTCTTTGTTGTTGCTGTTTATTTTTTGTTTGCCTATTTGTTTATTCTAATTCCTACCATCCCTTTCTAAAGGTATGTGCTCAAAAGGCATTCCAAGCTCTGTCCCTTTTAACTTATTCTTTCATTTTACATTATGCATTATATACTTTGTGATTAGAGACTGGGTGGTATAAACATTTAGCTTGGCTTTATTATATCATTTAAAGCCTCAGGGAGGTAAAATGCAGTGGATTGTGAGTGAAAGAATAGATCATCAAAGCATTTACCTCCTCTCCACCTTTCATGAGACATATCATCTCAATCTTTCATAGTATGGCTCTTCATCATTGTGAAACTGCTGCTGAAGACAGCGTTGTAGAAATTTAGGTATGGGGGAAGGGATGGCGACTGTGGATTCAGCATTTCCACCTGATGCACTCATCCAGCTCAGATGGAAAGCCAGCAAGCACTATGATTTTGCCACCTGCAAAATGAATTGATTTTTTTCTCTTTGACAGTTCTCCTTGCTGTAAAATTCTTTCTCATACAGGGTCACAATCCGCCTTATTCACTGGTCTACTCTTTTCCTTACTTCTTCTCTCTAGCTCTGTGCTAACCAAGTAAACCGAATCTCTCTTGAACACATTCATCCTTCAAGTAATTGAAGGCAACTACCTACCTCATACTTCTCTTTCCTTAGCAACCTATTCCTCCTTTGACATAATTTTCTTCACTGCAATAGTCCTTCTTTAGAACATTTCTTCTAATGTTGTCTTTCATAAACGTGAAACACATGATTCACCCTAATGGAGGCCCCCTGTGAAGTCCGACTAGGAGAGACTTTAATGTGATTAGTGCATCTCTGATTTGGGCTCCTCAACGTTTCTGGTTCTTTTTGCGATCCGATACTTAACACCCCTAACACATTGCATCCCACAACTAAATCTACTTGACGTGGAATAGCTAACTCTAAACAAATTTTCTTGAAAAGCAATAATTCAGCTTCCCCTACGATCAGATGCGTCATTTAAGAGACCGCTGTTTCCACTTCCAGGCCTTCATCATCATCGCGGCATCACTTGGCACAGTGACGTCAGAAAGAGATGCTCACCTGACACAAGAGCCAAGTCAGAGATTATTTTCTGGGAAAGAAAATAATATGAGCAATTTTTCACTGAGAAAATAATATATCGTGGAAAAATATTAGGAAATTTTTAAAACATATAATCATATAATGCAGAGAATTAAACACACTAGGTATCTAGTACTTTACAAAGCATTATAAAAAGTATGGTATGTCAATTCTTTTGAAATATAGAAGCCACAAAACACCCCCAAAATATGTTATTTTAAGATACTATTTTGCAAGTCTTAACAGAGAAATAACTCTTCAGTCATTTTTTTCTAACTGCAGGGGTTTTTTTATTGGTAAAAATGTAAAATAAATAGGAATACTGAGTGGAGAGGACACCTCACCAGACCAGAGCAGCATTTGCTTATCCACTGTGTGACTTCATCAAGGCATTTAAACATCCTGAGGCCAAGCTGTCTCCTTTTTGAATAATATGATCAGATGTGCTAATTTCTAAACTCTTCCAGATCCAACAATCTACTGCTCTATGTTTTCTATTCCACATTGAGAGTCTGTCTCAACCAACCAACCTCTTCCATTTTTTTAAAACTGTTAATATATTTTACATTTTAAATGATTTTTTCTTTTATCACAAAAGTCACAGTGGCTCTTATCTTACATTGACCTACAATAATGTTTAAGCTTTCCTAAATAAAATTACTAATTCAGACCAGTATGTTTCCCTGCTTCCAAATCACTGTGTAGTAAGACATTGTAATTCAATTCCCTCAAATAACATTAGTGCTAGTTTTACATTTTAAATATTTATATCTCAAGTATATTTCTCCTTTTGCTTGCCCCTCGAAATAATATTATATTCTTTACTGATGATCAAGATATGTGGGATTGTGTCTCACAGAAAAGGAAAAACAGCCCACATTTGGTAGCTATGCTAAGGGCTACCCTTCACTCTCCATTCTACTGTTCCCTTTTTGAATTGAGAGTAATTAAGCTAATAAGATAAATTAACATTTTAAAGATCACCTTTTATGCATAACACAATCCCCTATCTCTTCTCTCCTGTTTCATTTAGGGTCTGGTTTCTTAAAGGTCTCTAGTTTTGGCATGTGCTCCCTTAGTAATAAGCACTGTGCGCAGGGCCTCTCTGTATGAACAGGTCTTCTTTTTCCGGTTTCTTGGTTGTAAATCAAATACAGTGCAAGGTCTCCGCTTGGGTCCTTGGCTGTATTCAAATGGGGTGTGTGAATTGTAGGGATAGAACAAACCGTCACCTGGAATCCACAAATGTGGGGAATCATTGGGCCTTTGCCTGCAGCTATTAATAAAAGTAATTGTTTCATCCCCTGAGAAGCCTAACTATTCTTCCCTGGCCAGAACTGATAAGGAAAATATTCAACACAGCCATCAAGGTCAGCAAACCGCTTTTTACCTCCAGTTGGCAAAGCCCTCCCAGCTCCCTCCTCCCCTCCTCCAGGCTCCTCTTTTACCCTGCACATGCCAAAATGCCGCATATCAAACTAATATAAATCGCTCCCCTTGCTTGTGCTCAGGGCTCAGACCTTGGGAGATTACGCCCCTCTGACCCCGCTGGTGTAAAATAAAACCTCAACATTCCAAGACCTCCAAGTGCCGCTTGGTTCTTCCATCAGTGATCTAGTCTAGATTTTCCACTATTTTCTGTAACATTTGGTTCCCTGACTGGGATACCCAACTGTGCTGGCCCATTGTTGCCACCGGTTTGGGGCAACGGCGGGGCGGTGGTGGGACAGGAGATGGCAATGGAGAAGGCACGCCCTGCCTGATCTTCGGCAGTCCCCAGCCCGGTCGCTCTGGGCCGGCCCCACTTCGCTGTTCCCGGCAGTCTCAATGAAGCTTGGCAGGTGAGGACCTGGTTCTGACACAAATCTGGTAAGGACCTTGGCGCCCCTGATCCAGCCAGTCCCACCCGCTGGGGTGGAAGGGGAGCCTGATCACCTCCTGGAGACTTCTTAGAAGTCTCCCAGGTAGACATTCTCAGGGGGGGAATGTTTAAACTCTGGTCTGAGTGAGTGCGTAGGGCGGCTGCCATTCAGTCTGCACTGAATCTGTGATTCCACGGCTTGCACTACGGAATCTGAGTGGGCCCTTCGCCACATTCGCAGTTGGGCACCACTACATAATGGTGATTCAGCTTTGGCTGACCTGACCTGGGACTTATGCGGGTGCACCTTAGTCAAGGCTGACTAAATTCTCTGCAAGGAGAGTGAACGGATGGGCATCTAACTGGTCTCCTCTCTAGAAGAGACACCCCTCCCTTGTCTGTTGTCATGGCACCGTTACACAGACACGTCATGGGGTCCGGGCACAGCAAACCCACAGTTCTCAACACCATAATCAAAAATTTCAGGAATGAATTTTCAGAAAACTACATAGTAAAATTAACCCCTGGCGGGTTGAAAACCCTGTGTGAATCCCTATAGCCCACCTTTAGTGTAGACTGGCCTCCAAAAGGAACCCTAGATGTTCCAACAATCCACCGAGTCTGGCGGGTCATCACTGGAGATCCAGGCCATCCTAATCGGTTCCCATACTTTAAGTCCTGGTTAGGAGTTGCCCAGACCCTTTCCCCTTGGGTGTGATTCGCTTGCAACAGGCAGGGACAGGGTAGGGTCTTAGTCGCCTCAACAAAGCAGCCCACAAGCAATCAGCAGAAGCCTGATCCTCCGCAAATTCTTGCTGGTGACCCCAAGGAAGAGCCAATACTGCCCCCACCTTATGGGCCCCTAAGACCGTCAGCACCCAGCCCCTAGTCCCAGGTAGCCTGCTGCTGTCAGCCTCCCTGCCACCTCCAGAACCAGTGGACCCACTCTCCCCTGGACCAGCAGCCAGACTGTGCCCTCAGCTGGGGGCAGGCGCCCTTCAGATGCCAGTGCAAGAGATGTGGGAGCTGAAAAGCATAATAAAGACGGGACCATCCAGCCTGGCTGGTCCATGTTTTACTATCGACCCTTCTCCATGACTAACCTCCTCGATTAAAAACACAACACCCCACTGGAAAAGCCACAAGCCCTGGTTGATCTCATGAAATCCCTCTTCCAAACCCATCAGTCAACCTAAAAAAACTGTCAACAACTTCTCTGCACCCTGTTCACAATGGAAGGGAGGTGGCAGCCGGGTCCTTGATAGGGGTGCATGGGCTGAAATCGCTGTCCCTGAGAAGTGCTCCAAATGGGGCTTCACCACCCCTGAGGGACAGCATCACATCTGCTGATATGAGGATGCCCTCCTACAGGGGATCACAGCCTGGTCCAAAAAGCCTATGAATATAACCAAAGTATCTTCAGTCACTCAACAACCAGGAGAGTCTCCTGGGAACTATTATGAAAGACTATGTGAAGCTTATCACATCTACACCCCCTTCAATCCTGAGTCACCAGGGAGCCCACATATGGTCAACACCTCATTCGTAGATCAAGCCTCCCCAGACATCAGACAAAAGTTCCAAAAACTTGAAGGCTTTGCTGGGATAAATATCACGCAACTGATTAAAATTGCCAACAAAGTATATTTAAACAGAGAAGTTCAGGCTGACAGAGAGGCTGAAAGAAAAATGAAGAAAAAGGCCAGCTTCCTGGAAGAAAGAAAGAGAGATGACCAAAAGGCAGAGAAAAGCCAGCCGCCAAGAGGGGGGAAGCCTAGGACGCCCCTAGCCAGGGACCAGGATGCTCACTGTGAAGAGATGGGGCATTGGAAGAACAAATGCCCCAACCGAGGCAAAGCCCCGAAGCCCAGTCACTGCCAGGAGGAGCCTCACAGGGAAGGGCTCATTAGTCTGGTAGGAACAGACCCCGATTGACAAGCTCGGCCCCCATGAGCCCATTGTCACAATGAAAGTGGGGGGACAACACACAACTTTTATGGTTAACACAGAGGCAGAACACTCTGTGGTCACCCTCCCTGTAACTCCCTTCAGTAAAATGACTGCAACTATTCTCAGAGCCACTGAGACATAAGCAGTCCAGCAACACATTTGCCAAGCCTGCCAGTGTGAACTTGGAAGCCACAAGGCCAACATAAGTTTCTCTACCTGCTGAGTGCCCCACTCCCCTCTTCAGCCAAGATATACTCTCAAAGCTTGGAGCCCAGATAACTTTTGAACCAACTGGATGCACCAGCCTCAAACTAAACCCACCCCAAGAAGAGCCAGGGTCCCTCGTACTGGCAATAACCACACCCAGGGAAGAGGAGTGGAGGCTATCCTATGTCCAGACCCTCTCAAGTAGGCCACCTGATTTCAGAGCTGACTTCCCCTCAGTATGGGCTGAAGACAACTCACCTGGACTTGCTCATAACCGAGCCCCTGTCATTGTAGAATTGACTCCAGGGGTCCAGCCCCAGAGACAGCGGCAATACCACCTCTCACAAGAGGCGAGAGCAGGCATCCAGGAACACCTGATCAGACTCAGAGAGGCAGGCATTCTAACCGAGTGTCACTCACCCTGGAACACCCCGCTTCTACCAGTCACAAAGCCAAGAGGAGGGTACTGACCAGTTCAAGACCTCTGAGTCATTAACACAGTGACTGTTTCTTTACCCCTGGTGGTCCCAAATATGTACACCCTCCTCAGCCAGATCCCGGGGGCTGCCAAATGGTTCACTTGCAGAGACTTAAAAGATGCCTTCTTCTGCCTCTGGCTGGCCCCCCAAAGCCAACTCTTGTTTTCCTGCAAATGGATTGAATCAGATACAGGGCAGCAGATGCATTCAACATGGATGTGGCTTCCACAAGGGTTCAATAACTCACCTACTTTCTTTGGAGAGGCATTGGCCACAGACCTTGCCAGCTTTCCGAGGGAAGCCATGTGCTGTGCCCTCCTGCAGTATGTAGATGACCTTCTACTTGCTAATGACACCCAGGAAAATTGTGCAAAAGGCACAAAGGCCCTCCTGCAACTCCCATCCGACTCAGGAAACCGAGCATCATAAAAAAAGGGCACAAATCTTCCAGCAGCGAGTCTGGTACTTGGGCTGCCTCCTCACCCTGGGAGAAAGGGCACTAGGGCCGGAGGAAAAAGGTCATTATCTCCTCACCTCAGCCCCAGATGAAGAAAAGCATACGAGAGTTCCTGGGGGATGCCGGGTTCTGCAGAATCTGGATTCCCGGTTTCTTGGCAATGGCAAAACACCTCTACAGCCTCCTGGGGGGGCCAAGACCGAGAGCCCCCTGTCTGATCAGAAGAGGCAAGAGCCATCTTCCTGGAAATAAAGGCTGATTCAGAACAGGCTCCAGCCCTAGGCCAGCCAGATACAAAAAGCCCTTCAATCCTTCATATATGAAAACAAAAGTAGCCCTCGAAGTTCTCACATAAACTGTTAGGCCCTGGCAGTGGCCAGTTCATACCTGTCAAAAAAAAAAACTAAACCCGATTGCAGCAGGATGGCCACCCGGCCTCAGGACACTGGCAGCCATAGTTCTATTCATTAAAAAAGCGAATAAACTTACCCTGGGACAAAAAATAAATGTCCAGGTCCCCCATACTGTTGTGTCCCTCTTACACACACAGAGACACCGATTCCTCTACAACTCTTGGCTGGCACAATACTAAAACTCCCCAAGGCTGTCTGGCACCCAAAATAAGTAGCAATTCTGCATTGCAAAGAACACCAAAAGGAAAACAACCCTATAACACAGGGAACCAGGTGGCAGGTAAGGCAGCTAAAACAGCGGCCAATAAAAAACTGATACAGCTCCTTCCCTCACCATGGCCCCAACACCCCCAGTGGAGGCCCCTCCACCCAAGCACACTGAAAAAGAGAAGGACTGGGCCATGGCTGAAGGAGCCACCCTAACAAAAAAGAGAAAAAGAAAAATCATGGCTGCTGCCTGACTGACACATCTTTGCCCCAACTGCAACCGGAAGGCATCTAGTCAGCAAATCCCATCAGCTCACCCACCTAGGGGAAACTGCACTAGAAGCCCTCCGCAAAGAACAATGCTACATCAGCCAGTTACCAGCATTATTAAGCCAAGCAATAAGTGAACAGAGCATGAATTGTACCCAAAATAATGCTCAATCTGCACCACAACCCCTGCCAGGTGTCCAAAGACCAGGAGTTGCCCCCTTTGAAATCCTTGAGATAGACTTCACAGATGTCCAGCAAAACAGGCGACTCTAATACCTTCCAGTAATAGTGAGTACATACTCTGGGTGGGTTGAAGCCTTCCCAACCATAATGAAACAAAGCCAGGAGATAGCCAAAGTCCTCCTGAGGGAAATTGTGCCCCAGACTGGCCTATGGTCTACAATTCACAGTGACAATGACCCTGCCTTTGTAGCAGATGCAGTACAGATTTCAAATAAATCTCTCAACATTACCTGGAAACTCCAGACTGCATACAGGCCACAAAGTTCAGGGAAAGTGGAGTGAATGAATCACACCCTCAAAGGAACCCTAGCTAAGTTTTGCCAAGAAACTGGCCTCCTTTAGCCAGACCTACTGTCCCTGGTTCTCCTGCATGCTTGCTGCACACCTGGGACTCAAGACTTTCCCCTTTTTGAATTAGTGTATGGGTGCCCTCCCCCATGTCTAGGAAGCCTCCCTGGGAACCTACACCAGATAGAAAAAAAGAGAGTAAGAGAAGAGCTCCAAGCCTTAAGAGCCACCCTAAATAACCTGCAGCAATATACAATAGAAAGAACCCTGATCTCTTAGGGACCCTAGTACATTCCTTCCAGGATAGAGATTCAGTCTGGGTCAAAAATTGAAAAAGGGACTCCCTCAAACCTCAGTGGATTAGCCCCCACATTGTTGTTCTAACCATTCCTACTGTCCCCAAAGTTACAGGCATCACTCTGTGGTTCTATCATTCCAGAGTGAAAAGGACCCATAATCCAGACAAAGAAATACATCAGTAGAAGGCCCAGCCAGACCTCCAGAATCCTCTGCATCTGACCGTTACCCTCTGACTAATGCACACCTGCATGCCGTGGATCCTGACCCTTGCTGGAATGGAATCTCTCATCCTGGGCATTAAACTCTCTGCTGCTGTCCCTTCTGACTAACCTTCCTCAAGAAGTTGCCCTTTCTATTGTCTATTGGGTAATCATTAAGTTGTTTTGCTGTGCTTACCTGCCTCTCCCAGCTGAAATCAAGTCTCAGCCCGCATTTCCAAAGTACCTCTCTGCAATGTTTAACTGTACAAAAGTTATAAAGTGCATTGTCATCACCCAAGGGAGCTGCCCTCAGTGGCCCTGCGCCTTTAGCACCTGTCCTCTCACACTCAGGTGTAATGCTCAGCTGCATAAAAATAAATTAGGACTGAGAAAAACTGGGCATTTTTTTTTTAAGCACAGGCTTATCAAGAGTCTGAAGGACTCATTTCAACTTGGACACACAAGGCCCATGCAGGCGAATGCATAAAAACATAATCATTTGTGTTCTTCACAAAGTACTAGGGACTTTAACCAAAAAATCACAAGGAAAAACATCCTAACTCAAAGCAATTAAAAGTATAAATAAAAGCCATTATAACCCTGTCATAAAAGAAAAAGATGATGCCCCCTAAAATGAAGTGTTTAAGAGTGCATCAGAGGGGGAGTGATAAGGGAAATATTCAACACAGCCATCAAGGTCAGCAAACTGCTTTTTACCTCCAGTTGGCAAAGCACTCCCAGCTCCCTCCTCCCCTCCTCCAGGCTCCTCTTTTACCCCTGCACATGCCAAAATGCCGCATATCAAACTAATATAAATTGCTCCTCTTGCTTGTGCTCAGAGCTCAGACTTGGGAGATTAATCCTTTCTGAGCCCACCAGTGTAAAATAAAACCTCAACACTCCAAGACCTCTGAGTGCTGCTTGGTTCTTCTGTCAGTGATCCAGTCCAGATTTTCCAGAATTTTCCGTAACAGAACTAGAAGGGAGATAATTATATTTCTCCCCCTAGGAAAAACTGATGTGATAGAGCCATTTTAAAACAGAGTCTGAGTGGCCATTGGAGAGAAACCACCTTACCCACCTTTGAATTGGACCAAAACCTTTGGACTGTCCAAAATGGCAGATGTTTTAAAGAATTGTTTGAGAAGTCAGCAGGGGAAGGGACATCTTATTCACAAGTCTGAGGATGTGAACTTTTTAAAATAGAATCAGTAGTCAATGTATAACCCAGATTAGCTAAGCTTGTGAAAACACCCATAGAAACATTATTTTTCTCTTAACTCATATATTCACTCTCCCTACCCACCCTTCCCATAAAAACCCTTGCTGTCACACTGCAAGTGAAAACACTATTTGGGTATCTACCTGAGTCTGTGTTCCCCAAATTGAAATTCTTTGATCCCAAGTAAACTCCCATTGTGACTCTTTATTTTACAGTTGGTACCCCTAAGAAACTTGAGTGTCCTATTTTGATCCTGGGATATTTTAGGCTTCTGGGGGTACTTCTGGCACTCCAAAAAGAAGTTTGTTTTCTATAGCATTTTTTTACAATTTGCAATAAACCTGTTTAATGCCTTCATATTGGGTAATGTTTCTATGCTCTCAGAAGTATCACTGCAGAGATATGAGTGCACATTGTTATGCATTAATGGACACTTTAAACATCATTCATCATTTCAATAACTGGTAAATACAGAATATATCTCTTCTTAATTTTTGAAGTAAGATGATTTTTAAATATTAGCAGAAATGGTACTTTTAAGAAAAGCATAATAAACCCTCCATTAATGAAATATGAAGCCTACCATTCAGCACAAGAACTATTACCCTGAAGGGACTGAATCAAGCAGCCAAACAAGGTCCAGAAAGTGAATCATGCTATCAAAGAGTGACCTCATTCCAAAAACCCATTAAAAAAAAAATGTTATCTTCCAAAACCTAATTGTAAAAGAGTATTGAAAAATCTAAAAATATTTCATAACAAAAGAAATTAAAGTCCATCAAAATGGAAAGAAATGGTTCAATGGTCATTTAAAAAAAGACAAATGATTTTCCTCTGTATATGTAAAAGATTTAAAGTTGTTTCTAATAGTCAATACATTCCATATTTCCAAGAACTTTTATGATAAACCCAGATGATATTGACCTCACAATATCAACAAAACAGTGAGAATAAGGGTACTACTCTAAAATTCAAAAATATACATGGAAATGAAGATTTGTGCATTGATTTATAATGTATAAATAATAGCCTCTATGCTTCTTTATGTAATTTGTTCAGTAAGAACATTTGCAAGATACTTAGTTTGACAGACTTTTTTCAAGTGCTTATGAGAGCTTCAACCTTTCTATTCTGCTAAAAGAAATACATTTTCTTCCATGAATTTACTCATTTGCCACATGACTTAGGGGTAGATGACTTCAGATCCCAACTCTAAGGAGACCCTGATCAGCCTAGGCTAATTACAGTAACAATAGGGACATTCTTCTTTGCCAGTGATTGGCTTTGGGGAGGACATGTGACCCAATTCTGGCCAATAAAACTTAAAGGGAAGTTGGCTTTAAGGATTCTGAGAAGATTGTCTTGTGAAGATCACTGTGAAGTTACGTTAAGAAGTCTACAGCCATTTTGCAACCAATGAGGGCGTCAGCTCAAGGCAAAGGCCAAAAATATGTCTGATTAGAGATACAGGAAGAACCCAGATATTGTTTATGATATTATCAGCCTTGCCATCTCCCATACTTCAAGACTAAGAATTAATATATATAAATATATATATATATTACAGTTGCAGTTCAGCAAGATGGCAGTTTAGCAAGGAAGCAGGTATAGGTGCAGGAACAGTGTGTAAGTGTGGAATCATTTAAAAATTAGATAAGAAATGAGGAAAAGGAATTCTTAAAAATATGGTAATTACTGTTTATCAACAATATTACAAAGTAATTTCACCTCGATATCTTCAGAAGAAGAATTTAAAAAAGGACAGTGGCCAGATTATCTCCCCTTCAATTACAGGAAAAAGTGCAAAGACCATTATATCTCTGAACATTGCTTAGTCGTGTTCATTTGACAGTGTCTCAGCTAAATAAAGTTTTATTGAGAATGAATTATCCAACAATTAGAGATGCCTAGATAAACGCTATCTATGATTCAGGGTTTTGAAATCAATTTTTGAGAATTTTCAGGAATGTTTAATTAGACATTATGTTTTATTCATTCATTCATTCATCAATATCATTCATGCATTCATTTCATAAGTAATCACTGAGAATCTACATAGGTAAGACTCAGAATATGAAGCCCATTGGATACAATGGAAAACATTGAAGAAGGCTTCACTTTCTTAAAGATCACAATCTAAAGGAGAAAAGTTATACTGTTAATCAAATACATAATTACTATATTAATTGTGGGAAGCACTAAGACAAGGTTAGGGCTGTCAGGAAATGGACAATAAGAGTATCTGATCTAATCTGGGGTGATTAGGGAGGTTGTCCAGAGCAATGGCCTACCAAGAGGAAGTGTTAACAGGGAACAGGCTGTCCCCAGGGGAGAAATATTTTATCACATTATTCAGGATTACCAGTCCATGGTGAAAATAAAAAGCAGACCAACCTTTTAATTGGCTTTATTATTGTTTTTAAAACACATCGTCTATGGACAATAGCACCTCTTATTGGCTGCAGGGTGGACAGGCAACTACTGCTGATCTGCCCTTGGTAGGCCCTGTGTTTGAGGCAGTGACCCAACAAATGACATCTTCACAGAACTCTTAACCGTGAGTTAGGGAAAACCAGAAAATCGTGTCACTTATCTATCATACCAAAGGGGCTCGGTTTAAGATTCATGAGCACATTTTAAATGTGAGTATTGTGACTTCAATTTCTCATGCTCTTCTTTTCCCTAAGAGTTTTGTCCCTGCTTCTTCATCCCAGCCTTTTGCAGGCTGACAGGAAGGGCACTCTGCAGTATGACAGTGATGGACATTAAAACGATACACACACACATCATCTGAAGAAATTTTTTGAGATATCATATTAAAGGGATTTCTATTTCTGGTTTAGAAACTTCTTATATTAGATAAATTTTTGTTTGTTGGACTGGCCCATTTAGTGAAAAACAACTACAGAGAGAAATGAATGACTAACACCTTCATGTTTATTAAAATCTAGAACTACCATTTTACTCTGCAAAAGCATTCTAATTTTTCAGCTTATCTGGCCAGTCATTCCTGACTTTGCCTGACAATATTTTCTGTATAATGTATATTGTTCACAACACTACTGTTAATTTTCTCAAATTTGAATATAAACTTTTAATTTAAAACATCGTTTACTTTTTTGTTGATACACCTTTTAGATCTGTATCACTTCCATATTTTTAAACTATGCTAAATTATAATTAATTAAATTAATTAAATAATTATAGGTTGACACCTTAAAAATGTGTGGGGTGGTCAGTTGTGCTTTTAGTCAAAAACATGAACATTGATGCTAAAAATAGGACTAATATCTTGCATATATGAAATGAAAGATCATCTTCTCAAGGGTCTCATGTTAGTACATATTAATATAAACAATTTTGAAAGTTCAAATGTATATATGCAATCAAAAGGAAAAGTAATCATTTTTAAATTGAAAAAGAAAATCAGTTTTGTTTTAAAAAATCTTGATGCGAAATAAATTTTTAGTCCTATATTTAGCCTTTTATAATTAGAAGACAATTTAATCAACACAAATAAGTAAGACTATTAGTGTCAATCTCATTGCATATTTGGAAAAAAATGTAGTTAATTATAGAGACATGCTAAATGGAATAGATATATGTAAGAGTTTTCAGAATGTTAAATTTCTTTAAATGCCAGGAACCTTCTTAAAAATGCATGTTTTTAAAGTTCAGCTATGTTTTACTCTGGGAGAAAAGGAAGTTTGAACACTGAACCACCTTTAGATGAATTTTGTATCTTAAAGAGAATTTTTAAATCTTCGGTCCTTAAATATTTCCTACTGATTGATTGTATATCTTATATAGTAACTGAACTTCCTCCAAATTAAAGGGTCTCCACTTTAGCACTATTGTGTTTGCCCTGGATAATCCTGGCATGGGGTGCTGCCCTGGGAACTGCAGAATGTTCAGCGGCGCCCCTGGGTGCTCACCCCAGACGGCAGCAGCATTGCTCCTTCCCAGATAGGACAACAAAGAAAATGCCTTTTGACCTCGCCAAATGTCTCCTGGGGAGAAGACACCCACTTGGTTTAGAACCACTGCCAGATGCTATTGAGACAGACAAGGAGAGAGAGGGGAAAGCACATGCTGTGAAAAGAGAGTAACTCTAAGTCTTAGCTATAAACAATGGAGAGCGATGGATGTTTTAGATTGTTTTCTTTTTGTTTTTCAGGCAATGCACAAGTCTGCATGAGTATTACAGGAGAAAAACCATGTAGAACACTAACGCATGCTGAGATAGGAAGGCTCCTAAAACTCTTCTAATGTAGGGCCTGAGGGAAGAATATTGTACAGGGCTTTCACAGGTGGTTCAAAGTTGAGCCAAAATTCAGGTAGTTTTGGGAACAGAGGTATTATCTTGCAAGTAGCAGTCATTGTTTGGATATCTGGATTTTGTCCAAAGGAAGGGCAAGGGACAGTTAGGGACCAAATGTCAAGAGCAAAAGTTGGTAGAGAGGAGTAGCTTCAGTGGTTAAAGACATGAGAGGGCCACAGTAGAAAGTTCTCAGCCCTCTTATCTTCTGTTTGTCAGTGCCTTTTCAATATAATACTTTATACTGTGCAATAACGCAATTGCAGGTCAGCTGCAGTCAATTTCATTAGTAGCAAGTTACAGCTTTGGGTTCTCCTTTCAATAATATTGATGGTTTTTCTCTGAGCCCTACAATCTCTGCATATTTCATGTCCCCACCTGGAACTGAGATCTGCTAAATATAGAATAGGAATTTGTTTTGATGGAATTGTGCTTCCTATCTGTAGAAAATGGTAATGTGCTAGTAAGATTTACTGAACACTCAGAGAGCATTAATTTTTATTAAATCACAATTCTATACTATCCATGACAAGAGGAACCCTATTTTTGTGGTTTGGAATATTTTATATCATTTGCCTGTTTCATACATAAATGAATGAATAAATGAAAATATCAGATGACAGGCCTATTTGCCAGGTTTTCTCACTCTAGGCCATGGAATTTTGTCTCATTTCTAGTTAGCCAAGTTGTAGGTATTAATGGATACATAGATATAAAAGAATGTCTGGGAGATTTTTAAATTTAGAATCTTAGCAAAATGAAAAAAAAATAAGACTGATTGTATCCTTAATTTCCAATCAGGACTATATATTATTTATTATCCAACTCACTACAGTAAGTTCAGAGGAATTTGATATGATTCTACTATACTTTTAGGCAATATGAGTTAACAACTTTGAGATAGGCTCATGGCTCAACAATTTACTATTTTTTTGCTTTTTCTCTGAGTAGGTTTTCATTTTTTTACTAGAGATTCTAAATTCTAACCTAGGATCCTTTTGAGATTCAAAAAAACAATGCAAGTAAAATAGTTCATTGCTTATCATATTGCCAATATTCATTCAAGTACTGACAATTGTTTAATATGGGTTTTATCTGTTAATATTTTATTGTCCATACTGAAGAACTGAAAACAACCATTAATAAGTTCTGCCAGTACTTGATCATAATCAAAATTGCTATTTTCTTGCTTCAAATCTGTGATACCTTATTTTCAAGCCCACAGAGCTCTTGTTCTGTACTGTCTGGACTATTGCATTTCTTTTGCCCATATCTTGAGGTTCTTACAGTGTACCTACCTAGTCTTTGGAACCTTAAATGCTAGCTAAATGGTATCTTTATCAACTAAAACTTGGCTCTTATTTTCATGGAAGGCTTTGCATTATGCAATGTGATAAAATCCTTCTTGTCTTCCTGGATGACTGATGTGTGAAATGCTTACACAATGCTCATTTCTCACTCTCTTTCATCTTGTCTGTATATTCTGTCACACCCAACTGGGAATCTCTTTGTATAATATCAATACCTACTTTGGCAGCAGGTCAGGATGTTTTTGTTCAATTATTTTATCCATCTCTCCACATACCTGTACTGGAATCTCTAAGGCCTTTAATGTCAGTCTAATTGTGATGAAGAAAACTCATGTTCCTTACATTATTTTACACATGTCTATATCAATAAAGGCAAAAAGAATGAAAGCAATTTCAAAACTCAGAACAGGTCACTATGGTTCTTTGTACACAAATACATTCATTTATAGCATTGTAGGGCTCCTTAGATCATGAAGAATAGTACTGAACAGGTTCACGAGGACTGAAATCAATTTGGAGGCCCTATAAAGCCCAGTGTAGTTTTTATGATGAGGGCAAATAGACTGTATTGTCATAGATTTCAACTGAGAAGTAGTGGAATCATGGAAATTGTAACATAAACACCACACAAACAGGAATCAAACGGATTTTAAAATGCCTCCTTATATGTTCCATTGATTTTTCATTATATGACCTTATTCTTAAAGACTACATGGTTGTGATCTTAATTTCCAAACTCAATCTTTGTTTAGATCCCACTGGGATAGTGATATAGTGTGATTATTCAGAAAGGCACAGGAAAGAGATTAAGACCCCCTGCTAATGAGAGCAAGGGAAGGAAAGAGAAATGTGCCAGTCTAAGTGTTCCATCTGTAAATTGAACTGCCAGACGTGAGGAAATAAATAATGCTTCATCACAAATTCTTTTTGATGAAAAAAGGCCTAAAAATAAACATAAAGCAAAACAAACAGAACAGATCCACTGCAGAGAAGTATAAATTTATCATATCATATATTTAATAATAATATTACAAATGTTAAATTCAGTTTATTATTTCATATAGCTGTAAATAGTATTATTTTCTGAAAAAATTTAATTACTTTTGTAGGACTTTACATATGACATACTTCAGATACACATGTATATTAGGTTCATTTAAATTTGAGATTTCATTTGTTATATTGTGTATAACTATGAATGGGAAGTAAATCGCAAATAGTATTACTTATGTTTACATATGAAATAGTAAAATATATTGTAAATGAATTTGTAGTTTATTCTTATAATATGAGGGTTTTAATAAGTAATAGAAATAAACTGTGCCATTAGAATATTATAACTTCTGAAATATATATGTGCATAATCATCCACCTGATAATGTTTATTTTTGTATAAACCTTTAGTTTTCATTTATTTTCTTTGATCTTTCCCAAATATGTCCAATACAATAGTGCAATGTAAATAGCTACATTTCAAAAATGATGTTACTATCAGCAATACAGACATTTTTACACCTTGTAACTACTTAGCTATAAATAAAAAGGATACTTTTAAATGTTAATTGAGAAATTCTATTCCATTTGGTCCTTCATTTTTAAATGTGTATTTTGTGAATGTTAATTAAATCCACTTGTACAGATGTATTAATCAATTTTCATTTCTCCTCAAAGTTTTCATTGGCATTAATCTGATATTTAAGAAAACTGTTAACTGCTTTAACAACTTTCTTTGAATGGGTTACTGAGTTATCAGCTTAGTAAGACATGAACAGGATTGGAGCTGCACTAGACACAGAAAGCCAGGAACTATACGTTGCTGATATATTAACTGCACACATGTGAGTGGACCCCACAATCTGAGGAGGCTTCTGCCTGTGAAACAGTGTGGTATAGTGGCTAAGGATGATGACTCTGAAATCATGGATCTAGTTTTGAAACAACTCTGGTGCTTACTAGGTATGTGAACTTGGTCAAGTTACTTAATTTAATCTCTCTATGCCTAGGTTTCTTTACCTGTACTGCTAACAATAATACCTATTTTATATGGAAATTATAAGTCTGGCATGAGAAAACATATTTTACTTAATTGCTTAATAAACATTTATTATGATGTTACTCCAATATTAATGTTTGGTTTCCTATTTATCCTCCTTTTTAGGGAGATAGGTTGATAAAGGATACAAAATTTAAGGTACAAGGTAATTAAAGTCTGGAGACCTAATGTGGCTTTTGAATTGTCATCTGACAATTTACTAAGAGAGTTAAGAACTCAATGTTCTCAACAAAAAATGTAAAGATAAATGTATGTGGTGATGTATGTGTTAACTCAACAGTGGGAATTCTTTCATAATGTATTCACATATTAAATTATCATCTTGTACACTTCAAATATCTTATATTTTTTTCAATTATACATCAATACTACTAATAATAATAATGCAGAGATAGAGGCAGGCAAACACTGCCTGGTTGGGGTTGGTACTGATCAGAGTGAGTAGTTTAGGGACAAGAGAAGTAAAACAGAAAATTCAGATTCTCCAAAATTGGAACTTGTCAATGAAATGACATTCTGTATTCAATAGGATTTTGACACCATTCTGGAGTACTTGCCTGAGAGGGTAATTATGGTATCATAGACCTTTAGGACTGAGTAAATACTTTCCACATAACCCCTTTCATGAAAATAGTCACCTCAAAATGTCTCTGATAGGCCTTATAAATTGTCTACCCAATAGAATACAGATATGTTTCCTAGTATGAACTTCTGAATCACAGGCTATCTGTAAATCTATGTATAAAATAGCAAACATGTACTGCTTTCAAAAAATGAAAACCTAAAAATTATTTTTTAAATAAGTAATTCAATTTTTTATAAAATAATTAAAAAAGAATTTATTTGTGAAGGGCATTCATTTGATCCAATCTTTAGGTAACCAAGAATATTTGTTGAACAGCTATTTTTATTCAACTGTGACACCATCATTAAAAGAGCTCAAAAACTAAAATTTTAAATGTATATGTCTAGGGTTACATTCAAGTCACCAAAACCTGGCTCACGTATTTTTAAAATAAAAATAAATTTTCACCTTCATAATTCTTATCTTGACTAAGAGTTTTCCTGGAGCATGCATACCATTTAACAGAGAATAAAGAGCACATGCAAAACAGATCAACAGTTACTGTTGTCTAAATCATAATTATTTAAATGTGATCATGTTACAGTCAATACAGAATTTTAAAAATAAATATTTTTGTAAAGGGAAAAGCTTTCAGCTTTTCCTTAGATTGGGAACAAGACAAGGATGCCCACTCTGCCCACTTTTATTCAACATAGTACTTGAGGTCCTAGCCACAGCATTCAGACAACACAAATAAATAAAAGGATTGGTAAGGAAGAAGTTAAACTGTCATTGTTTCTAGATGACATGATATTGTACATAAAAAACCCTAAAGAATCCACTCCAAACTAGAACTAGTATCAGAATTCAGCAAAATTGCAGGATAAAAAGTTAAAACATAAAAATCTGTTTCATTCCTATACACTAACAATGAACTAGCAGAAATAGAAATCTGAAAAACAATTCCATTAAAAATCGCATAAAAAAGAATAAAATACCTAGGAAAAAATCTAACCAAGAAAGTGAAAGATCTATACCCTGAAAACTACAAGACACTCTTGAGAGAAATTAAAGAGGACACTAATAAATGGGAATTAATCTCATGCTCTTGGGTAGGAAAAATTAATATAGTCAAAATGGCCATTCTGCTTAAAGCAATCTACAGATTTAATGCAATCCCTATCAAAATACCAACAGCATTCTTCAACAAACTGAAATAAATAGTTCTAAACTCCATATGGAACCACAAAAGAACCCGAATAGCCAAAGAAATCATGAGAAGGAAGAATAAAGCAGGGGGGATTATGCTCCCAAATTCAAGCTCTACTACAAAGTCACAGTAATCAAAACAATTTAGTACTGGCACAAGAACAGACCCATAGATCAATGGAATAGAATAGAGAGCCCAGATATAAACCCACACATATATGTCCAATTAATGTATGATAAAGGAGCCATGGACATACAATGGAGAAATAGCAGCCTCTTCAACATTGGAAAAACTGGACAGCTACATGTAAGAGAATGAAACTGAATCACTGTCTAACTCCATACACAAAAGTAAACTCAAAATGGATCAAAGACCTGAATGTAAGTCTTGAAACCATAAATCTCTTATAAAAAGCATAGGCAAAAATCTCATGAATGTAAACATGAGCAACTTTTTCATGAGCATATCTCCTTGGGCAAGAGAAACAAAAGCAAAAATAAACAAATGGGACTACATCAAACTAAAAAGCTTCTTTATAGCAAAGGACACCATCAACAGAACAAAAAGGAATCCTACAGTATGGGAGAATATATTCATAAATGACATATCTGATAAGGGGTTGACATCCAAAATATATAAAGAGCTCATGCACTTCAATAACCAAAAAGCAAATAATTCAATTAAAAAATGGGCAAAGGATCTGAACAGATACTTCTCCAAAGAAGAAATTCAGATAGCCAAAAGGCACATGAAAAGATGCTTCACATCACTAATCATCAGAAAAATGCAAATTAAAACCACAATGAGATATCACCTCACATGAGTTAGGATGACCAACATTCAAAAGACAAACAACAACAAATGCTGGCAAGGATGTGGAGAAAAGGGAACCCTCCTACACTGCTGGTGGGAATGTAAATTAGTTCAACCATTGTAGAAAGCAGTATGGAGGTTCCCCAAAAATCTAAAAATAGAAATACCATTTGATCCAGGAATTCCACTCCTAGGAATTTACCCTAAGAATTCAGGATCCCAGATTCAAAAAGACATATGAACCCCTATGTTTATTGCAGCACTGTTTACAGTAGCCAAGATATGGAAGCAACCCAAGTGTCCATTGGTAGATTACTGCATAAAGAAGAGGTGGTACATATGCACAATGGGATATTATTCATCCATAAGAAGAAAACAAATCCTACCATTTGCAACAACATGGATGGAGCTAGAGGGTATTATGGTCACTGATATAAGCCAGGTGGAGAAAGACAAGTACCAAATGATTTCACTCATCTGTGGAGTATAACAACAGAGCAAAAAATGAATGAACAAAATAGCAGCAGACTCACAGAACCCAAGAATGGACTAATAGTTATCAAAGGAAAAGGGACTGGGGATGGTAGGTGGGAAGGGAGGTACAAGAGTATTAAGGGGTATTATGAATAGCACACATAATATGGGGAGCATGGGGAAGGCAGTATAGCGCAGAGAAGACAAGTAATGACTCTATAGCATCTTACTATGCTGATGGACAGTGACTGTAATGGGGTATGTGGTGGGGACTTGATAATAGGGGGAATGTAGTAACCACAATGTTGCTCATGTGAAACCTGAGCATAAGATTGTATATCAATGGTACCTCAATAAAAAAAATTAATTAAATTAAAAATACGTTAGTAATAAATAAATAAAATAAATATTTTTGCCATCAATATGCTCAATAAAGCAATGTTTACAAGTTCAAGAAAGTTTAAGGTAGGATGTAATCTAAAAGTCCAAAGCTCAGAAATACCTACTTTTAGTTTTTTAGTGTATCTCCTTTTCAACTTTTGGTACTTTCTGTAATATTATCAGCATGTTGTCTACACAAAAATGTATAAAGATTTTTTCAAAATAATGTCCAATTTCTATTTTTACTGCATACATTTTTCAGTTACATTGAAATACACTAAACAATAAAAGGTAAAAATCATCATAAACATGTCCACTTCTTAAAGTTTAGTACTATTATTATGATGTATATTGTTGATATTTTTCTGTGTCCATATTTTTCACAATTAAAAATACACAGGTTATATTGATTTTTAGCATTATTAATACAAGAAAATAAAAAATACCTAGATAGAAGATTCTAAATAACTGTTCTCATGGGTAATTCATTAAATATTTCTAATTTTAAAGTTTGTGAATAACCAAAACACATTTTTATATATAGAAACATTTTCCTAATCTCTCAGGCAATGATATTAGCTTATATATTATTTATCTTTATTCTGACGTTGGTAAGAATTTCATTAGTAAATTATCACATATATTCTTGGATGTCATTTAATTTGTAAATAGATTTACTTACAGAAATTATCAAGATATTAAAATATGTGCAAAAGACACACACTCACTCTATTTGTTCCTTGCATAGAAACAGTCATGACACAATTTCACCAAGATTTAAGCTTTTAAAGTTGTAAATAGTTATGCCTATTCAGCACTGGGGATATATTTTGATCTCTAGACATTCATGCTCCTCGAAATCTTGAGTAAGCACAGTTGAAAAAAAATCTAAAGACCTGAAAATTTTCTAAATAAGCATTTTAATGCAGAAAGGCAGGTTGCTAGGTGTTTTCTAAAAGATGTGTATTATGTTAAACATGCAAGATTCCATACTTTCTTTTTTTACATTTCACAGATTCCAATAGCACTATAAATCAATAACATGGTCAAGCTCATTTTTAAGTTTCATTTTGAGCATCTGAATTTTCTAAAATTATTTTTATATTCCAAACAGATATTTATTTTCTTCAAAATTCATTATTTATTTCTACATACATAAGAAATTTAGCATATTCATATAAAATTATTACATGGTGAAATAAGTCATTTTCCATTGAAATAGACAAACTAAATATAGATTTTTAATACTAAATGCTACTTTTTGGCTTACAATGAAGTTTTAATAATCTACATAGAAATAAGTCCCAGATCACATATTGTATGAACCCTAAGGGCCCATCATTGTATTCACAATTGATTATGGAATATAATATGGAATTACCCTAGAACTTCAAAAGGGATGCTTGAGAAATTGGCATCCACTTAGTTCAGATTCACGGTTTGTGAGCTATATTTTAAGGGCTATTAATACTCCAGTTATTTGGGTTTATGGTATATTAAGTTTTAATTTACTTAAAAGTAAAACAACAAGTGAAACATTCATTTTAATTACAAAAGAGCTAAACTGTATTTGTATTCATTTTCTATCATTTTAAGACCAAAAGAATCTTTCATGGGGAAAATATTCAAATTACCATAAGCTTACATATTTTGTTTATAGCTATAAATTAAATATCAACTACAAGCAAACTGCATTTTAAACATTAATTAAAAATTGCAGATTTACAGTGGATGACAGAAAGGGCTTCAAGTTAATTTAGCTGTTTAAATTTAATCTGACTGACTTAATTATACTGCCATACTCTGTTGAAATATTTTTTCTTGCTTTTGATGAATTTAAAATATACAGAACTTCCCAATTCTTTCCTGCATTAATGGCACAATTCACAGTAGATTTTAAACATTATTAATATGGTTATGAAAATGCAAAATGATGATCTAATTTATTTGCTAAATGCCACCATTTATTCATTTTACTTATATTTACAGGCAGTTTTCTCCAGACTTTGAATTAAGGGCTGTTTGTGGCCCAGAGATGGTCTGTGCTAAGACAATGAATGAAAAATAACAATGTTTGTGCATAATTGTTTCCAAATTTGGACAAGGTTTTGTTCGTGTTCATTTCTATTACATTCATTGGTCAGGCTAAGAGACTCTACCCAGACTGGACCCTCTCCATAGGCTGACCAAGAGTTTTAGATTGCTTATCCCCATCTTTTCTTACCTTTCCAAAAACCAAATTTCATTACCTTGCCTACCAGAAATACTTACTTTTAATAACATGTCTCAGAGACAAAATATCCAAGATACCCCTGGGCTAGCCCATGTTTGTCACCCCTTACATGTTTCAGGAAATAATTATTTTACCGTGTTCATTATTAATTTCAGAGCAAAAGTCAGGGGGAAAAAATCTGAAATTTAGTAGTGTTAAGCTTCACTCTAAACTTTACCACAGACAGCTGTCTAAGTTTTCCAGATCAATTCAACTTTTTATTGAGTTTTACATCTTCATTACGCTAAATTGTGAGAGTAAGAGAAACTCCATTTTAAAAAGGCCATCTTAAGAAAGAAGCCTCAACCCCGACCTAGTTCTAAGAAAACTTTGTTCCAGTTACTGGAAAAACCATCCATTGTTCCAGTGACCCTCACCCCAAATAGTTCCCTAGCAACAACCTCAAGGTCCAGACACTCAAGGTCCAGGCTCTCCTGTCCCTTAAAGATAACATACCTTACATGATACATTAGCTGGCAGCTGGGCGCCAGCCAGACTTAAGCCATGGAATGTCCAGGTTAGAGCCCCCCTCTTCCTGCACCCTGTAATGCTTAAAAACCTTGCCTACCCTGAGCTCAGGGTTCTCACTTTGGAACCGCTGCGTCGGGGACAGGTGTGAGCCCGAGCTCGAGCTTGAATAAACGACCCTTGTGTGCTTGCATCGGAATCGGCTCCTTGGTGGTCTCTCGGGGACTCGCGACTTGGGCACAACAAAATAAGGCAGTCAACACTTGTAATCAGGGCTTGCATATGGTGAACTTTGGCCTCCTGGATCACCATCCATTAGGATAATTAGAATCATAGAGCCGTAAAGTTGGAAGATAGCTTAAAGATATCTTCTCACAAGGGAAACATGAAGAATCATAAATTTCACTATAGTGAATGTCCCTGTCATGTAGCTTGCTAATGCAGACAGGAATAAAAACTGCTTAGACACTGAGCCCAGGAAACTAAGGACAATATAAGCAATTTAAAAATGATATTCATATATGAGGATTTAATAACATTTAATTGCAGAGACTGATTCCATTTTTCTTATGAGTGTCTCTAATCAGATGACTTTAACCACATTCTCCTTCCCCAGCTTTGACATAAACATAAGTTATTTACTCATCAGATAAGCCTGGCTATGAATCCAATGAGAAGTTCCATAAAAGCACCATTAATTCATACTACACATTCCTCTTTTCTTTCATACCATCATCATTATTCTCCCACAACATTTAGACTAATTCTAATTGATGGATTCCATCAGCAGATTAAAAAACAATACTCTTTAGACTTCGGTGATGAAAAACATGCAGAGTAAAAGAATATGTTCTTTGGAAATGCAGCACTTTGTTATCTTTATAGCACAGAGTGAAAGACAAATTAAGGGAAGAATGCTGTGCAAGTCTTTTTATTGCTTTTATGATAATAAGAAGATAGTTCTTATTTATTCTGATTGGGTGGTGCAAATTCCTGCTACATTGTCTTGCTACAATTTATTGATTTGGTTAAAAATCAGTGGATTCCTGATTGAAAGCTTACAGGTGTTCCCTTCTGATAGTTTAGATTTGCAATTTAAATTGCATTTAGAAGCTTACATGGCTCACCCACAACTACTAAGACCATTTCTCTGAAGAATAACCTACCTTTCATGAAGTGATTTTTTATTAGCATTCAGTGGTAATTCATACAATCATCTTTTTTGATAAGGAGGTAAGTGACATTTATTGTGGAGAAAGAATGAGAAACTGGTTACATGGTAATATTTATTGGAGGCAAGAGAGAAATTACAACAAACTTTTATGTGATCTTAAAGTTTGCAATTAGAGTACAATCTTTCCATTGTGTAACTAAAAGCATCCTCCATTGTCATATAAGCTTCCCTTTGTGTTGTCTCTCTGTATAAAATTCATATTTGAGGTGTAATGTTAGCAGGACCACTGGGGGGTGTCAAGTTTATTTTCCTTGGTTCTTGTCCCCACTGCAACAAAGAACTGAAGGGCAGAGGCACGGTAGTGAAGCAGAGTAAAAGTTTTATTTGAACACATTCCAAGAGAGGAGCCGGCCTGAGTCAAGGTTGATAGAGGCAGGTTTACTTAAAGCAGAGAGAAAGGAAAATTGGAGGAAAGGGAAGCTCATTGAATTGCTGCTCAGCCTGAAGGCATATTCCCTTGCCTACTTCTGAAGCCAGGGTCACCTGGTGTCCGGTGTCCACTTGAATCTGCATGGTGGGGGAACTAAGGACCTACTGCCCCAGGACTTGGGGGAGCCACAGATCGTGGGATGGAGTTCTGAGAACTTGCCAAAGGCAAAGAAAAGATTTTCAGGCAGGCTGCTGAGGAGCACGATTGTATAGCTGCAGTCCTGTCCTGGTCACCCAGGCAACAGGCACTCGCCATTCCCAGGTCAGAGGTCTCAGAAGCCTCTCCCTGCTTCCCTGAAGTAGGACAGAGAGAGAGACATATTCAAAGAAAGGTGAGTGTGGGCAACCTCAGAATGGAGGCATGCTTAAGGATTTGGGATCTGGGGTTTTATAGGCTTTTAGGGATTTTTTTAGGAATCTAACTATGGGTCAAATTGCAATATTTCTAGAATCTCTTGCCTGGCCTTAGTGCATCTCCACATCGATAGGTGTTTCCAAGGCGTGGAGAGAAGTAGTCCATTTCCATGTCAGTAGGTGATTACAGGAGGAAGCAAGGGCTTATCTGTACTGGAGAGTTTGAGTGGCATCCCTTTTAGCAGCTGGGTTGCAAGAGACATGGGAGAACAGAAGTGGACAACTGCTTGTGAGCAATAAACGATTTCTCCCACTTTATTTCTCCCTTTGACTGATTTGGGTTTCAAAGGTGATTTACCCTGGGCTGAGAGACTGATTCCAGCCCCCCACAGAGTTACAGTGACAAAAGACCAGGGGGTCTAGACTTGTCAAGTGGTCTCAAGATACTTATCTCTGGTAAGAGACACCATCTCTCTTCTCCTCTATTATCAGTCCTCCAACTAATTCTGCTAAATAAACTTAAAACAAGAAATGTATTGATCTGTTAGGCAGGAAAATAGATATGAGAGGAGTGGAACGAGAACAAGGTTAGTAAAGCCCCCTAGAAAGGACTCAGTTAACCAGTTAAAATTAGAAATCCAAAAAAGACTCAGAGTTAATGAGTTCATCAGTTAAAGCTCAAAAGGTCAGGAGCAACTTGGCCTTGAATGTTTGAATATTTCCCAGATAAAGAAAAGTATCTGAGCACAGCCCACGTCTTCACTGTGTCAATTAGATCATTGTAAGATATACTCTAACATGCTAAAAGGCCCACCTATAAACAGCATAATAAAGACAGGGAGATCCCACCTTACAGCCAAAGTTGCATTTGGAAAAAAAAAACCCAGGAAGTTTAAGAATAAAGATTCTTAACATACTCTTTAGCAAACAAATAACTGCCCACCTTGGAGGAAGGGCAGACAGTCTTGACTGATATGCTCCCAAACCAGGAAGCTGCTGTCCTGGGAGGGAACCAGAGTAGTACATTTCTTGGGTTAAGATAATTTTGCAGAACTACCTAAAAGACTGATAAGAAACAATGTCTCATCAAAGATACTTGAGACCACTTAAGTCCACACCCATAGCCCTTTGTCATATTCCTGAAAAATCCTTAAAAGGGGGAATCACCAACCTCTCAGATAGCTTCTCTCTCTCTCTCAGATCACCTGCATTTTCTCTCTAAATAACTTTAAATAAAACTTTTACTCTGTTTCACTATTGTGTCTCTGCTCTTCAATTCTTTGTCATGGCAGGGACAAGAACTGAGGAAAATACACAATGCCTTTCCCCCAACAGATCCAGTCCTTCCCCAGGATATTGACTTCTCTCTGGAGATGTATATCAGTTAAGACTGTTTGCATTGCTTTAAAGTGGGTTAAATTATTGTCTGTTTACTAGAACACATTACAAATCTTCTTAACTCCCTGGTTTTTAAAATGGAATCTATCAGCCTTAAGATGGCATCCCCCCCTGTTCTTACTACACTGTTTACATCTGGACATTTTTAGAAAATTAATTATGATGCTTGTCTCCTGCCCTGGTTACAAAATTACTTGATTAGGGGCTGGAGGAGGAAGAAAAAACAGCAGCATGTAGGTTAAGTTAAAGATAACCTGGGTTTTTAGCAGGCTAAAGTAAATCTTACAATGGCTGATCTAATTGATACAATGAAGACACTGGCTGCATTCAGATACTTTCCTTTATCTGGGGAATATCCCGGCCTTCCAAGTTACTTCCGGCCTTTGGAACTTCACCTCATTAACTCATTAACCCTTTGAGTCTTTTCTGGCTCTCTAGTTTTATCTGGTGGTTAACTTTTTGAGTCCCTTCTTGTGGGCTTTACTGGCCTTATTCTCTATTCACCCCGCTCATATCTATTCTGCCCAACAGGACTACTCAAGAAACCATTTATAAAGATGATTTCTTGGATAAGGCGAAAAATACCCAAATGTTTCCAAATATTATGTCACAAGCCTGAGGTGACACTGGGTTGTAACGCAACTTCCATTCTTCCTGAACTGGGCTGCCACGGTGATTTTTACCGAAACCAGCCTTAATCTGTATCTATAATCTTTGTCATCACTGGAGATATTCCTACTGAATGCTGGAAAAATGCTTTACATGCTTGTTTTAAGTTTTGGCACTGGCTGGAAAGCATCATTATAAGACAAAAAAAATCTATTTTAAACCTTTTTAGTGTAGTCCTGAGTTTAGTGTCCTCAAGTTATCACTAGTAATGTTCTCAGTTGTGGAGAAGAGTGATGCATAAGCAATGTTGGAAAAATAATCTTATTCAAATATCCTTTATCTTCCTTTTGAGGTGCTTTACCGAAGAATAGTAGAAATTTTCTTTCCAAGATCATTCAAAATAATCCTGAGCTTTTCACTCTCTGGTTATTTTTTGACTATATAGTCGTCTCATTTCTTGAGGAGCAATCCCTGTGTCCTCTTTCTAAAGCCACTTATCGTTCTGTTTGAAAAAACTGACAATCCTCACATTTCCTTCCATTTTCATGCCAAACACATATACATCTTCAACTGAATGGCAGGATTCTGTAGCTACCAGTACAATATGTAAATATGAATAGGGTGCGAAAACAATATATCCTAAGTTTTTGCTTATCTTTGCTGGTATGAAGAAGATGAATTATCACTGTGGAGGGGGATTATAATTTGTTTATGGTTGGAAAATGGAACTGTTCCTTACCTTGATCCTTCTTGTCAACCTTCTCAGTTTTCTCATATTCATTATGGGGCTATGAGATCAGAGGTGTTCCTGTCTTTCAGAAATACCTAACGTGTTACCCCCAAATCTCCCTTCATGATGCCTGTTTCTTTGAAACATTTAATAGTAAAAATCAACCTGAACATCACAGTCCACTGGCATCTTCTGAGTTTCAGATCAACAATGTTTTAATAGGAGGTTTGAAGTATATTTCCAAGTTCATATTCAAAGGAGTGACAGAATATGATAATGATATTTTTCTGAGTTATAGATCATCAGAAGATAGTCATTGACATGCTCTTTCCTGAGTGCCCTCATTTACGTCACTTCCATGTAAAGTGAAAGCTTCTGGAGGGCTTGGTATATTATTTAAAAATTACCACTATTCTAGCAGTACATTCACTTAAGAAAGAAAAAAGCCTGAGGGCATGAACATTGCTGGGAATTAAAATATGGTGATCTGTAGTTTTAATTTCTAGGCCTACAACTAATTATTTACAAGTTGCATATACAGTGTAGAGATCTGGTGTTTATTTCTTTAAGTAAGTTCCCATAAGGTGACATAGCAGAAGAGAGTGACATAAAACTTCAAATTATTTTGAAAAAAATCAAAGCATGAAGGCAAACATGACACAAAACACAAAGCGCATGTTTCACTCCTGACTTAGCCCAGCACTGCAGACAATAAGGCAGGTCTTGTCTTTTTATTTCCAAATGGATTTTTCAGTTTTCAGAAAGCCTCGAATACGTTAGACAGGTAACAGGCTAAATCGAAGAACCTGGGAAATGAACCGGCACCGCCTTACCTAACGTTCATCAAACAGTGACTCTGACGTACTCATAAGGAATTAGAATACTTTCGGTTTCAACAGGCTATGGATCCTGAACCCTCAATCTTTATGCAATATGTGTTAAGCATTACCTCTAGGTAGTCTTTGCTCTAACTTAGTTGTTACATAGGAAATTAATTAAAAAAAAAACTAAGGGGACTCAAAAAGTAGTCTAAAGACAGCTATTAATGTGCTGTCTGCACCAAATAATTTACAAAAAAATGGGGGAATTACCAGCAGCCATTCAAGAAATTTGAGAGAATGCCAGTGGGTTGCTAATTTAGAGACACAAGTGTCATTTTTTATTAAAAAATCACAAGATCATAGGGGGGTTTAAGTTTCAATGCCTGTGAGGAGTCCAGGCATTGAAACCACAGTGGTGTGGATCAAAGGGTAAAACAGCTGAGCTTGGAGGCTTGGGAGGGAGGGAGGTTGGGCGTTTCAGGTTGTAACTGAGATTAAGAAATACAAATATGAAATTTAATTTTAGTGATATATTAATATTTTAAATGTTCTTTAGTACTATTTTTTTTTTTAAGAAAGCTTCTAACAAGTAATGGCTCTTCTCTACCTCCAGCAGCTCAGATTGATTTTCATGGAAAAATCTGTCTCTTCCCAGCTCCCCTGCAGAGAAGAGCAATAGCAGGGCACCCCAGAAGGATATGGGTGCAGCCACAAGCCCCATCCCTCTTAGTCAATCTAAGGGAACACTCATGTACAGACCCAGTAAGGGTCATGGCACCCCAGCCTTTGTTAGGCCTTCCTCTGGTGCTGTCCCCAACATAGACACGGCATCACTTATATGTAAACAAACAAAAACATACAAAAATGAGAAAAGAAGGACTCCAACATGCAGATTAAATATTATTCCTTTTGAAACAACTTATTGATATAATTGGGGGACTTTAAATATTATTAATACACAAAGTTGGAATATTTAAACTTGGTGCTAACATAATTTGTAATTTGAGGCTAACTGATTGCTTCTGTACTTTAGTTTATTATTATTTATATAAACACAGTGATTCAGAAGTAAATCAAGTTTCTCTAGATACTTCCTAAATGTGTTAATTCTTATAGCTTTGTTGAGAATCTATTTTGTGATCAATGCATATTTTGCAAATATTGAAATACTCCAGGGTTCATGCCTAAGCTCTTCTCTTTTTATAATCTCTTCCTCTCTTGCCCACTATGACCTCGAGACTTGTGCGGTTGGAATGCACTGCACCAGGTCTTGGTTGACTCCTTGCCATTCAGTACCTGACTCAGCCATCATCTAATATGCCTGCATCACAGTGTTTGGAGCGGGTCATAAAATAATGAATGCAATCCCTCTCCCTGAGGAGCATAGAATCTTTGTGCTTGACTTCTGAATTAGAGAAGTGTTCAGGTGATAACATATATTTGAAAATGTTGTTCTTTGAGAAAGAAGAAAAGACTACCTACATAATTAATAAATATCATATCATACTGAGAGAAAAGTAGCTTTACTGTGCTTTATTTTACAGTCACATCACTAGTGAATCTCAGAGAGAGAGAGAGAATGAGTTAGTGATTCATTTTCATTAGAAATTTCATGCAGCCCTAAGTTGCATTTCTCCTCTTTCTGAAAATGTGAATATACTTTGGAACATGCTGTGCTCCTGAAACCAAAGGAAAGCAAGAGGGGTCCAGAACCAGAAAGCAAGAAATATTCCAGAAGGGATGGAGCTGACATTATTAATTAACTGTTTAGTTAACCAGTGAAAATTGTCATTTTAACTTAGCCACTTTCCAGTCTTGCAAGTAAGAATTTACTACTAGAACATTCATCTCCACCTGGAGTGTGTCATTGTGTGCATGTGTGTTTATACTCTGTGCTGGAAAGTATTTGTGGTCAGTTGTGTAGGGTAAAGGATGTGAAAAGTACAGTACATATAATAATATGTATATCTCATGGCAATAAGACCACATTTGTCTTATATACCACTGATACCCCATTCATAACAGTGTTTCTTGTCCAAGTGGACATTAATAAATAGTTGTTAAATATTCAAATAAGTAATAACTGAGAAATTCAAATTTATATATAATATTTGGTATATTTCATATCCTAAAATGAACTGACTTTACATTGGTTTCATATACAAAGGAAAGATATATTAAAGAAGCCACATATGAAATAAATTAGAGTTAGATGTCTCCTTTGCCCTATATAGGTAAGGAGGAAAAATATTTACTATATTACTTATATATTTATATATATATTTAATATATTTACTATAAATACTGATGATTATGTATTGGTATGAGTATAAACATGGGTGTGGATATCAGTATGGCAGTTTGGGAATAAAAATACATACAGTTAAAGAATGTTAAATGATACATGAATAGCTATAGATGGCACAGCCACAGATAGATTATATATAATCTCTCTCTCTCTCTCTCTATATATATATATATATATAAGTTATATATAATATTCAAGTATATATATATATATGAAGGGCTGGTTGATTGAAAGATCAATAAAATGGACAAACTTCTACCTAGATTGAAAAAAAAAGAGTAGACAGAAATTATTAACATCAGTATTGAAACAAGGACTATCACCATAAATTCTATGATATCAAAAGATAATAATGGGATATTATGAACAACTAACTATACATACATGAATTTCTTAAATTAGACAAAATTGACTAAGTTCTCTAAAAATCTAATGTATCATAAAACACCTAATATGAAATGTGTAATTTAAATAGTCCTGTAAGTGGTAAGGAAATTGAATTTTTAATTTTAATACTTCCAAAAAAGAAGGTCTAAGTCCAAGTGGTTTCACTGGAGAATTCTACCAATTTTAAAGAATTAGTATCAATTCTATAATCATTCACGGAAAACACTCCTCAATTCATTTATTAACCTGATAGTACTCTGATACCAAAAACGAAGGCAATAACAGAATAAAAGAACTACATTCCCTCATGAATACATAAAAATTCTTAAAAGAATTTAACAATATATAAAAAGAATTATACACTATGGCCAAGGGAGGTTTAGTCCAGGGAGGCAAGCCTGCTTTTATATATGAAATTCAATCCATGTAATCTACCACATTAACAGCTAAAGAAGAAAAATTACAAAGTCATTTGATACAAAAAAGCATTTAACAAAATGCAACACCCATTCATGATAACAAACCTGAAAAATTGGATTAGAAAGAAAGTTCCTCAATTTGATAAGGAACACATTAAGAAAAATATTGCTAACATATACTTAACTGAAATACTGAATGCTTTGCCCAAAGATCAGTAACAAAGCACATATGTCCATCCTCCCCACTTTTCTTCATAGTGCTATAATTTCTAGCCAGTGCATTAAGGCAAATAGGGGACATAAAATGCATCCATATCAGAATGGAAGAAATAAAACTGTCCCTATTTGCAGGTAGCATATATATCTACATGGAAAATCCCAAGGTATCTACAAAATAAAACAAAACTTCTAAAAGTAATAATTGAATATTGATTTGAGAGTTTTACTCTTTTCTAATGTAAACGTTTAGTGCTGCATGTTTCTCTTTGGGAATGTGGCAGGATACAAGATAAACACAAAAATAAACTGTATGTCTATATTCTAGCAATAAAAATTTGGATGTGGGTTTCAGAATACAATACCTGGACTTGTGGCTTCTTGCTCCTCATGTAAGTATATTGGGATCACCATTCCACCATCAACAAATAAAACTGAACCACCTGAAAAATTAACAACTCTCCATGGAACCATAAAAGAATGGAGGATAGGGGGCAAACCCTGCCCCTAAGGTTGGAAAGGAAGGCAGGTGAGTACAGGGTTGCACTGCTCACCTGAGCAGAGATTAACAAGGGGAAACTGATGTAAGGAAATCCAATGTGTGCATGCTTAGTGAAACCTTAACCTGGGAGAGGGTTCTTGGCTCTGAATGAGAAAGAATTTATGAACAGATGGGACAAGTGTAGGTAAGGAAGGAATTCATTAAAGTGGGAATTCATTAAAGTAGTGGATGGCAGAATCCATGCAAGCAGGGAGAACAGAGGGAGAAAAGGGAAGTTTGTTGAACTCCTACTTGGCATAGGACAAATGCCTTACCAAGGCCCAAAGCCAGGTTTACCTGGCGTCTGGTATCCACTTGGTCTGCATGGTAAGGGAATTATATCCCTCCCACCCCAGAATTTAGTGGATCCACAGAGCACTGGGTGGAGTGATATTGTGTTCTAAGAATTTCCCAAAGCAAATAAAGGAGATTTTGGGGAGGGCAGGCTGCTAAAAAACATGATTGTGTCTGGGTCACTCAGACAAATCAAAGATCTCAGTAGCCCTTTGCTACTCGCCTGAAGTAGAACAGGGAGAGAGAAGACTTGTGCTTAAGTATAGGACATTGAATGAAGTAGTGAAGTAAGAAAGACACTTAACACTGGGCAAGATTCTCTTATTAGCCTCCTGAGAGGCTTGGAGGAGCACAGAGACAAATGCAATAAGCTGAGCAGCAAGAAGGTTTTATGTAAGGCAAGATACGCACTCGAAGGAACGGGAGTGTGGGCAGCCTCAGACGGGAGGTGCCCTTCAAGGCTTAGGATGATGGCATGTAAGATTTCAAGGGGCAAAGGGCCAGGGATGTGCCGTCTCATGATGGCTTAATAGGCTTAATGTGCAGTCTCACGATGTGTATCTCCTGTGAGAGATATTATATCATTCACACTCAGTCCTCTGGATAGTCTGTAAGATAAACTTAACACAAGGAATTTATTGGTCCTGTTCTTCTCCAAGATAAGATATTGGTTACCCTCAAGCAGTGAAAACTTATCATTTAAAACTCCTTGCCTAGGATAGGGTCGGTTCTTGGTTAATCATGATAAAATATGTTAGGAATCTTACCTCCTAACTCTTTTTTAAAATTGAATCTTAGCCTTAAGGTAGAGTTCCTTCTGTTCCTACTATTTATACCTTTGCATTTTTTTTATCCTAGTCAGAAAAAGTTCAGCCTGCTGCTTGTCCCACGTCCCTGCTCTGCCTCAGAACCATGTGGGAACTACGGCTTGGGTAGGAAAACCCTAACTGTGAAGGAGGAACTGCTGGCAACTCGGTATGGACAACTCTGAGAGCTAAAAACTATATGGATAACCAGTCACTGGGGAGTTCCCCACAGCAGCGTGACATGCGCCTCCAGTCGCTGGGGAGTTCCCCACAGCAGCGTGACATGCACCTCCAGTCGCTGGGGAGTTCCCCACAGCAGCATGACATGCGCCTCCAGAAGCCTGCACAGATCCTCACAGTAAATATCAGATGAAAACTTTCTCCTGCTTCCAACAGAAGAGGGGTAAAGAACCGTCTTGAATCAGAGCACTTCCTTTTTCTTAACAAGCCATGTCCTCATAGCAAACTACTTGACCAAAGCCTAACCTGCTGGGGTATAATCCAAGCTGAATTGATTGAGGAGGAAGGGAAATACCCAATTCCATTCAGTTACAGCCATTATGTCCCAGGTGAGCAGGGATAGAAAAACTGAGAAACTTAAAAAGTTTCACAGTCCAGAGGTGTAAGCTTGGTAAGACAGACCTAATCATAGGTCAAATGCATTGACTCAAAATTCAGACTTAAATATATACAACTACACATTTTTTTAGAAAAAAAATTCATAGGAGAAAATCTTTAGGATTGGGGTTACACAGAGTTTTCATATTTGACACATTTTGGAAAAAAAAACCACTATCCTTGAAAGGAAAAATTGAAAAATTGGATTTCATCTAAATTATAAACTTTTGCTTTGTGAGGGATCCTGTTATAAGGATGAAAAGATAAGCTGCAGACTGGGATAAAATGTTTACAAATCACATATCCAACAACAGACTCATTCTAGAATGTATAAGAAACTTTCAGATTCAAGGTAGAACATGAGAAAAAAAAAAAGAGAGAGAGAGATTTCACCATAGAAGACATTCAGGCATCATATAAGCTCAGGAAAAAAGGACAAACATCATGAGTCATTAGGGAAATTAGTAATAAAACCACAGTGAGATATTACTATACCCCTATCAGAACTGCTAAGATAGAATAGACAGCGCTATTGGCTGGCTAAGATACAGAGTAACTGCATTGCTGGTGGGAATATAAAATGGCATAACCACTCTGGAAAACCATTTGGAAGTTACTGAAAAAAAAAAAAAAAAGTGCAACTGCCATATGTCCCAGCAATTGCATTACTGAGTATTTATCCTAGTAAAATGAAAACTTTTGTTCACAAAGAAAAACCTGGATACAATATTTATATCAACTTTATTTGCAGTAGACAAAACTTGAAACAATCCTGATGTCTTTCAGTGGATGAGTAAACTGTAGTAGTTCCATTCCAAGGAATAATACTCTCTCAAAAAATCTACTGATACATCCAAAAGCCTGGTTGAATTTCTAGAGAATTTTACTAAGTTTAAAATCTAAAGCAGAAGTTTAAATATGATATGATTCAATTTATACAGCATTATTACAATGACAAAATTTATACAGTATTCTTACAATGATAAAACTGGGTAAAAGCTAATCCCTCTGTATGAAATCTGGGATTTCTCTCTATTGTTTCTTAATACTTCATGTGAATTTATAATAATCTCCAAATAAAAAGGTTAATCAAGAACAACTTAAAAAACACGGTAATTTATTTTGTCAACTTGAATGGGCCTCAGGAGGGCTCAGACATTTGACCAAACATCTTTCTGGGTGTGTCTGTGAGGGTGCTTGTGGATGAAATTAACATTTGAGGCTATAGACTGAATAAAGCAGATTTTGATCCCTAATTTGTGTGAGCCTCATTCAAACTATTGAAGACATGATAGAGCAAAGAGGCTGAGTAAAAAGGGAATTCCTCCTGTGTGATTGCTTGATTTGAGACACTGGTCTTTTCTGTCCTTGGGAGTGAGACTGAGACATCAGCTCTTTGACTACAAACCTGTTGGTGTTCAGACTAGGAATACCTCAAAGGCTCTTCTTCTCAGGCCTTGAACTTGGACTGCATCTATACATTGGCTCTCTTAGGTCTCCAGTTTTCTGGCTGCAGGTCTTGGGACTTCTCAACCTCAATAATTGTGTGATCTAATTCTTATTTTATATGTCTATATCTAGATAATATTGTGTGTGTGTGTATGTGTGTGTGTATACTTTATTATTTGTAGATGAGATTAACATTTGAATTCATAGACTGAATAAAACAGATTTCAATCCCTAATGTGGATGGGCCTCATTTATACATAAATATGTATGTATATATACAAATATGTGTATATATATTTGTTCCATTTCTCTGAAGAATACTGACTACTATAAAAAATATTAGGAGACAATTTCAAGCATATAACCTAAGTGTGCAAAGGAATTCTGTATATCACTTTTTATTGACTCTCACATAGAAAAAAAAGAGAGAAATTAGAAGATTCCCTTTTGTTTATCAATATTATGCAGCCATATGTGTATAAAGCCTAGCCATACATGGTGGTGGTGTGGAAGTAGAGGTAGGTAACAAGAAGTGGGATGATTTCAATAGAAACACATGCCCATAAAAACTGAAGATACAAAAAGGGCAGTTGATTCTTCTTAAATAAATGCCTGTGTTCATTACCTATTCAGATCAGCATGTGGTAATTTTTATTTGTCAGTGAAAATCAATCAACCTCCACTTTAAAAAAAAAAGGTAGACTATTTTGGGTCATCAGTATGATTCAAGTGATATTCTATTTTAGAAAAGTCATTTCCTTTTAAAGATGTATTTAATATTCATGATTTGAACATTTAATTATGGTTGATATTAAATAAAAAGAATGAGAGCACATTTTGATTTGCAAAGTTTGTAATTCACTAGGAATTCATTAGGCCATACTCAGTAGTTTAGGAGTCAATCTTCACTTTTTTGAATTTGAAGAAAAGCTTATTTAACTACAGATAAATCTAATTGTAAAACTTTCTGGAAGTTTTTTTCTTTAAGTAAGACAATACTATAGACCACAGCTCTGCTAAAATAAGTCCCATTTCTATTTAAGCACTATTCTTATTACTTATAAAAAATTTAAATCAAACCTTCACACATAATTTCCACATGAATCATAAAACACCAAACAGATTTTCTTGAAAATATTAATTGAAGATAAAAAGGATTTCAAAGTTAGAGAGATTCTGATTCAAATTACGCACCTCTGCCTACTATGGCTAAAGACAGCAGCACACAACTACTGCATGCCAGATTCATTTATATATAGCATCCTATTTTACTCTTACAATTCAGAAATGAAGATATATCTGGTTTCATTTTGTTTTAATTAAAGTATCATTGATATACAATCTTATGAAGGTTTCACATGAACAACACTGTTGTTTCAACATGTATCAGTATTATCAAGTACTTATCAGCATAATGAGATGCTATACGGTCATTTCTTGGGTTCTTCATGCTGTACTGCCATCCCCATGACCTAACTATATCGTGATTGCCAATTATAGTGCCCCGTAATCCTGTTCTCCCTCCCCACTCAACCTCCCTAACCCTTTCCTTTGGTAATCACTAAATCCCTCTTGGAATCTTTGAATCTGCTGCTGTTTTGTTCCTTCAGTTTTGTTTTGTATAAGCCACAAATGAGGGAAATCATTTAGTACTTGTCTTTCTCTGCCTCGTTTGTTTTCACTGAGCATAATACCCTCCAGCTCCATCCATGTTGTTGCAAATGGTAGGATTTGTTTTCTTTTTATGGCTGAGTAATATTCCATTGTGTATGTGTACCACCTCGTCTTTGTTCATAAGTCTATTGATGGACACTTTGGTTGCTTCCATATCTTGGCTATTGTAAATAGGCTGTGATGAACATAGGGATGCATGTTTTTTTGAATCTGGAATCTCGTTTTCTTCAGGTAAATTCCCAGGAGTGGAATTCCTGGGTCAAATGGTATTTCTATTTTTAGTTTTTTGAGGAACCTCCATATTGCTTTCCACAGTGGTTGACTAATTTACATTCCCACCAGCCGTGTCTGAGGGTTTCCCTTTCTCTGCATCCTCACCAACATTTGTTGTTGTTTCTCTTGGATGTTGGCCATCCTCACTGGTGTGAGGTGATATCTCATTGTGGTTTTAATTTGCATTTCCCTGATGATTAGTGATGTGGAGCATCTTTTCATGTACCTGTTGGCCATCTGAATTTCTTCTTTGGAGAAGTGTCTGTTTAGATCCTCTGCCCATTTTTTTTAATTGAGTTATTTATTTTTTGGGTGTTGAACAGTGTGAGTTCTTTATATATTTTGGATGCTAACCCCTTATTGAATGTCAGTTATGAATATATTCTCCAATATTGCAGGATGCCTTTTTGTTCTACTGATGGTGTCCTTTGCCTTACAGAAACTTTTTAGTTTGATGTAGTCCCACTTGTTCATTTTTTATTTTGTTTCCCTTGCTCAAGGAGATGTGTTCAGTAAAAAGTTGCTCATTTTTATATTCAAGAGTTTTTGCCTATGTTTTCTTCTAAGAGTTTTATGGTTTCATGACTTACATTCAGGTCTTTGATCCATTTTGAGTTTACTTTTGTGTATGGAGTTAGATAATAATCCAGTTTCATTCTCTTGCATGTAGCTGTTCAGTTTTGCCAACACCAGTTGTTGAAGAGGCTGTCATTTACCCATTGTATGTCCATGGCTACTTTATCATATATTAATTGGTCATATTTGTGTGGGTTTATATATCTGGGCTTTCTATTCTGTTCCATTGATCTATGGGTCTGTTCTTGTGCCAGTACTAAATTGTTTTGATTACTGTGGCTTTGTAGTAGAGCTTGAAGTTGGGTAACATAATCCCCCCAGCTTTGTTCTTCCTTCTCAGGATTGCATTGCATATTCAGGGTCTTCTGTGGTTCCACATGAATTTTAGAGCTATTACTTCTGGTTTGTTGAAGAATTCTATTGCTATTTTGATAGGGATTTCATTGAATCTGTGATTGCTTTAGGTAAGATGGCTTTTCTGACAATATTAATCCTTCCTATCCATAACCACAGGATGTATTTCCATTTATTGCTGTCTTCTTTAATTTCTCCCATGAGTGTCTTGCAGTTTTCAGAGTATAGATCTTTCACCTTCTTAGGTTTATTCCTAACCAAGTATTTCATTCTTTTTGATGCAATTGTAAAAATGGAATTGTTTTCCTGATTTCTCTTTCTTCTAGTTCATCATTAGTATATAGGAATGCCACAGATTTCTGTGTATTAATTTGGTATCCTGCAACATTGCTGAATTCAGTTATTAGTTCTAATAGTTTGGGAGTGGATTCTTTAGGGTTTTTTTATGTATAATATCATGTGATCTGCAAACAGGGACAGTTTAACTTCTTCCTCACCAATCTGGATGCCTTTCATTTCTTTGTGTTCTCTGATTGCTGTTTCTAGGACCTCCACTACCATGTTGAATAAAAGTGGGGAGAGTGGGCATCCTTGTCTTCTTCCTAATCTTGGAGGGAAAGCTTTCAGCTTTTCACTGTTATGTACGCCATTGGCTGTGGGTTTGCCTTATATGGCCTTTATTATTTGAGGTACTTGCCATCTATACCCATTTTGTTGAGTTTTTTTCATGAATGGATGTTGAATGGAGATGATCATGTGATTTGTGTCCTTTTTCTTGATGTAGTATATGATGTTGATGGATATTTGGATATTGTACCGTCCTTGCATCCCTGGAATAGATCCCACTTGGCCATGATGGATGATCTTTTAAATTCAATTTGCTAATATTTTGTTGAAGATTTTTGCATCTATGTTCATCAGGGATATTGGTCTGTAATTTTCGTTTTTTGTGGTGTCTTTGACTGGTTTGGTGTTAGAGTGATGCTGACCTCATAGAATGAGTTTGGAACTATTCCCTCCTCTTCTACTTTTGGAAAACTTAAAGGAGGATGGGTATTAGCTCTTCTTTAAGTGTTTGATAAAATTCAGCCATAAATCCATCTGGTACAGGGATTTGGTTCTTAGGTAGTTTTTTTATTATCAATTAAATTTCACTGCTGGTAATTGGTCTGTTAGATTTTGTGTTTCTTCCTGGGTCAGCCTTGGAAGGTTGCATTTTTCTAGAAAGTTGTCCATTTCTTCTAGGTTATCCAATTTGTTGGCATATAATTTTTCATAGTATTTTCTAATAATTCTTTGTATTTATGTGGTGTCCATAGTGATTTTTCCATTCTCATTCCTGATTCTGTTTATGTTTGTAGATTCTTTTTTTCTTGATAAGTCTGGCTAGAGGTTTATCTGTTTTGTTTATTTTCTCAAAAAAACAACTCCTGGTTTCATTGATTGATTTTTTTCTATTGTTTTATTCTTCTTAATTTTATTTATTTCTTCACTGATCTTTATTGTCTCTCCTTTTACTGACTTAGGGCCTCATTTCTTCTTCTTTTTTTCTAATGAAACCAGAAATGTTTCATTAATTGTGAGTTTAGACTGTTCACTTTGGATTGTTCTTTCACAAGGTAAGCTTGTATTGCTATATACTTTCCTCTTAGAACTGCCTTCACTGCATCTCTCAGATTTTCGGGTGTTGAGTTGTTGTTTTCATTTGTCTCAATATATTGCTTGATCTCTGTTTTAATTTGATCATTGATCCATTGATTATTTAGAGCATGTTGTTAAGCCTCCATGTGTTTGTGCTTTTTTGTTTTCTTTGTACAATTTGTTTCTAGTTTTATACCTTTGTGACCTGAGAAGTTGGTTGGTAGAATTTCAATATTTTTGAATTTACTGAGGCTCTTTTTGTGGCCTAGTATGTGGTCTATTCTTGAAAATGTTCCATGTGCATTTGAGAAGAATGTGTATCCTGCTGCTTTTGGGTTGAGTGTTCTGTTAATGTCTGTTAGGTCCATCTGTTCTAATGTGTTGCCCAGTGCCTCTGTCTCCTTACTTATTTTCCGTCTGGTTGATCTGTCCTTTGGAGTGAGTGGTGTGTTAAAGTCTCCTAAAATGAATGCATTGCATTCTATTTCCCCCTTTAATTCTGTTAATGTTTGTTTTACATATGTAGGTGCTCCTATATTGGGTGCGTATCTATTTATACTGGTTATATTCTCTTGTTGGACTGAACCTTTTATCATTATGTAATGTCCTTTTTCTCTTGTTACTTTCTTTGTTTTGAAATATATTTTGTCTGACATAAGTACTGCTACTCCTGCTTTTCTCCCTATTATTTGCATGAAATATCATTTTACATCCCTTTTCTATTAGTCTGTCTATGTCTTTGGGTTTGAAGTGAGTCTCTTTTAGGCAGCATATGGATAGGTCTGTTTTTTTTTATCCATTCTGTAACTCTTTGTCTTTTGATTGGTGCATTCAGTCCATTTACATTTAGGGTGATTATCATAGATGTGTACTTATTGACATTGCAGCCTTTGGATTTGTGGTTATCAAAGGTTCAAAGGCAGCTTCCTTACTATCTAACAGTCTAACATAACTTGCTTATTACTCTATTTTAAGCACAATCTAAACGCTCATTTTTTCTCCCCTTCTTCTTCCTGTTCTCTAATTTCTATTTCATTTACTGTCTCCTCTACCTCATCTAATGTACTTTAATTCCCTTCATTGTATGTTTCATTTCAGACACTATAGTTATCAGAATTCTATCTCTTTTGCTGATGTCCTCCCTGAAATCTTGAATATTTTCCTGTAGCTTAGTGAGCATGGTTATGAGTTGTATCTTGAAATCTTTATCAAGAAGACTGATCATTTCAGTTTCACTAAGCCCTCTTTATGGAGTTTTTTCTTGAATTTTTTTTTGGAAAAAATTCCTCTCTGTCTCTCAATTTCTTATTAGTGTTTCTTTTGGTATAATAGATTAGTGTAGTAGGCACCCTCTATTGCCCAAGAAGCTCTGCTCTCTGGAGCTGCTGAGCACCTGCAGCAATGGCAGGGGTCACAGGCAAGTGGAACTGGCAGCTGCCTGGAGGAAAGAGCTCTTTGCTGCCTTCCTGGCTGTGCCTGCGTCCTCTGTGAGGTCCGTGGGCCGAGTACACAGGGAGGATCCTCTCCGGTATGCCCCTTTAGCTTCCATAGGTGGGGCCAACCTCTGGCTGGCCTGCTGTGATGGCTGGGACAGCAGGTGTGTGGGACCATTGTCTACTGAGAGGACTGAGTGGCAGGCTGCTTATTGCAGTGGGGGGTCTTGGGGCTTCACTGCCAGCCAGGAGGATGGAGCATCTGAAGCTCCTGAGTGTTCCCAACCTGCTAGGCCGAGTGTGCTGAGATAATTTTTTCCACCTGCCCTTTCTCTTGAGCAGTGAGCTCTGTGTAATCTTCACCCCCTTAGAGCTCCCTCGCTGCTGGGAAGTCTTACAAACTGCCTGCCTTTATTTGTCTCAGGGTAGCTGGTTGTGCATACCTGTTCTCCACAAGCATCTGGCATCTCTCCAGAGTACCATGTAATGTGTGTTTGTGTCCTGGAGCAGATCTCCAGGGCTGGTGTTTAGCAATCCTGGGCTCTACTCCCTCCCTGCTCCAATTCTCTTCTTCCCTCCTGTGTGCTGTGTTGGGGAAAGGGCTTGCGTCCTTCCAGATCACAGCTTTGCTGCTTTACCCTTTTCTGTGAGGTCTTCCTTTTTCTCCAGATCCAGGTAGTCTGTTCTGAAGTCTTTGGTTCACTTTTTCACAATTGGTTTAATTTGCTGTATTTTCATATTTTATGTGATTTTGGGAGGAGGTTTCTGCCTCACTTCTCACACCACCATCTTTTTCTCCTCCTGTCTGGTTTCATTTTACACTATAGAATCAGATTCAAACTTGTAAGTCCTTAGACAGTGTATGGTGAAGCCTGCCTGCTTGTAATCTTTTGACCAGAATAACCATGCATCTACACGGCCCCTCCTTTGGGAAGTATGCTAAGTATATGGTATGTTGGTCATCTGGGGCTGGCCAAGTCCAGGTTCAGCTTATGGATGGAAACATCTTCTTGGGAGGCAGACCCCTGTGACCAAGGTTTTGTTACTTGGGGCTATGGTTGCACAACAATGATCCCTTTTAGCAAAACATATAGTATAGTCACAAATCACATACACTTTTTGGCATGAACTGTAATCTTTGTCTCCCTCCCCCATATAAGCAGTTTCCTCCCTGGCTAGGATAGCAGTGTGCAGCCTCCTCCAGCGAGCCACTCCTGGACTCCCTGTACCTACATTCCAGTAAACCCTCTTGTCTCATATAGCGTCTCCTGGTCTTTCCTTCAGTCTCTTCATCCCTTTCCCTCTGTAACTCACACATGTGCAATCAGACGTTTGATCACACAGACAGCTACCTAGGTTTTCTTAGTTTAAGTTTGCTCACTAATGAAAGGGAGAAAACTATACCAGCCTCACTGTTATGAATCTTAAGCAAGATGATATGTATGATAACATCAAGTTCAGTGTCTTGAATCTGAAAGTCAGTAACAATGTTACTACCCTCTTAATTAAAATATGATTTAAGTTCACTTCATGCACAGAAATAAGTCAGGATCTGTTTATAATGCTAGAATAGGCCTTGAAGGATCCACAGTGTGGCTGGTCAAGGTTGAACATTTCCAGATAGAGATTATCTGACTTAGTCAACCGCACATGGACCAATATTTCCTCTTAAAAAAAAATGTATGGAGAAATAAGGTGTCCAGTCAAGGCTTTGTTTTTTAGGCTGGGACAGTTTGTTTCTTGTGGTATACCATCTGTAAGAATTGATTGATAATAAATGACATCATGCCTTAGACATTTATCAAATTAGAATAAAGTTTTTGATTTATATTAAGATAAAACAAAAATTGTTAAGCTTCCCAAGATTCGAATCAAAAGACTTTTTATTCTCTAACATTCAGAGCAGCTCTAAATGACTCCCCTGGTTCACTGCTAATTTTAAAGCTATTAGGCATAAGGGCTGGATTTCAAGGGAGGTACAGTACTGAATTCATTCTTTTTCCTTTCTAGAGGGAAACCCATGAGGCTTCAAGATTTAAAGTCAGTGGGCTCAAAAGACCATGACAAGATTTGAATCTTTTTGATAAATACAATAAACACAGTAAGAAGCAGTTTGAAGGGGCTGTGTTGGGAATGGCTTTGAGCAAATCTTTGATTATCTAAGACATCTAATTCCCAAACAAAATATCTTGTTTATCTCAATATTTTTAATTATTTAATTTGTAGACATAACATAGGAACTTGGTGAAAGATATTTTCAGGTTCAAGTAGCTGGTTCTCTGATTACTGTTATTCTATATAACAAAATGCATTGTCTAATGACATGATGAAAATGCATTTTTGATGTCATTGTTTTTCCATAAGACTGAATAACCAGATGTGACTTTTTGACCTTAACAAATAATTTAAATTACTTTTGTATCTATAATATTATATAATATTTACATAATTGCACATGATGCATTATGAGTAAGGTACTATTCATTCCACATTTTTCTTTAAATTATTATTAATATTGTCATCACAGTAAGTTGTGGTGTAAGTTAATATCAAAGGGATTCTCTATCCAAAGATAATGAGATTTTTCATTACTTATAATAATTAATTTTGTATGTCTTCAAAGTACAGTTCTTCTAACTCAAATGGCCAAAGAAAAAATTTTAATAGCATAAGTAAAGAACTGAGATGTCAGGATACAGTGTTTTTCTACTAAATTTCTGCTGGAAATTCCCACAGTGTGATAACATAAATAATATTTTAGGTAATATGAATTATCTATGTCACTGCAGATTCTGTTTGCTTATAAAACATATAGGCACATGAAATAGACCAATAATGGCAAATTTGGCTGTGGAGTTACCAAAAACCTGTAATGAATAAGACCCTTGCATTGCACACAGAAACAAAACAAAATAAAAAATGAAACAAAATTAAAAAAGAGTCAAACATTGTTTTTGAAAAATTACTAGGCCTTTCCTTAGGTAGTCATTACCTTTATATGGCCACCAGGATGTTACGGGCTCCATTTTCTTTAATTTCCCACAGCAGTAATTCATTTGCATTCCCTTATTCAATTCCCTGAGATGAGGGCATGAATCAGAGATACCTTGAAGTATTATTAGGACAGCCATTGCCCTGGAACATAGTTATAAATTCCTTGAGGGACTGAACTCATGTCCTTTTCTCCTTAATATCAGTCTACAAAGAACCTTGATAACTAGCCAAATATTATCCCTCTACAAAGTTAATTAAGCTATTATTTCCTATAAGATCTTAGCAAGACTCTTTACAGCTTTATATGCCCTGAAAGCCCTCTGAATTTAATAACAAATTTTAAGAACATTAAATGCACTAAAATTCCCCTTTAACTCTGACAAGTGATATACTTCATTCTAAGCTTTGACCAGGTAAAAGGCAGATCACCATTAGAATTTTTTTTAAGACCAAAATACTTCTTATACTATGTAATCTTTTCTTATGTGCCTTATTTTCTTTGAAATAAATTTAGAAGCTTTTGTCTAATTTTTTTGTAATATTTTCTCATATTTTCTTTTCATCTTTGTACTTTAGCAGATACTTTGCATCTATCAGATTTACAATGTTCCTTGTCTCGCATAATCTCTCAAAATAAAGACATAGATATAAAGAAATGTTTTTTACCAAAAATGAAATAAAGACATAGATATAAAGACATATTTTTTACCAAAAATGAAAAGGTAGTCACAGTCTGTTCTTTTTTCTTCTTAGTAAGTGACTTTGCAAAACACAAGTTTTGCTTACTGAACAGATTGGAAATTATATTTCAAGTGATTCAGAACAAAATTTTCATAACAAAACAAGCAGGAATTTGATTTTTTTTTCCTAATAGCACAAGGTGTAATAGCACAACTCTCTCTAATATCACATGGTATTTATAATGAAATGTGAAGTAAGCATGAAATGAGTTATTTAGCAAGGATAATCTCTATTCTCTATATTACAAACATCCATAGCTAAATTGAAAAATCAGCTATTCCTGGCTCTGTGATACTAATTTACATAACTGAGTGTGATGTCTCTAAAATTCACATTTTTAAAGTACTTGAAAAACACATAGCATTGCTTTATGAATGCTATGCCAAGTTTTAGTTGACTTAATTGACACGATTTTATACATTCTGTCTGCTGCACTGCACTTCATTGTAGGCATATGTCACCATCCACTTACCTACTCAACCAATGATAAATACCTAGATAGCTTCCACATCTTTACTACCACAAACAGTGTGGCAACATATTTCCAAGAGCATTTACCAAGGATATTTCTGGTACTAAATGTATTAAATACTGCCCAATGGCTCTCTAGAATAGAAATTAGATGGCCTGGTTAGCTGTCCTCAGTACACACATGCACACACATAGACATGCACATAGTATGTGAATTTGGATTTTATATACAGTTGGCTCTTTACTCAGTGTAATTTTTTAGTTGCATTATGATCATTAATCCAATATTTCTTATGGATTTTAAAGAGCCTGAAGTGAAAGTAAATAATCTATGAAGCTAAAGATACATGAAAGAGAAAGGATTTCTTAAATAAGAAAAAAAAAGTCACAATGGTTACATACATATTAAAAACTTTGTATCACCTAATGTTAATAAAATAAATATTTATACATTGAAACAAATATCTAAATATTTTCCCAAACTGACAAAACTTGTCTTTATTTTTCCCTTTAATTCTTGCACCATACCTCAAATCTCATGAAGGAGAATTTTAAGAAGTTAATCTTGAGAATTTCATGAAAATAATCCACTGTTTCAAGTATCGCTGGTCTTCTGGTGACCATATTTAAATGTTATGAAACACCTAGAAGAAAGTCTTATTCACCAGTAAATACCTAAGTTGATAATGTATAGAGGTTAAATAATAACTGCCTGTTATATTTTAAAATACGTTGGTGCTTCAGAGTATGAGAAGCCTAGTAAATATGCCTTCCACATAGAAAGACATAAGCCTCACTCAGATTAATTTGATTAATTTAGGTAAACTGATCCTAAAAGTTAAACTTACTGTTTTCCTTTTCAAGATGTCAGTTAATCTCTCCATTTTGAAACGCCTCTCAAATATATGTTTCACTTTCAACATCTGTTCAGGGAAGACTAACTCAAGCAGTGACATAATTCATTATAATAATAATTACAACAATAATAATACTGTAAGCATATTAATAACATACAAGAGGTATATTTATTGACCACCTATTGCACGCCTAGGACTACACTAGATTACCTCACTGCATCTTCAGAATACCATGAAATAGGGATTATTATCACCATCAATAGAAAAGAAGCAATCACTCAGAATGGAGCAGTTTTCTGAATGTAAGAGGCAGATGCTAAACAGTCTGATTCCATCAGTTCTGCTTTTTTCAATACATGCCCCCTTCCAGAAATAATCCTATGATTATGTATCAACTTGGCTGAACCATTTTGCCCATATATATGATCAAACATTATTCCAGATGTTTCTGTGAGGGTGTATCTTGGATGAGACTGATATTTAAGGTCGCAGAATTTGAGTAGAGCAGATTGCCCTTCATAATATGAGTGGCTTCATCCAATCAGATGAAGGCCTGAATAGAACAGAAGACTGACCTCTTCAGGAAGGAATTCTGTCATTAGACAGCCTTCATATGTGAACTGCAACACCAGCTCTTCCCTGGGTGTCTAACCTGCTCGCCTAATCTGCAGATTTTGGACATGTCAAAATATACAAAATATACAAGCATTATATACACACATTCTGTTGGTTCTGTTTCTCTGGAGAACCCTAATGCAGATATTAAAAGCTGTAAATATGTTTGTGAACTCTAAGTATTATTCTTTAATTTTTTCATACTGTTTCTCATCCTATTTTCTCCCTACTATTTCCTTTCTTCCTCTTCTCCCTCTTGTTCTTTTTCTTTGCTTTAAAGAACAATATTATTTTATAATAGGAGGTAACCTCACACCATTTCCCTCATAATGTCTGCAGAACTTGTTTATTTCCAAGAGAATAGAAAGTTTCAGAATCACTAGACCAAATCCTTCATTTTCCAAACAATGAAATTGAGACACAGAAGGCTCAGGTAATACTTTTAAATTTGGCAAAGTCAAAATTAAAGATTGTTTTTTTGCTTACTGGTCTTTGTTCTTTCACCCTTCTGCAACATGAAATATCTCACTGACAAAACAAAAGCCTTTTTAACTTACTTGGGAGTTAACTTACTTCAGATAACTGGGAGCTGATTCCCTGATTTTTTTCCTAAAATAGAAAATTGTTCAAGGGTTTACAACTATTAAAGTTAGTAATTAAAATTTCTTAAAAATAAAAATTGAATATTTGCCAATTCAAGTTATTATGTTCATTTAAATCATGAATGCATTTTTTTTAATGTTATTGTAGATTGTTAAGACTGATAGTTACAGTATAAGGATTTGGAGAAAAGATAAGTGCACTTTAAGTGTCAATGCATTTCACATTTTTAATATAATCCTTTAACCCAATACATTTATCCTTAATTCTTTCAAAATCCTTTAAAAAATGATGTCTCTGATGTGTTAGTAATAAACTCCTTTATTTTAATTGCTTACAAATTTGTATGGTATAAAATGGATTTTCCCATATTTCAAAAGCATTTCTTTCATTTCAAGTTTCTCATATAAGGACGCCTGGCATACGTAATTAAGAAATTGGAAAGTCCCTAAATTTATTTATGTTCTAAGAACATTAAATTTAATGAATTTTACATCTAGCTTATATGTGACCTTTGGAAACATGTTCAGTGCAGCAAAGTGATCAAGAATGGTTGTCCTTCAGCCTGATGCAATTCTGAAAGATAGGTAATACTTTTAACATATGAGTAATTTACTTAAATGAAAATTGATGTTCTCTCTTTCTCTATAATTTTTAGTCCTCTAGTTATAGTTACACATAGCCTTGGCCTCTCAAGCTGCCAGTTAAGAAAAATTCAGACTTTGCTTGATAGACTCCTGTCACTTTATTTGGCAGATTCTAATTTAAAGTTGGAGAGTTGGAAGTTGCCAGGCAAGCCCAGTGAGAGACACACAAAGACACCGTGAGGACAGAGGTAGATGAGGGCAAGGATTCACAGGAAAGACCAAAAAAGGACAATAAAAAGAGAGTTTACAAAAAAAGACAATAAAAGAATAGCTTCAATAATAGAAAAAATGGAAATAAAGGAAGAGAGAAAAGATCAAGTTCACTTTGGAGTGATAACAGCAAATGAGAGTAATAATAATAGTAACAAATATTTATAGAAAGTTTATTACTCTTGGCTCTAAGTACTTTCAATGCTGGAAGTCACTTATCATTCAAAACAATCCTAAATACAGGTACCTTTATTCCTATTTTTCTTATAACAAATTGGATGCACAAATAAATACATAAAGGACTCAAGGTCCAAATTACTTACATTTATGTATAATATAATAGATGATTCTTAGTGGAGAAATTAGGAATCAAATATTTTTTAATATTGAGATATAATTGACATATAACATTATATTAATTTCAGCTTTGCAACATAATGATTTGATATTTGTACACATTGCAAAATTATCACAATGAGCAAATCTAGATATCTGACTTTATAATTTATTCTTTTAGCCAAGTCACCAAAAAAGAGAAGATTTTAGAAAAACTTGTGTAGTATTATAATTATAATTCCTTCTTTGCTATTTTGAGGAACTATTGACAAAGTTAAAGTTATTTCAAAAGACTTTGATTACTTGGAGTTTATTTTAATGTGCTAGCATTCCAGTACTGGGTCACATGGTAGTTCATCTTTGTAAGGATTACATATAAACCTATTAGTTTAAACAATTTATTTATTCAATAATGACATATACAACTCTATCCATGAATCTTCAGTTCCCTTTGTCATTATGACAAGAATATTTTTATAAGGAAATAAATGTTTAATATAGTAGTATAATAATAACTGTTAATTATATCAACCAATCTATATCTCACACACACACACACACACACACACATAATAAAGACTTACACAATTGGAATTGATAAATCTTAAAAGATTGAATGAGAATAGTTTCAATGTTTTCTTTAATAAGTATAAATTTTACCTATCACACTTACTATATCTATTTGTAGATAATTTGTTAGGGACTAATTTGTCTCTAGTCTTGTAATTGGAAAAGCAGACATTTATAAAAGGGCACAATTAAGGCAATTGAACACATTATAATACAATGCCTTTCACTTTTGATTGTGACAGAAATAAATTATACATCTCTATTCATAAGAGTTGAGTAAAAATTATATGACATTTTAGTAAGATTAACTGTAATTGATTTGATTAATTTCACTGACATGTGAAGTACACTATGGAAGCTACAAGCACTTGGCATCATTAAGCTTTTGTATGCATCTATATGTACATAAACTATGAGTAGATATATGAATACATATATTTGTGCATATCATTTTATCAGCTTGAGTTACTAATTCAGATTTAATTTAAAAATATTTGAAGGGTGTTTTCACAATTTTCAATATGAAGTTGAAGAGTGATTTATGAGGAAGTTAAGTTTTCCCTTCATTGTAGCTATTACAACAGAAAACAAAATGAAACATTATTTAATAAGAAATAAAATAAGATTGGTATCACACTTTAGATTGGCAAGGTATAAAAAGACAAACTATCCTGATCTTTGAGGAGAGGAACTCTGAATTATGAATTTTATATCCTATATGATAATCTCATATGAATTCAAAATAAATAATAACCTAAATAAGATACTTAACAGCTTTTTTCTATACATTTGAAAGGCGAGTTAAGAAAATATTGATTTCCTTAGAATGTTCTCAATTAAATGAAAAGGTGATACAATATAACAAAGATACAAGATTCTATAGTGGAATCACTCTAGAAATATAATTGAAGAATCTCCAATTTGTAAATTGTGGTACAAATCATTTTAAAAAAATTAGGAGTAATTAGAAGAAGCAGCCAGAATTTTATGATAAATATATCAAAAATAAATTATAATTAAAAAAATAAACTAGTCATATGAGGGTTTATGCTATTTTTCTCAGTATGAGAAAGTAAAGATGACTAGACATTACAGAGAAATAAAGACCTTCAATTTAGTCTTGATCTAGTATCAAATAATCTGAATAATGGTTGTATTTTGATCAATTTATAAAATAAAGAAACTAAATTTAATTTGCTCCAAATATTTGAAACATATTTCAAGTAGCACATATTTGATGATTTATCAATACATTTCTTTTGCTTGGGAGTTCAAACTAACAATATCGACGCAGTCATAGCTTAAATACTCTGTAAATTTTCAGCACTTAGAGTCATCAATATTAGCATAACATTGAAAAGAAGTATTGCACTGAAAAAAAATATAACAAAACTTGGTTAAATTTAGATAAGAGTGCACCTGACAGAAATCAGTGAATGTGGGAAAAGTGAGGGAGATAAAGAGGCATAAAAATTCTCAACCATAACATAAATTGGTCACAGGAATGTATAGTATATAGTCTAATATATAGTATAATATGGAGAATATAGGCAATGATTCTGTAACATTTTCCTATCTTGACAGTACCTGCGTTAGTTGGGGTGAGGATTTAATAATGTGGGTAAACTGTTGAATCACTATGTTGTACACTTGAAGCCAGTATGAGATTGTCTATCAACTATACTTCAATTCTTAAAAAATACTGAAAAAAAAGAAATCGAGGGATGTGGCAGTTAATGGATTAAGAATGAGAAAATTAAATATATCCCCTGAAGTTAACTTACATAACAAGTAGAATAAATAAAAATAATAATGTAACAAATCGTGTTGAAAGGGCCTTCATAGCTCCAGCCAAAGCAATAGTAAAGGGAAGGGCCCCACAGAGATTCTGTATCATGTTATGGCAAGTTTTCCCATTTCCTCAACATCACCGTCTGCTATAGATTGAATGTTTGCGAGTCCCCAGATCTCAAATGTTGAAGCCTAATCCCCAATATGATGGTATTTGGAAGTAAGGCCTTTAGGAGGTGATTAGGTCATGAGGGCAGATCCCTTAAAAAGGAGGCCCCAGAGAGATCCCTCCTCGCTTCCACTGTGTGGGATTCTGGCGAGGAGATGGCGGTCTACAAACCAGGAAGCAGGCCATTATGAGACACAGAATCTCCTGACAGCACCTTGACCTTGGACTTCCAAATGTCTAGAATGGACAGAAATGCATTTATGTGGTTTATAAGCCTTTAGTTTATAGTATTCTCTTAAAGCAACTTGAATGGACTAAGACACCATCTCAAAATTGATGAGGGGATCCATAGATTTCCTAGTTTTCTGATAAAACTGGTCCTTCTGACAGTGTTCTGCTCAATACAATGAAAGATATCAGTCCCCAAATGTAAATACAAGTTCAACTGAGTATTCCCTTTTCTTGAAGAAACCACATGAACTGCTCTCATCACGATGCACATCCTTCATAACCTCTGTCAACATGGAATCCAGACTCTCAGGTAATCTCTTATTATCCAGGTGTACGATTCTGTGTACTCCTTAGAGTAATTCCATATCCTTCTAACCAACCCCCGAATTTCTTTTTTTCATTGTGCCTGTTTACACTCATGAGCACCATCGGCAATATCCCCTACATTCCAAAACTATTTTCAATGTTCACTTCACTTCTTTGTTCTAAATAAAGCTTAGCTGTTACATGGAAATGTTTCTTCATTCTGAAGTTTTTCTCCCCACACACATTGAGGATCCTATTGCCATCACTGTAACCCCTCCCCTTGTCTATTTGTTCACTCAGTGCGCTCACCAATCTCCCAGGGAAGGATTCCATACGACTTCACTTTCATCTGTAATACCAACCCAGATACTCCCAGCTGATAACCTTGCTATTTATTAAACTGCAGGAGTAGAAAAACTTAGAGAGGATTTCACAATATTCACACCAGTTTATCTGAATCATTTAAAAACACTGAAAAACCTTGGATTCATCCTTAACTCTTAACTCAGCCTCATAACTTAGATCCAGTCTATGAGTAACTCCTGTCATCTCTACCTGCAAAAGAGGTTCTGAGTCCCAATCTTCTTATAAGGACAGCATGTTATTATTAAAAAAAACAAAACTTGACAAGGACATTACAAAAAGTGGTGAGTTACAAAACAATTTGTCTCATAAACATAGGTACAAAAATCTTAAACAGAATATGTGCAAATAAAATGTAGCAATATATAAATATGATGATATATGACGAATAAACTTATTTTAAGAAAACGAAGATAGTTCAACACTGTAAAACTGATCAACATAATCTATCACATTAACAGAAAGAGAAAGAAATGTAATGTGATAAAGTTGGTAAATGTAGGAAAGTCTTTGGGAAATATCATAACCTATTCAAAATATTGAGAAAATAATTTACCAAACCAGAAATAGATATGAAATTTCTTAATCTGAAAATGCAGTAAATAGTATTAAAACAGATTTCAATAAACATTACACTTAATAGTCAGGTGATAGCCAACTTATTTTTATTAATGTATTGGAAGTTATAAGAAATACAGTAAGACAAAACCATTATCAATTATTTACGAATGAATCTAACAAAAATTTTCAAGACTGCTGCACTTAAAATTACAAAGTATTGAAACAAATTTAAAGTATATACAGAGGGCTAAAACTTGTTCATCTATTGAAAGACTCAATATTGGATATATTGAATATATATATTCATATGTACATATACAAATATATATAATACAAACACACAGTTTTCCAGTGTTGAACTGTCCAATTTTCCAATCTTAAACTATCTTTGATGAATCATACACTGAATTTAATTTTAATCTATATTCTAGCTTGTGTGTGTGCATGTATCTGTGCATGTATATGTGTGATTTAATGTAAATTGATAGGTTGGTTCTTAAATGTGTCTTGAAAAGAAATTTGCAGAACTTATACAATCAGATATATGTACTAATTTGAAAGTTACAAATCAAGATGCTATGGTATTTTAGAAAAGATAGACAAATGGAGAAGCCAGAGTGAATTCAGAAATCAGGATCAGACCTAAACATATGTGGTCATGTGACTTTATGGCAAACATGACATCACAGTTCAATGGGTCAAGAATTGTGATTTCAATAATCCATGTATATTTGAATTACATCGATTGGTCCTATGTCAATTGAATATTCATATAGAAAATAAAAAGGCCCCCACATCACATTATATACAGCAATCAGTTTCAGGTATATTGCAGCTCTAAATGTATATAGAAGACAATAAAACTTGAGGATGAAATTATGCAGCATTTATTCATAATCTTGGAGTTAGAAAGAGCTTGAATAGGAAATAAAAAGAACAAATATAAAGGATGATAAGTGGAAAAGAATAAAATCAAGAACTAATGAACATAATAATATAAGATTAATAGAGTGAAGTGGCAAGGTAGAAAGTGAGATAAGATATACATATAATGAACATGGGATTAAATTCAAAAATATAAAGAATGTCTACAAATTACTATAAGCAATTTAGCCAATCCTAGAAAAATCAGCAGGATTTGAGCTGTCTGTTCACTGAAGAAGATACATAAATAGCTTATAAAATTGAAAAAGGGAAAAATTTCATTAGTCATTAGGGATATACAGTCATGAGGGATACACAAATTAAAGTACAAAATGTCTCTACTGTTCGTCCAAATGAATAAGATAATTAAATAAGAATGAGAAAGACAGTGCCAAGCGTGGTGAGAATATGGAGCAATTAGAATGCCCATATACTGTAGGTAGGAATGAATTTGTACAGATATTTTGGAAAGTGGTAATTTACTAAAGTTGAAATATGCAACCTTATAATCCAGAAATTTACTTCAAGGATATAAACAACAAAATGTGTACATATAGTTACCCAGAAACATTTACACCAATAATCACAGCAGAATTCTTCAAAATAACACCAAATAGGAAACAATCCAAATGCCCACTAGAAGTAAAGCTGATAAAGTGCACATACACACAGAAGTATAATTACAGCTGTGAAAATGAGCACACAACTTCAACTACAGGCAACAGCATTTCTGACTCTTACAAATATAATGATGAGCAAAAGAAGATCGAAACATATTATATCATTCTATACACATCAGGTTTAAAAACAGACAAATTTATTCTATATTTTTAAAAGTCAGATATTGATTCACCTTAAGAGGGATAATGATCAGAAGAGGAGAACAAAGGGCATGAAAGGATGATTTTGATCCCAACCCTATTTCTATGGATATGTTAAAAATCACTGAATGGCACTTATATGACTTTTAGACTTTTCTGCTTTTATGTTATACTTCAATTAAAAACAAAACAGCTAATAACATCAACAAAAAAGAGATACCAGCTTTACCATTTTTTGCCATCTTCATTGCTACCATTCTATTTTCAGCCACTATCATCTTTTCTCTGAAAAATTGCAGTAATTTTAACACACACACACACACCTCCCCATCTATTCTCAAGAAAGCTACCAAATCAACTTTTACAATGGAAGTCACACTTAAAATCCACTTAAGTGACTTCTGAACATATGTGAATCTTCTTGAAGATATAAATAACTGAGTAGTCCTTCTAAAATATGTCTTAATAGCTTTAATGTTACCCTGAGAAATTTCTAAACAGTCCCAACCCCCAGAGACCCCCTCATACCACTGTCTAATAATTCCTCTCTCCATCATCCTTAAATATACCAATATTTTTTATTTAAAACTGTAGCTTAAATGTTCTTTTCTTGTGAATTTTAATAAATAGAATATTATAGTATGGTTTTTTGAGGGGAGGTCTGTCTTCTTTTCTTAACATTTTGTTTGATTCATCCACACTTTTGCACATAGAGTTTATTCCTTTTGTTGTTGTTGCATAATTGTTCACTGTTTTCTACATATGTATCTTTGTCTGCTCTACAGTTCCTGAACATTTAAATTGTTTCGATTTGGGACTATTATGAAATATATATATATATATATATATATATATATATATATATAGGAATGGAATTGCTCAACATAGGACTATTTGGATTATCTACTTCTTTGCATTTTTCTGTTAATTTCCTGTAACTTTTCATGTATATTAGCATAAAGTAGTTCATAAAATCTTGTATTTTTTTAATGTCTCTGATCTGTGAGGATATCTCTTTTTGAGTAATGATACAATCTTTTATGTTTTATCAGTTTGTCAGGTGTTTACAGATTTTATATTTATCTTATGAAATATCAAATTTGGTATTGTTAATCTTTATCGACTGTCTTGTGCATCACTAATGTACGTGCTTATTTAACTGTTATTTCTTCTACTTCTTGGTTTAATTTGTCTTTGTGTCAAATGTCATGAATTCTTTTATGAATATGTAATATATGTTGCAAATCTCTCTCAACATGGCTTCCCATACATTTTGGCATATATTATTTTCATTATTATGTAACTCAATGTATTTTTTTAATGTCCACTAAGACTTCAGTTTTGAATCATGGGTTTTGTATCCCATCTGGAAGATTTTTTTTCTCAAATTTAGAGTTTTCTGTGACTTTTTCTGTCACTAAATTCTATCTTAATTATAGTCAGAGATTTATATGTGAATCTTTTGAAATCTGTTGAGACTGGCATTGTTTCATATCTCAACATCTACTTGTATAAATAAAAACTTGTAAAAACAGAAAAGGTGATCTTATAAAATATCTAATGAATTTATAGAAAATATTATATCTAATGGTGAAATTTTTAATTCTACTAGAACTTCTCAATCTATTCTTTTTATTTCTTAAATATTTTGTTTTCCTATGTTACATTTTGAATTTTTTTCTGATAAATCCTCCAGTTCACTAATTCTTTCTTGAGCTATGCTTAATATGCTATTGCTATAGATTGAATATTTGTGTTCCCTCCCCTCAAAATTCATATGTTGAAATCCCAACCCCAATGCAATAGTATTAGAAGGTAGGTTCTTTGGGGGAGGATTGGGTCGTGAAGGTGGAATCTTCATGATGGGATTAGTGCCCTTATGAAAGAGACCACAGGAAACTCTCACCCCTTCTGCCACATGAGAACACAGTGAGAAGACGGTTGTCTATGAACCAGGAATCAGGCCCTCATCAGAGCCTGAATCTGTCAGCTCCTTAAATTTGGCCTTCCCAGCTCCAGAACTCTGAAAAATAAGTTTGTTGTTTAAGCCATTCAGTCTATGGTGATTTATTATAGCAGCCTGAGTAGAGTAAGACAGCTAGTAAATCTACCCCTCCAGTTATTAATATTAGGTGTAGGGTGTTCCAGTTATAAATCTTGACTATATTTTAGTCTTTAATGCTATAGCAAATTTTCAATCATGAGTTTTTAAGAACCTATTAAGCACAGAATTTTAGTCTGTGCCTTTTAATACCAGTATTTGGATCCTCTTTGAATCTTTTATTTTTCTCTTATTTATTTACTTGTTTCATTATTTTCTCATTTTGTTCTATCATGTTGACTTGTGATGTGGCATGCTTGATTACATTGAGACAGAATTTATATGTGAAATAATTTAGAAAGAATTTGAGACATTTATATGAGTTTACCTTTCACTAGAAAGAATTTTTTGCATTTGTCAAAGTTCCAGACATGTCAGCAATTCAGAGTCACCTTTAATCAAAAATAGATATTTGAACCTAGGCTTGGTCTCATTCTCTAACTCTTAGTGGTAACACCTTTGGAGCTTTAAGACAGCTTCCACCCCTAGGAAGGCCCTGCATCCAATTCCTTTTCCCCTGACTTACAAGAATAACAAAATAATTGCTCAGGGTTCCAGTTCCTTGGCTATCTCCTCTAATACTTTTAGGAAAAATGTTCAACAAAATATTGAGTTCCTATTTTGGATTTCCTTATCCTGGTAGATTTTAGTCTCATAATTTTTAATTGCTATATTTAGTTTCACATGTCTTCAAGCCTATTTTTAAACAAATATGTTGTCCAAATATTCTAGTTGTTCTCTGTGGAAGGGGTCCAACTTCCCTTTAGCAGAAGGAGAGGATCTGACTTTCTCTTTAAGACACTCATCATCTTCTGAGATTATATATAATTTATCCATTTATTATGTTTATTATTATGTCTACATTTCCTATTAGAATGAAATATATTTCCACAGCAGAGTCTCTATCTCTTTTGTTTATTGATGTATTGTTGGTGCTTAAAACAATGTCTGACATATAGTAGTGGTTGTTTACTAATTATTAGTCCAATAAATAAAATACAATAAATGAAAAAATTGAAAACTTGACTTAGACAACAACTTCCTGTTTAAGTTTGTTTGTTTAGTGTGCTTGATGTGTTTCTGAAAAAGAAAAAACAACTAAAAGGTAGCTGACATGAAATAAAATACCACCCAACATAGTACCTGACAGATGGTAGACAATAAATGTTGATGACGAAAAGACAGATTTAAAAAGAGTAGAGAAACATCTTTGTTTAGGCAGTACATAGCTCTGCTTATCAAGATATTGAGTTTTCTGCTTCTTCTCCCATGGGATTGTCAGGCAAACATCACTAAGAACTAATAGGCTTTGTACTGGACACATTGTAGATGCTTGATAAATACTTGGTGATATTGATATTGGCATTTGACCAATGTGTAAAAACATTTCTATGTACATAAATGCTTTACAAAATGGAACACTCCTTTATTAAATAGATGTATTCCTAAACAGATGAAGACATATAAATGCATCTGTTAGATAGAATTGATTATGTCAATATGCTTATATTATTGATAAAACACTGTTAACCAGGTCTGTAAAGTAGTCTTCATTTATTCATGCATTCAATAACTGTGGAGTGGCTTCAAATGTTTGTTAGGCATCTAAGTTCTAAATATAGGATGGCTAAAATAAGACTATGGCCCTCAAGCAGTATAGTTTGACATGTTTTAAGAAATGTCAGACATTATTATTATTGTATATTTAAGAGATCCAAAAAGCTATAAACAGTGCCATACTACTCTAGTTAAAGGTGTTGTTTTCAAACTTAAATTGAAATTAAGATCTAAGAAAAGTTTTAAGAAGAAAATAAGTAGCAGCTTACATCTGATTACTGAGTGCCTATATATCGGTCTTCCTATATTTCTTTCTTTCATTGTTATCCTATCTAAAGATTTTAAAAGTACATCAGTCAGAGATTTCTCTTGTGACATGAATGTAATGGAAAAGCTGTCAAAATAAAAAGAAAAACCGCTCTTTAAAACATGTTTCTCTTAATTAATTTTGTGGCAAATGAACAAGGAAGGAAAAGGTTAAAGGTAAATTTAGAAAAATCACGAGCACATTAAACCAAAATATATTGCAATGCTCAGTAATATAAAATTGATATTCAAGCAGCTACTTTTGCCAGTAACTTTATAATCTAGAAAACGAGATGATTTGACAAAATAGAGTCCCTATAACATGATAACTGAGATCAGCAATAGTTCTTTTTGAAAGTAGGAATTACTGTGCATTCAACTGTGATTTCTTTGTGCCTCCATGAATTGGCTGACGTCAGGCTGCACCTATGTAGTACTATTTCACCCAGTTCACCTTCGAATTATCCATGTTTTTGAAATTAGTTAATTTTTAATCAGTGGAATAAATACATAGCATTCCTAAGTAAAAAAATTATCATAGAAGTAGATTTGACTCACCAGTGTTGATGTAAGAGATCTGGAGAGAGTTAACACTTTGTAGCCATTTGATAATCATTCAATAATCACTGTTCTTGTTCACAGAGAGATAATTGTCTATGTGAACAATTATTAGAAATGAGCTATGACCTCAAAGTTAAAAGCATCATTAGTTTACTGTCACAACTTGGTTTTGCTTTTGAAGAGACAGAAAGTAATTCAGTTTAGGAAGTCTGGATGATTTCAAATATATTCTAATAATCTCCAATTGTGCAAAAGACTTTAGCGCTATTTTTATTATATTTTCCTTAAAAGTCAATTGCCTTCAGAAACCCAGTTTAATGAGTTTTATATCTTACAATACCCTGGCTGCCACAAAAGCAAGAAAACTAAACAAAGAAAAAAATTTTCAATGCAATTTATTAAATTGTATCAAATTGTAGTTTGATACAGACTGTAGTTTGTGATTCCATCAAATTCTTGTTGGACTATGGCCAATTCACATTTGAGAAGATCTGCATCATAAGCAGAATTATTTTGGGTCTGCAAAAGAGTCTGAACATGGGGAAATTAGTGCAAAGGTTCACTTTATGTAAACAAACAGGCAGTGATATTTGTATGAGCATAGGCCTGATCTAAGGTCGATGCTCCACAAGTAAGATGAAGAAGAGAAAGACGCTGTCATTCAACATTCAGTTAATATGTGTCACGTGCCTACTATAACCAGGTGCTATTTGTGGAACTGGTCAGTTAGAGGGAACCAAGACAAATCAAAGTAAATCCCTAACTGCCTACATTTTACATTCCAGTTAGAGTCGATGGTGACAGCAGGAAAGAAGTTTAAAAATAAAATTTATAAGTTAGGATATATTCTGTATATAAAATATATATAGAATAAGAAATGGTGATACTATAAGGAAAAAAATCAACTGGCATGAAGATACGATATGTTGAAGTGTTGGCAACTTTAAAGAGGGTCTACACAGAAGTCCTTATGAAGAAACTGACACCGAAGGGCAGTAAATATCTAGGAGCATGAAAATGCTGATATTTCCGGGAAAATTACTGATAGTGAGATCAGATTTGAAGCCATTAGAGACTTTTTGACTGAGTAGTATCATAATCAAGTTTAATCCGTAAAAAAAATCAAGAATGACGAACTATGTGGACAAAAGATAGGTGAGGGAACAAATAGGAAGATTCTGCAAAAATTCAGAATAATGGAGCTGTGGCTTGTAGCAGATAGCAGAGGTAGAGTTGGTGGTAGAAGTGGAAATGTTAAGAAGTTTCCTTAGTCTGGGTAATTTTAAGCATAATAGGGCAGAAGAATTTGATGTAGTATATGAGAGAAAGAATAGAGTCAAGTAAGATTCTCAGAACCAAAATCTTTAAATAGCTAGAAGATTAGAATGACCAAACAGAAAGTGGAGAGGGTAAAACTTGCAGAGGGAGTTATTGTAGAAAAATGAGAGCTTAGTTTGGGATACGTTAAGTTTAAGATCTCTGTTAATTGTTCCAGTGAAGATGTGTAGTCAGCTGTTGGGTATAGGAGACCAGAAACTAGAGAAGAGGTCCAGAGACAGGTGTGCATTTAGGGTTATTAAAACATAGAGCTTTCAGCATATAAAGTCATGAGAATCAAAGGCATCGTAAAATGATTTATTGTAAAATGAAATCACAGAGATACTCTGGCTAGACAGTGATGCAGGATAAAGTTAAGAGGTCTGGGATATGAGGAGGAAACCATGGACTGAGAGGAAGTGCCGGAAATTAAGTCACGAGTCAAGACACTCTGGTAACCTAGAAGTAAAACATTTCAGTGGAAAAGGTGGGGCGTAAACAGCTGTCTGGTGCAGCTGTTCAATCAAGTAAAATAAACAGGGAGAAATACCATTGATGACTTTGACAAAAGTAGTTTCCCTGGAGTTATGGACACGACAGCTTGCCTGGTATGAGTTCATGTGCGAACGGGAGGGCAGAAAATGGAGATGTGGGTGTAGCAACGCTTTCAAAACATTTTTCTATAAAAGCAAAGGGAAAAAAAAGGTAAAATATCAAAGCAGAAAACAGAATTAGTAGACTTTATTTTTCCCTCAAGATGAAAGCATGTTGGTATATTTATGAAGTCCTAATAGTAAACAAACAAGCATCAACAGTGCAGGAAAAGACAAAAGAAAAAGAGGTCTTTGGCTTGACTTGAGCCAAATCTCTGTAGAGGTGGAAGGAAAGGGGATATATGACAAAAATTGAAGGACAAATATTTCATTCATATCAAGAGAAGAAAAGGCAGATTATCTAAACATATGCAGGTAGGTGGGTTGATTTGCTGTGGATCTTGAAGTTATTTTCTGATTACTTTGAATTTTTCAGTAAAAGAAGGGACAAGGTTATTGGTGAGTGATGGTGATAGGGGAAGATGTGTTGGCGAATTGAATAGAGAAGAGAAGGTGAGAAACAGACCTACGGAGAGACAAAGTTAATGGCTTAAGAAATATGGTATGACTTCCATGTAGCGTTAATTTTACTTAACACAAAACTTACTGGAATTATTGTACATTTTTCTAGTACCATTTAGCTGCAACATCATATGCATGAAATAGGCAGAGATGTGGATTTGCCAAAGGCTCTGGGGTAGCTAAGTACCCCAGAAATTTAGTTTCCTGTCTCTTCTATGACCCGTACACAGTGCGAGCATCTAGTTTAAATAGTAGGAGGCCTGACGTTTCACCAAACAAAGGTCTCTAAACTTGTTGCTTATGCACTGAGTCATCTCCAGGCCTGGGCGTAAAACTAAAAAATTAACTTTTACTTATAAATGACCTTTCTTATTTTAGAATAGTTTTAGATTTCTAACAGAAAAGTTGTGAACCTGGCAGAGAGAATTCCCATATACTACATGTACACCTTGTCCTCTTGTTAAAATTTGTTAAAACTAATAAGCAAATATTGTTACATTTCTACCAACTAAGGGCCATAATTTATCCAGATTTCTTTATTTTTTTTTACCAGATGTACATTTTTCTGTTCCAGGATCCCATCCAGGAAAATAACATTGCATTTCATTATTGTTTCTCCTTAGACTCTTCTAGATTGTGACCGATTTAGGTTCTCCTTGATTTGATAGCCTTCTCGGTTTCAAGGAGCACAGGCCATGTATTTTGTAGGTTGTTCCTCTATTCGGATTTGTCTGACTTGTTCTAATTATTAGAAGAGGGTTATGTGTTGCAGGAGGGACACCACAGAGCTAGAGTGCTATTCTCATCCCACCATATTAGGGCACATATCATGAACAAGACTTCTCAGTACGCATGTCAATCTTCATTACCTGGGTGAGTAGTGCTTACTAGGTTTCTTCACCTGAAGTTGTCCTTTTTTCCTTTCTTCCCTTGCTGTGGCCTTTGGAAGGAAGCCACTATGTAAGAGCCCTTACTTAAGGGAGTAGGGAGTTATGCTCACCTGTCTTGAGGTCAGAGTATCTATGAATTTTCTTCTGCAGAGATTTACCTATTCAGTCCCATTTATTTATTTATTTATTCAACCAGTTGTTTATTTACATTAGTACAAACTCATGGATATTTATTTAGGAGTTCTGGTTAAATAGAATATGCCCCATTTATCCTGTTGCTCACATTGTCCCAGCTTTGGTCACTGGGAGTACTTTCACTGGATTCCTGAGCCCCTTCGACATACATCCATCATGTGGGGCTTTAAATTTGTGTTGCATTTTTCTTTTTTGAGCAATTTCTCACATTCTGGCATTGCAAAATGTTCCAGACTCATCTTGTGTATTCCCCGCTCCAGCCCTAATCTTAGCTATTTCTTCAAGGAGCTCTAAAACCGAAACATTTTAAATTCAAAAACACTTGAAACGTGTCTGTCTTCATATTCTTCTCTGAGGCAATGAATGCCTTGCTTTCTACATAAAATTGCAATAAAACAGAAATATAGGTTATTATATAACAAAATATTATCCCAACACTAAGAGTGGAAAAGACAGTAGGAATAGCTTACATCTATATAGACCCTCATCAGAGTAGAAACTTATGAATGCCTGACAATTATTAACTCATTTAATCCCGACAACAAACCCAGAAGGCAGTGTGAGGGGCCCTCTGCTAAATGTGTGTCTCAGGTAACGCCCACATCAAGAACACCAGAAGGTGATTGGTTATTATTGTCCCCACTTGGCAAAATCCACGCCTCACATATATAGTAATTCCGGGATAGATTCTGTGATTTGAATTCATATTTGTCAGATTCTTGAACACAAATTAATTACTACAAAGATTATCTCCTTATCTATATTGGTGTTGGAAAAAAATCAAATTCTCTTCATTATTTCTACTTCAAATTAATGGAAATGGACATTAATGTCTAAAGGTTCTTCTAATTGAAGATACAGTTAAATGATTTATCCAATTTCCCTGGTTATGTCAGATGTCTTTGTCTCTATATTCCTCTCACATCCTGTATTTATGTCTAGTAACGATTTATCACACCAAACTAAATTATTTCTTTGCACGTCTCTGTCTACATGCTTTATTTACCTATATAACCAAGCCTGATTCCTTGTATCCATCATGGGGAAGGTACAAATTTTGATTAAGTAAATAAATAAATAAGTGGAACATCAATTGTAAAATTACAGGTTTTCATAGGCAAGACACTCATTAAGTCATTTTTAAAAGTATTAAAGAGAATTAAATATAATTATTGGAAAGTTTTCTTTGACTATGACTAAATCTATATTAGTCTTATCATAAAGGAGGAAGAAAATTTTAGAAAAGTATCATACAACAGGTATTTCTCTGATTTTGTTTATGAAAAGTATATATAAAGTACCATACTAAGAGGGGAAACAAATGTTACTTTGTAAGCAATAGAAATTTACATAGTGCAATTGATTTGGATTTCAATCCAATTCTACTAACATATATTTTCAGTATAATTTATGACTGCTTCATTGTTGAAATACTTATTGTAGTTTTAAGGGTAGATTGGTAAAGATCAGCCAACTCTCTGTTTAACTTATCTAATTCCTGAGCTCTAATTGAGTTTATCCATCAAAGTCACATTTCATTTGGAGAATGGATGTCACACTACAGCAGTTAGCAATGATGATGGAAAGACTTTAAATTAACTAACAAAAGTATCTTAGGGAAGAAATTAAAGTCTATATTCATAGTCTGCTTAGAACTTTAATTCAAATAAAAAGATAGTTGAATACTGAGTAATGCTAAAAAAGTTAGTTAAAAGTAGTGTCCATATAAATCTAAGGTCTTTAAGAGAAAGATACTTAAGCCTAGTAAATGTATATATCTGTATATATCCTACCATGCCATTTACATGATTGTGTCAATGTATAGATAGAAATTTTACATAGAGTCAATAGCTCTATAAATAACATGTAAAATTCAGTATGTTTCAGTTAGCATTTTTAACATAATCATTAATGGTGATATAATTTGCCATATAATCAAGGTACAAAATTCTTTCCTTAGATAATTAAGACTGAAGTAGCTTAATGGAGGAACAGAAGGAAGGAAAATATACACACTGTTCATATTTTCTTGGTAATTATCATTGTCCACAGATGATATGTGGTTATTTTCCTAGTTCTAGAATACATATTGAAAGGTACGTAATTAGCAAGTGGCAGAATTCCTACAATGGCTGCATGACCTATGGAGTAAGGGCTGTTACGGTAGGAAAGGCCAAGTGAAAGTTTCTACCTATCAAAATAGTAAACCAAAAGCAATGTCACATCCCTAGAGGGATATCAACGATCTGTGCCACCACCTAGGGTTTGACAAATGCAGGAGTAACAATTACCCCCATATGCTGATTCAATCTGCCAATTTGGCACCGGCAGAAGACGGAAGTATTTGGAGAACGGTCATCAATTGTCATAAACTTAACAATGTGACTGCAGTTGTTCTGGATGTATCTGCTGGATGTTCTGATTCTGTGTGTGTGTGTGTGTGTGTGTGTGTGTGTGTGTGTTTGCATGCATGCACATCATCTTTATCTGGCCAAGCCATTTTTTTCTCTATGTCTATTAATAAAGACCTTCTGAAGCTGTTTCAGCCGGCAAGGCCAACAATAAGTCTATGCAGTCCTACTTCAAGACTATATAATCTAAGGTGAAGGGAAATGGCTGCATATGGTCCCTCTCAGACACAAGAAATAAGCATAATGATTATTGGTCTTTTTTGGAATTTGGAAGTACCACATATCTCATTTGGGTGTTCTATCTGATCAAATTACTGAATGGCCTGAAGGCTGCTGTTTTTAGTATTGCCCAAAACAAAAGAAGCATTTTCAACAAGTCCAAAATGCCACAAAAGCTAGTGTACGACTTGGGTTTTACAACCATAAGATCTAACAGTGCTCTAACTGTTGCTGGCAGATGTAAATGTGTATGGCAGGCCCTCATAGGTGAATTAAAGGTAGACCTTTACAGTTATATCAGAACTACCCCAGCTTCTACAGATAATTCTCAAATATTCTCCTTTTGGGAAACAACTTCTATATTTCTATTAGATTTCTAGCAAAGATGGAGTATTTGACCATGAGTCACTAATCCACTAAGTATCCATAGATGAATTCATGGCCAGGCCATACATTTGTCATACACAATTACACTTCATCTTCAAGTGGAATATTGGAGCAGGCTTAGGCAGGTCCTGAAGGTAAGTTCCAGGAGTCAGTGGCCCAGATGCCCAGGCAGCTGTTACTCCACATTGTTCCTTATCATTTACTATTTGTTTTTCTAAGCGTGTCTTAACGTTTAACTGCCAATTGAAAGCAAACATCTCAGAAGTAATTTCTTTGATGGCATCATTTTTATTTTTATTTTCCTTTTTTAATGATGAGTACTCTCCATGACACACATCTGACAAGACATGATGCCTGAAGTGCAACACCCCTTTTCACTGCCCACTTCAATGCTGTCCCATTTATCTTCCCAGATCTTGTCCTGATGAACAGATTGATGTATACAACTTATTGTTTATAACAGTTGGCTATCATTTGTATTTGATTGGTGTCCAGGACTCCTTCAGTATCTTCTGCTTTAACTATGTAGTGATCCTGCTAAAATAGAAAGATTAATTATAATTTTCAAACAACCATATTTCTATATATAAAAGATGACCAGTCCCATGGTTCACTGCCTTTCATGCTGATCTGTATTTATCTCTCCTTAGTAGACTGTTCATCACTGAATACCCTTGAATATTCTGGAATCATCCAAGGATGCAGCTGTATCTTTATTTTTTTTTAATTTTAGGTGGCAAGAATTATATTGCTGGTCTGCTATAAAGGGGGACAAACAAACTCATGCTGCAAATTTGACTCAAGCTGGCTTAGGAGATGATACCCTAGCTACTTTTTTTAATGCAACTCAATAACTGAAGACAATTAAACTGAGTAAAATTTTCTTACCTTTCTTTGATGCACTATAAGAATGTTTTTCATTTGTTATTTTCATCATCTTTTAATTTTCTTATTATTTTTATTGAAGTATAGTTGACATATAATCTTATATTGCTTTCAAGCATACAACACAGTGGTTCAACAGTTATTCTTAAATCTTTACCTCAACTAGTGCATTTACTATTTGTTACCATAGGAAGATGTTACAGAATCATTGTCTATATTCTCCATACTGTACTACCATCCCTGTGACCAATTTATATTATGACTGAGAATTCTGTGCCCCTTTATCCCTTCACCCTCCCCACCCACTAGTCCAAACCCTTCCCCAATGGTAACCACAAAATAAAATGAACAAAATAGCAATAGACTCATAGATAATGAGAAGGGACTGGTGATTATCAAGTTAATTCTTGAAACATATTTTTAAGTGGTGGGCATCATTGCAGGTAAAAAAAAAAAAAAAGGCAGTTCCAGGCAGAGAAGTTGTGCTGCTTTCTTCTTACAGCTGAGCCCATAGCAATCCTTTCCAGTTTCAATATAGATTCTCCATTCCTGACAACAGGACAGTATCATATTTTAAATATATTTTGCAACTGTTTTCTTGGAATTTTCTTTCTTTGTCTTCTTCATACTCTAGTCACCAAATTCACTCAAGTCACTTGGCTAATTGCCTTAAAGAAGGAATGTAGTAATTGCAAAAGTGAATAGCCTATGAATGCTATCCTAACTTTTGTGTTTCAAATGACTTGCTCTTAGTAAAATGATGAATTTATTAATTTAATTATAAGTTCACTACAGGTAAAAGAGACCCAACTCAATAAGAGATGAACTAAAATAGAAACCTATTCCTTTTTCACAAGAAAGTCCAAGCCTATACGGTGTATGGTTCTGCTTTCCAAACATCAGGGTTTAAGATCTTTCTGTTTTATTGTGTGTCATCCCTTATTTATGGCATCTAAGACAAATGACCACCACAGCTGTCAGTGCAAATGCAGGACGAAGGAAAAAGCAAAGGAGGAGAAATCACAGCCATTTATTTAAAGACAAAAATAATGAGACTGAACACATCAGTTTTTCTCATATCTCATGGGCACAGAAAAGTTAGTATGCTTGACCACATTTTGGAGGTGCAAAATTGTTGTCCATAACAAAATGTTTTAGGGAGAAAAATTGTTATTTTCAGGAAAATGCCTTGATAAGGAGCTTGAGGTGGAAGGGACCTCACTTGGAAGGGTGGAGTGGACAGAGAAAAAATTCCAAAGAATTACATGGATGGCATTGCCAGTGAAAAAGGACTCGGGGATGGGAAGAACAGGAAAGCTGAAAGGGAATCATTGAGACACATAGAAGATATTTTTAACACAAGAATATCAAATATTCAACATTAAATAACTCATATTCCCTATTATGATTCACTGTTTCTAACTCCTTAAAAATTTTGAACAATCTCACAAAAGCCTCATGTGTTTCGGCATTGGGGGGTAATTCAAAGGAAGGAGCTGAGACCACGTTTGGGTTAACACTGAAACACAGGTAAAGCCACAGCAGCAAGATGCGCGAGTGGAGAAAAGAATGCAGAAAAGAAAGAGCAGGAAGTGATCAAAAAACCTGACAGTTTGAGGAATTTGTAGAATTTCCAGGAAGGACTTCAGGCTTTCCTAAAGAAAAGAGCATGGAATAGGAAAGCAAATCTTTCTTAACTTCAGTCTTAGAAGGTGGATAAACCTGGCTGATACCTGATTTACTCAATCACGTGAGACATGCAGGAAGGCCCCGGGGTGCTGTAAATTTGTTGGCAAGCAGTGTGAGAGGCGAAGAAAAAAGTTTTTTCATTCCAGTTTATCAAAAATCAGTTAGGAATACTACAGTTATATACTTATTTCAATAAGTCAGTGCAATCAGCATATTTTATAATAAAAGCAGAGTTTCAGAGCTGTTAAGGACATTAACTAAGATTTTACAGCAGAGCTAAGAGCAAGATTCCAGGCCTCTGTGGTACTTCCTTAACTATTTTTTAAACAGAATTACATCCCCTCAGATACTAAAGTCCTCTTAAGGTGTTTGAATTTCTTAACTAACATTGAGTTACCTGTCCTTAAGTTTTCTTTGCTTAAAATTGCTTGTCCTAAATTTTCAAAGTAGAGGAGCTAATCAATTACTAATTAATAACTATACTAATGACTCTGTTTTTACAAAAAAATATAAAGTATCCATATATACTAAATATTCTCCAGTAATCATCATTCATTCATTCTCAAATTCTTTCATTCAGTCAATCACAAAATATATACTGAACACCAAGGACATGTCTAAGTACTAATCTGGAAGCCAGAAAAAAACAAGGGAACATCAAGCCATAAGGCTATTCTTCAGCATTTATTTGTTGTAAGTAGTACACAGGCATAGCATCTAACATTTATTTAATACGTAACAGGTGCTAAGGACTACCTTCAGGACTTTAACTCCTTAATTTACTCTTCACTCTAACCTTTGAAGACTGGTCATTTTCTCAATTTTACAAATGAAGGAATTGAGAGAGAGAAAATTGAAGTAACTTGCTCAAGGTCACATGGCAGAGCCAGGAATGAAATCCAGAGAACCTGGTTCCAACACATGCTCGTAATCACTGCATATGACCTCTGTTTACCTCTCTTGTAGAGAGATGGGAAGTGGGGAAACAGCAGAATACTTTCTAATAGAACCTTACTTGATGCATGTAAAATGGGGTTTGAGTTTTCTTTTAAAGCTATCATCCTTAGTTCTGCATATATACATATTTAATACACACCATTTATACATATATATGTTTATAAGAGGAAAGTATTACTAAAACATAATGTGAGAGAATGTGATCATTCAGTATTCTCAGAAATAAGCAAAAGTGATGACATGAAAAGATAGGGAAATGCAATTCTTTATTGCCATTGAGTGCATTACCGCCTGCTTTACTGCAAAAACAGCCAGAGGACCCTTGACTAGATAGGCTAAAAGCACACATGCTTCTGCTCTTTTTAAAATGAGATATTCAGCAGCAAGATAAATTAAATGACCATGAAAAGGGGTTTATGGACATACAGTTAGAAGATAGATTCTTTCAGAACATTTCAAAAAATTGGGATGGATCTCAGTTCCAGGCTTGCCAGTGGTGGTGAAGCTGGAAGTGAGAATTCCTGCAACCAATCTGAGTACAGCTGCAAACAGAAGAGCAATCGGAATTATAATTTTTGTAATTTGGGATGCAAGAGAAAAAGAAATTAGATGAACGCGTCAATAATGACTTCTACATGCTTCTGGTAATTCATTGTTCAGATGATTAATTTGGCAAGATCAAAAATAAAATTGTTAAACTTTAAAAGGTGATTTTTACCTAGATTAGCTATAGATTGCACTATTTTTAGCAATACACTTGAATTAATTTCTGGTCTCCTTATTTGTAATGAATGGTTATTACAATATATCTTGCAGAGGGAGTTTTAAAATATTGTGAAAAAATGGATGGATGAAAATAAGGGAGATATATCCTCTTCATCAGATATCAGGGAACTACAGGTATAATTTTCAATTCTAGCTCCTAAATAAAAAGAATTTATTTAGAGCATATAATTTTTTTATTGCTATTTGATAAAATTAGAATATTATGTGAATGTCTATGTGAATTTCCTATGGAAAAAAGTCAGTAGACAAGCACAATGTGAGCTCAGTCTTATGGGAATACTGAGGGTCAGAAGGTAAAATATGTTCTCAATATCCCTCCAGGGTTTTCCCATTCAAGTTTCAGCCAACATTAAGTTAGGAACAGATCCTTGACCTAATCCCCAGTTTGTTTCCTTTCATTTTCTATATTGAGTCTGTAAGAGTCATAGATTAGCTGGTTAAAATGTGTGTACTATATGAAAACTATTTCTTCTTGTTATATGCAAGACCTAGAGCAACAAAGCCTCGCCAGATCTCTCTTTTCTGCCTCTCTTTGTCACTCTGCTCTCACGTCTCGGAACTGGTGGTCCCACAGGTCTGAGGCAAGAAGTGGGAGCGGGAGCCCTGAGTACATCCTTTCTGCTGCTCTCTTAACCATATTATTTTCCACTTGCCTCCTTTCTTGGAGGTACTTTAAACTATCCCAATGAAGAGATGGACAGGAATGCCCAAAACTGAATAGAAAGCACTGTTAATAGTGTCTATGAATTTTTTGAGGAAAGTCACTCATCTTTTCATTCATGACATCATCATAAGCTCTGCAACGTTGATGACTATCATACCTCCCAGAGCCACAAAGGCCCGTGTGCCTGGACAGGTAGAGACATCAGACCTATTGGTTTTCCAACAGTTTTTCTCTAAACCATCTCATCATATCATCAGAACTTTCTAGTTTCCTTTTTTTTTTCTATCTTGATCACATAAGACAATCAATGCTGGTGATCGTGAGTCAGGATAACAATGGACTGATGACTGGGTTTCAATTGACCATAATGAATGAAAGTTAAAACCATTTCTTCTTTCCATGCTCTTGGAGAACACACTGAAATAAATCAGGTTAAGTTTTGAAAATCAAAATGAGTCAAGAAAGACAACAAATTTAAGGAGCTGTAAGAAAGATTTATTTTAGGGAATGAAATAGAAGAACTGCCCTCCAGTATCTGTACTTACTCGAAGAGGATCCAATTTATAAAGTCCACCTTGATTTAGGCTGCTTTTAAGGGTTAAAATGAAAAATTAAATCAGTCGTCCATATCAATTTTAACTTCAAAGGATTTTAATGTTTCCTTACAGATTTGCCTGGTACATTGATTAGACTAATAGTAAAATGATTCAACTGTCAGATTTCTTCTACACATATAAACATAATCTGAAAAAAAAAATTCATTCTAGCTCATAGTTTCACCGTAAAAGTTGTATATTACTTAAAGCATGCTTCCTCATATACCCTAAAAAGTGATGTATTTAAATAAAGCATAATAATTCTATAAACTATGTACATAATTTCTGATTATTCAGTTTTGAAAAAGGCAAAGAAATCTGGGTCCACCCTCCTTATTCCTTCATTCTTGGGTAGAAAGTCCAGCATATTTGTTCATATTGGTTCATACATCAGGCTATAATTTAATTGCCTGGCTTTCTTAAAAACTTGCAAAGACTCAGAACCTCAGTTTCTTTATAAGAAAAATTTTGTTTTTTGTGTTTTTTTTGTGAAACTTAAGTAGAAATTACCTATACATTGCTAAATATAGTGTCCTTGTTAAGTACTGATGAACTAAATGATTAAATAGCTGTGAAATACACTAAAAAATAAACAAATGAACAAAAGATAAAGTGAGAATGACAGGCAAACCCTGTTACAAAATACATTTTATCTTCATCATCTGAGCCCAAGAAAATATATTTGTGAATATATGTTACACACACACATATATATTCTCCACAAAATAAAACTATCAATCCACCAACACATTTCTATATTTGGATGCAGGCATGCTTTGGTTTGCTTATCGCAAAACATTTTCTATGTAAATGAATTGCTTCTTTTGAAGCTGTGTTCTTGTCAAATGTATAATGCATACAAAATAGATAGAATTCAGCCAATAATAGCATATTATCTCACAGATACGACCTTCATTAAGAACAATGCAGAATAGCATTAAAATGTGTGAAGAGTAATTTAAATTATGACTTTTTCGATGGAATAATAAGAATTTGTCATATTTATAACAAGTAGAGACTCAGTAATAACAACAAAATAACATTCATTTATAAATCATTCCATAAATAACAGCAAAAGATATTTTCAGTAGTAATTAGAGTTTAGGAAGTTGAAGGTAGAAGAGTAGGAAGAAAGACTTGGCAAATATATACTTTCATTTTAGAATGATAGCTTTTAAGAGACAGAATTGAAGTACTTACCTTTTCTACGTATATCATTCCTAGAGCAAAGCTAACTGCTTTCCAGTTTCCAACTTGGCCCCCTATTTCTGTAGCTTGGTGTTAATGTTAAAAAAGATCATCCATATTTCGATACATTACAACAAATAAACTCACTTGCAACCAAATACTGTATTTTTAGGGCTTAAAATTATAGCTTAAATTTATGATTAAGCGGCTAATGCATGACTTTAAATATTACTTTCTATACCATTTCACCAAAATTTCTAGAAACTTCCAGGACTGTTCAATACTGGAGGAGCGGACTCTACTATTTTTATGAGAAGTTTAGGATTCAAAGGGATGGTGTGGAAAATAATGTGTAAATGAAGTGGAATTAGTTTTTCCTCCCTGGGAGATTGCCACTAATGCTTTTCCTCTGGGAAATTTGCATTACCTATATGTTGTACTTCCAACTGAGGTGATTATGTTTATTTTTGCTATTGAACAAACACTTAAAGGACAAAGACACGGCTATGTCTACTTAACAATAGTTTTCTGCGTCTTCTGAAATGTCTTCCCAGCCGCCCTACCTGGTTCAACTTTCTTACAGCCCCTCTTGACCTCAGGCGTGAGACTGTGAATGGGACAAAGATGGCAGCTCTCCTTCTTCAGTGTTCTGCTGGAGCAAGCAGGAAAGGCGGTCTGCTTTCTGGCCTGGGATCTTGTAGCTAGGATGCCAGATTCATCTGTTTCCACACATTCAACAAATAACTGCTTGAGTGCATGCAACGAACCAGACACCATTCTAGAAACTGCAGACTGAGCAATTAACATCACATCCCTTATGCAGCTTCTATCTCGGCCATGAAAGAAAGATGATAAACTGCAACTGGCCCCGAAGGAAGAACACTTTACTTGGTTTCGTGACCCACCTTCTTAAGACTTCCAAATTTCGTGTCTCCTCTCTCAACCTCATCCGTCATACATTTGGTTTCTTCTAGTTTGCATGTGGTATCTTGTACTTGTGGCCAAGTAGTCAAAGGACAAATGAAAAGTTCACTCCTATTAGAAGTAGCGCAGATGATAAAGTTATATGCATATTGAAAGTTCTTCATTCTTCTGTTCACTCTCTCAACTTACGTATCATGAGAATGTACACTATGTTTCTCAATAAAATAAAATATTCATTTATTAGCCTCTTTTCAATTATTGTAGGAACTCGAGGATTAAACTAAATATACAATATTAGTTTGAAAAGGTGGTTGGTGTAGTCAGCTTCTGGCTTTAATAAATCCAGAGGACATCTTCTAAAATCACAGGGAGATATTTATGATTTCGTATTCTGACATGCAAAAATGAGATAATGTTTTGACTTTACATCCAATACATTAAAAGGTAGAACAATAAACTCTATATACACTGAATTCTCATAGAAAATAATGACAAGATCAAACTGTACAAATAAAAAATTTTTTGAGTCCTACTCTAGATAGGGCCTGTGAGTGACCTTTAAATGTTCACAATAACTTAATAAAAAGTCACTTTCCCCAAGAACCTAACAATCTAATTGGGGATGCCAGACTTGTACATGAGAAATGAACAAGGGAATATTTAAGTAATAGCTCAAGAACACAAATAACTTTCTAAATCACAGGAAGATTTTCCTGTAAAGTACATAATTAATTACTGAATTAATTATAGAAGTAAAGGGTTAGGAGTTTTGGAAAGACTCACCTGATTTTCTGTTTATTTTTGTACATCCTTTTTTTCTCTGTATATTATATAATTATTAAATATAACTTGCAACATTATTTAAAATGTAACATCCATCTGTCACTATACTAGCTGAGATTTATGTATATTTCTTCCATACATATGTGCTTGTATGTACATGACCTTTCCACATGTGTGTATGTAGCTTTTCCATATGAAAAAGGGAATAACTAATATATTATCTCTATTTTTAAAACTTATCTTTTTGAACTTAAGGATTAATGAACATTGATTGAATATTAATAAACCTCAGAGATGTTTAGTGTTGTCTGGAAGGACAACTGTGAGCATCTTTCATGTTTTTAGATGCTGAAAGCAAAATGAAAAACAAAGAAATCTTAAACATACTGAGTAGCCTGGGATTTGAGGATATGGGAAGAACCTAAACACAGGATCAGGAAAATTTGTTGTCCATAATCTGTTGCAATATGGGAGCTAAGCTAAAGTGTCTGCGTTTTATCTATGGAAAACAGGAAACCATTGAAGGTTAACAGAAACAGGGTGCAAAAAAAATTATAATATTTTAGGATAATAAGGTATTGGTGGTGAGATCTCTAAAAGGAAGAAATCTATACGTGAGAAGCCATTTAAAATATTTAGATAGTAGAAAAGAGAAAAATAGAGAAAGCAATAAAAGTATACAGGATATAAACAGGATGAACAACCTATTGTGACAACTATGCTTATTATCAGTTACCAACAAAGAGAACATAAAATTTCAAAACTCAAATAGAACAAAATAAGAAAATAAATATACCAAGATATATAATTATTAAGTTGCATCAACCTATGTGTATATACATTTGCTCTGAGTTTTGTTTGTATATCAAATTTTGAAATTGAATATAACAAAATCTTCCTTTTATTTAACTTAACATATTCCAGTAAATAATAATACTGATAAATCTTATTAAGATCAAGAAGGCAATTCTTCATGTAAAATGTGTTCATAATTCAATGACCTATTACATTTTGTGTTTCATATCACCATAAAGGATTTGTTCTTTGTCTTAAAAAGATTTCTAATATCATTATATATGATGCTAGTAGTGAGTAATTAAGTATGTTGATTTATTTTCTGTATCTATTCCCCGGGGATGCAGCACTCCTTTTTCAAATGATATTTAAAATCTCAGGGAAGATTAATATAGTACTGAATAATGGTGGCACACATGTAAAACATTAACACTGTCCTTTACCCATCTTGTCTATTTCACATTTATTTGTTTAAAATATGAGCGGTGCCACGTGGCTTCAAGCATCTGGCATACAGATGGAGAATTGTGGGTACCAAAATATCAGATCTATTTTGGTGGAGTAATGAATACCCCTGCGTATGTTGTCTTTGAAAAAGAAAGTTTGATAATTTCATGCAAAGTGCAAGAAAAATCTAGTATGTTATCGTTAACTTGGAAAAATCATGTGGATGCATTAATGTATGTCACATAAGATAAAAATACTTGGATAAGATAGTCATTTAAAATAAAAACTCAAGATTAAAATAACACTTGATAGAAAATAAAATGTTGCATTTAGAAGGAAGGGGCTGATGATGAGTTTAAGAGGACAGGTAAAATATTTCCTTTGGCAAAGAAGACTGATGCTTCTTGCAGTAAACTACATGTCCAGGTAGACAAAAACATAGGATGAAAGATCTTCTACTGAGATGCTTTGGAGAGGAGATGAGTAAATAAATCAAATCAAACTCTTAACACCAAAGTCAGGAATTTGATAGAAACACAAATAAGGATGTTGCAAAGAATCACTATGCACTTTGTCTTTTCTAGATAAAGTGACCTCACACTTGTTTATCACTTCAAATTTATTTACCACTTGACTTCCTATCTCTGTTACTTTCTAGGATTTGAGTCTGTAACAGATCCCCACTGTCACAGATTTTGTTTTTGAATGAACTAGAGATTCTCTGCATTTTGTTGAAAGTAGAGTGTCAAATACTATGCACAAGAACTAAAACTCCAAAAAAATCAGGGGAATTGGAGAGGCAGTCTGAGTGTCATGCGGCAATTGTGTCAACCACACTTTGTTTAATCTCACTGTATAAAGGTAAGCATTAAAAATGGAAAATACAAGTGTAAAATTGTAATAACAATGCTAGAATCCATTTTCAGAGGGGTGGAATAATGTTTTTATCTCATGCTTTTAACCAAAATGACTGGTCTATTAAAGTACTGGATCACTATGAAATTAATGAATTTCTAAGGAAAAGAAAAGGTTGTTTTTGATGATAAGTCCACAGCTTTTTAATCAAATGATTTTTTTTGAAAGATTTTCCATCTGAAACTCATTTCAGGTACATGATAGTCCAGAAAGATTTACTTAATCTAGATTTACAATGAAGCATTTTATCCAGAGAGAAGATAAATAAATTCACTAGTCCCAAGAATTTCACTGAAGTCACTTGAAAGTCAATCAAATATAGGTACTATATGTTGAGCAAGGTGTATCTAAATTTTTACTGTTCTTCAATCTAATTTTAGTACATCAGTGTTTTACCTCTGCTCCTCTTACTGTTTAAGTTTTTCATCAATTGATTTACTACCTTTTTTTTTGAAAGGTCAGACAAAATTACTGTCACCCTCAAGGGATCATTCTGGAAATTAAATCTAATTGAGATATCGACTTCAAAACTCCCAGTCCAACAATATATGTATATATATATGAAACATATTCTGCCTTCAAGTTATAATCTTATTTTTTCCTTTACTAGACTTAACAGAGCAGCATTAGAATTAGGACAAGTATTTCTCTCCTTTCTAAAAGAAAGGAGGAATTAAATTCCTTAGGAAAGGTTTGCTTGAATTTCATCCCCAAATGCTCCTATACTCCAAGCAAATTTTCCCACCTATATTTGATTAAAGGAAGAATGAATAATTTTCAAAGACTTTCAGAAATAATTAGAAATACAAAAGGCATTGTTTTCTTGATAAAACTGAAAGCCATTCGTTTCAAGTGTTCACTCAAAACAAGAGAGACCCTATAAAAGATATTTGTTCAATATACTAGCAAACAAGAGAACTCAAATATGTAATTTGAGAACAATGTATGCTTCTGTTTATAGGCATATAAAATTTTTTCATGATCAATTATTTGACAAATTATAACTATTGCCATCCTCAAAAGTTAAACCAATTCATATTTCAAACAGTCTTGGGTTTTGTTTTGTTTTGTTTTTTGCTTGTTTTGCTTTGTTTTTTAGTCTATATCCTCATGTTTAGAGCTGAAAATTTGGGCAAGTGTATTGTCCATTTAAGTAATTTGAATATACAGAATTTTATTTCCATTAATATAAAAATTCTATAAAGGTATAATAGAGAAAACAGAAATTCATGTGCAAAAATTTTAACTAGGACAAATACATATTAAACAAACAGTTCTATCTTGCTTTTAATGAACATTGCATAGTGGTTAAAAGGTGGGTATAAGAACAACAAAATCTACAAAATCGTGAGTTGGAAATTTATCATTGCATTGGGCAAACAACTTAGGGCCAATACAACAGGTAAAATAATTATTTTTCCATCTGATATTTATATGATTTTCTTTTGCTCCCATCCAGTGGTGGTCATGTAACTCGGCTGTCCAAACAGAGTATCCCACGTACCTTACACAGTGATTATCCAGCAATCCATGCTAACCCACACATGGGCAGGCAGTCTGTGTCCTTTCCTGATATTGTTACCTAGGAGGATGACATAAACCTAGAATTTTCATAGCTATTCTGCCGTACATAGATAAGCCTGCCTAAAAAGTAAGCCAATATAGAGTAAAATGGACTTCAGAGATGAGAAGACATATATATACTATATATATATATATATGTATATGTAAGGTATATATATATATATGTATATGTAAGGTATATACATATATATATATATATATATGTATTAACTCTCTATATATGACAATCTTTTTGAAGCATCTGGATCCAATAGTTTCAAGGCCTCAAGGCCACCATCATACCTGGTCTTTGAGTTGTGAGTTACATGCCTGGCAGTCTAAGCCATACTGAATTGGATTTCATCACCTGCATGCAAGAAAATCCTGACCAATACTTCACAGGATACTCACAAGATGTGAATATTGTTTGCTTACCAGAGTACCTGGATGTAGTGAGTACTCAAAAAAGAGTGTCAATATTATCAATATGTATATTGTTATTTCCTCATATTAATGATGATAAACATGGTCAATAGTATAGTTCTGGGAACAAGAATGCCAGGATTTAAATACAATCGCTGTTACAAAATTGATAGTGATTTTGAGCAAGTTACTTAACCACACTAAATTTCAATTTCTTCATTAAAAAATGGGAAAGGACTAGATAATAACACTGTCTCTCATAAATGTAAGGGAATAATTAGATGTTCAAATACAAGGGAAACTTGGTAACAGCACTCAAGAAATAATCTTATTCTTATTTTTCTTACACTTATTTTTTAGAGACTGTAAAATTTGTAAAGAAACATAAACATCCTTTAATCCAATCATTCATCTGATGCTTGAAATCCCTTGACAAAACCTGAGAAGTTGTCATTCTTCTAAATTAAATACCTCTAGTGACGGTAGTTTCTCTTCTTTTGAAGAGAGGCTATTTCTATATTTCTAAATTTTAAACTATCCTTCTTAGTGCGAACAAAAAAGGTGGGTTTTTAAAGCTTCTACTCATTGAACTATTTAGATCACTGGCTCAGGAAAATTTAGACTTGTGCCTTCTCCACCTGATAATCTTTCAAGCAAATAAAGGCTGATATTATGTTCCTCATAAGAAGGGTTGTCATATAATTTATTGCTAAAACTGATAAACTTTTGTAAGTAAAAGGAGTAGTAATAAAAATTATGCTGATGACAGGCGCAAATCTAGACTATACCAGGGATCTGGGGCGGACGGAGCCTGCTCCCTATTCGGTGCGACACTCTCGGTACCTTCAACTCCTACTTTCATGATAATGGACTGGCTCCATGTTAATATAGCCATTCTCGTTTGTTTCGATCTCCATTCTGGTTTGAGTTCCCAGAGAACTGCATTCAGGACTCCAGAGAAAATCGTGCTAAGTCCAAAAGCTCTGCGGAAGAGTTTATCAAAGTAGCTCTTTGTAGGCAGAATAAATACATAATCACAGCACTTTGTACCAGAGGCTTTTTTTCGGTTTCAGTATATTCTGATCACTCAGCTGTATGCAACGTGAATGAAACTGAGTCTTTAAAGAGAATATAAGACTTACATTTTGTCATCACACTGGGAGAGAAAACTAGGAGCTGTGAGTAGAAAAACATAAAGTTGATTAAATACAAAGGTTAAACAGAGAAAAATGAATATATAAATGAAGTGGCTAAAGGAGCCAGAACAACATCTTTTTTTAAACCCTCTATTATGAGACTAGGAACTTAGGTTGAATATCAAAATAATGTTTCAAAGAAACAAGAATATATATGTGCATATGTAGATATACTTGCATTGTACTATATGGTCTTACCAGTAGTATAAAGTGGTTGTATTAATGCTGTGTATTATTGGTAAATTCACTTATAAATTTTTCCTAAGATAACCTTCGAAGGCCATTATATTATACCCTTCAATGCTTATTAGTTGTAAATGATGTCTTCATTGCTTCAGATTAAAAAAATGCAAAAATTCTAATTATCTTAAAGTTGTGAACCACATTTTGCAAGAAGCAAAATTAGGAATTATGATAAATCAAATCATCAAATTGCATTCTCTCTCTCTCTCTTTCTTGTGAAAGGTCGATTAGCCTCACATCTTTTGATTGATAATACATTTTGCACTAATATGTAAACATGCCATATTCCTTGTTGAAATGAGGAAAATAGAGTTCCACTAGCCTGGGTTAATGCATATCAGGAAACTCATGAAAGGCAGAAAATGATTATAATCTCTAACTTACTATAGGAATTACCTTTAATACAGTAAGTTTTAAAGTATTTCTAGTGTAATTATGTAAATCATAGCAACATATAACATTCTGTCACCTTCTAAAAACATAAGTATTTGAATTCCAAGACACTTTCTAAATGTAATGCTTTGACTCCCCAGTGTTCTTTCATTTTTTTAATTAACATTTTTATTGAGATCATAGCAGATTTACATGCAGTTATAAGAAATAATACAGAGACATCCCATATATACCTTATCTAGTTTCCCCTAATGGTAAAATTTTGCTGTAATTGTAGAATATCACCAATATTACATTAACATTGGTACAATCCATAAATCTATTCAGATTTTCCCAGTTTTACTTCTACCTCTGTGTGTAGGTTTGTGAATTTAGTTCTATACAATTCCTCACATGCATAAGTTCATGTATCACCACAGTGCAGATGCTGAACAGTCCTATTACTACAGGATACTTCAGGCCACATCCATCTTCCTCCCCCACACCCACCTTATACCTAACCCCCGGCAACTATTTTTTATTTATAAAATCTGTCACTTAAAAAACTGTTATATAAATGGAACCAAATGGGCTATATCACTGGTGTCACTTTTTCACCTAGAGTAATTCCCTGCATACGCATCGTGCATATCGATAGCCCATCCCATTCCATTGTTTTCTAGTGTTCCATGGTACGTCTGTGCCAGTTTTTTAAGCATTCACCTGTTGAAGGACATCTGGGTTGATTCCCTTTTTGGGCTATTACAAATAAAACAAACTTTTACAAATAATGCTGCTAACATTCATGTACAGGTTTTTGAGTGGATATAAGTTTTCATTCCCTGGGATAAATGATCAAGAATGTAATTTCTGTGCCATATGGTCATTACCTGTTTAGTTTTATACAGAAATGTCAAGCTATTTTCTAGAGTGGCTATCCCATTTTGCATTCCCAGAAGTAACGTATGAGTGAGTGATTCTGTTCCTTTAAATCCTAAACCAGCATTTACTATTGTCAGTATTTTTCATTTTAGCTGTTGGCTAGGCATATAGTGATATTTCATTGTGGTTCTCGTTTGCATTTCCCGGATGGTTAATGACGCTGAGCATTTCCATGGCTTATTTGCCATCTGTAAATCCTCTTCAGTGAAATGTCTGTGGCTCTTTTGCCCAATTTCTAATTGGGCTCTTTTTTTTCTGTTGAGTTTTGACAGTTCTTCATATATTCTAGATACTAGTTTTGTATAGATATGAGGTCTACAAATATTTTTTCCCAATCTGTAGCATGAATTTCCGTTCTCTTCACATAGGCTTTTGCAGAGCATAAGTTTTTAATTTTGATGAGATCCAATTTATCAATTTTTCCTTTTATCTATTGTTCTGTTGATGTTAAGTCTAAGAATTCTTTGCCTAACCATAGTTCCTGAAGATTTTCTTATTTTTCTTTCAAAGAGTTTTACAGTCTACATTTTAAATATAAGTGTGTAATCCATTTTGAGTTAGTTTTTATACAAGGTGTGGATTCAGGTCTAGATTCTCTTTCTCCCTCTCATTTTCCTATGGATGTCAATTGTTACAGCATCATTTCTCAAAGACTATTGTCTCTCCATTGAATTGCTTTTGCACATTTGTCAAAACTCTGTTGAGCATATTTGTGTGGATCTATTTTTTCTCTTTCTGGGTTTTTTGTTCTATTCCATTGATCTATGTGTCTAACTCTCAGCCAATAACACATTTATACCACACTGCCTCGATTACCATAGTTTTATAGGAAGATTGAAAATCAAGTAGGGTGATTCCTACCAATTTGTTCTCCTTGGTCAAGATTATTGTAGCTATTCAAAGACCTGTACTTTTCCATATAAATTTAGAGTGTGTTGATCTATATCCATACAAATACTTGGGGGATTTTGATAAGACTTACATTAAACCTATAAATCAATTTGGGAGGAACTGACATGTTTACTGTATTGAGTCTTCTAACCCATGAACATATCTTCATGTCTTAGTCTTGGCTCATTTTCTTTTTAAATTTTTTTGGCACCATGATAAGTGTATTGTGACTTTATTTTTGGTTTCTGTATGGTAATTGTTAGTATAAAGCAATGTTATTGATTTTTGTGTGTTGATTTTATATTCTGTGATCTTCCTGACTCACTTATTACGCTGAAGTGTTTCTGTAGATTCCTTGAAATTTCTGTATAGACAATTGATGTCATTTACAAATAGAGTTTTGTTACTTTCTTTCCAATAAGCATGTCCCTTGCTTCTTTTTCCGGACTTATTGCAGTAGCTAGGATTTCAATTACTATATTGAATAAGAGTGGTGAGAGCAGACGTGCTTGCTTTGCTCATGATCTTAGGTGGTAAAAATTCAATTTTCAACATTTAGTATGAGGCTAGCTTTAAGTTTTTTGTAGATCATATTTATCATGTTAATTTGTTAATTCCCCTCTATTCCTAATTCGCTGTTACTTTTTACTAAAAATAGGTGTTGGAAATTTTCCAAATGCTTTTCCTGTGTCAACTGATATGATTATGACTTTCTTCTTTAGCTTGTTTATATTACTGATTGATTGATTTCAAATGTTGCGCCAGATTTGAAAACCTGGAAATCATTCTAGTTGGCCATAGAATATAATTATTTTCATATGTGTGTGTGTGTGTGTTTCTTCTGTCCTGCCTTTATCCGGTCTTGAAATCAAAGTGATACTGGTCTAATATAATAAGTTGGGAAGCCTTACCTCCTCTTCCATTTTCTTATATGTTTGGTAAAACTCTTGAGTTTACCGATTCTATCTTTAGTCATTTATACCCATTAAGGAGCCCATTCAGCAAATTTTTATTTCTATATTGTATCTTTTTTCAATTCTATACTTTCCACTTCATTCTTCTTTATTATTTCTATTTTTTCTTTTTTTATTCTTTTTTATTTCATTTCTTCAACAGAATTTGTATTTGGTTGTTGAATACTTTTATGATAATTAATTTAAAATCCTTTCCAGAAACTTCTACCATATGGTTCATCTTAGTGTTATGGTCAGTTGATTGTCTTTTCTCATTCAAGCTGTGATTTTCTTAGTTCTTGGTATGACAGGTAATTTCCAATTGTATGCTTGGCATTTTATCTAGTATTTTAGAAGTCTCTAGTTTATATTAAAATCTTTTATTTGAGTAGGTGTCTTAGTCTCTTCAGGCTGCTATAACAGTATACATGGACCTGGTCACTTATAAACAACAGAAATTTATTTCTCACTGTTTTAGAAGATGAAAAGTCTATGTTAAAGAGCTAACAGATTCAGTGTCTAGTGAGGGCTCATTTCATCGTTCAAGGATAGCTGTATTTTTACTTTGTCTTCACATAGCAGGAGAGGTGAGGGAACATTGTGTTATTTGCACCTATCTGGCACAGCTGGAATGTCACTTGTTCTGTAGGTGCTGCTTATTGTGATAAAAGATGTTTCGCCCATCTTGGCTTCTGTGCATGTTGGTGGGGAAAGATATGAACAAGGTATTTTCAGAGGAGTATGTTGAAACCCCCCTACTACTCCAGCTGCCCCCGTGTTTCAGGGGACCTGAGGCCCATGGCATGAGGACCTTTCCAAACCAGAGTTCTGGCTGGCGGTGGGTCCTTTTGCTGGTTCTCTCTACCTGCCTCGGTGTTTCTGGATGGATGAGAGAGGTCTTGGGCTGTGAGTTCAGAGAACCTTCCTGGGCTGGGCCACCTGCTGTGACCAGGTTTATTTTACTGTTTCTGCCCCTTCCCCTATCCAAATTCCTTTTGAGTTCCAATATTCGTAGGAAGATAGCAAGTAAAACGCAAGAGTTGAAAGTCTTAATTAGTTCACTTATTAAACAAGTAGTTTTAAATATCTTCTGAGTGCTGAGCTGTATTGAGAATGCCATGCTGTCAAAAGACCTAATGACACAAATTTTATGACTTCACAAACATTTCTTGATATATAGATATATGATCATTTTGGCTTTGTTATATGACATATTACATGTGACATAAAGCCTTCATATTTGCTCTAATAGTTAAGACAGAAAATGTGTATTTCTGATCATATTAATGGACTTGTCCAAGGATGAAATTGTATAAGTATTACAAGGTAAAGATGCAGAAAGTTCCAGCAAAATGATGTAACAGTGTACCTTCATTCCTAGCTCCATTTGATGATATAAAAATCACTATTTTATTTTTCACTAAGTACCCATAGTTTCAATCATCATTCTCTCCCATAAAGAAAAATGAATAAGCAGTCTTTTTAAAATTGTTTCAAAAACATCTCTTGTATATGCTGCCAAAGTTTTAAAAAGTTGTTATAAAAATTTGGAAAGGGGGTTTGACAGATAAACAACTTGTTTTTGTCCATAGGTCCTACTGTACAAGGTGTGTGTGTTTGTGTGTGTGTTAGACATGCAAGTGGACATTCTTTTCTCCATCTGGCTTGAATTTGCATGAACTTTCACTCCTATTATACTGTGTGTCTGGGTATTAGTACAGCCAGATGACTGTTTTCAAGTATAAACTTGGCCATCTTCCTGCACTGTGAGATTCTGTCAAAGAATACAGGAGTCACCTTAGTAAATTATAAATTAGGAATAGTGAGTGTGAGTAATTCTGGAGGGTTCACTCAGGAAAGTCTTAGAGAAAAGGATGGGAAGGGATTGGAGGACAGGAAGAGGCACTCAATAAATATTGGCTAAATAAATGGAGTTTCAAGTAGGTAGCAGTTATGAAGTTACATCATCTTAAGTTTATTTTTTTCTTCTACCCTTTACCCCAAATCTATGAAGTTCATTCTTATTCATTTAATGGGTGATGAAACTATCATTTGAAAAGAAAGGAAGACCTCAATGTCACATGGCAAACTACGCGTTCTTATAACGTTGTAGTCTTATAAAATGCAAAATTGCCCAAATGTCTGTAATATACATTTCATTGTAATAAAGCAATGTTTATATTGCATCTGTGTTCTAGTTTCCGGGTTCTTTATTTCCAATGAAAATTTGATTCAAGTTATGCTGACTAATGCTTTCCATAAGGTCTTTAAACAATATCCTTTTCTCTAAATAATCGTAATTTATGTGCCAAAAGGCCATTTTGTCTCTTTCTTCAAGCATTTCTCTTAATTTCAGGAGGACAATCACAATTCCATTTAAACAGCAAGGAGATGCTGAATAGGGCAGCAGTATTTCTTTATAACATCATCTATGTCATAGAATCTGGAAACAACTTGTCTCAAAGAACTAGTCATGCCTGTCTCGTAGCAAGCACTCTAATAACAGATACTGGAAGTAGTTGATGTTATCAGAAATAGTAGAAGTAATATTACTGGGACGGTAGTATTTCCTGCTGCTCCATGACCTGAAATCTGAGGAAGGCTGGTGTTCAGTTAGGATACATTAGGTTATACTGCAGAAAAGCAAACAAAAAAAGCCCCTAAAACCTCAATGGCTTAATTGAAGACTTACTCCTCACTGTAATGATATTTTAATACAAGTGCACTGGATACAAGGGTAGAGATCTGGGTCATAGTTCTTAACCAAGGACTCAGTCACAGAGGCTTTCTCTCAACCAATCACTCCCTTGATGGCAGGAGATGGGAGAAACACATGAAAGTTACACGTTGACTTTTAAAACTTCAACCAAGACACCAGACAGATATCATCTCACATTTCATAGGCCACAATGGTTTGCCTGTCAATGCCTAAGTTAAAATTGAGTGGGGTGGTCAGTGAGGATAGACAACATCCAAAACACAAACAACAAGTGTTGGCGAGGATGTGGAGAAAAGGGAACCCTCCTACACTGCTGGTGAGAATGCAAATTAGTTCAACCATTGTGGAAAGCAGTATGGAGGTTCCTCAAAAACTCAAAATAGAAATACCATTTGACCCAGGAATCCCACTCCTAGGAATTTACCCTAAGAATGCAGCAGCCCAGTTTCAAAAAGATAGATGCACCCCTATGTTTATTGCAGCACTATTTACAATAGCCAAGAAATGGAAGCAGCCTAAGTGTCCATCAGTAGATGAATGGATAAAGAAGAAGTGGTACATATACACAATGGAATATTATTCAGCCATAAGAAGAAAACAAATCCTACCATTTGCAACAACATGGATGGAGCTAGAGGGTATTATGCTCAGTGAAATAAGCCAAGCCGAAAAAGACAAGTATCAAATGATTTCACTCATATGTGGAGTATAAGAACAAAGAAAAAAAAAATTTGAAGGAACCAAACAGCAGCAGACTCACAGAACCCAAGAACGGACTAATAGTTACCAAAGGGAAAAGGACTGGGGAAGATGGGTGGGAAAGGAGGAATAAGAGGGTAAAAGAGGCATTATGATTAGCAGATTTAATGTTGGGGGGGCGCGGGGAGGGCTGTACAACTCAGAGAAAACAAGTAGTGACTCTATAGCCTCTCACTACGCTGATGGACAGTGACTGTAATGGGATTGGTGGGGGGGACCTGATGAAGGGGGTAGTTTAATCACCATAATATTGCACATGTAATTGTAGATTAATGATACCAAAATAAATTATAAAGAAAAAAAAGAAAAAAATTGAGTGGGGTGGGAAACTGTCCCCTGTAGCCAGAAGGAGGAGAACCAGTATGTCTGTGACTCGCCCTGATCATGGCGTGGTCGGCAATGCCTGCAATTATCGCATTGGTTCCATCTTAAAAGCATTTCTTTCACTTGCAGTATCCTCAATTTATAAACTTGCAAGCTTGTAATAATTTGTTGCAACATCATCTTTGAAACAACTAATAAGATACTGGCTCCTTCTGCCGTATGACCAAAGAAAGAGAATCCATATGTGCACTAGAGAAAATACTAGTAGTTATATGCCACTGCAGGTTTCAATGACATATTATCATTGTAAATTTTGGGCCTCCAATTTTTCCTGTTCCCATATATTTCTTCAGTGAATGCACCCTAGGGTTTTACAAAGAATGAAAACAAGCTCTACCAGGAGGAAGTAATGGTCTAGTAGGGAGAAAAGATTAAAACAAAAATAACAATAATACAAGGTTGGCTATCAGAACTAAGGCACAACTAAAGCTGAATGGCATTTGGGACATGGGAAGAATGATCAGTGGTATTGGAAAGCAGTGTTTATGAGAGGCTTGAAGGACAAGTAAGATCTTAATAGTAATAATTGCTAAACATTTGCTATGCTTACTGTATGCCAAGAGCTGCTTTGTATGACTTACTAGGATTATCTCACATTCGTTGTTGTAACTTTCACACTAAACTTGTGGACAAAGATATTGAGACTTAGACAGATTTTGACACACCAGATGGTTGGTTCAGTAATTAAGAACTGGGGTTCAAACTCAGGGAGTCCTGCTCCAGGCCACGGTACTCCACTGTTTCCCACTCTACTGAAATGATATCTGAAAGAGAAGTTAGGGGGAAAAAGTACAAATGATAATGTGTGGTTATGTTCTGAGAACTATGCTGAGGCTGGTTTGCTAATACATAGGGTATTTTTTTAAGGAGAGGTGATAAAATTGGTTTAAAATAAAAATTTGGGTTTTACTGATGTAATTAAGTATCTAACCAAAGTCATTGGAAACAGGAGACAAGCACACACAAGTAATGTTTGAGGAATTTGAAAATGTTAAAAAAAAAAGAAAAAAGAAACATTGGTTCAGGGATGTCTCTCATATGACTCATTTATGAAATTCATGTTCATAATGACAGGTTCTGGAGTGAAGTTCCTATTCACTCTCTATGCTGATCACTCTAAACCTTGTCAGAAAGATTTACTTAAAATCCCAGAAACATAGAAATACGGCATATCTCTATGAGAAAAGGAGCCTTAGATGATTGCTTAAATTTCTAAAATAGTATATTAGAAAGCATGGTAAACTTTCACAATGATATGTATGTCAACATTTTACTTGAAATAGAATATCTTTTGCATAAATCATTCTAATGTTGTTGTTTCAAAGGAAAATGAGACCTTTTGTTTGGCTTAATGCTCTTTTAATTTGAGAGAAAACATTTAACCTTGCTCTGTTTTCCATCTCCTTAACATCAGCAGACGGTGTAGAGATCATGAATGTGGCACTTTTCATGTGTATGTAAAGGGCTTGGCTTTATCCCATATCTTTTTATACCAGCCACACATGCCTCAAACTCCCAAATGGGCTATCAAGTCCATATGCATAATTAAATATGACTGGTCTGCTAGTGTCCTCCTTATCACTTTTTAAGAGAATATTGGTGTGAGTGTATATATCAGTAAAGCTGACTTAAACTCTAAGAGTTTGAATATTAATTTGAGTTAGCATCTCAAAATATTTTAATTGTCCTTAACTTTATGTCTGTGTCACTAATGACCTAAAACATACTTGTAAAAATCAAAGTAACCCCACCTTATTGAGATAACATCTAAATATAATTAGCATTGCAGTTTTGCCCCTATCACCACCACTGTGGGTTTCACTTTGGTGCTTACAGGTAAGGAGTCTGCTCACTGAGAAAAAAGTTATATAACCTAGAGCTGTCAATCAAAGGATGCAAGACACAGGGCAGGACTTCCCACCATCTTAAGAAGAAATAAAGGCAACCCAACCCTAATAGCGGGGCTGTTTCTGGTTTCCAGATAGCTCAGAGTGTAGTTTTCTCTTAAATCAGATAAATTCCTCATTGCTTTTTCTTGCTATCTGCCTCTCAGCTGAATTCTTTCCTTTGAGAAGACAAGAATAAGGGAAATACAACGCGTTCAGGTGGGAACATACACACATTTCCAGGTAATTTATGTGATTAATATTGAATAAAAGAGCTTATAATGAATCAACTCAAGTAACCTAAGGATTATAAAACAAACATGAGTCAATTCTAAATAAGCGCTATAAACAAAGAAATAATGCTGACTTGTTCACTGTTAAACATTCAGTTTCTACTACGAAACTTGACACATAGAAGATGTTCTAGAAATGATAATTGACTAAGTGAAGTAAGTTCTGATAGAATGGTGGAAATGCCACTATAGCACATAAAAGACTTGCTAACTTCTCCTTGAGAATAAACTTAGAGCTACATGTAAACTTATAACTAAACATTTCATAGGTTTATAGATTTCAATATTGTTAGAAATGATTAAAGAAGACAGTTAAGGTGATACAGATTTTATGTAGCACTCCATGACGTGGGCAGTCTTCTTTCAGAAAACTGTAAGATGGCGTAGAAGGCAGGAAATTTTTATAGAATAAAGAATGAAGAACAAGATTAGAAAAAGAGAAAACATCTGATTGGCTAGAGCCGCATTGTCAGCCTTGTTTGGGGTGAGAAGAGCTAGAGCAGGCTCGGCATTTGGGAATTGGCTGGCTGGATACACAATCTTCCTGAATTTATGATAGAGTGACATCCCAATAAATCCATGACAAATTGAAAATATCAGAAGTTGAAAATGTATTGAATACACCTAGCCTACTAAGTACCATAGCTAAGCCTAGGCTACCTTAAACATGCTCAGAATACCTCTATTAGCCTGCAGTTGGACAAAATCATCTAACACAAAGCCTATTTTGTAGAAAACTACTGAATATCTCATGTAATTTATTGAATACTGTACTAAAAGTGAAAAAAGGAATGGTTGTAGGTGCACAGAATGCTTTTTAAGTGTGTGGCTTGCTTACACACTCATGATCACGTAGCTGTCTGGGAGCCGTGGTCCACTGTTGTTCCCCAGAGTCAGGAGAAGGCTCTTACCATTGCTAGTCCAGGAAAAGACCAAAATTCAAAATTTTCAGTACAGTTTCTACTAAATGCATATCACTTTCCAACCATGTAAAATTGTAAAAGTGTAAAGTTGAACCATTGTAAGTTGGAGATAGTCTGTACTGTGTTTCCGGTTAAAGGAAGCAATTATAGGAACAGGAAAGTTATCTTAAGTTTCATTTTGCTGAGGTAGTATCCCTGGCAGGAGGGGCTCCATCTTGTACCTAGAAAGTGGTCCCCAAAAAATTTAAAAAAATATATCAACTATTAGAAAACAAAGGCAAAACTCTCTTCAATATAAACACGAGCAACTTTTTCATGAACACATCTTTTCTGGCAAGGGAAACAAAAGCAAAAATGAACAAATGGAGCTATATCAAACTAAAAAGCTTCAGTGCAGCAAAGGACACCATCAGTAGAACAAAAAGGCATCCAACAGTATGGGAGAATATATTCATAAATGACATATCCAATAAGGGGTTAACATCCCAAATATATAAAGAGCTTATGTGCCTCAATAACCAAACAGCAAATAACACAATTAAAAAATGGGCAGAGGAACTGAACAGACACTTCTCCAAAGAAGAAATTCAGATGGCCAACAGACACATGAAAAGATGCTCCATATCGCTAATCATTAGAGATATTAAAATTAAAACCACAACGAGATATCACCTCACACCAGTAAGGATGGTCACCACCCAAAAGACAAACAACAACAAATGCTGGTGAGGATGTGGAGAGAGGGGAACCCTCCTACACTGCTGGTGAGAATGTAAATTAGTTCAACCACTGTAGAAAGCAGTATGGCGGTTCCTCAAAAAACTAAATATAGAAATACCATTTGACCCAGGAATTCCACTTCTAGGAAATTACCCTAAGAATGCAGCAGCCCAGTTTGAAAAAGACAGATGCACCCCTATGTTTATCGCAGCACTATTTACAACAGCCAATAAACGGAAGCAACCTAAGTGTCTATCAGTAGATGAATGGATAAAGAAGAGGTGATACATATACACAATGGAATATATTCATAAGAAGAAATAAATCCTACCATTTGTAACAACATGGATGGAGCTAGAGGGTGTTATGCTCAGTGAAATAAGCCAGGCAGAGAAAGACAAGTGACAAATAATATTACTCATCTGTAGAGTATAAAAATAAAGCAAAAAATGAAGGAATAAAACAGCAGCAGACTCACAGAACCCAAGAATGGACTAACAGTGGGAAGGGAGGGACAAGGGGAATAAGGGGCATTACGATTAGCACACATAATATGGGGGGGGGACGGGGAAGGCAGTATTGCACAGAGAAGAGAGGTAGTGACTCTATAGCATCTTACTATGCTGATGGGCAGCGACTGTAATGGGGTATGTGGTGTGTAGTAACCACAGTGTTGCTCCTGTGAAACCTGAGCATAAGATTGTATATCAATGATACCTTAATAAAAAAAAAATCAATTATTAAAAAAATTATCAGTTGATTGATTTAATTGGTACTTATTTGGGAATAGTACATGATTGCATATAAGAGTTGCTGGGACCTGGGCGAAAAGGCTCTAAATAGCTGATGATCAATATAAAACACAGAATAAAGAGAAGTAAAAGGATTTGAAACTATTGTGCATTTGTATTTCTATCAGCGAGAATGTTTATTAAGCTGTAAGGTGAGGGAACTTTAAAAAAAATAATAAAATATTTACCTTAGGCTAAATGGAATTGTCACAGGTTCTCCACTAACTGCTATCTAAAACTGAGCATCAGCATTGCAAAATGAGAACATTTTGATTGAAAGGTTGAGAGAAGTCAGATCAAGCGGAAAGTTCCTGAGTTGAATACCAACATACAGATCTAGGCTTAAAGGAGAGACACAACATGCATCACTGGTGAATAAGGGGAAGTGAGAGCATGGAAACATACACAACACTCCCCAAGGAAGTTTAAGAACAAGTAAACTTCAAATCAAATAATTTGAATATTTTAATGTTTACACTCTCTTTTAGAGGTATAGTTAAATTATTATCAATAATTTAGATTATGATACATATGCCAAAAGAGATATATGAAATCAGTTTTTATGCTTTTAAGTTATTTTTCCTAAAATGATATAATCTTTGGTGGAAGAATTACCTTTGTTCCCCATTTACAAAGTTTTTAGAGCAGGACACAGCTTTGCATTACAATGGCACTGAATTGGTGATGCTGCAGTGACTTGGCAGAGGGGGCACAGGGAGCCCTGTTCAGAAATAGAGTGTGTGGGGTTTGGTAATAAGGGAAACAATGTAGTTGTGTTATGGGTTGAGTTTGCTCTCCTTGGTCCTTGTCTCCACAACAACAAAGAATTTCGAGGCAGAGATACAATAACAAAGCAGAGCAATGTTTTATTTGAATACATTCCGAGTGAGGAGTGGGCCAGAATAAAGGTACACAAAGGCCCCAAACTTTTAGGGGAGGGTCTATTTATCACCACTGTCTGGGAGGTACTTCTTTTCATTGACAGGCTGAGGTCATTTGCTTGACAGCTCTAGGTATACACCCATTCCTCTTGGTGCACATATGTCTTTTCCCAAAATGCACAGAAAAACCCATGGCAGAGTGGGGAGCGAAACCACAATTTTATTTCAGTGAAATTACGAGGATGTGTGGTTTGAGCAGTTCTTAGTTTTGTTTGATTGCACCTGCACTGGGACCTGATTGGGGCTGGTTTGAACTGGCCCTGACAGGCAAGGGGTTTTCTCCCTGCAAAGCCTTGGTTTTCTTTACTGGGAGCCCCTACCTGGGCAGCGTTTGGGCAGTGTTTCTTCCTTGAACCTTATATTCTCCTTCCCCAACTGCTCATGTCTATCTTTCTACCTAACAGTTGCATTTATTGCTTGTCTCTCTACGGCTAACAAATGTTTTGAACCAATGACAAAACAAGTAAGAAATTTATATTCCTGTACGTGTATTTATTTTTACTTACCATCTCCCTCCTCTCAGTACAATGCCTTTTACATTCTAGACACTAATGATAGACTTTAAATACAGTAATGATTCTGATGCTGATGCTGATAACAACTAAATGTGTGTAACTAAATAAATGGTTACCATGCATTACCTGTCCTTTCGGTTTCTGACCCAATTCCAATGTGTGTGATGGGGGGAATGGATTTTTCCCATGCACAACCATCAGGTAATTCTACAACACAAGCAGGGTTCTGAGAATTCAACTCAATTTTGACACTCTGACTACAAGTAGTATCAGGTTCCCCAGTGCTCTGTCCTACAAGACTGCCCTGCATCCCCAACTTCAGACACCAGCCACAAGCCCCAGGCTGTCACCTGTGCTTCAGGAACTACCAGCTAAAGATTAGAGGTCCCAATGGCCTCACCCTCAGGCCCAATTAATTTGCTAGAGCAGCTCACAGAACTAAGGAAAACACTTACTTTACCAGTTTTATGAATGATACCGTAAAGGATTCAAGTTAAAAGCCAGATAAAGAGAGACACGGGGCAAGTTCCCAAGCAAAGGAGCTTCTATCCCTGTGGAATTTGGGGGCTGGCTCTGTGGCACATGGAAGCATTCTGGTCCTGCAAGTATGGAAGCTCTCTCTTGGACTGAGAAGCAGGATGCAAAGGAGAGAAGAATGCTCTTGGGTTTTTTGAGGGCTTCATCTCATAGTCATGATTGTCTAAATTTGGCCATTATATGATTCAACCTCCACCCCCTCTTTCCTCTCTCCTCCTAGGGGCTGGGGCTGAGATTTCCCACCCTCTGATCACAGGGTTGATCCCCTGGCAACCAGTCCCTGCCCTTGGGTGGAGTCCAAGTCTCTCCATTAACATAACAAGACGCCCATTGCACCTTTATAACTGACTCATTTTCAGCAACTGTGAATGAAGATCAAATATATCTGAAAAATATATGATCATCTGAATGACCAAATATATATTTCCATAACTCATTATATTGCAATGTGATTTAATTATCAAATTAGCATTTTGCAGCTGATGAAACTGAGGTCCAAGATTACCCAGGATATCACCAAGATTATGCGGGTTAAGAACATACGTTTGTCTGAGTCCTATGCATGAGCTTTCATCCTCCATGCTGGACTCTTTTACTGTAATCTAGAATATTTTCTGATACTCTTTAGTGTTGCCAAATGTGTGGCTGAACTCCAAAGGGATTCCTTATTCCATAGTTCCTGTACTCTTTACAAAAGCTTGTTATTGTTTATTGAATATTCAATCTGCGATCAGCCATCTGAGGTCCTCCAGATAATATAAATACATTAACTTAATTCACATATGCTTAATGTAATAATGGCTTACTTCTGTTTACTTAGTAATAATAGGTTAACATCTGGGAAGTGTTGACTAAGAATGAAGAACTCTTTTAGATAATCTGCCTGAATTATCTCATGTAGCCCTTCCTACAACACTTCAAGGTAGATATGTTAGAGTAGGTAGAGGCGTGTGGGGACTTCGGCCATTGTTTACAGTTGGCAGGTGTTTACTTTTGGCTTGATGTCTACACTCCACATATTCTGTGTGCTCCTGCTGGGTGTGGGGAGTGCGCATGCAGATAACAGACCAGCCCCAACCAGCTGATTCCAACATGGAGGAGAAGTTGACCCAAGCTTCTCCCCAAAATACATTATACACTCCTTAGAATAGTGAAGATCATGCCCTTATGGTATTAACATAGTAAAAATCAGGTGGAACAGGCTGGAACTCCAAGAAAACCTTGTCTGTTCCCTTAGAAACCCGTCCCACTTTGTTCCTCTTCATCTCCCTTTGCATAAAAAGGCTCCTTATTGTTTCCTTGAGGGAACCCCCTCGGGGTCTACCTGCACTCACCTCTCTGGCATGTACTTTCTCTTTTCTTTAAACTCTTATTTTCCAGTAAGTTCTTAAAACTTAACTGTTTTTGTGATTCTTGAATTCTTTCTCAAGATAAGACCATGATCCATCTCTGGTAACAGACACGGACAGCTTCATGAATGTGTGACCTGTACATTTGCACAGAGCTCCGTGCTCAGGAGCTCAACGTTCCCTCTCCACTTAGTCTCTGAGGAATTTCCTGAAGTTACTCTGATACAAGGTTTTATCACAAAAAAAAGATTGTTAGTATTTATCTCATAGGTTTACTGAGATGTGCAAATAAATAATGTACGTGAAAGCAATTTTAAAACCAGAGAACTATGTAGCTATGTTATAAAAGTTGGGCTTATTTCAATGTTTATACATAGCTGACTTGCATGTAAATAAAATGAACCTTTCAGGAAATAATTAATGATTGGGTGTTATTGCCAAAACTCTAGTACAACTGAGGCATTTTGAATACATGTATACTGAAGAGAAAAATGGAATGAATATCTATGTCACTCAATTTGAATAATTAATACATGCATCTTTTGCAAAAATAATTCTAGTAAACAGTTACTTCCCCCTTTCATCCAATACTTTTATACTACCTGAAATAAGGATTATGATAAAAGCATAACAAGGCTTATAACTTAATAGCTAAATACAAATGCCTCTCAATAAATTATCATCTTTCTTTAATGAAATCAATTCTTAACTAGGTTCTATATGCTCACTCATATATTTAAATGCAATGTTTTGTGGGTCAAAATGCCTAAGCTTCCATATTTATATGATATTTAAATAGATATCACCAAAGACACTTTATTCATTATCTATGCAGTACATGACACTATTAAAGAATTTTCCTTCCTTCCTTTTCCTTATTTATTTAGTTTGTTAGTTTCTCACGTGAATTATATTTGAACTAATGATCAATTCAAAAAATATCAAATGTTTCAAAAAGACTATCTTTTCAAACTGTTAAGATGGGGGAGAAGAACTTGTGAATATTAAACTCAATTCAGCTCTGCCTAATTTACTCTGATCTGTAAGAAAAACATTTAAAAGTGGGATCTTAATTTATAATTGTGCAAAAGAAAAATGACTTTAAAGGCTTGTGGTGGAAATAGCTTGAAGGCTTCTATTTTCATTTTTTAGGGAAAACATAGACCCCTCAGAGCAGAGAATAATATTTCTCCGTTGACAAGAATTAAAAAAAATTTTTCTGAACATTCAACTACTCCTGGTCACAGGTATCAGAACAGAAACTTTAACTGGCAAATTCTTGCAAAACTGTCTTTCTCTTATTCTGAAGGGACCCTGTTTCCTTTACTAATAGGGAATAAAATGAAAATGACTTTTATCTTGGTCTTTCAGTGCTTTAACAAACACTGAGATTGTGTATTCACAAAATTCAGTCAGGATAATTTGCACTTCCTGAGAGAGCATCAATAAAGTTAAATGATACTGATTTTCTGTGATTTGAAGAATGTATCCCTTGAGTTAAAATTAACTTTGTGTCTCTTTCTCTTTACACGTATGTCTAACTCTGATTTTTTTAAATGTCTTAATCTTCTGTTTTTCTTTGTTGTCTCTGTTCTAAATATGACTTAGGTATTATTTTTCAGTTCTAATAATCAAAACATGAAATAATTTTATAATGCATCTTTAAAATATTCTCTGTGCTGGGCACTTACACATATCTACAGCACTTAATTCTCAATATAACCCATTAAAATAGTTGATATCAAGCCTATGATTCTTATGTATGAAAAATAATGCTCAGATAAATGTCATGACACAACACACATTTAGTAGGAGATGAACTGGTTTGGCACAAGTGCATACATGCTTTCAACAGCTCTCCTTTCCCGAGGCTTATCTTTCTCTTGGAATGTCTGTATTTCTTTATTTGCAGCCCAATCTTAGTGGTTCTTTTGTTCTCACTTTCTGCCATGTCTGTTGGTTATATTTCCTCTGATTTTCTATTGCTTTATCATTTTTCTTTTTTCTTCCCCTCTTAAACTTGCTGACTCTCTATCTGAACTAGTTTTATAAAAAAATCACGTGGCATTTTTGGTAATCATGGGACTAAGTTTTACGCACCCTATTACCATTTTTAAAGGATGCAAGAAACCTTTTTTTTCCCAGCTTTTGTCACTACTAAATATACCTACTTGGAAAGTAAATACAGATATGAATGAGGTGTAAGGGTTTGACTTGTAAGACTCCATGATATTCCTCCCTTCCTTTCTTTAATGTCTCTCTTCACCTTTTCTGCTTAGACTCTGCCTTTATTTTCTTTTGCATCTCCTCTGCAGGTAGATGCTAAGGAAAGAGAATTAGCATCTGTCTGGATCATTATAATTACAGACACACATATTTCAGATAAAAAAAGTAAATGATTCCTATCTCAGAAAACAAAACAAAAAATTATCAATATTTTCCCTAATCAAGTCCTACTTTTGGAAATAGTTTCTACTGATAAAGACCTACAAGCTTAAATATTTTAAAAGCTTTTATTTTCAAAGTCTCTTCTCCTAAAAATAAGTGTTGATTCAAAAAAAAGATAAGCAGGATTAGCATACTATAGCATTTTTTACTCCTTGTTTCTTTCTTCCTTCCCAGTATTTTATGTATTGTCTCAGCATATTTGTGTTTACTTATAAATAAAAGAATGACAAGAATGTGCTTATTACAAAATATGGAATGATTACTCAATTAAGCTATAACTGCAGGAAAGGAGAACATAATAGGTGAAATATGCATGTGAAATTTTCCAAATTTCTCTCTTTTCATTTGCATTTCTATGTAAAAAATACTTTATTGCAAAAATAAGTGACCGCATTAGACATGCCTGCACAGCTGCTGGGCAAGCTAAGTTTATTGAAACCTAAGGGTAGATATTTAAAATACTTGCTCGACTTTTCTAATGTCATGGAAACCAATGAAAGGAAGTGTATATACATGAATGAAGGGCCCGAGTTGGGGCTTGTAAACTGTCACAGGAAATGAAATGTGTTAAGAACTGCATAGTGCCTTGCGCCAAGTAACACTCAATAATTATTAGGTACTACTACATTTACTGTTAGCATCTTTATTTTTGCTATTATTATTTTATTGCTAGAGGCCATTTCCATACATGATGCTTTGTGAAAATATGTATGAGGCTTATAATTACATGGATACTCACCAAAATGAAAGGCATATTATGTTTTCCATTGATTTCCCCTCATTTCATGCATTTTTAGGTCTGAGCTGTCTCCTGTGTTCAGGAATATGAATCTGAATAGAAGCTCTGCCATGTAGTTGTATGATCTTGGACAAATCACTTAATATCTCTATTTCAGAATGGGGGGAAGAGGGTTCCCCTCCTGGAAGAAGTTCCCTATGAATCTGATGTAACCAAAGTAAGACAAGGGGAAGGACAGGTCAGGTTAAAGGGGTTTATTTCTCGCAGCTTGTTCAGGTTCACCCGCCAGGCCCAGCACAGTCTGTCTGCTCCAGCCACGTTGCACAGTGATACCTCCCGCCCCCTCAGGGAGCAGCTTCATGGGCAGGTCCCTGGTGACCGGCAAACAGCAGACCGATTCCGCACCAGGAACGGAGGGGAGGGGGGAGAGAATGACTGTTTCTCTCCTTGCCCTGGATTGACCGGAGGCTCTACCCTGGTACACATCCATTGGTATGTAAATGGCTAAGGCCAGGCGGGAAATTCTAGACATTCTAGGTGAAAACTCATTTCCCCGATACAGAATCCATCTATAACATGAAGACAAAAATAGTACCTTCCCACATAGGATATTTGTGAGAATTCAATGAGTTAATATATGTAACTGTGTTAGTCCAGGACTCGATACTGAGCATAAAATAGCTACTTTCTGCCTAGGTGCCTGTTTTTTTTTTTTAACTCTTCTTTTATCAAGAAAGGTAATAAAGGCAATATGTATAAAAGTGAAAATATTAAATTACATATATAATACCTTAGAATTGCCTGCATCTGTTACGCATTTCTTTCCTAGGAACTGTGAGTAAACAAGAATATCATACATTGAATTACATTGATGCATGGGCACAGCATTTTCAAGTTTCCTTACTGCACACAGACATGAAGTGGATTAATAGATGAAAAATAATTATTTTATGCACAAAGTCACTGTGGAAAATATTTTTAGTTCTTTGAAGTGTTTTTTCCCCCTCATGACTAATTATCAGGTAGCTGCCTGATTGCTGATGATTGATGACTGATGGGGAGGAGGTTCAGCAGGTGCTCGTAGTCTGGTTAGCATAAGTGGTTCTGAGGAAGGAGCTGCGCATTTTCTGGCAGGCAGAGCTCCAGAAGATTCTCTCAAGGGTGGTGATTTGGAGGGTACGTGTAAAATTTGTGTTACAAATTGAAAAGAGTGGGATATGAAGATTGTCTTAAATATAATTGCTAATGGTAATAATAGTTCGGCTTCTGACGATTATGCACAAAAAGGGTCTTTGTATTTTAAACTTTGAGGAGACAAAAGAAAGTCAAGGAAAACTTAGAGATAAACCTAACTTTCCTGGTCTGATGCTTAAAAAAAAGAAAACCGTAGCTACATATTAAAAGTAATGGCACATATTGGATAGCAAGTAAATCATAGTATTAAAATAAAATATAAATGAATTATAACTATATAGTTTATTGAAACACAATGAAATTGTATAATTTTCTTCAATAAGTGATTATATGGTAAGACATTTAAGATTTTCATTTCCTACTAAAATTAGAAATTGATGCATTTCCTTGCTTTTATGCTACTATGTAACACAAATAAAATATATTTGGCACTTTTTATAAATTATGATAAGCTGTGATTTTTTTATTTAAAATTATAATTTCAGTGGAAGGCTGTTCAATTAAAATTTCAACACATACATAAGTATTCTTGGAAAGCATTTTTTCCTTCAACAGTGATTTGCTTATTTAGTTGAGGCACTCTGAAAGAGAAAAAAAATGAAATTCAACAGGGTCAGTCCATAATGGGGAAACACATGTCACATTTAAGGGATGTGAATGAGAGCCCATGGATGGTATGTAAGACCTTGCCTGTATCTATCCACCTCTGTAGAGTTTTCTGAGTGGACTCGGCACACAGAGAAGGATATTAGGATGGGAGTCACATTTCCACAACGAGCTAGTATATGAAGGCTGAGGTGAAATATGTGGCTCTAAGCTAGCTGTACAGCATCCACCTCCCTCTTCAGCCCAAATCTAGATCAGACGATTCCAAAACATTGTCTTGGTGCATATAGGAAGAGTAAACAAAACAGAACTTAATGTAGAAGTAGGAAGGGAGTTATGGATAAAATGGCCTGATCTACATAGCCATGCATTAAGCTGTATGTGAATGGGTTATGGAAAGAGAGAAGAGATTACAATAGCTTTTCTAAAAGATCCAGATCTTTCCCTGGTCTTCCTACCATGTGGAAGGGAGAAATGCAATAGAAGGTGTTCACCTTCAATCCACAGTAAATCTGCCTACTAGTAACTGTCCAATTAGGCTCTGACAAACTATACCAGCAATTCCATTCCCTGAACATGAATCTGATAAAAATCTAGGCACAGCCAGATGTAATAGCTCTTCTCTTGTGGTTGAGCATGTTTTTTTTTCCTATGGCATGAATTCTTTTCCTTATGCTACTAAAAGAAATAGGTAGGGCCAAGACTGTAATTAATAGAAAGATCATTAGCTAAATTCCACCAAGCCTTATGACATTCCAGACATTCTTCTTAGCAAATAAAATGAATTACCAATTTGATCCTCACAACAGCTTCATGTAATAAGTGCTATTATTGCTCCATCTTATAAACAATGCAACTCTGGTATAGAGAGATTAAGGAACCTGATCAAATATTTATAACCTATACATTTTATAGGTGGTAATGCCAGAATAAATATGAATCTATAGTCACACTTTTAAAAATTGTACTCTACTGTGACCCACAATTACATAAAGTTAGGTCAAATCCCAGAGCCTATGTTATCCTTATAAATGAGAACTCTATGGCCTATCTGATCGAGTTTCTGTGAGAATTATATCAAGTCACCTATAAGTCCTACCTCTCTGGTCATTTTTTTTCTTCTGTAGCACTCGACTTTAGGGGCTCCCTGCTTCCTTCCTCTTCAACTAACAGGACTTTGTTTATCTTACTCCAGAATGTGTTCATTGTCCTTTACAGAAAACTTCTTGCTTAATAAATAAATATCTCAGTTCTGTTTACCTCTTCACAAACACATTGATTTTATCTTCTAATTTTAACTGAAATTTGACTCTTTTCCCTCCAGCATTTGCCAGTTTAATTTCCTCTTTATTCCTAAATGCCTTCATCATGGGTCCCAAAGCATGGGGATATATATATATATTTATATTTATACACACATGCACAGACACACCTCAGTGTATATATATATATATATATCGATCTCCCTATATATACTTGTATACATATATAATGTATGCATAGAACATATATAGAGACTATAGAATACATCAAATTATATTATATTAAATATACTAATCTACATTTTTATTATCAATTTTCCACAAATGTGAAGAAAGTCCCTGAGTATTCACCAGGATATCCCTAGAGAATAACCTGGTGCCTGGCACTTAGTGGTCCTCAAAATATAGTTATTAAGTGAATGAATGAATGATAATGGAATTCTCAGGCTATGTATATACATTCTTTTCTCTTGTAAATCCTGAGAAAGGAAAACTCAAGGAGAATATGAACTATTTCCTAGCATGTATCTCCATAAATAAGTTGAAATCCCAATAGTATATAAAAGTTCAATTTATTTCATCTAGCAAAGAAGAAAACACTAGCATCTTTTATTCTTCTGTGCTTCAGATCTTTAATTTTATGAAAAGCACACCTAGGTCTAATTGCATCCAATTGAGATAAAATCAGAATACATTGTTGATGTTATTGACTTCATAAATCTAATGTGCAATTACACAATGACTCCAAACCACTGCCAAGATCTAGACAACTGTTGCCTCTCCCAGAATTTCTTTTGCAAAATCAGCCTGCATTATAAATCACTGTGTACTCAGTGAAGGTCAGCTGTCTATAGTTAATGGAATGTTTTCTTGCAGGATAATTTATGTATATTGCCTTTCTTTCATCAGAATATATTTCTGGATACATATGGCCTGATATTGAAGTGTCTCTATATTGCTCAAGACAAATGTTTTATTGGATGAAGGCTTGCCTGAAAAAAAGTGGAGTAGATTTATTCTTTCTAATTCTAAAATTAAAATTTAGATTTTAAAATTATTAGTTGCAATTATGTGAATAATGAGCAGGTTTTAATTTTAAAATCAGAAAATGTAAGAAAACATTTTTGGATGTCATGGAACTAGACAAGGGGATATTTGAGGTATGGATTGAGTGAGCTTTGGTTTCTGAAATAAGAAAAAAAGATGAAGAAGGTCTAATAGATTATCATGTATGTGTAAGAAAGTTTACATTTTACAAGAAAAAACTACCAAAGCTTAACAAAGAGAAGCCATCTCTAAAACCTCGTTTATCTAAAGTGTGTGGCCATCCAAATTATTGCAATGTGGGGTTAGGCCCAGTGACTTCTAGAAACAAAGATCTGTTGAAAGCAGTAATGTGAGATGACCTGGGTTCAAATCCCAAATCAATCCCAAACTGTCAGGTCTTGGTCAGGTTTTCTTAACCATTTGCAAATGCAGAAATTCGTGGTTTTTGGGTTTTCACGAGGATTTAATAAATTATTACCTATAAAATATTAAAAATAGTACTTGGATCGTAGTAATTAATTTTTAAATCTTAGTTCTTACTTTATTTTTATTGCCGAAAAGCTAGTCCTGGCAAATATGTGTCCATGGCATAATCATGTTGGTAATATGCTCACAAATATCCAAGTCCTTATAGGCCTGTGTCAAGTCGTATCTTGACTTATATAAAAAACAGTAGAGGCTTTAAAGAAATAAAGATAAGTATGCCATTACTCATTTAACTATTTATAATTATATTATTTTGGACAATCTGTTTATTATACCTAAGACACATTTTTTTTTTTACCATCTACCTATCTATTGTCTACTATTGTTTGAAATTACAATTTTGTGTAATCTTTCCTTACCTTTTGTAGATTAATTCCAGGCAATATTATAAAGCAAAATAATCAATGAGAATGGACTAAACTGATATTGCAGGTGAAATATTATTACCACTTAGGAGAACTTGGGATGTTTATACTCAAGTAATATAGGCAAAAAAAAAAAAAAAAAAAAGGCCTTGGTTTGTAGCATTTGCCAATTTCTGTAGTACAACTTGTTAATACCTCCACCAAGTGTCATTTCCGACTATCATAATAATATCAATGAACATGAGCTGGCTCCAGCATATCCCTGTTTCTACACAGTGGAACATTCTTTGTGTTCCATGTACAGAGTAACTTTCCCCAGGGGAATAGGAAACCTTTACCATCACATCCACAGGAAAATTCACGACCCCACTGAGTCTGCAAATTCTGGAGTAACCAGCAACAAGATGGCTCAGATTTGGTCCTATTATCTAAAAAGCATTTTGCAAAGCATAGTGGAGTTGAGGAGATAGTATTCTGTAGAACTTAAATGCTGAAAATATATTTTTAAATATTCTACTTAGAACAAAATCAAGAAAAAAGATGTGGAGTAAATATTAAGCAACTGAAAGCAAAAATTGGTCATCAGAGCACACTAGGGAGTGCAGATCAAGATAAATATAAACTGGAGAAAAAAGCAGTCTGCATTGTATCAGCATTTCTCAGGCTTTGATCTGCATACAAACCAACTAAGCTCTTGTTAAATGCAAATTTTGATTCACTAGAAGTGGGAAGAGGAATGAGATTCTGCATTTCTAATAGTTAAAACTGATTCTTCTGGTTTCATAACCACACTTTGAACAGCAAAGTACACTATTATTTCAGCTACCTTTGGTTCTTCAATGATAAGAGAAGGAAAACTTATTTCAGAAAAAAAATGCAAAGTGAACAGCACTGAATTGTTTTTGGAAATTGAAAGCTCAGTCATTCCCATGGGGTGTAAGATAGAGAAGAAGTTCTTTGATTGTTTATTAGTATGTTTGATGATATATCTAGAAAACAATGCCAAATACTTTGGAAAGCTGGAACACCTCTGTTGAGGCTTGAGAAGGAGGAAGCCTTCTCTGGAACTTTCTGAAGGAGGCCATCCCTAGCTGATAATGTAACTTACCCCAAGGGTTGCATGGGCAAAGAAAATCTGGGATGTCCAAATAATACATGCTCAGCAAAAAAAAGTACATGGATCAGCTTACTACCCTCCATTTCCTACCACAAGCAGACTTGGAACTGTGAACTCTTTCTAAGTTCCAGTGCTACAGTGTGTTTATATCTAAGCCTCCATGTTTTCAGTCCACCTGCAACTGAACAAAAGCATCCAGAAATAATCTCTTCCATTGACTGTGAAATCTCAAGCGTCTCATCAGGCTTCAACAATTGGCATCAAGTATTTTGGCATGTGATTCATTCTAACATGGAATTTGAAGAGAATTAGGTTCTAAATATGTGCGTTCAAGATGCTGTTCTTGACAGATTATTCTCCATGGAGCATCTCCTGCATATCTCACTGGGTAATATTTTGAGAGTTAACATATGGAGTTCCTTTCTCCTCTGTGAAAATAAATAGTATGTTCAAGTGCTTAGGGACAGTTTATGCACTACAGCACTATTTAAGTCATATTGGAACCTGTGGCAAAAGAAAAAATCAGTAACACTGATCCTGTATTTATTTCATTTTGATACTTTATTCATCATGCAGTTTTGCATTAATTTCTATATTTTAGAATTCCATTAAATGTTATTAATCTTGATTACTGAGATTTTTGGTGTTCCCTTGAATTTTATGCCCAAGGTGAGTACCTCACACATCTCTATTAGCCAGATGGAAAGCCTCCAAGACTTTCTGTTTTAGGTTTTACAAACGTTCAAGCTTATTGTATAAGATGCAGCTTGCAGGAAGACATAGAAAAGATATGGAAGAATTTCCTACACTAGTGGGAAGGAAATCCTTTGGGGGAGGTAAACAGCTCTGTGTTCTGGAGCAGCTTGGGTGCAGGTCTCAATCCAAGCAATACTCTTTATAGAAGGAAAATCCTTAAAAAAATGGATTTTTCACTTCCGAGGAGATGAGATTTTAGCCACTGGAACTCCTAGGTTTGGAAAAGATTTTTATGCCCTAAGGTTAGCATGGAAACAGCAGAAAGCCTTCAGCTATGGAAAGGTCAGGGGAAAGGGGCAATAAATATCTCCCTGGTAGGATGCTAACCTGATTCTAGGATTGTTAGGGGATTACTAGAAATAAACGAGGTTAAACTTTTTATGATTTCAGCATACTGTGGGTGCCTATGTGTTTGTTGAAGAGGGTGCTGCTTAAAGAGTAATAAAGAAATGTGTTTTTTTTCTTGTATATCTTGGACAAAAATTTGTACCATATATATGTATAGATGCTTAAACCTGAATCCTCAGCCCTTCAGTAGCATGCAGGTGCTGACTGGGGAAAGACTAGGTATTTCCTAAAAAGTTTACTTATGGAAAATTATTATTTCTTCATGGGTGTATTAGATACTCTAATTGTTGTTTCTTGATCCAATCAGCTCCTAAGAATATCACTTCCTCAGTCTCACTGAATAAGGATCATTTGCTATGATCATATTATGGGACCAGAGCTCCCACACATTGGATGTTTGGATTTGCATGGATACTGCACCCCCAATTAATTAATTCAAAGGCTAAATTGACTACATTGAATTTTCTTGAAAATCTGTAATTAGGACACCCTGACTGAGCTAGTTAGCTGGTTAGAATGTGGAGGCATTAGAATCTAATGGTCACTGAATCAGGGATGAGGCCAATGCTATGACTATTTAGAATCCTCTGCATATTAATATAGGATAAATTTATGAGGGAGAAAGAGAAGTCTTGTGAAAGTGAGAAACCTGTTCATCAGAAAGTAGGAGAGTTGAGATATAACGGAGTGAAATAGAAATGAAAACTATCCCTGAGTAATAGAGAAAAGATTTTTTATTTTGAGGGTATATTTTCACCGACTCCCAACCAGTTATTGATTGAAAGCTGTCATGGGAGGGACATCTTTTCCCAGCACTTTGGTCCAACTGCAAGTATATGCGGGATTGCAGAGGACTCCAGAAGCCAGAAAAAGCCAAGGTGTCACAGGGGACAGCAATTGGAAATTGCACAAATATGCATAGAAATGTTAAGTACTAGAAAGGGCCAGAAAAGGGGAAAGTGGAGGAAGACTAATTAACCGTTTCTCCAATGTTAAAAAAAGGGGCTTCAACTAAACACAAACGTTTTTAGATCCTACTCACTGGGTCTTATGAGGAAATTGCCAATGAGAGAGAAGAGCCACACTAGAGATGTGACAAGTGTTCTGATTGGCACGCGCTGAGGGCTACACTCCAGAATTATGAAAGGGTTGTGTATTGATCACGTAGGCTGAAGTGCTTGACATTACATACAGTATACTTAGTAATGCCCTAAAACACCAATCTATCCCTCAAGTTCTTTCTGAGATAAAGCTGATGTTTATATTCTGAACTGGGCCACGGTACAAGAGGAGGCATTATTGAATTTATTGGAAACCATATCTACCTCAAAGGAAAAAGTGCTTTGACCACAAAAGTGAATTTTTCGGAGATGAAAGGCCGGGGACCTGTAGGGAGAATAATGAAGTTGCCAGCTTATAAAAAATTCAAGCTAACCCAAAAGCCATTCTGTGGCAACATACTGGGCAGTTGAATTATTCTGTTGGAAATTTTTAAACCAATTACTGTGCCAACTCCTTTTCAGATATTAAGAGATGCTTTAAAGTAGCCTATGAATTCCATTTAATGCATATACCTTCTGAAAATCATAAGAAGATAACACTAAGGTGCTCATGGCCTTATGTTGGAGAGTAAGAATGTCTATTCAACGTTAAATAGGTTAGGAAACTCTACAGGGAGATCGTTGTGGGTTTTTAAAATTATTTTGAGATTATTGTATTTTAAAATTTCTGTCAATTGCAATACTTAATTTTTAAAAATCTGAATGTCGTTAACAATAAAATACACCAGATAATTGGATTAACCTAATGATGCCCAAGAAAAACATTTTTTAAGTCATTTTCTTAAAGATATGATGTTTATTAGGTCATGCTTTGCACAATCATGAATTTCCATGACAAATTACAGTATCTGCAAGGTGACTGAGTTAAAAGTAAACATATTTAAAAGTAGCAGGCAAAATTTTATTTAAGATCTTTACAGTTTTATCAAGACTAAAAATCAAACATCAGTAGGCTGAAAGGAGAGAAATATAGCTAATCAGCTAGATGCAAGTTTAGCAAAGTAATCCCGAAAGCCATTGATTCTGTAACTATTCTATAACTTACTGTGAGTGTCTCAAGGTGAAATTTTTTTCCCTATTTTGCTCTAAATACTATCATAAAAAATTTTTCTTTTAAAAATCAGTATAAGACAATTCTAAACCCACTTCTCAATCATTACTTCCTAAATTTTGACTTTTCACTTATTCATTCTCAGTAACTGAGCTTATTTCTCACATTTCTGAAATTTGGGTATGTTCCCTCCTCATATTCTAAGAAATATTTCTCTAATAAAACTTATCTTGTCCCTCCCCACTGCTAATCTTCATCATCTACGACTCTACTTGCCCAGGTAAGCACTTTAGACACAGTTAGGCTACAGTCCGGCGAGTGAAATGGAAAAAGGGAAGTTCTGTGATCAGGGAGACCACTTAAGAGTATTTCCGGGTTTCAGCTAAAAATAATTAAGCCCCAAACTAGGGAACAAAGCAGGATGTTGAAAGAAAACATTTAGAAGAGATTCTAAGGAAGCAGAGTGGAGCGCTTAGTGACCGTCAGAGAAAGGGAGTGAATCTACAGAGGTGTCCACATTTTTGCCCTTGGACACTAAATGGTGCCTTTCATTGAGATAGAGACGGTTGTTTATGTGGCTTTGTAAGTGGGTGCATGCCATGGAAGTAGCACAGGTGGCTCTCTGGCCATGCTCATTTCATTTATATATTTGTAGATTTTTTACATCTTGTCCAAAATATTTGTCTTTTCAGTATTATCCTTTTCCAATATGGTAAGGCTGTCTATTCCATTATCTAATTTCCTTCACAATGAAGATCAACTGGAATCATTATCATCCCTAGGAATGTTATTCACAATATATGTAAAATTTAACATGATATTTTCCTGAGCTTGTCCTCACAGATAAAGTGTGATTTGAAAATTTGAGCCAAAAGCCACCACATTCCAATATGGAAGATTAGTGAGAAATTTGACTCATTTGTGTAATAAAAGTCACATTGTCAAGCTCAATACAGAAGGAAACCAAAGGCTGACATTTAAAAAAATCAAACCAAGGTTTCCAACTTCTAAATTAATACAGTTATGTTATCAGTGGGAGTATTGATCAATACGTTTGTCAAAATATACAAGTTCAAAACAACAAAAATAATAGGAAAGGGAAATTTGATAACCCCCTTCCTGAAGACCCAGAGTAGTTAAAAACAGGCCAAACAGTAGCATGCCCTAACAACTGCTTGGGTTCTGTGGTTAGACCACTTCAACATAAAGCTAAGATCCCCGGTGGGTGATTTTGGTTCATTTACTTATGTTCTCTAAAACTCAGTTTTTCCATCTGTAAAAATGTGATATCCACTTCAGTTGCAACTTGGTGAGGATTAAATATCGATGTGCAAAATGTCTTGTACTAGCAAGTGAACAGTAAGGATTTATTTTTCATATTATAAAATTGGGCTACAGAGTCATAAAGATATCATTATATATGTTCACTGCCTATAGGTCCTTTTTAGGGATCCTTTATACCTGATAGACAAGTGCTTTGTCGTTCATACATGTGGCCAGAATCTCCCACCCTGTGCTTGTCTTTCTTCTCTCTTATTGGTCAGTTTTATGAACAGAAATTTGTGATTTTAATGAAATATAATTTTTAGTGTGTTTTCCTATGTGCCTATTTCAAGGTCATGAAGTGGAATGAAGGAAATGGAGGAATTCTGGGGGACACGTTGACGTTCAGGAATGGAGAAAAAAGAATCAAGAATAATAGCTGGGCTTTTGGCATGAGTATCTGTGGTATCACTGCTGTCATGGGGAAAACCACAGAAATAGGAGACATAAAGCAAACTTCTATTTTGAATATGTTAGGTTTAAAATGATCTTTATCTGTCTCTTTTGGAGATTATGTGATTGGATTTATGTTTCCTGTTCATGAGAATGTTAGTACTACAGATTTAAATTTGGTCACATGAAATTTAAAGATATGGTACTGGATTAGGGTCCTTAAGAAATAAGAATACAGAGACAAGAGAGTGCAGTGGTAATGCTAGGATATGCCTGAATTTAAAGTTTTGGTGGAAGGAACGTGCAAAAAGACCAAGTCATTTTAGTCAATGACATAAAATCTAACAAATAAAAATGAGGCAAGAAATGCGGCTGAGATGTCCAAGAAGATAACATTAGAGAAGAGTCCTTGGACTCGGCGACACAAAAATTATTTTTCATCTTGACAAAAGTAATTTCAATGGATTGGTTAGAGAGATAGAAATTAAGTGATGAGTGAAGAAGTGGAGACAATGAAGTCATATCCAAATTTCAAAAGAATGTTTTGTAGTAGGGAGTACAATAAAAATAGACAAGTATTTAGAGAGAATAAGGAATCAAAGGAATCTTTCAATTTTACACAAGAGGAAAGTAAATGTTCTGAGATGGCAAGAGATGCAGAGCTCATGGAAGAAGGGTTTAGATCAGATATGGAAGAGGTATTTGTCCTGTTATAAGAAATAAGTATATTTATTATAAGAGAAGGGAAGCCGTGGTATGTAGATCCGGAACTGAGTTGGCTTGTAGGCAGAGTAGTGACAGCACTGGATCTGTATTTTTTAGAAATCATCCTATCTGCTGGGTGGAGAAGGGATTGAAGGGATTATTTTGGTGTCCTGATGAAAGCCTGATCTAGAGGAAGAGTGAAGGTGACGGAGAAGAGGAAGGGGATTGACAGACACTGAGAAGAGAATAGCCTGGAGTTGAAAATGGATTAGAAGAGAAATTATAGGTAAAGGAATTTAAAAATGATTCCTACTTACTGTCCTAGGGGATAAGTGATGGTATCTTATTATCCACCTGAAGAATACTTAGAGGAAGGAGATGGTGGTTTAGAGGAAAAAACAATTCTTATTTGGTCACTTGGATTCAGAGGTGCCTGGGAGTGTGCAGGTGACTAGTAGATACGTGCTTCCCATTTAATTCTGTTACTGGAGACCTAGACACAAGTCTGTATGCAATATAAGCTGAGAGGTTTTTATTTCGGTTAAAAATAATGCCGGTTTGCCTTTTTAATAATGATTTGTTTAGCTTCTAGACATATAAAAATTAAAATTCATTCAACAAATATATACAGAAATTGCTTCTATTAAATAAAACGAACATTAAAACACCTAACCTAATGTTCCATATCAAGATGAGGTAGCAGTGTCTTGAGTAAAAGTAATAGATTCCGCCCAGCCACATTAGGCTGTAGTTGTTAAAAAACTGATTGTGGTAAGAGGTTACTTATCTAAACTCTTAAAAAATGTAAACTGAATTTCATTCATCTAATCGCTAATATGACCCATATATAAACAGGGATATATTTAGAATTTCCATTTTCCATCTTGACAGTCAAACATTTATTTTCTATACGTATACATTGCAATTGTATGCAAATGATAGCCTAGAGAACATTTTTGTAGAAATTGGAACTTTTTGTTGTTGTTTCAAACATGCTTAAGATTGGAATGAAAGTAACACATTATAATTTCTAATGTGATTCTTTTCATTTTGGAATGATTGTATCTTGCTCAGGGAAGATATATTCTTTATGTGGATATTTCTCTTTCATGCATTTATTTATTTATTTTCATGAAAGTTTAGGTAAGAAGATAGCAATGCATGAGAAACAAATATATTTTTGATATTTCTGTGGAACCTTACAGATAATATAAACTTAATTATGAGATCTTGTTTCAATGTTTCAGTGGTATTACTTTGCACTATTAATCAGGGAAAAAAGCCCACAGTTTATGTGGAGACTTTTATACACAGCTTCTAAATTTTAAGTTATTCTCTACAGTATGAATATTAAAAATTACTCCACCCTGTCCCTTTTCCTCTCACTAACATGCCAGTATGTGTTAACAGAACCATGATCAGTGATCTCATGTTAACGTGCCAGGCTTATCAAATCAGCATGGTGGGCTCTGGACATGGGCAGCAGGTGAGAGGGAGAAAGTAAATGAGCTATTGTGTGCTGATTGCTTTTACTTTCTATATATGCATGATTGCATCTAATGCCCACAGCTCTGTGAAGTGACCGACTGCTCTTCATCCCAACGTAGAGATGATAAAGTGATGTTAATAGACATTGAACAATTTTCCCAAATTCACACAACTTATGACTGAACTGAGCTCTCAGCCCAGATCTATACAACATGTGAATTCAAGCTCTATCTACTAACATCACACTGGAAGTGAAACAGGTAACTCCAGGGACCTGTGTAGGCAACCCCAGGCTGGGACTGTCTGGTTTCCCAGGAATCAGGAGACACTTTAGCACAAGTCAACTTTCTCCAAGTCAAGTTTGCTTGAAAGTAGTTCACATAAATTAATTCAAAGTACATATGTTGTTTAACAGAACAGATTTCTCACCGAACTCAATGATAGGAGGAAAAAGAGTAGTCCCATGCAAACTGAAAGTAAAAATTAGAATCAAGACTATATTTTTTGCAACTCCAGGACTATATGGTTTCTCTCTTCTCTGATTTTTTTCATATCACCAGTATTCTCCTTCAACCGGCCTCCTTTGCTCAATATATACCTACCCCAACCTCCTGACTACTACCAAGACCATCAGATCTTTGCCATTTAATAAGTCAGCCACTTGCTGTATATGGCTATTTAAATTCAAATTAGTTGAATTTAATAAAATAAAAAAGTCAGCTCATCTATGTCACTAGCCACATTTCAACTATTCAGTAGCCACATTTCCATCAACCCAGAAATTGCTATTGAATAGTATTGCTACAATTCTTTGTCCATCATATCTTATTCGTAATTTCTATGCCTCGTGCTTCAAATTCTAATTTATTTGAGGTATTTCATGCAAGTTCTTGACCCCTTGACAGAATCCGTTGTCCATCCCTTGTCAAATCCTCTTTGACTCTAAAGAGACAGATCTATTGTCCAATTTTCAGGGCACATAGGGAGGGTAGGAACATCTAATTCTCTCTCTTTTATGCATTTTGTAAATACAGCATCCATGTTGCACAGCATTATAAATTATCTACTACTGTTGATTTTTCTTCTACAAAGGAACATAGGCTTTGCTTCTTTAATTCATCCTATTCTTCCTGTTGTAAAATTTGTCTTAGGTTAGACATTGGTAACTAACACATACATAGTTAAAATGGAAAAAAGATCCACAATATTTTCTCTGTATTGCTTTTACTCCAAAATCAAATAAAAAGTTCAACAATACAATATACGGAGTTCTAAACTATTTTTTGAGAAGAACATTTTCCAATTACATTGGGAAAGCCTTCCTTTCCCTGTTTTACCTCCCTATACAATGCTCCCTGAAATTGCTCTGATGAGCAAACTGTTGTTTGATGTTTTTGGCTGGAATGGATAATTCTAATGACACAAGTAAGGAGTAGAGACTGTTTTCAAACTGGGGCCAGAAATGTCAACTAATTTACCCGTGAGAGTAGTGTCAAGGGAGTTCATCTTTCACATACATCTATGGACTTAGATATGACTTGTCTGTGGCCTTGTGGACAACACATTTCTGGGACGCCTCCCCAGGCCACAGATGAGCAAGGGGGGGAGCCCAAAACCTCACACTTCACTGGCTACACAGAAAATCTGCCTCTGATTCTTTGTATGTATTTTTTGAGAATTTCGGTGTAATTTAGAGAAAGATTTATGAAAACTGTGTGGACAATGAAGACTATTAACATCCAATAAAATTCTTTATCAGAATCCTGTTTCATTATGTTAATTCTGTACTTCAAATGGTCTGATAAGCAGATATATTGTTATTTAACACTATTATCTGTAAGTGATTCTATCAGAGAAGCTTACATAAATGAATGTAACCCTCAGAGACTTTTAAATGTAATTAATATTTATGATGACTTTGAATGCTTGGACGAAAGAAGCTTTTGAAATAAACTCCTTATCGATGTCATTACATTGCTGATGATAGAAAAACCCATCTTAGAATATTATTTATTTGAAAATTGATACTATGGTTCTAGTGAGTGAACAAAACAAAACCTGGTGATATACATGATTTTATGACTCTTTAATATAAAATGCTTCCTAACATTGTTAAGTGACTGAGATAAATAACAAGTGTATTTAACAATTTTACATAGGGTTAAATTTAAAATTTAAAATAGAAATCACCTCATGTTTGATATTGCCTATGGTCAAGACTGGCATTGTACATTTTTGATCAGATTGGAACTAAATCAGCTATCTCTTATCACCAATATTTTCCAGTGTTCTTCAGAACCAAATTTAGCAGCAGATAAATCATTCACCTCTTGTAATTACAGATATAAAATACCCTGTGCTCACACCTCAGTTTGCATTAAAACTCTCCTCCCTTCTAACCTCGACTATTGCAATGTCTTCCAGCTAGACCCCCAGTCCTCTCCTAGTGTCTCACCTCTCCAAACCATTCTGCACACTCATCTTGTTAAGGCAGAAATAGAAGAAAACCTGAAGCCTAAGAGAGGAGGAACTTCAGGTCTATTTCAGTGAAACTTGGGAGCATTTTGTTTCTATAATAATGACTCTCTTTCATCAGTAAAATTAAAATAATACATGATCTTGAGATTATTATTATGATTAAAGGATATAATCCATGGGCAAATACGAGGCATATAATAGGACCACAATCATCCTAACTTTGTAGAAACAATGTTTCCTCACTATGGATTAAAACCAATTTTTTTTTACCAACGTGGCCAAGTCCTGCATAATGAAATCATGTCCCCTTTCCAGGCTTTTTAATACTGGGGTCCTGTCCAAACCAGAAGTGCCGGTGTGTGATGAAAAAGGCTTTCATTTCTTCTCCTCTTAGCCCACACATCTCTCTAAAGCCATGCTTTTACATAACCTGTCCCTTCCATCTGGAATGACCCAGGTCATCACCACCTCTCCCTAAATCATATCCACATCTAATCTTCCACCTACTTTTCTCACTTCTGACTTCCCATAGTAGAAATTTACCCTGTCAAATTTACTCTGTCTTTCTCTCCTCCTTGGACCCACAATATCCAACTCAGAGATGCCGTAGTTCTTCACTGAATGAGATAAATTACCGTACATGTGTGAATATGATGTCTTTTACCTTGAAAATTAACTCAGAAAATAGAAAATGCCGTATTGTAAGCTCTTAAAGACTTTGTGTTATAGGGAGATAAACATCATCAGGAGAGACAGTCGTCTCTGGATCAGGACATTATAGGGGTCATCTGACATAATTAGAAAAGCAAGGGCCAAACAATGACGACAACAACAAGCACAGGTGGTGCTGTCCTCCCTGAGCACATGCTCTCACCACTGGGAGTGTTCCCCATCCTCCGCAGGGAGCAAAAGAAAGAGAGAGAATCAAAACTTTTATAAGATTATTTGAAAACTATGCAATAAGTTGTTACATTCTGGAAATCACAATTATAACTAGAAGAAAAAATGTTAAAAGGAAAATTATTCTCCTAATTTAAGTACTATGGGAACTTGTGATTTTGGGTCATGTTATCTTGCATCCTAAGATATGACCATCTTAAGCAGTTTAGATAAGGGAGAATAGGAGACAGGGACTTGATAGGTAATGACATTAATGTCAAAAGGAGTATGAATAGTTGAATAAAATGACTTCATATACTGTAAGAGTAGAAATTATGTTCTTTTAATTATGTGTATAAACAAATTGGGAAATTCAGTACTATATATATGTATATATATATTTGCAATATAATCAAAATCCTGGAATGTATACATTAAAATTGGCCAAAGAATTATGTAATGTGTCTTTTCGATGGGAAAATAAAAATCACCTCATGTTTGATATTGCCTATGGTCAAGACTGGCATATGCTTGTAATGTTAAGTAATGTGATGTGAAGAACAATATGCGTACCTGAGTAGGAATTCATAAAATATCAATTCTCTTTACTCCCATTTCTTTAACCCACCAAGTTTTGGTAATTATTTGTATATTCCATAATATTTATTCATTCATTTACTCAACAAATATTTATTAAAATCTTTTCATATGTTAGGCATTATTCAGCACACTAGAAATGTAGTAGTGAATGAAATAGGCCCTGCCCTAATTGGCTTCAATTCTTTGTGGGGAGACCGTAAATGGATAGATAATAGACAGATAGAGGTAGACCACCAGGTTGTAATAGTGTAAAGAAAAAATATTTAAGTGGGTTAAGGACTTAGAAATGTTGTATTATTTTAAATATGGAAGTTTTAGGAATCTTTTTGTAAAGGTATTTTTGAACAAAGAAAGAAATTGAGGAAAAAGTCCTCGAGGATAGAGGATACATAGGGAAAGGCATTCTACCCAGAGAAAAGAACCCTGGGAAGGCTCTGATGTCAGATGGCCTGTGTGGCCGAGAAGAGGGATCAAGGAGTTTGTTAGGAGTCAAATTTGAACAAAAAAGGAGAGGTGGAGTTCATGTAAGGTCTTCAGGCCATGTAAGAACTTCTGCTTTCTCTGAGAAAAAATGGAGATCATTGGATTTTGACAAAAGTATCACTCTAGTTGCTATAGGCAATTGTGTGTGTGTTTGTGTGTGTGTGTGTGTAAAATGAAAAGAACCAGACTAATTAAGAATCAATTACAACACCTTGTTAAAGATGATTGTGGCTTCTACCTACTTGTAGTGGTGGAGGTCCTAAGAAATGGTTTGATTCTGGATTTTATTCTTTACATGAAGCCAAAAGGATTTGCTAATTCCGTGTATGCAGGTTACAATAGGAAGAGAAATATTGATAACTCCAAACAGTTGAATGAATAACTAGTATTATAATTATTTCAGCGGTAGTTTATATCCTTTTTGAGATTTGGAAATACTGATGGCACAAATAATGTCTTTTTCATTAGTCTTTAACCACATTAACTAGGGAAGGATAATCTCACTACAGTGAGTTTTCTAAGGGTGTTATTTTAGATGACAATAGTGATTTAAGAACTATGGTCATGGTGTTAGATGAGACGCAGGAAGCAGATCTAGGTGAAAGCAATGGGATGGAAGAATAATCCCTACTTTATATAAATTTGAGTTTGAAATATGTTAAATATTGTTAGTAAGTGGAAATATGGAAGAGAGATTGAAACTGAAATAACCATATTTGAAATTCTCCCCATACTTTAACAATTATTTAATGTAATTAAGTGAAATTTCTAGGGTGAGTATGGACAACCAGAAAGCAAAGAAGGCTAAAAATAAAAAAATTTTTGAAAATCTGCATCTGTGTAAGTAGGAAGATACCTAGAGGGACATGGTTGTATATGGTTGTATCAATAAGTATGTAACTATGACCAATATGTCAACTCAAAAAGACTTCCAAATATAAATAACATGTGACATGTAACAATTTTGACCACTTGTCAATATCAAATATAAGGTGAATTCCATTTTACTACTGACAAGATCCATTAAACACTTTGTTGGACAACTTGAATGAATAAAATCCAGGATTTTAGATAATATTGGAAAACACTATATTTAATTTGTTAGTTGAATTACATACATATTTATTTTAATATATGCACATCAATTTTAAATGTTATTTATCCATTTTCACAAAATAACCAGATGAATAGGATATTGATTGTTTTGTGTTAGTGGATAATTTTGCCTAGAGAGCCTGAGATCCTCACGTTCATGGAGCCTTTGGTATAAAATACGTCTGATATCCCATATGATTTTGCTCAAGTTGGGATGAGCGCACAGAATGCTTTTGGACATTCAGGAGTATGAAGTCCATTGTGATGCTTTTGGAAAAAAAAAAAGAATTCTCCCAGATAAAACGAGAGAGGACATGATGAAAAGGCTCCTTTCCTCTTTTCTGCCTTTGGACATAGATGTTTGAGGGCAGAATGCCCAAAGCTGTGACAGCTATTTTAACTTTGTGTGACTTTCTGTCTTGCACCTCTGAAAGCTCAAGCTTGAAGGTGAATATACACATCTTAGGATGAAATAGCAAAAAATGATGGAAGAACATGGGTCCTTGAGAACCTTGCTCAGCCACCAGACTAACCCTGATACTGCAACTTCTTAACATTTTGCCATGAGAATTAATAAATATCCTTGCTATTTAAGCCATGTTTAATCAGAGAACGTCCAGCTCAAACTATTCTACGTGATGCAATAAAACAGGACAAAAAGTTTTAGCCGAAGGGCAGCAGATTTGCTTTAGGCACTTTTTAACATGAGAACATACATGCTTCCAAGTGGAGGACAGAAGCAAGAACTAAAGATGGTCAATGAAGCTCAGAATCAAGCAACCACAAAGGCCCGTTTTCAACAGCATCCTGATCCCTGTCTTATCATTAACTTGTTTTCTGGACAGCTCCAAGACAGGCAAGTCACAGTCACCCAAAGATACTTGTTGAAATGTAGATTTATTGGCCTTATTACCTTCAGACTCCCAATTCACAAGGGCCCAGGAATCTGCATTTGAAACAACCACCGCCCTGGAATTCTTTGTAGATTAAAGTTGGGGCTGTCAAGAGGTAAATTATCCTAAATCCTAAAGTGTTAATACCAATGGCTCCCAGTAGGGGGAGCCAGACGAGGATCTGAGTCTTTCAGACAGATAAAACACTTCAAAGAACTGGAACTGGGCAGGTGCATGACTGCATAGCACACACACACACACACAAACGGATCTACAGCAGCTAGGCTGGACCTCAAAGACTGGAGAGTTGAGGCTGACAACAAATACACCGCCCCGGAGATAATTCTCTGGCTCAGAGAAGGTAGGGGCTGGCCCTTCAAACGGGGCTACAGTACTTCCCACTTGAAAAGACACAAAAATCCAGGGACTAATAGAAATGCAGTAGAGTTTTCAAGCAGGATGAGATCTGAAAAGAAACATTTGTTTTTGGCAATTAAATACTTTGAAGAACTAAGTAAGACAAATTCGAAACAGTGCCTGAGACAAAATCAAGACAGTTCCGAATAAAGAATGGCACTTGTGACAGTCCAGATAATCAGTATAGATGGCCCTTTCAGGAAAACGCTGAAGAAGAGACATAAAAGCAGTGTATAGGGAAGCGATATCGTCATCAATGTTGTGTCAGTACCGCACTTCCAAGAGACACTGTTCCTTTTCATTAAAGTGACCAATCAACTATTTTACGTTATTGAATTAACAGAGAAAAATTTATGGTGAGTATTCATGGTAAAAGAAGGGCCTAGTGCTTGACTCTATCACTAATTCAACAAAAAAGGTTGAATGAATAAATTAATAAAGAGCATATTTAATATCAATAATTCAATCATAGTTAATTTTAGTATTAAAAACTTTTCTTAAAAACAATTAAGATGTTAAGGCAGGTGAACAGTAAAGTTGAAAACATAGCAAGGATATTCTGGAAGAATGAACTGTCGGTATAGTTCTAACTGCACCAGGCAAATGTCAGCCTGATATTCTCACCCAAAATGGGGGTTATATCTCTCTCTGTGAATGGAGTATAAGTTGGAATTTGGTCTAGCCAAAAACTCTTGCCAGTTTTTATATAAATGAGTTATAAAATGATGTGTCATTGAATAACCTTGTTTATTCTCAGTTATTTAGGATATCATCATTTGTAGTTACTTCAGTTTTACCAACACGAAAATTGGTGACCAATAATTAGTGTTGTATTTTCCCACTCTGCTCTTCTATTCTCTCATCAAGAAATTTATCCAAGATTGAAATTAAAATATCTCTGATTAAAAAAATAAATATAGAGCCCCTTCTAAATTCATTCTCCTAAGCAGCATTTAGTTCATCACTCTTACTCAGCTGTTCAGGACAAAAAGGTTATTGCTTGATAGATTCTCTAGGCTTAGAGTCTACTTTTTTTTGAAACATCAATACACAAGTCTTTAAAATGGGTTAAAAACAGACTTGATTGTAGTGCCTTCATTGCAAAACAATGGGCCATCTGTTTCATTAAGTCTTTAACAGTGCTCAGTCCTTTACATCCTCTTGGCTAAATCTGTTTTTTTTTCCAGAATTGTTGAGTTTCAGCCAGCCTAATTCACAACCCTCTTCAAGAGTTGTTCTCTTCCTGAATAGATGAACATCAGCTGGCTCAGCCACTGAATCACTACCAGAATATTATTGCCTCCCTCCTCCCCACATTCTCTCTATTTAGAAGTCTATTTTCTCTAAGTGTGAAACAGCTGACATAAATTTGAACAAAAAGAATATTTTTATATGATATAATGCATTATAAATATGGGAACACCCAATAGATGTGTATTACATATTCACTTGCACATATTTATTAGAAAATATATATATTATAAAATATAAATATATATATTTATCATATATACATAATAAAAGTGGCATCTCATTTTTCTTGTAATTGCAATGTCATAAATATTCAATATTTGACATCACGTAGAAATTGTCACCAAAATAATGCCCTTTGGCAGATACTGGTGATTGTCTTTTTACTGTTCTCTTCACTACCTTTCCTCTTTCTAAAGAAAATCCTGATCTTATTTAGTAAATGGAAGTGTCTGTTAATTTAGTCATTTGCTTTAGCCTTCACACCAAGGGAGGTGGTCCTGATTAGATCTCAAAGACTGACTATTTTACTAGCTTATTTTATTAAGGAAAAAAATAATCCGGTAGAATTAATCATTCATATGTTTAAGAAATTATAAAGGAGATCCTACTGTACACCAAACAGAGAGATAAACTCTGGAATGCAAAAGCTGGGGATACCTCTGTTCACACTATGGTAGCAGTAAATACTGTATGACTAATACACAAACAGTACATACGGGAGGCAACGAAAAAAGTGAACTCAGACTGGAAGGATAGGGAAATGGCTTCAGGGAACAGGTTCTCGTATGAGTAGGAATTTGCTTCATAAATAAGGGAGAAAAGTCACTGTGTCAAGCAGAAAGGGGCCCTCGGTAACATAACGCACTGTGTGATAATATAGTGCATTAAAGTACCTGCTTGTAATTCAGTACAAACGTGACATAAGGCATAAGGAATGAGGAGGAGACATATGCTGATGCCTGGGTCCAGATGTAGGACTCTCTATGCAAAAGGAATTAGTCTTTATCCTGAAGTTTTAGGCTGAGTTGGGTATGGATGTGCCACAATAATTTATAATCTAAGGAGATTTTTTGTTTCCCACCATGAAAGACTGAGTGAAGCTGTTCATAAATTATAGTATGGACTCAGAACTTTTTACTATACACAGGAGAGAGAATCACAAAGAAAAGGTAGTGTTTTGGGAGAGAAGACAGAACAGATTTAAAGAATAGGTGGGAGATGATATTAGGAAAGTTTGTGAGCAAGTGAATGTGGAAAAATAGATGATGTTTTTAGATTGAATCCTGTTGTCTAGTTTAGACTAATGGTGATATTGTGAGGTCATTAGTAGAGCATTGAAATTATGTGGGAAGAGTATATTTGTATGATGTAAAAAATGTGTTTCTGGACATACTGAATTAAAGATTTCTGTGGTTCATTTGAATGAATGATTGGGTACATAGATTTGGGTTCAAGAACAAGATCTCTGTTGGATATAACATTGACGAGGCATCAACATCTATAATAGTCATAAATACATAAACTAATGCAAGTGTCCAGGCGGAGCTGAGAACAAAAAGAAAGTATTGAGTCTGGAAATGTGGGACTATCTATATATTTGGGATAGGAAGAGAAATTCCAGGAAAACCTAGCAATAGGAAATGTTAGAGAGGTTGGAAAGAAAAGTTTGTGGGAAAGTGGAAATCAGTATAGGAAGGGATTTGAAGAAGAAAATAATCAACATTTAAAAATTAAAAAGAAAAATCATAAAAATTGAGTATTTATTGGGTTCACTCTTGGGAGTTAAATGCTAATTCTGGATATTTTAAAATTCATTAGCAATGCATATAAAAAGCCCATGAATCAATATGGCTCCAAAATAATGTTAAATTTCTTTTCCTATGTATAAACTCCTAAAATGTAAAGATATCAAGAGTCCATTTCATCAAAAAAAATTGTTCACAATCTGTTTATTGATTGTATTCATTTTCTTTTTAGTAATTTTTAAACACTAGTCCTCAAAATGTAGGGTTTTGTGTGTCAAAAGTTGAAATGTGATAAAAGTGCAATTATCAGTTAGTTTTGAATCTCCCTCCTAGGTAAAAAAAATGTATAACAATTTTGTTTTATTCTCATACACTGTATCTTTCAAAAAATTTCTCTTTTGCATGTGACTATACCTCTTATGGATTTTTATCACTGACTATCTGAATTGTAGTATTCTCTGTACATATCTTTCACATCAGATATACTTAAATTTCCTTAAGGGTGAGGTTCATTATTTTTCATCTGAATATCCCTGTGGGGAAGTTGGGGTTCCTCTGGCCAGGCTCCTCGCTGAACTTAAACCACCTGATGATGTAACTGGACTGTTGCTGGGCTACCGCTTCCACACCTTTATGTAATAAGCTATTATCGCACTATATAGAGAGCTCGGCCCAGTGCTCTGGGCGGAGGCAGAGACGCTAGTGCTTGACCTGCCGGGAGAACAAGCCAAGCAATAAACCCTTTCACCCCAAAGAACATTTTGCTGTCAATTTCTTTGGTCACATTGAATCTATAGTGAACTTGCCTGGGGCTGAAATCCATTGGCAACACAATCCCAAAGCACTGAACCAAGGTTTTGCATGAAATATGTATGCAATAAATCTGATACCACAGACAAATGAATACACTAGCAGAAAAAAAAGTCATTCCAAAAATTTTGAATCAACATGTATGAGCAGTGAAAGGAAAATAACATGAACAAGTGAAATAACTGATAACCGGCCAGAATTATCTTCTGTTTTCTGGAGATAAAAACAGAAGGCATGGTATTATGAAAAGTGAGCTGCTTGCAGTTTGATTTGGACTAGATCACAGGTCACTAGTCTATTTGTGTAGTCTTAGATAATGATACCCTTGACGGAGCCATTTCTGAATGAGTAATGATAATGTCAGTAACATGCAACGTTACTGTTCCCTGAAGTTATTAAAATCTGTCATAAGCATGAATTGATGTGTTTGTGCATTGGTAGGGAATAATCTTCCCTATCCGTAGAGATTAGATCATTAGAGAACAAACAAGTAGCCCCAAAGATTACAGATGACGCAGAATGAAGCTAGGAGAAAACAGTCAAAATATCCACCTTTATTTCTGACCATTTTATCAAGCCTCAGTTCATCTTGGGCTTTAGAATGAATGTCACTCTTCTAAAAGGCCATCTAAGTTTGATTTTTGTTAAGCCTTGCATTTTGATTATGTGAACTCATGAGATAATTTATTGACACAACCCCCTGATTCTCTGGTATCTTTACATTTTCTTCTACAACTGTAAAATTATGTTTATACTAGAAACATACTTTTGCAAGTTTAATATTATGAACATTGTTTATCTTTCCTTAGAACACTTTTTATTATTAAATGTCTAGGATAAGAGTCTGATTATACTAATATTTTCTGATATCATTGTTTTGAAAACTTCTATTATTTTATTTTAGGAATACTTGCTCTTCAGATTTGAAGTTTGTTCAAAGGAGGAGTGGCCCTGCTTCAGTTTTCTATCTTGTCCAGAAAACTATTATGACAAATGCCAAATGGCCCATTGAAGTCCAAATTTACTGAACATATTTGCCTCATCAATCAATCAACTCTGTAAAAAAAGAGTAATATTGCATAAAATGTCATTATTTATTTATATATAAAATTCACCTTGCATTAATGACCTATTTATCCCGAGCGTAGATCTTAGATTTTTGCATATTCCTAATATTATTATCTTAGTTTGTCCTCATTTCTACTCAAATCTTATACTTTGCCTTCTGACTCCACTAGTCTCTCCAGTATTTCGCTATCCAGTATAACTCATATCTTATCAGATATTATCTTTTAAAGCTACCACTTTAGGTGGTGTACTTCTCAAAATTTTTTATTACCACACTATGCCTTTTAAACATACTTAAATGCTTTATGCCTTAATATAACTGTTCTTACTACCATATTTTCATGTTTACAAAATATTTTCATGAAGGGGACTATTATCCTCTTCTTTGCCTACCCTGAATGCAATGGCATCTACTAAGGTAGGTGATTTGGATGCAGGCAATGAGGTATAAAGGATAGGGAGGAATGGTGAGTGTATTATCTGTAGGCAATTATAAAACAATAAAACTCAATGAAGTTTTATTTGTTATCACTATATTCAAGCAATTCTAAATGATGTGTGAAATAAATAGTCCTCCATGAAAAGTTCAGACCAAAACTTTGTTAGTCTAAGTTCTAAACAAGTGCTGAAATTACATTTGAATTTTAATAATACATATATAAACTTCAAATTAGCACTTTTTACGTATCCTGCAATGAACATCATTTTGTATACAGAAGTTAATTCGAGTAATTCCCAGTTATGTGGTCAGCCAGAACATTCTGGACTCAGCTAAATGTGTTCTTTTTCAAGAACACTCTTGTAACTATTCACTATAGTTAAGTTTGCTTTTCACACAGTGATATTAACATTCCTGAATGTAAACATTAGATTCAAAATAAATAATAACACAATATTTATAAATACAAAGAAGCAGAATTCAAGTTACTTTAATTCTATCAATCTATATAACCACTTAGACTTTTCATTTGTATTAAAAATTAAAACAGTGAAACTGTGAGAACTGTGAAGAGCCATGTATTTGTTTAGCAAGTAAAATTTTAGAGGAATTGACCCAACACAAGCCACATGTAGAAATAAAGATTTTTGACTTCTAAATGCCATTTCACTTTATGTATCATCCCATTGTGATATAAACTTTAGGCATTCATATATATGCATTATTATTTCTCTATACTTATAAACTTTTTAATGACAGGTAATGTGTTTTATTATATTTTGAATCCTCCTTACCATTATTCTACTTCCTTGTCCAATACATGCTTGTTGAGTAAATGCAATGTTTTTTTCAAAAACTTTAGTATATGTGATTTGAATGTGTCATAGTGATAAAGTTGGTCCCCAATTTCACTTAATAATTAGAAATATTTACCTTAAATTTAGATTACATTATAAAATGGCATATCACAATTTCACAATTTTAGACATTCACAAAGAAAGTCTAAAAAGGACAACTCTCATAAAATTATATACAGTATGTGAACTTGGAAAACTGTCTCTACATTTAATAATCCAGCAAATATGTACTGAGTGGCCAAATGTGGCGTACTCTTATAGCAAGAGAAAGTCCCTGCTCTCATGTGGTTGATATAGCAATAAGAAAAAGTGAATTAGGGAGTGATAAATGTTATAAAGAAAATAGGGCAAGAAATGGGATATTATTATAAACAATGAGAGGGAGGTAAATCCTGGGTTATCAAGACTGAGAAATAAATAAGATAACATAAATAGAATTATATGTATTCATATGTCCATATATATACACCTATACATATAGTATATGATGAATGTTATACATCTATATCTATACATACATATATCACAGTATCAAAGAAATTGAAGTCAAATATTTTTGGATGATTAAAAGTAGATGGAGCTACTCTGCAAAAGATAGTGTCAAGAGAATGAGAAGATAAGCCATGGAAAAAAGTTTACAAAAGACATACATAATAAAGGGCTGTTATCCAAAATCTCCAAAAAACTATTAAAATTCAACAATAAGAAAATGAATAATCTAACCAAAAATGGACAAAAGATCCGAACAGACACTTTGCTAAAACTGTGCTGTTAGCAACTAAGCACATGAAAAAATATTCATTTTACAGATATCATTAGGGAATTACAAATTAAAAATAAAAAGAGAAACCACTATTAGAGTAGCTGAAATCCTAAACACTGACAATATCAGATGCTGGCGAGGATGTGGAGCGATAGGAACTCTCATTCATCACTGGTATGAATAAAAATGGTACAGCAACTTTGAAGACAGCTTGACAGTTTCTTAGAAAACTAAGCATACTCTTACTAAATAGCCCAGGAACCATGCTTCTTGGTATTTACTCAGATGAACTGAAAGTTTATGTCCATGCAAAAACCTGTACACAAATGTTTAGAGCAGCTTTATTCATAATTGTCAAAACTTAGAAGCAATCAAGATATCCTTCAATAGATGAATGGATAAATAAAGTGTGGTATATCTAGACATGGAATATTATTCAGTTCTAAAAATAAATGAGCTACCAAGCCACAAAAAAACAAAGTGCAAAATTATATGCATATTTCTAAGTAAAAGAAGCCAACCTTAAAGGGCTACATAGTGTATGATTCCAACTATTTGATACTCAGGAAAGGGCAAGCGATCAAGTAGTAAAAAGATCTGTGGTTGTCAGGAGTTTTAAGAGGAAGAGATGAATAAGTGGAACCCAGGGGGGTTTTAGGGCAGTGAAACTACTTCATAGGGTATTACAAAGGTGGATACATGCTATTGCACATTTTTCAAGGCTCACAGAATATACAATGCCTAGAGTAAACTCTAATGTAAACTATGGACTTTAATAATGATGTGTCAGGGTTGGTTCATCAATTATAGCAAATGTGCCATACTAATATGTTAATAATAGAAGCTGTGTGTGGGGCGCAGAAAGTATGTGGAAACTTCCTGTACTTTCCACTGTGTTCTCCTGTGGACCTAAAACTGCTCTAAAGAATAGAGCAAATACATATATGTATATTTATTTATATATAATATAAAACAAAAAATATAAATATATATATATTTAAAGTGAATGATGAATGATTTAGCAGAATGTGAAGAGAGGATCTAATTAAAAATTAACTTGTTCATTGTCACTGCAGAGTAAATGTTGCATCCTTTGAAATAAAAAAAATGCCATTAAAAAATGTGAAGCCAGGGAAAAACAATGAGCAGAAATAAACCACATATAGAAGAAAATGATGATAAAAACATTAGAAGGCAAAGTTAAGAAAGCCTACCAGGAAAAGAGATGGAAAATAGAAAGGAAATACTAAGAGGGTTAATCTAAGAATGTTAAAACACAATTAATAAGAATCCAGATGAAAGAATAGAGAGGATATTACCACAGAATGCAGAACTATTTTCAGAACTTGAGTGCAATAACCCACTAAAACATAGAAAAAATTAATTAAAGCAGACCCATGAAGTACACATATTAATGAAATTTTAGAATACCAGGGATGAGGAAAAATTCTAAAGTTGTTACAAAAGAATAAAATAAGTCATGTAGAAAGGAATTTGGATGTAAATGACATTACAATTCTCTAATACTGGAAGTTTGAAGACAGAACAAAATCATTAAAATTGAGAAAAATAATTTTAACCTAAAAATGATTGAACTTGACAAACTATGAGGAGAGAGCACAGAAGAGGGGATTCTTGAAATGATAGAAAAGGTTTGAAAAATTTGCCTACCATACACTTCATCTCAAGAACCAAGTAGAATGCATTCTCCAAGTGTTGTAAATTAAATTTAAAAAGCAGAAAAAGACATGAGATCCAGCAAATATATGTGTCCTCCATAGGCGAAAGACAAAGAGAAGTCTGGTATGGAGTGAAGAGGATTTGCAGCATGAAACTCTGCAGCAGTCTGAAGCTAAGAAATTATGTGATAGATACATCTGAAAATATATGATTTTTAAGCAGTCATATGCAGGAAAAATAGAAAGGAAATACAATCATGGTGAACACAATATTTTCATAGTTTATCACGATGCAAGAAGATTGATTTAATAAAAACCATAACATTAATTTAGAGGAATGGAGGAAGGGAGAAAAAAATGGTAATTAATGATATTTCAAAAAATGACTAAATGTCTCAAGTTTATACTTTGAAAAAAATATATATATATACTTATTTTTCAAATATGGAAATAAAATTTGAGAGAAGGTAAAAACATTTGTCCTTTGGGACTCAGGCTGAAAATAGGAGAAGTGAGGCAATAGAGTTCTACTATTTTATGATAGCCTTGTAGTACTAGTTGACTTTTTAAACTATGTGCATTTATTATTCTCATAAGAATAAAAAATACTTAAAACAAAAGATTAAACAGAATAATAGAATGAGTAGGAGTAAAGATATTCAAGGGTTGATGCTTTTGACAGTTCCCCACGTATGGGTGCGCATAAAATGGTTACCAGTACTGTATAGCTATTGTTGGAACTGAGACAGGTACCCAACTTTTTCTAGGTAGAGTATTTAAAGAACAAAGAGATTTTCAAGTTTGCATAATTATATTTAATAATATATATTGTTTTCTAGTATGAAATGACATCCCTCAATTACTCAAACTCTTCCAAGGTATTTGAAATATTCATCTGAATGCACACACACACACACACACACACACACTTCTATTTCTATGGCTCATACTAGTTTTATCAGCCTTGCCATTCCTTATGAGATTACTACACATCTAACCTTAAGAGTAAAAGATAACATTATTTACCATATCACTCATTATATTTCAGAACTGGAATGTTGTGCATCTGTTTGATTTCAGCAGTTTATAATTCTTGAGCCGCTCTTGTCCTTATCTGACACAATCACATTGATCAAACATGTATACACACTTAAACACACACACACATATATATGCACCTAGCCTCCTACTAAATAAATTTATTATGATCATTTCTTTAAAATAGTGAAATTACCTTTTACAATGTCTAAAACCATTTATATCAATATTTGAAAAAGGAATGAAGTGAGGTGATCATATTTCAAATCAATTAAGCCTGAATATGTCTAGGGAACAGGGCTAGTCCGTATCTCAGGTGAGGACTCTGAAACTCAAGCTTCCCAGCAGGGTGGAGGGATTGAGAGATGCATAGGGGTTTCCTTATATAAAACACCAGATGTGTGATGGTGGGGAGAAAAGAGTGAAGCCTAAATCTTGTCAATGGTCAAACATCAAAAATCATGTTGGAATTTTTATTACATCTTGACTTACAAAAGTAAAATATTGTTTGATATTTTGGGCCATGAACAAAGACTTTATTCTTCAACTTTACTGTTATTGTTAAATCAAAAGACGATACATCAGTAGGCTCCACTTGTCTATGTGCAGCTATATGTTTATATAGCTTAAAAAAAACTTAAAAATGCGCTGAGAATTTGGGGACATCTTTTCTGTCACTACCCATTTTTATTTACCTTAAATTGAAGATTAGTTGAAATTTGATTTAAATTCAAGAATAGTGGACTTAATATTATAAGAGTTTTAGGTGTATGATATAGTGATTTGACATTTATATACATTACGAAATGCTCACCACAGTAAGTATAGTTACCATCTGTCACATTAAGCTATTAAAATATTATTGACTCTAATCCCTATGCTGTGCTTTTCATTCCCATAAATAACTTACTATTTTATAACTGGAAGTTTATACCTGTTAATCCCCTTCACCTATTTTGCCCACTCTTCTATCCCCGTCCCCTCTGACAATCACCATTTTTTCTCTGTATTTAAAAGATACTTTTTATTAGATGTAAAATTCTAGGTTTGCAGTTACTTTTGAAAACACTTAAGATGATAGCAATGCACTGTCTTTGGCTTCTATTAATTCTGCTTGTAAGTCTACTCAATCTATTTATCAGTCTTTTCAAAATAGTGTATCCTTTTTGACCCTTCTGATACCACTCATACTTCACTGTTTTTGCTTTTCAGCAATTTTACTGTGATCTTCTGTGGTGTGAATTTTTTTATATAAACTGATGTGGGTTAACTGAAATTTTATATTATATACCAAGCTTGAAAAGTTCTTACCTATTTATCATCATTCATTGCTTTTATTCCCTTTTTCTACTTTTCTCCTGGATGTCTCTCTGTGTGCTTCCCTGTGTTTTCCACCCTTTTGTCTCTCTATGCTTCATCCTAGATATTCTCCTGTCTTCTAGTTCATTTATTCTCTTTTCAGACATATTGAACCTGTTACTATCCATTGAAATTTAGAGAAAAAGTTCAGACTTTGATAGATTTTATATTTACACAGCTTCCTCTTTTAACATCTTATGTTAACATGGTGCCCTTGTTACCATTAATAAACCAATATTGACACATTACTATTAACCAAAGTCTGCTGTTTAGTCAGATTTCCTTAGTTTTTATCTAATTGCCTTTTCTGTTCCAGGAACCATGCAGGAAAACACATTACATATAATCATCTTATATATTAGGCTACTCTTAGCTATGACAGCTTCTCAGATTCCCTTGTTTCTGATGATCCTGATGGCTTGGTAGACTAATGTTCAGGTTTGTTATACGACGCCTCTGTACAATTTGATGATTGGAATTTGTCATGATTAGACTAGGCTTACAAGTTTTAGGAAGAAATATCTCATGGCTAACGTGCCTTTTCATTTCATTTTATCAAGTGTACATACTACTATTAGCATGATTTATTACCCTTAATGTTGATATTGACTGCCTCCCTGAAGTAGCGATTGTTAACCTCTCCATTATAAAGTACTTCTTTTACTTTCCTTTCCACGCTATTCTCTTTGGAAGCCTCTTTGTGCAGCTCATATGGAAGGATTGAGGAATTATGCTCTTTTCCTGTAGGGCAGAGTAACTACATGAATTATTCAGAATTCTTCATGGGAAATTTGTCTCTTCCCCTATTCATTCATCCATTCAGTCATATTTTTATACAAGTCAGGAGACATAAGTATTTATCTTATATATTGTTTTTTTTTGTTAAAGTTCATTGATATACACTCTTATGAAGGTTTCACATGGAAAACATTGAGGTTACTACATTCACCCATATTATCAAGTGCCCCCGCACACCCCTTTGCAGCCACTGTCCATCAGCATAGTAAGATGCCACAGACTGAATACTTGTCTTTTCTGTGCTATACTGTCCTCCCCGTGACCTCCCAACACCATGTGCACCAATCATAATATCCCTCAATCCCTTCTCCGTCCCTCCCCACCCACCATCCCCCACCCATCCACTATGGCTAGTCCCTTCTTGGATGCTGTGAGTCTGCTGCTGTTTTGTTCCTTCAGTTTTGCTTCATTGTTAAGGCTCAACAAATGAGGGAAATAATTTGGTACCTGTCTTTCTCCACCTGGCTTATTTCACTGAGCATAATACCCTCCAGCTCCATCCATGTTGTTGCAAATGGTAGGATTTCTTTTCTTCTTATGGCTGAATAACATTCCATTGTGTATATGTACCCACATCTTCTTTATCCATTCATCTACTGATGGACACTTAGGTTGCTTCCATATCTTGGCTATTATAAATAGTGCTGCAATAAACATAGGAGTGCATATGTCTTTTTGAATGTGGGATCTTGTTTTCTTTGGGTAAATTCCTAGGAGTGGAATTCCAAGGTCAAATGGTATTTCTATTTTTATATTTTGAGGAACTTCCATATTGATTTCCACAATGGTTGAACGAATTTACATTCCCACCAGCAGTGTGGGAGCATTCCCCTTTCTCCACATCATCACCAGCATTTGTTGTTCCTTGTCTTTCGATGTTGGTCATAATATATGGTGTGAGGTGATATTTTACTGTGGTTTTAATTTGCATTTCCCTGAGAGTTAGCAATGTGGAGCATCTTTTCATATGCCTGTTGGCCATCTGAATTGAGAAGTGGCTGTTCATATCCTCTGCCCATTTTTTAATAAGGTTATTTGCTTTTTTGGTTTTGAGGCATGTGAGTTTTTTATATATTTTGGATGTTAACCCCTTGTTGGATATGTCATTTACAAATATATTCTCTCATACTGTAGGATGCCTTTTTGTTCTACTGATTGTGTCCTTTGTTGTACAGAAGGTTTTTAGTTTGATGTAGTCCCATTTTTTCATTTTTGCTTTTGTTTACCTTGCCTTAGGAGATATGTTCAGGAAAAGTTGCTCATGTTTATATATAGAGATTTTTGCTGATGTTTTCTTCTAAGAGTTTTATGATTTCAATGCTTACATTCAGTTCTTTGATCCGTTTGAGTTTACTTTTGTGTGTGGAGTTGAACAATAATCCAGTTATGTGGTTTCTGTCCTTTTTGTTGATGTGGAGCATGATGTTTATGGATTTTTTATTATTGTACCATTATTCCATCCCTGGAATAAATCTTACTTGATCATGATAGATGATATATTTGATATATTTTTTGAATTCAGTTTGCTAATATTTTGTTGAGTATTTTTGCATCTGTGTTCATCAGGGATATTGGTCTGTAATTTTCTTTTTTTGTGTGGCATCTTTACCTGGTTTTGGTATTAGAGTAATGTTGGCCTCATAGAATGAGTTCAGGCATATTCCCTCCTCTTCTACTTTTTGGAAAACATTAGAGTATGGATATTAGGTCTTCACTAAATGTTTGATAAAATTTAGCAGTGAATCCATCTGGTCCAAGGTTTTTGTAGTTAGGTAGTTTTTTTTTTTTACCAATTAAATTTCAATGCTGGTAATGGTCTGTTCAGATTTTCTGTTTATTCCTGGGTTGGCCTTGGAAGGTTGTATTTTTCTAGATAGTTCATTTTTTCTAGGCTTTCAATTTGTTAGCACATAATTTTTTCATAGTATTCTCTAATAGTTCTTTGCATTTTTGTGGTGTCCATAGTGATTTTTCCTTTCTCATTTCTGACTCTGTTTATGTATGAAGACTTTTTTTCCTGATAAGTTTGGCTAGGGATTTTTCTATTTTCTTAACCAGCTCCTGCTTTCATTGATTCTTTCTATTGTTTTATTCTTCTTGATTTTATTTAATTCTGCTCTCATCTTTATTATGTCCCTCCTTTGGGCCTCATTTGTTCTTTTTTTTGAGGTTTATTAATTGTGAGTTTAGACTGTTCATATGGGATTGTTCTTCTTTCCTGAGGTAAGCCTGTATTGCAACATATTTCCCTCCTAGCACAGCCCTCTGCATCACAGAGATTTTGTGGTGTTGAGTTACTGTTTTCATTTGTCTCCATATATGCTTGATCTCTGTTTTTATTTGGTCATTGATCCATTGGTTATTTAGGAGCATGTTGTTAAGCCTCCATGTGTTTGTGGGCTTTTTCATTTTGTGTAACATATTTCTAGTTTCATACCTTTGTTATCTGAGAAGCTGGTTGGTACAATTTCAATCTTTTTTAATTTACTGAGGATCTTTTTGTGTCCTAGTATGTGATCTATTTTGGAAAATGTTCCATGTGTACTTGAGAAGATTGTGTATCCTGTTGTTTTCGGGTGGAGTGTTCTGTAGATATCTGTTAGGTCCAACTCTTCTAATGTGTTGTTAAGTGCCTTGTCTCCTTACTTATTTTCTGTCTGGTTGATCTCTCTTTTGGAGCAAGTGGTGCTGAAGTCTCCTAAAATGAATGCATTGCATTCTATTTCCCTTGTAATTCTGTTAGTATTTGTTTCACATATGTAGGTGATCCTGTGTTGGGTGCATAGATATTTATAATGGTTATATCCTCTTGTTGGACTGCCCTCTTTATCATTATGTAATGTCCTTCTTTGTCTCTGTGACTTTCTTTGTGTTGAAGTCTATTTTGTCTGATACAAGTACTGCAACTCCTGCTTTTTTCTCCCTATTGTTTGCAGGAAATATCTTTTTCCATACCTTTACATTTTGTCTCTATATGTCTTTGGGTTTGAATTCAGTCTCTTGTAGGCAGCATATAGACAGGTCTTGTTATTTTATCCATTCAGTGACTCTATGTTTTTTTATTCATGCATTCAGACCATTTACATTTAGGGTGATTATTGATAGATATGTACTTATTGTCATTGTACTTTAGATTTGTGGTTACTAAATGTTCAAGGATAGCTTCTTTACTATCTAACAGTCTAACTTAACTCTGTACATTATTACAAACATAATCTAAAGGGTTTTTTTCCTCCTTTTCCTTCGTCCTCCATTCTTTGTATATTAGGTATCATATTCTGTACTCTTTGTCTATCCGTTGACTGACTTCAGGGGTAGTTGATTTAATTTTGCATTTGCTTAGTAATTAATTGGTCTACTTCCTTTATTGTGGTTTTATTTTCTCTGATGACAGCTATTTAGCCTTAGGAACACTTCCATTTATAGCAGTCCCTCCAAAATACACTGTAGAGATGATTTGTGGATAGTAAGTTCTCTCAACTTTTACTTATCTGGAAATTGTTTAATTCCTGCTCCAAATTTTAATGATAATCTTGCCAGGTAGAGTATTCTTGGTTTGATGCCCTTCTGTTTCATTGCATTAAATATATCATGCCACTCCCTTCTAACCTGTAAGGTTTCTGTTGAGAAATCTGATGATAGTCTGATGGGTTTTTCTTTGCATGTGATCTTTTTTCTCTTTCTGGCTGCTTTTAATGCTCTGTCCTTATCCTTGATCTTTGCTATTTTAATTATTATATGTCTTGGTGTTGTCTTCCTTGGGTCCCTTGTGTTGGGAGATCTGTGAACCTCCATGGCCTGAGAGATTATCTCTTTCCCCAAACTGGGGAAGTTTTCAGCAATTACCTCCTCAAAGACACTTTCTATCCATTTTTCTTTCTTCTTTTGGCACTCCTATAATACGAATATTGTTCCATTTGGATTGGTCACACAATTCTCTTAATATTCTTTCATTCCTAAAGATCCCTTTTTCTCTCTGCTCCTCAGCTTCTTTGTACCTAATTTGTATTTCATTTACCGTCCTCTCTACTTCATCTAATCTGCTTTTAAATCCCTCCATTGTATGTTTAATTTCAGATACTGTGTTTTTTAAAGTTTCTATCTCTTTCTTGAATTCCTCCCTGAGGTCTTGAATATTTTTCTGTAGTTCCATAGGCATGTTTATGATTTTTATTTTGAAATCTTTTACAGGAAAATTGGTGAGTTCAATTTCACTTGGCCCTCTTTCTGGTGTTTGTGGGATTTTGGTTTGTACCTAGTTCTTTTTACGTTTCATATTTGTAAAAATAACTTGGTGTAGGTGACACCCTCTAGTGCCCAGAAGCCTAATGGAGCTGCTCAGATCCTGGAGAGATGGAAGGGGTTACATCTGAGTGGTGCTGGTGCCTTCCAGGAAGAAAGAACTCTTTCCTGATTTCAGGCTGCATTGCCTTCTTCCACAGCCATGGCCAGTGGACTGACTGTGCAGGGAAGAGCCTCTATGCTATGCCCTTGTAGCTGCTTCAGGCAGGGCTACCCTGTGGCTGGCCTGGTGCAATGGCAGGGGCAACAATTTTCAAGCCAGTGCCAACCAGGGGGAAGGAGCAGCTGGCTACATATCATGGTGGGGAGCCTCAGAGCTGCACTGCCAGACACAGGGATGGAGCATCTGAAGTTCCTGAAATTTCTCAACCAGTTGGGCTGAGTGTGCTGGGACGATTTTGTCCACCTGTCCTTTCTCCTGAGCAGTAAGCTCTGTGCAGTCCTTGCCCCTTTAGAAGCTCTCTCACTGTTAGGCAGTCTCTCAGACTTCCTGCCTTTCTTTTGTCCCAGAGAAGCCAGTGATTGGTAACTGTTCTCCACAAGTGGGTGGAATTTCAGTCTCTCCAGGTATTCCAGCTGTCTTAGCTTTCCAACCCCACTAATCTCCAGAGCACCATGTAATGTATATACATGCCCCCAGAGCAGATCTCCTGGGCTGGGTGTTCAGCAGTCCTGGGATTTTACTCTCTCCTGGCTCCATTTCTCTTCCTCCTGCCTGTGAACTGAAATGGGGAAAGGGCTTGAGTCCCACCGGATCATGGCTTTAGTACTTTACCCTTTTCTGTGATGTCTGCTCTTTTCCTTAGATATAGGCAGGCTGTTGCAGCCTTCTTTCCTGTCACTCTTCCAGGATTATTTGTATATGCTATGTTTTTATATTACATGTGGTCTTGGGAGGAGGTTTCTGTCTCACCTCTCATTCTGCCGTCTTTAAACCAATTCCCTAAATTGGGTTTTAATCAGTTAATATTTTATTGTTTTGGTGCTCAAACTGATCACTTTTGATCATTGGTACCTTTATAATTCGGCCCCTGTAACCCTTTCAAATGCCCCCACCTTAGTGTTTGCTTTTATTTCTTACCTCCTTATTTCCTGGCACTACAAGATTGTCTGAGATCATCCTGTATATTTCTTGCCTCACCCCTAGAATAGCCATCCTCCATGGTGCCTGGTTCCTTCTTTGGATAATATTAGGAACAAGAATCTAGGTACAGGTGTGCTCGTTGCTACTGGTGTGCTCCGTTGAAGTTTTGAAATTACTATATTTCTTATTTTTCAAATGTGTTTTGTCCTGTTTTTGTTTTTCTTTTCCAATGCCCACTCAAAAGTGTATTTTATTTCTTTGAACAGAGCAAATATAGTTAAAGTCTCTATATGATAATTTAAATATTTATAGTCCATCTGGAGATATTTTATTGAATATTGTTTCTTCTTTTGGTTGCTTGTGTGGTCTTGTTTAACTTAATAATTTTTTATTGTCATGGATATTTCATTTGGAAAGTTATGAAAGAAATTCAAGATCTAGAATTATGTTATCTTTCTCCAGAAACTGTTAGCATTTGTGTATGACAGGTGACTCTGGGCACTAGCAATATAGCACCTGCAATACAATACACTCTAGAACAAATCAAAATTCTAAATTAAATGACTAACACAAGGAACTGCATGCCATTTTGGGCATAAAACTATTTATCTAGATCTCTGTTTTCCTACAGTAGGTATCCGGCTTTTGAAACAACTTATAAGGTATACAAAAAAGAAAGAAAGCAAGGTAAGTAGCACATTGCCAAGAGAGAAACAGATTCAAATATGATACAGATATTAGAATGAGTAGAGATTTTTAAATAGTTGTGATTAAAATGATAGTGGCACTAACAGAGAACCTTCATAATGACTGCTTCCAAAGAACTCATGAAAATAGCCATGACTGATATAATGAACTGTAATTATTTTCAAAGACTTGAGAACACCAATGCCAGACCACTACCACAATGCCTTGAACAAAAACTTTTCTTTGCTGATTCCCCCATCAAATTGTTCTTCAAATTCTCCTCAATAACGTAAATTTAGTAAAGTGAGAGATTGCAGCTACAAATATGGAGACAAGAATAGTGATGGGTAAGAAAAGAAAATGATCAGATCTGGATTCCTATCTCTTACTTGTCTTCAGACAACTGTAGTGAAGGGCATGGGAATAGATAAGACTCACCTTTAGCCTGTGCTCATAGTTGTGATTATTATAAAATAACAGACATTTAAACTACTGGAATGGGATTGCTGTTTTATTACTTAAAGCAATCATAGAAGTTTTTATTACCTAAAACTAACCAGCAAATACCTAAGACCTAAAAAAAAACAGATCAGGGGCTAAATAAATAAATAAATGTAATAGTCCCATAATATATTTTTTTAAAGATTAAAAATTTAGTGAGATACTTAACAAAATATTAGCAAATTGAATCCAGTAATGTATAAAAGGAATTTTACCAAAACCAAGGAGAGACTTTCTCATGTATGGTTTAAAATATGAAAATATATTGTTATAATCTATCACATCAACAGACTGGAAAAGAAAAAAAATAATCATATGATCACATCAACAGATGCAAAAAAGCATTTGGCAAAATCCACTACCCACTTATGATAAAAACTCACAGTATACTAAAATTAGGGAACTTCCTCATAACTAACATCATATTTAATGTTGAAAATCTCCAAGTTATCTCACTAAAATCAAGTACAAGGCAAGGGTGATATCTCTCACTACTTTTCAAGATTGTACTGGAATTCTAGATAATGCAATAAGACAAGAAAAGCAAATGAAAGATATATAAATTCAGAAGAAAGAAATAAAATCATCTGTTCACAAATGTCATGATAATCTATGCAAAAGTTCTGGAAGAATTGATTAAAAAATAAGCAAACCTAGAAATAATGATCTATTACAACAGGGTTTCAGAATACAATGTTATTATAAAAAAGTCAATTACTTCCCTATAAACCAATGAACAATTGAAATTTGAAATTTAAAACAAAATAACATTACATTATACTCCCCAAAAGTCAAATACTTGATATAAATGTAACAAGAGATATAATATATAAATATTTTTATAGAGTAAAACTATTTTGCAGAAGAAAACTACAAAACTGATGAATTAAATCAAAGAACAAAATAAATGGAGTTATTTTCATGTTCATGGATAGACTCAGTATTGTCAAAATGTCAGTACTTCCAACTTGATCTATAGATTCAATAAAATCCCAATCAAAATATCAGCAAGTATTGTAGGTATTGACAAACTGATTTTAAAGTTTATATGGAGAGGCAAAAAATCCAGAATATCTAACAGAATACTAAAAGATAAGAACAAAGTTGGAGAACTGACACTTCTCAACTTCAAGGCTTATTATAATAACTATAATAAATAAGACTGGGTGTCAGAGAAAGAGTAGAAAATGGAGCAGAATAGAGAGCCCATGTGACAAACAGAAAAGGCAATACCATGAAGAAAATATAGTCTTCAACAAATGGTTCTGGGAAAACTGGACATCCACATGCAAAATAGTGAATCTAGAAATAGATTCCACCTTTCAAAAAAATCAACTCAAAATGGATGACAGACATATAGATAGATAGATAGATTTATATATATATAAAATCCAAAACTCTAAAAATCCTAAAAGATAGAACAGGAGAAAACCTAGATGATCCTTGGATGGGAGATGACATTTAGATGCAACACCAAATTCATGAATGAATTTAAATGCAAACCAAATTCTAAAAAGAAAAATGATAAGATGGGATTCATCAAAATTAAAAATTTATATTTAAAAATTTTCTATTCAGTGAGAGATACTGTCAAAAGAATGAACAGACAAGCCACAGACTGAGAGGAAATATTTTTTAACATTGTTAAAAGATTTATCAGATAAAGGATTGTTATCTAAAATAAAAAAGAGCCCTTAAAATTCAACAATAATAACACAAACAACCTGATTAAAAAATTGGCCAAAAACCTTAAAAGACATCACACTACAGAAGACATATAGATGATATATGAAGCACATGAAAAGATGCTCCACATCATATGTCACCAAGAAAAAAAATCAAAACAACAAAATAACAACACACATATATTATAATGGTTAAAATCAGGGACACTACCAACTCCAAATGCTGGTGAAGACGTGGAATGATATTAACTCTCCGTCATTGCTGGTAGGAATATTAAATAGCACAGCCACTCTGGAAGACAGTTTGGCAGTTTCTTACAAAACTAAACATACTCTTACTATATGATCCAGCAGTCATGCTCCTTGGTATTTACCCAAAGGACTTGAAACTAATATCTCGCACATGAATATTACAGCAGCTTCATTCATAATTGCTAAAACTTTGGAGCAACCAATGAAGTATTTCAGACAGATGAATAGATAAATAAACTGTGGTATACCTGTTCAATGCAATATTATTCAGAGCTAAAAATAATAATCTAAAAAACCATCAAAGACACTGAGGAAACCTAAATGTATATTGCTAAGTGAAAGAAGCCAATATAGGAAGGCTGCATAGTATGTGATTCCAGCAATATGACACTGCAGCAAAAATAAAAAGATGGAGAAGTAAAAAGATTGGCAGTTGCCAGGAAGAGAGGGAGGGATGAATAGGCAGAGCTCAAATTTTGGGGTCAGTAAAACTATGATAATGGAATGATAGATGTATGTTATCATGCATTCGCCCAAATCCATAGAATGTACAATATCGAGTGAATCCTAATGCAAATCATGAATTCTGGGTGATAATGATGTGCTAATGTAGGTTCACCAATTATATAAATATACCAATATGGTAGGGAATGTTGATAATGGGAGAGGCTATGCATGTGGTGGGCAGGGGTATATGGGAAATCTCTATAACACTGTTCAATTTTGCTAAGAAACTAAAAGTGGCCTTAAATAGAGTCTATTAAAAATTTAAGTGAAAGACAAACATTACGTTTATTATGACAGTCATGATTGTAGTTGTTTGTATAATGGTTATAGTATGGAGCATTGGATTAAACATGGTGGTGTGAGAGGCAAGACAGGCTTCCTCCTAAAATGGCATATAATACAAAAACATAATTAATACAACTAATCCTGAAAGAGCAACAGGAAGGAGGCTGTGCCTGACCGCATACACCTGAAGAAAAAATAAACCTCATGGAACAGGGTAACGTACCAAAGCCATGGCCCAGCGGGACCCAAACCCTTCCCCCACTCAGCTCACTGGTGGGAGGAAGAGAAATGGAGTAGGGAGAGAGTGGAGGCCTGGGAGTGCTGAACACTTAGCTCTGGAGATCTGCTCTGGGATCACAAACCTACATTTCATGGTGCTCTCATGATTATGGGGGTTGGAAAGCTAAGACAGGTAGAATACGTGGAGAGACTGATATTCCAGCTGTGGAAAGCAGGGATCCATATTTGGCTACTCTGGGACAAAAGAAAGGTGGGCAGTCTGAGAGACTTCCTAACTGAGAGAGGGCTGCTAAAGGGGCAAGGATTGCACAGAGCTTACTGCTCAGGATAAAGGACAGGTAGACAAAATTGCCCAGGTGCACTCTGCCCAGCATGTTGGGAACTTTCATGATATTCAGGTGCTCCAGCCCCCTGGCTGGCTACAGAGTTCCAATGTCCCCCTCCATGATATGTAGCCTACTGCAAATTTCTCCTGGCCAGCCCCACCTGGCTCGCAAACCAGCAAACCCTACCCTGGCATTAGACCACCCAGAGGGAAGCCCCATATACAGCAGCTACAAACGCAAGGCATAGAAGCTTATACCTGTGTGCTCAGCCCACTAGTTCTGGCAGTGGATACAGGCAAAGGAGCCAAGAAGTAGGAAACAAGTCTTTCTTCCCCTAAGCACCAAGACTGCTCCCCTGTGACCCACGACATTGCTCCAGGGGCTGAGCAGCTCCAGAGGTAGAGCTTCTGGGCACTAGAGGGTGCCACATACAAATATGAAACATTAAAGGAACCTGGTTCAAAGCAAAATTATGAATACAACACCAGAGAAAGATTCAAATGAAATTGACATCATGAATCTTCCTGAAGGAGACTTCAAAATAAAAATCATTAACATGCTCATGGATGTACAGAAAAATAAATATTCAAGAACTCAGGAATGAATTCCGGTTGGAGATCCAATCATTACAGAACAGAGTATCAGAAATGAAACATACAATGGAAGGTTCTAAAAGCAGATTAGATGTGGTGGAGGAGATGAAGATTGAAATAGAAATTAGAGAAGAGGAATACAAAGAGACAGAGATATGGAGAGAAACAATGATCTCTAAGAATGAAAGAATATTAAGAGAACTGTGTGATCAATCCAAATGGAACAATATTCACATAATAGGGGTACTAGAAGAATAAGAGAGAGAAAAAGGGATAGAAAGTGTCTTTGAGGAGGTAATTGCTGAAAAATTCCCCAGTCTTGGGAAGGAGATAGTCTCTCAAGCCATGGAGGTGCACAGATCTCTCAACACAAGGGACCCAAGGAAGACCACACCAGACAAATAATTAAAATGGCAAAGATCAAGAATAAGGACAGACTATTAAAAGCAGCCATAAAGAAAAATAAGATCACATACAAAGGAAAGCACACCAGGCTGTCATCAGACTTCTCAGCAGAAACTTTACAGGCCAGAAGGGAGTGGCATGATGTATTTAATGCAATGAAGAAGGGCTTGGAACCAAGAATACTTTATCTGGCAACATTATCATTTAAATTTGAGGAGAGATTAAACAATTTCTTGATAAGCAAAATCTGAGAGAATTTAACTCCCACAAATACTCTCTACAGTGTATTTTGGAAGGACTGCTATAGATGGAAGTGTCTCTAAGGTTTAATAGCTGTCACCAGAGGTAATAAAACCACAGCAAAGAAAGTAGAACAATTAATTACTAAGCAAAGGCAAAATTAAATGAACTATCCCCAAAGTCAATCAAGGGATAGACAAAATGTACAGAATAGGATACCTAATATATAAAGAAGGGAGGAAGAAGAAAAAGGATAATAAAAAAAGAACCTTTATATTGTGTTTGTAATAGCATACTAAATGAGTTATTTTAGACTCTTAGATAATAAGGAAGTTAACCTTGAACCTCTGGTAACCACAAATCTAAAGACTGCAATGGCAATAAGTACATACATATTGATAATCACCCTAAGTGTAAATGGTCTGAATGCACCAATTAAAAGACATAGAGTCAATGAATGGATAATAAAATAAGACCCATCTATATGCTCCCTACAACAGACTCACTTTAAACCCAAAGACATACACACACTAAAAGTGAAGGAATGGAAAAAGATATTTCATGCAACTAAAAGGGAGAAAAAAGCAGGAGTTTCAGTACTTGTATCAGAAAAAATAGATTTCAAAACATAGTAAGTTACAAGAGACAAAGAAGGACATTAGATAATGATAAAGGAATCAATCCAACAAGAAGATATAACCATTATAAATATCAGTGCTCCTGACACAGGAGTACATACATATGTGAAACAAATACTAACAGAATTAAAAGAGGAAATAGAATTCAATGCATTCATTCTAGGAAACTTCAACACTCCACTCACTCCAAAGGACAGATCAACCAGGCAGAAAATAAGTAAGGAGACACAGGCACTGAACAACACATTCTAACAGGTGGACCTAACAGACATCTACAGAACTCTACACCCAAAAGCAGCAGGATACACATTCTTCTCAAGTGCACATGGAACATTTTCAAAAATAGATATGTACTAGGCCACAAAAGAGCCTTGGTAAATTCAAAAATATTGAAATTGTCACAACCAGTTTCTCATATCACAAAAATGTGAAACTTGAAATAAATTACACCAAGAAAATGAAAAATCCCACAAACATGGAAGCTTCACAACAAGCTCCTAAATGACCAATGGATCAATGGCCAAATAAAAACGGAGATCAAGCAATATGTGGAGAAAAACGACAACAATTCAACTCCACAAAATCTGTGGGACAAAAACCACATGATCATCTCCATAGATGCTGAAAAAGCATTTGACAAAATTCAACATCCATTAATGATAAAAACTCCCAACAAAATGGGTATAGAAGGCAAGTACCTCAACATAATAAAAGTCATATATGACAAACCCACAGCCAACATTATACTTAACAGCAAAAAGAGAAAGCTTTTCCTTCAAGATCGGGAACAAGACAAGGATGCCTACTCTTTCCACTCTATTCAACATAGTACTGGAGGTCCTAGCCGTGGCAATCAGACAACACAAAGAAATAAAAGGCATCCAGATCGGTAAGGGAGAAGTTAAACTGTCACTGTTTGCAGATGACATGATATTGTACATAAAAAAACCCTAAAGTATCCACTCCAAATCTCCTAGAATAACTAAATTCAGCAAAGTTGCAGTATACAAAATCAATACACAGAAATCTGTTGCATTCCTATATACTAATGATGAAGTACAAGAAAAAAAATCGGGAAAACAATTCCACTTATACAGCTGTATCAAAAAGATTAAAATACCTAGGAATAAAGTTTCCAAGGATGTGAAAGACCTATATCCTGAATACTACAACACACTCAAGAAAGAAATTAAAGGGGACATCAATAAGTGGAAATACATCCCGTGTTCATAGATAGGAAGAATTAATGTCAAAACTGTCAACCTTCTCAAAGCAATCTACAGATTCAATGAAATCCCTTTCAAAATACCAACAGCATTATTCAACGAAGTAGAACAAATAGTTCTAAAATTCATATGGAGCCACATAAGACCCCAAATAGCCAAAGCAATCCTGAGAAGGAAGAATAAAATTGGGGGGATTATGCTCCCTAACTTCAAGCTCTTATACAAAACCACGGTAATCAATCAAGACATTTTGGTACTGGCACAAGTACAGAACCATAGACCAATAGAACAGACTAGAGAGCCCAGATATAAACTCAACCATATATGGTCAATTAATATATGATAAAGGATCCATGGACATACAATGGGGAAAAGACAGCTTCTTCAACACTGGTGTTGGCAAAACTGGACAGCTATATGGAAGAGAATGAAACAGGATTATTGTTTAACCCCATACACAAAAGTAAACTTGAAATGGATCAAAGACATGACTGTTCATTATGAAACCATAAAACTCTTAGAAGACAACATAGGCAAAAATCTCCTGAATATAAACATGAGCAACTTCTTCCTGAACGCATATCCTCGAGCAAGGGAAACAAAAGCAAAAATGAACTCATGGGACTACATCAAACTAAAAAGCTTCTGTGCAGCAAAGGACACCATCAACAGAACAGAAATGCATACTACAGTATAGGAGAATGTATTTGTAAATGACATATCCAATGAGGGGTTAACATCCAAAATATATAAAGAACTCACAAGCCTCAGCACCCAAAAAGCAAATAACCCAATTAAAATATGGGCAGAGGATATGAAGAGAGAATTCTCCAAAGAAGAAATTCAGATGGCCAACAGGCACATGAAAAGATGTTCCACATCATTAAGCTTCAGGGAAATGCAAATTAAAACCACAATAAGATATCACCTCACACCAGTAAGGATGGCCAGCATACAAATGCTGGCGAGGATGTGGAGAAAGGGGAACTCTCCTACACTCCTGGTGGAAACGTAAGCTAGTTCAACCATTGTGGAAAGCAATATGAAGGTTCCTCAAAAAACTAAAAATAGAAATATCATTTGACCCAGGAATCCCACTCCTAGAAATTTACCCAAAGAATACAACTTCTCAGAGTCAAACAGACATATGCACCCCTGTGTTTATTGCAGAACTTTTTACAATAGCCAAGATATGGAAGCAACCTAAGTGTCCGTCAGTAGATGAATGGATAAAGAAGAGGTGGTACATATACACAATGGAATACTGTTCAGCTATAAGAAAGAAACAAATCCTGCCATTTGCAACATGGATGGAGCTGGAGGATATGCCTAGTGAAATAAGCCAGGTGAAGAAAGACAAGTGTCAAATTATTTCCCTCATTTGTGGAGTATAACAACAAAGCAAAACTGGAGGAACAAAACAGCAGTAGACTCACAGACTCCAAGAAGGAACTAGTAGTTACCAAAGGGGAGGGGTGTGGGAGGGTGGGTTGGGAGAAAGGGAGAATGGGATTTAGGGGTATTATTTTTAGTACACATGGTGTGAGGAGGGGTCACGGGGAAGACAGTGTAGCACAGACAAGGCAAATAGTGAATCTGTGTCATCTTACTACACTGATGGGCAGTGACTGCATTGGGGTATGGGTGGGGACTTGATAATATGGGTGAATGTAGTAACTACATTGTTTTTTCATATGAAACCTTCATAAGAGTGTATATCAATAATACCTTAATAAAAATTTTTTTTAAAAAACAGTTATAATATGGAGGTTTCTAGATGGACACTGAATAAGTTAATGAATAATTTGTTCTAAAAAGCAAGCTTGTCTCTAGAATGTCGAACAACTGGTTTTATCATTAAATTGAAGAAAAAAATTCCAGATTTTGAAAAGCTGGATGACCCAATAAGTAGCTGAACGAAACTCATATTTTTATGTTATTAAATTTTAAGGATGAGATTTTATAGTCTTAATTTTTTATCTGGCTGTACTTGACCACTGAGGTAATTTAGAAAGACAGTTATTAAAATCTCGTTGCAAAGCACAAACTTCAAGTTTGTGCACTAAAATGTCAGTCCTGCATGATCTTTCTAAACCTGGAAGACACCACCTTACCTAAGTAATCAAAATTACAACCAGTACTAGGAGAAACCAGCACCACATTCCTCCTGATATGATGTACTGAGTAACCAGCACCACACTCCTCCTGATATGATGTACTGAGAAACCAACAC